>JANZLQ010000100.1:4792136-4806039 GCA_026212715.1 Elanus axillaris
AAAGAGAAGTTAGAACAATAACGATACAAATAAAAGAATATACAAAACGAGTGATGCACAGTGCAACCGCTCACCACCCGGAACCTGGCGCTCTGCTACTTCCCCCACTGAAAACCGAGAGCCTCCCCTAGCCAGCTCCCTATATATACTGGGCATGGTGTCAACATGGTATGGAATAGCTCCTTGGCTGGTTCAGGTCAGCTGTCCTGGCTATGGCCCC
Source organism: Elanus axillaris (assembly GCA_026212715.1). Taxonomy (NCBI): domain Eukaryota; kingdom Metazoa; phylum Chordata; class Aves; order Accipitriformes; family Accipitridae; genus Elanus; species Elanus axillaris. The sequence continues at coordinate 4,792,357 of JANZLQ010000100.1, forward strand.
TCCCAGGCTCCTGTGAAAATTAACTCTTATCCCAGCTGAACCTGGGACAGCTTGTAAATTAGCAAATACCACTCTTGTTGCAGTTGCTCATTAAAATTCAGGTATGAAAGTTTCAAAAGTGGTTCAAACACTACCAAAGAACTTTTTATTTGTGAAAAGATATCCCACATCTAAAAGCTCTGGTTTAGCTGCATGCCTTTATTAAACTTAAACTAGACTACTATCAGCCAGATGCTTTAATGAAGTGTCCTGTATCAGACTTCAGGAAAGCAAACGTAGAAAGGAGGTAGCATAATTGGCTGAAGGACTCGTATTTCTCTTCTTAAAATGTTATAAAGCAGAAGACACATTTTCATGGTGATCCTAGGCTGTTTCCTGGTTCATAATACTTAATAAAAAATATTTCAGGTAGTGTTGTGACAGAAGCCTGATAGTATAGCCACTTCTTGCTTCTTCCAAAGAAATATTTAATATGTTAACATAAATTTTCTGAAACCAAATTTCTGTTATTGGAAGAGTTTCTGGAGGTTGTAGCTATTTCTCAAGTGTATGCTGTTGTAAAAATTCAACCTCTAGCAAATAATTATGCTGTTTGGCTTTAGGTTGGACTTTAAAATATAAGCATGTCTTATGTTTACTTTTGTTTCTTCCTTCAGAGTCACTGTAGCCTCTTAGGGTAGGTGCTGTTCTTGTGTGGTTAGATGCTGGACAATGTATAGGATTCAGATCTCGGCTGTGCCTCTTGGATGCAGCACTCACAAAGTGTGGAGAAGAGCGATGTAAGCTTAGGAAAAAGGAAGCTGTGTATAGAGGGAGTTTGCTAAGCTCATCAAATATGCCAGAGAAATCTCAATCGCAGAATGAAACTTTGAAAATTGCTGATTTTCCCAAGATATCAAAAGCAGCAATCTTTCCAATAATCCATGCTCTTCATGCACGTGTTGGATTTAATGAGATGGGAAGACATTCCTCATTTCTCCTAATACAAGAGCTGGGAATGTAATGTGAAATAGCTAGCTGGCAGGTTCAGGGCAAACAAAGTATGTCTTTTACACAAAGTTCAGTGAAATTGGAGAATGCATTCCTACAGGGGATTGCAAACAGCAAAAGTTTAAGTGTGCTGAAAAGGGGAATGGAAATTGATGGCAACTCAGCTGAGAGCTGTTAAATAGAGCCAGATTAGGGACAAGGAGTCCAGGTATTGCTGAGCCATGGAACATGGAACAGTGTGCAAAGGCCTTGGCAGAGTGTATGAGGGTAAGCAGATGTTTGTCTTATACATGTGCGTGTATCAAGCTGGGAGGTGAGACAGTAGGTCCCTCTGTCCCTACCACTAGTCCTGCTTTCTGTCTTTATGTAAAAGTAGCAATAAGAATTTTGTGAGAGTAAGCATCTGGAAAGAGACTTATGCAGGGAAAAAAACAAGTTATCATCATCCTTACTGGGGACCGGAGAAATGGCAGTCTTGGACACAACTCCAGGGGAAGCTGTCCTGCATGTGGAACTTCTTATTTTTAATAGTATTAGTAAATCCTTAATGGTAAAATAAACCAAAAAGAAAATAATGCTTCTGTGTAAGGGAATGTTGTATTTTAAAGAAGTGTTATCATTATATATTCCTTACCTGTGCGGTGTAGGTATGCACACCTTATCTACACTCTTCATGCTATCAGTTATGAGATAGAAGACAAGAGCTGTAATCTTTGCTTTTGTGGCATCTCTTTGCCTTCCCTTTGGGAAGTGTGTTATCATGGTCAGCTACAGCTGTCACTCCGAGTCAGCTAGCCTGGAGAGTAAGTTTCCTTCTACTGAAATGTGTGTGATCAACATAGGACCTTTTAATCCATTTATCTCTGTTTCTGAGATTTCTTTTTAAAATGGTGTTTCTGTGTACTAGGCTTGCTGTGGTCTTCCAACTGTGTAGGCTAATTTCTTTGTGTTTATTCTGGGCTGGTGTCTGTTATGGTCTGTACAGACAAAGAATTGTGGAAAAACCACTAGGAGGATTGTGGTATTGTGTGACAGCATAGCGTTCTCAAATGCAGTCTCAGGTTAAAGAGTAATTAATCCAGGGCTGGGTCTTTCTCCTTCACCAAACAGCTTAAGGCATCCTCAGGAAATATTCCTTTAACAACAGAAATAATTCATATGAACATGATGCAAGATGTCTGCAGAAGCCAGTTAACAACAGGTTAACTTACTGTTTTAGCAACTTTAGCACCTGAAGTGTTTTTTCAGTACTGGATCACTAGGGTATGAGAGAGTTTCTGGGGGCAAAATTCAGCTGTTTCAGTTGCTCCAAGTCAAAATAAATAAAAACCTGCGGTAGACCAACAGAAGTGCCTTTTAATGTTTTTTATTTACTTTTAGACTACTCTATTGGTTCATGGGTGTGGCTATATCAAGTAATATTACAAAAATGTGCTCAGATGGTTTTGCGGGAGATAGTGTCACACTGAATTTTGCAAGCATGAGGCTTCCCTCTGCTTTGCAGGTTACTCTGAGGCAAGACCACCGCAGTCTCCTGATGCTGGCATATCTTTTGAGATCCCATCTCATCTGTTGCTATGTTGGATTGTTTAACACTGCTAATTGGTGCTTTTTTTGTCACACTGGGGAAATGAGATGTGTTCTGGTGGTGAGTAGTGGTCAAGAATGAAATGGGACAAAGCTTGTTGAGAAACCCTTGTGTTGGTGCTGGAATCTCAAATGAGTCTGACTCCAGATTTATGTATAATTTTTATAAGAAGATAGAGCTGGTGAAGTTAAAGGTTACCTGACTGTGTTAAAGCTTGCTCTGACACTGCAGGCAGTGATTTCCAAGGTCATTCCTACGGGCCCCTGGCATTTCTGCGCACAGCTCCCTTGAGTGTACCTCATTCCTCCTGCTTTGTTATACATCAGCTTGTCCTCTCCTTGTAGAGTTTCTGGCCAGCTTTCCTATAGCCACACCAGAAGTAAGAGCAGGTCCTCAAGTAACAGAACTTTCCTCTAGCTATGCTTGGGACCATTTTCAAGAAGAGCCGTAAAAAAGCTCCATCGTGACTTCTGCTCGCACAAGAGGTTGTGGGATCTTTGTCCCTGGAGGAGTGCATCTTTCATCAGAGGTGATGAATTTGCCAGTGACCTCCTGCATGTAGTTTTAGAGGTGGGTTTCCAATGGTGTCCTAGAAATAACCCATCAGCATACACAGCCTGCCCCAAAAGGCTCTAGTGTATCTCAGAAAGCAGGAGGTAGGTTCACACCAAGCAGTAAATAGTTGTCTGGTCAAACTTAATACTGATGAAAGATGATATCATCGCATGCCATAGTGTGTGCTCCTTCCCAAACCTGGAGGAGTTTTGTTGGTAAGGGGCTAAGAGTTTCAGGCACCTTTTCCTGTGACTGGTCTGGGGTTGGACTGTTTGCAAATGGTGGTTCTCAAATCCATAGAAATTCATAGAGTGTCTGAAACCTTCCATTAACCTTCAAATAGTATTTACAAATTTTATTGTGAATATTTGTTTTATTAACTTGGTCATAAAGTATTCCAGTATTTCATATGGAATTTATTAAACGACAATGTTAAAGTAAAATTGCTGGAATAGAAACAAAGTAGATGTAAGTCCTCCTGAAGGAGGAGGATCTAGCAGTAGGGACAGAGACAAGATGTCACTGTCCTCATAGGAAGAAATTGGGTGGATTGGGGAGGAGGAGATTTTGGTACCATGAGAATTGTGCTGGTTTTGAAGTGAAGGGTAGGAAGAGGTTAGTTGTACACAAATTGTGGCAGAATAGAATGTAGAAACAAATAAGCAAATTCCCTGAATAGGACACGTGCAGTCCAGAGAGGCCTTTGATTCACGAGGCAAAGGAGTGCTGTGCTGATAAGGGCACTTGTGCACAACTCAGGAGAGTTGGCTTTGTCCCTGGTTTTGCTGTTGACCTCACACCTCTGTTTCTTTCTCCCTTCATCCTCTGCCTTGTGTATTTAGACTATGTTTCTTTGTATTGGGGCCAGCCTGCTGGAGAGTGTGCGTTCATTCAAGATCTTGGCTGGGGACTGCAGACACTCTTGTCATAGAAATAAATAATCTTTAAAATGCACAGGGAAGCTGTAGAGGGTAAGATGGAGGTGACGCTCTTTGGTGCCATTTTTGATAAGCTGGCAGCAGCATTCTACATATAGAGAATTATTTTTTGAAAAGCAGCCTGATATGCAGCAGGGGAATCAAGGGCAGCAGCAGTAGAGATTTGGAAGAGGCTTGATGGAGTGGTGTCTAGCAAAAGAGTGTTGTAAAACAGCCTGAGTGTTCCTGCAGCCAGGGCTAACCAGGTATTAGCCAGGAGAGCTGTAGGGCTGTGCCACAGCATCCTGTGGGTGAACGCAGGTGTGGAAAGGCTCACCCACAAAAGATGCTTTTTTAAAGTTTTAGATCTGCTAATTGCTAGGTATGAGTGAAGAAGATGGGAGGCTTTGTTAGATTCGAGCCTACCTCTCCATAGTGATGTACTGACATAACTAAACCTGGAGACTTTTGTGTTATAGATGAGAAAACTAGCTACCCCATTGGAAGTGGTTTTTGAAAAGAAAAGTTGTAAAAGCTGGTTTGTTGTAATCTTAAAAAGCAGAAGATACCCGTGGGTAAGGAATCAAGCAAGTTTATGTGCTGTTGTGAAAAGAAGATTGAAATCTGAATTCCTTGAAGCAGAGATTTTTAACTTGAAAAAGAATGCTTTATTTTGAACAGAACAGGGGGGCAACAGGACCAGCCCAGTGTTGGCATCTCGTGCCGGCAGACATACATCCATGTCCTAGTGATGAGGTGGGTCAGATGGAGCTTTCTTAACCTGGGACCAGCACACGCAGAGGATGTGGCTTTAGCAAGGGCCGTGTGACTTGGGCATGTCAGTGATTCCCCAGCCTCTGTGAAATTCATATTATACCAAGACACAAGTGGTATTGTCTTGCCTCCAGCTTGGAGGAGAGAAAATGGTCCCAGAAAAACTACTGCAACTTTTTGTACTAAGACAGGAGATGCTCACCCAGCAGCAAGCTGTCATCTGCTGTTTGTTACCAGCCCTTTCCTGCTGTGGGAGCCTGATATTTAAAAGCTGTTTTACTGCTGGGGTCTTTCTGTACAGCAGAACAGGCTCTCTATAAAGCACAGAGCAGCCTTTCTGACAGCCACTGTAGGAAATAGCACTAAGAAATGTAGCCTGAGGGTCTGAGTACTCTGGGAGTTATTTGAAACAGTGTTATTTCCAGAATAAAGCTACTAATTTGGCTCTTGACTCTGCTCATGTTCATTAGGCAGATTTTGTGCCTTGAAATGTGTGCTATTGAGTAAGAGAAGGGTAGCAAAGGTCAGTGTGGAAAACCTGAGAAGACTAGGAAAAAAGGTAAAACTGGTAAAACGGAGCAAAGTAGTAGTGACAAGGTGATGAAGCTGCCTGCTGTTTTCAAGCAGAGGTGGTCAGGCTGGGAAGCAAGGAACAGCTGAGAAATGAGCATCAGCAGTGAAGCTGCTGCTGATGGCAGTAAGGAAATGCCACTGTGAAGTCCCTGATGGAGGGTGTGCAGGGGGTGACAGTGGGTGGAAATATAACCCTGCCTGAGAGGAAGGATAAAAAGCGGGCTTTTGGAGCTCAGTGAGCAGGAGAGAAGACCAGCTTATTTTCCCTACCGCTTTTGGAATTTCTTCTTGTGCAAGTTTTTTCATCTCCAACTTCCCATGAGTGGTCTGACAGATGTGAGAGGACTGTGCTGGAGCTATCAGTGCACCTGGACTGATTAGTAGAAAAGTGCAGCTTTTGTGGGCTTTACCTACTGATTTTGAGTTGGTCTGTGTGGGAGAGTGTGTTAAGGAAAGGCTGTGTGCAGTGCCCTTTTGTGGGCTTGCTTTTTTCTTGTCGTTCTGCCTTTTTTAATCCACATGGAAATGTGGGTAGCAATTGGTAAGAAAACCATAACCTGAAGCAATGAAACTATTTTAAGATTTGTGTCGTGAACTTCTCAGCAAGGTTATGTCTTCACTTGTCTAAATCAAGTTGGCTTTCATGTTAGTGGTGAACACTTGGCCTTTAAGCCATTAATGCAAGGGTGGATGGAAGTCACTGGTATTGCTCTACAGACCCATGGAGAATTGCATAAAGTTCTCTGAACAGCTACTTAACAAACACTGCTGAATGTGTGCAATGTATTAATTATTTCTAAAGGATGTACATGTTGTTCACTTAAACATGCCATGATCTTAACACAAAATAAATTTTTGTGAGACCCTCTTTTAAAGAGGAGTAAATGCATAGAGTTTAGTAACAGCAGTCACTTCTGTCCTTGGAGTTGGGTCCAAAAATAAGTTGTTGACCCTGCAGCCTGCTATGTGTGCTGGGCCATGGAACACTGCTTTTTGCTCACTTTATTCCTATGTGCCCCTGCAGCTCCTGCTGCTTTTTGTTGATCCTGTGAGTTGCTGGGTGAGCCATTGCCATCTTCTGATGCTCCAAGTTCAGTGGAACTGTTTTGCAGCAGCAAGAGGACAGGAGAGGTGAATTCCTTTACGTGCTGCAAAAATGCTGCTCTTGAGCCTATTGTGATGGTCCTCTGGGTCCCTCTCTGACTGAACAAGAAGTGTTTGGGATGAGCTGGGCTATGTGTGGTTTTTTGTTTTTCTTTTTTTCTCCGGTGCAGGCTGTTTTCATATGTAACTGCTCTTAAGCAAAAGTGGTCACTGACAGCCTGCACAAGGTTAAGGAGCAGCTGTCAAAGCCAAATGTCCCTGGAGATGTCTCTAGCTGGCACAGGAGAATGTGGCCTTGCAATGTCCACTATAGCTCTACCCTATATCCATTTATTGCAACACTGCTAATGGGGAAATAATATTTTTCATGATTTTATTGATAACAAGTAAGCATTGAGTCTTTGAAACAAAAATAAATATCTCTAAGTCTTGAAGGACTCCCTTGAAGATTTTTGGTCCAAAGAGTATGAAGTCTAAAACTTGTGCATATTGGACACACGAAGTTGTGAAAGTGTAATGAGATTTCAGTGGTACAACTTGGGATTGCTCATGAATAGTGACCTTAAGGTGTATTTACACCAAGTGTTCACCAGGTAGCTTCACAGAGTTATTTAGTTAGTTACAAACTGAAAGGTATTAATCGAACTGTGACAGTCTACAATATGTTTATCAGAAGCTCCTGCCGTATTTCAGAAAAGCTTTTTCTAACCTGTCATGCTGGTAGACTAGATATCTATTTCCCTTGTTTAACAAAGCCAGTTACATTGGTATTCTAACTCTTTCTGAGTGAGCCATTGCACATACTCACTGTTGCTCTTGGTAGTAATGTGGGATCCTGTTTGCACATAAAGTGCAGAGACATGATTCACTCCAAAATTATGGAGTGGCCCTTTAGAGAGAAGCGAAATTGGTGTTCCCTCTAACCAGTGTTTATTATAAATCCGAGTCTCTCAACAGCAGTAGCCAAGTACTGAAAACGCTTCCTGAAAAGCATTGTGTTAGCTGTATATCTTGATGGAAGATGTTATATCACATCTGAGTCTCAACACTGGGGATAGTTATTCAGTTTGTGTGATTGCCTGAATGAATCTCTATCTGCTTCCACAACTACGAGCAAAAGAGTGTCTTCCCTTTGACACAGGTACCCACTAGTGAAGACGATAGCGTTAAGTCAGTGTTTTTTTTTGTGGCGAGATAAAGATATTTCAAATATGTAAACGTAGCTCACTGAGACTATTTCCTATAAAGTTGCATGTATACTTTAGATGCTTTTGTGTTTCACCAAGATTTGTATTGCCCTAGGAGCTCATTATGTATGGAAAATCCCTAAGCCCCACAGGTAAATCCTAGTGATTTTCAGTGATTTATAGCTGCTGGATATATAAACTATTGGAATATCTGTTCCACAAACTGCCCCAGCAAAAGTCATGGTGAAAAACACTGTTGGAATGCTGTAGGGATGGTGAATATGCATTTCAGAGGAATAGTACCTCAGGGGTGCATCATCTGCTACCCTTACCAGGTAAAAAGGATGATTAGGTGGCAGGTTCACCCTGTGCCCTTACATGTAAAGAGAGGATGTTACAAAGCAAAGTTTTCCTTCTCTGGATACCACAGAGCAAAAGAATTTCTTTTCAGCCACCTCTGTACTATGCATGATCATGCTCAGGAATCTCATTAATTTTTGGGTCATTGGACATCTCTGGATGCTTGAGCCCCCTAGGCTACCTGTGATCCTGTAAATAACAACTCCAGGTTTCCCCTTATGCTGAGGAAAAAAGCAGTATCTACAACCTGGTGTGCTCAGCCTTTGCCAGCCTCTGGGGACCTGTTGAGTTTTCAGGTTTAGTATCCTAGGAGTGTTGCAGTGTGGGTCTTATCTTTGAAGTCATTCGGTTCTTAAAGCGGGCAGTAATGCATGTGAAGTGGCTGCTATAATGGCTGCTGTGGCTTTGGGTGTTTAAAGGGAAGTTGCTTTTTGGGAGAAAAAGAATTACAAGTCAGTACCTTGAAGAGAGTCTTATACTGTTCATTAAAATTTGCATAGATATTATAGCTGCTTCTGTAGCGTATTTCTTCTGGGTATGTGTGCTACTGCTGTCTGTATCTTGGTGCATCTCTTGTGTTAGCTAATGGAAAGAATGATATCAGAGAAACTGTATTTGTTGTTCTTGCAGAACTTGTCACTGAAAGAAGAGTAACTATAATGAAGTATTTAAAGGTAGGAACTGGTCCAATATTTGGAAAGACCCGGGAAGCTAGATAAGTTCGTAAGGAAAAATACTGCTGTAATATCTTGAATAAGATGATCTTGAACACAGCTCCTCTAAGAAACTGGTAGGGTGTTCAGAGAACTACCTAAATAAAGACTATGAGAATGTCAATGGAATAGGAATAGCATTGTTTCGAAAGTTCAACTTTCGATAGTAGGATTCGTAAATGGAGTTCCATAAGCAACATGTCTGTGTCTCCTCTTATCTAGAGCTCAAGTGGGTTTTATTTCCCATACCATGGCTATATCCGAGCACTTTTCTTTGCATTAGTGTTTCATTATTTATACATGTCCTAAAGTCTCATTGAGTTTGGGTGGAAGCTGGGGAGTCACCCTCCAATGTGTTGAGGCTGCAAGTAGGTGAAGAAACTGTTGCTGCATGCAGCAGGGGATATACTTTGTACCAGAAAGCATCATGTTTATATGAATAGAAAGATCTGTAGTTCTGTGTAGATAACCTCAGAGTAACTTGTGTCAGCAGAATCTGGCCTGAATTGTTTGTTGCCTCAGAAAGAACCAAAAAAAAATAAATCAAGATGCTTAAAAAAACCTGTTGAAGACCTTTTCTGCTATGAGTATTTCAAGTCCTTTTGTTGCTAGGAAGCTAGGCAATGCTAGGGTAGTCCAGTTCTTGAAATGCACTACCGTAAATGGCTATCCCCCAGACTGACCACTGAGATTTTTTTAAGAAATTGATTAAATGTCAATGGTAGGACATTGCAGACAAAACAATGTGTTTATTTCCCTTTTTCTCCCCTGCCCTCTAATAATGAGCAGGCATTGAATATCCTCCTATAAAGATGATGTGGAGAGACTGTTTTATGCTTTTACTTTTTATGTTGGTGAAGCAAAAAAACCCACCCTAACAAACCCGAACCACTTTGAAAGGTGCAAGTCCAGGTTTGTTACTTGGAGATGCTGATATCACTTCAAGAGATATTTAGCCTCATTGCTCATCTGTCAACTAAGCCTTGACTCCCTGTGGAAATCCCAAAGGAAATGAAATGATCTTCACGAACATCTCCTTGGACCGTGCTATAGCGCAGTGCACACTCATAAGAGCCATGTGCCAGCTCTGTGGTTTTTTTCAGCTGAGTAAGGCTGAATGAGTTGGTAGCCAACATGATCCTGCCATGTTGCCTCCTGGGAAATGGCTTTATCTCTCCAAAAGGGAGCTACAGCAGCCTCCCTGTGAAGGGGAGGCTTGTATTCACAGCTGTGCTTTGCAGCTGGGCAAGCCGCTGCAGTGGTACTGAAGGAGCAGCTTAGAGCTCAAAGTTGGCAAGAATCTCATGTGAGGCATCTGCCTGTGGAAGAGACCTCAAAGAAAACAGTTTTCGCATCATGTTTCAGGAAAGATCTCTAATCTCTAAGCCACAAATGACAGAAAAGTACTTCTTAGCAGGAGGCTCAGCATTACTGTTCCTCAGATAACCTGAGTTCTGGGGTTTCCTCATGTGTGTTTCAGTGTCATTTTGCTCACTTTTTGCTTACACACGCTTTCAGGATAGAGCATTGGTTATATCTTCCTTGTTATGTGTCTACCCTCAAAAAATCACGGGAAACTCTAGAATCCAAATACTGTGTGTTTTCACAGCGCAACAAATTGTGATGATAATGTGTTTTGAAGCAGTTAGTGTGAATCACCTGTTAACACTGCAAGGAGGACCCAGTATAAACCTGCTGCTGAAGTGCAGACTTCTGCTCTTTTTGGCACAATCATATTTTCAGATATTATGGTGGGACTGTGTCTGGAACTTGGTGTTTGTGCCAAAGACTGAATTTTAAAAGAATGTTGTCCTGAAATACAAGGTTCTACCCTCTTATTGTTGTGCTGGTAGACTATATGCTCAAGTACTCTATTTTAATGAGGACATCAAAGTGCTCCACATACTAAGTAAAAGTGGAAAACTGATAATAGGGTAGCTTCTCTGCATGTGTTGGAAACTTTACCACATTGTTACAGGCACTTTGTCTGGAGGCAGGAATTTCCTTGTTATATTATGATTGTACTAACACCCAAACTTTTTATTTCCAGAGTGTTGAAAATCCTTCAACACTTGTCATTCATTCCAGGCTGCAACAAAAAGCATCTGATTTCCTAAGGTTGCAAGGCTAGTAAGTGTGGGCTTTTTCTTCTTGCTTTCTAAGTTCATGTTTTGTTATTCACTTTTAGAGTAGCTATGTTGGCTTGTTTCCCCTTCTGAAAATAAGAAGTGCGAGTCCTATGCAGCTGCATGCCCCCTGAAGATTCAGATCTGCTTTAGGCTTGGCCAAAGCTGAAATTAGGTTGGAAGGATTTGTTAGAGTTCATGCAAGTTGTGGTGCTGCCAGGGTGAGTACTAAGTAGGCTATTATGTGAGCTAAACCAGGGTTGCTGTCAGAAAATTATGGCCCTTGGAATGAAGACCCTGCTCATCTGTGATGATTTCCTGTTTTAAGGTGGTGTAAGGATCGTACTGCATACATAGCTGTTGCAAGAAGAGAGCTGGGTACTTCCATTTGCTGCAGTGGGACTTTGGCACTCCCGCAGTCTCGTGTTTGTGGCTTTGGCACTTCTAAGTGCATTTTGAGGGATGCCCTCCTCCCTGACGTGTGCTGTGGTCTTTGCCAGGGGAGCATGTGTGCTCTTCTCTTCTCCAGTGCAGTTGTTTGGTGCAGGCAGCTAATGGAGCACTCTGCATGTTTGTGTATTTGAAATATACCCTGGAAGGGCCATTACTGAGCTGCAGGTTTGCATTGGCTTCATGCTGCTCAGAAGCCACAGATGTATGTGCCATGCACACTTATGTCCTTATTATGCCTTACCTGCAGCATACACAGCCTAGTTACAAATCTCTTGAAACACTAGCTCCTGCTTATCTGCCTTAAAACAAGCAAACAAAACCATCTCTCCTACCACACAAAGCAGGCTAATGGAAATGCCCCTCAAACTAAAGGTGAATATATAAATGCCAATCAGTATTGAGCTAGCCAGATTCAGATTTCATATTCCTACAGTGCTGCATGTACATAAACAATGTGAAACTGTAAAGAATATTAAAACAGCAGGCAATACTTGGCAACATTTTTTGTAATTAAATAAAATGGCATAAAGTGTCTCTGAGATCAGGTCTTTAAAGCAGAGATGGCTCTACAGATGAGCGTTTAAAAAAGGCCCTAAACTGCCCCCGACAAACCCATCATTATTTTTGTGTGCCACTTTGCTGTGTATCATAGAAGTCTCACTCTTTTCCTAAAATACCCTGTACCCTTGCACTTGATGCATCTAAGTGGATGTCATTTGGCAATATTATCACAGCAGATTTCTATAATCTTTGAGCGATGCTGTCTTTTGCTAGACTTCTCTATAGTGCAATGCCTATACCCAGTTGTGCTTAATTTCACTGATTGCTAGCTTTTGCTTAGCCTAACTCTCATAAATTCAATAATTCATTTGATGGGTTAAAAAAACAGAAAAGGGATTTGAGAGCCAAAGGTGTTATGGAGGCTGGAACAGGAATCATTGACTATTTTCTCTCACTTGATGTATAATCTAACATTGAGGACTAAATATTTATGTGATGCTGAGATATTAAGACTGAGAGCTTTCATTTGTAGGATAATCTCTTGTAGGATGTGTTGTGACACATGATCATCCTTTAAGTTTAGGATCCTGCTCTTAGTTTCTAACATCAGGTCTCCTCTGTTTCTTTTGCTGGAGTGCCGAAAAGTAAGATTTGGGGCTGGGGCACTGTTATGCACCACAGGTCACTGGATTTTTATCTTCAGTGACTGTATTTTCATAAAGGTTATTTGAAAGGATATTTGTGTGATTGCGGCTTTGCAGGTGGGGACAGCAGGGAGTCCCACTCCTATCCTCTTCCTGTGGTAACTGGAAGGGATCTCAGATGCAAAGTGTTGTAGGTTCCCCTCCACTTGGGCTTTCCCAGCTCCATACATATCTGCACGAAGGATACCTAGCCTCTCTTTTCCCTGATTCCCCACATTTCCACTTGCACAGCCCTTCATAGGCACTCAGGCAATACAAAATGCCACTTACATGTGTAGACAATTTAATACTCCCATCCACCCTGTTGCTTACCTTGTGTATTGGGTTTCTGTGGCAAGGTTTTGGTAGTGGGGGGGGGTTACAGGGGTTCCTTCTGTGAGAAGCTGCTGGAAGCTTCCCCCATGTCTGACAGAGCCAATACCAGCCGGCTCTAAGATGGACCCGCCGCCAGCCAAGGCCGAGCCAATCAGCGATAGTGGTAACACCTCTGTGTTAACATTTTTAAGAAGGAAAAAAAGTTGTGGGACAGAGAGAAGCGTCATCTGGAGAGTGAGAACATGTAAGAGAAGCAACTCTGCAGACACCAAGGTCAGTGCAGAAGGAGGGGGAGGACATGCTCCAGGCGCTGCAGCAGAGATTCCCCTGCAGCCCATGGGGAAGACCATGGTGAGGCAGGTTGTCCCCCTGCAGCCCATGGAGGTCCATGGTGGAGCAGATGTCTACCTGCAGCCTGTGGAGGACCCCACACCAGAGCAGGTGGGTGCCCAAAGGAGACTGTGACCCTGTGCGAAGCCCATGCTGGAGCAGGCTCCTGGCAGGACCTGTGGATGTGTGGAGAGAGGAGCCCACAGAGCAGGTTTTCTGGTAGGACTTGTGACCCCGTGGGGGCCCATGCTGGAGCAGTGTGCTCCTGAAGGACTTCACCCAGTGGAAGGGACCCATGCTGGAGCAGTTTGTGAAGAACTGCAGCCCATGGGAAGGACCTGCATTGGAGAAGTTCATGGAGGACTGTCGCCCATGGGAGGGACCCCACGCTGGAGCGCGGGAAGAGTGTGATGAGCCCTGCCCCTGAGGAGGATGAAGTGGCAGAAATAATGTGTGATGAACTGACTGTAAACCCCATTCCCTGTCCCCCTGC
>JANZLQ010000100.1:4807218-4830840 GCA_026212715.1 Elanus axillaris
CCCCTTTTTGTTTTTCTTTCTCTCTATGTATGTTGCTCTGTTATCCTTTTGGGGTCTTGGAGGAAGATGGAGGGAACCTTCTCTTGTTCCTGTTAGCTTCCAAGGATCAGGCTGAGATGGGCATCTGGCCTTGCTCAAGGAAGGATGGGTGTAAATACACCACCACAGAAACAACGTGTTAGAAACTTTGTGTATTGGCTCTTCTGCACTGCCTTCAGCAGCTGCCATGGAGGTGTGTTAGCGCTTCACTTCTGATGTACTATGTCCTGGTATTGTTGTAGGAGAAGTTTTCACAAGAAGGGGTCTAATGTTACTTTTCTCCCATTTTATCATGTTTCCTTTCTTTGGTGTTTGTGGTGGGTGTATCTGTGCATGTATGCATAGGTAAGAAGAAGAAAACTCCTTTGAAATCTTGTAACTGTTTTCTGATTGGAGTTGATAAAAACAGATTTCAGTGCAGTTCCCTGCAGAACAAACTAAATGAGTAAGCTAGCAACTTTGCCCTTGAAAATATTTTCATTCACTGAGATACATTAAAGGAAGACTTTTGTTACGTGTTGGCCAAGTATCCAAAATGATTGGATTATTTTCTGGCTCCTTGGCTTGTTACCATGATACAAATAAAGAACAGTAGTATTGCTATGGAGGGACACAGGGATGGGAGATAGAGGGTTTCTGTGTGACACTAGATGGTGCTCCGTATCTACATGGGTGTCACGGAGTGCTTGTGCCACTCTTGCTAATTCCTTTGGCAGTGTTTAAGGCTTTTTAATCTAGATCAGATATAGTCATGATCAGGTAGGACAGAGTTTGTTACTCTGGAAAATATCATTGGTAGAGCTCCAGTTTAAATACTTAAATGAGACCACTCGAAGTACGTCCTATTATCTATGAATGTTAAAGTACTTTTTTGAATATTAACTGATTTCACTGGGTGACAGTGAAGCTAAGTGAGCAATACATCCACTTTATAGATTATTAAATTAAAGCACGGTTAGATTTATTGACTGCCAGAAGTCATGTAGTGAGGCAGTGACAGGGATGGGAATAAAATCCAGGAGTGCTAGCTTGCAGTTCCCTTTTCTGTCTTTTAGATAATGATTCATTTGACCACAGTTTTTGTAAATAAAATTGGAACTGGGAGGCTAAAAATGAAATTTAAGGAAAAGAATTTTTTAATTCTAAATTATAAAGGTGTTATCATAGGTGTGGATATGTGAATGTCATGTGTTTCTTAGTATGGAAGGCAGTAGCTGGATAGTCCCCAATTTAACCATTGTGATCTGCAGAGTCCTATTGAGTCTGCTTCTAGCTGGCAACACCTGCAGATGGGAAAACCCTAAATTCCCTTTCCCTTAACCAGCAAATCTCTCTTCATATTGCTTTTTCTTTCCTTGTCTGATCAGGATGCAACAAAGCTCAAGTTATTTGCTAGAGTTACTTTCCTCAATCTCCTCTTGCCTTTTGGGGATTGACCTGATTCCTGCCTTTGAGGACCTGCAGTCACAGCCTTCTCAGGTGATATCCGGCTTAGTTAGTGACAATGCTAAATTAAGTGTTGGAGGTTGTTACCCACCCCACATTAATGCAGAGCAAACTGTCAGAGGCAATGGAGGATTTCTAGGTGCTCCCTGGCTCCCTCAGTGTCTGATGGCTGTGCCACCTTCTGTGGTCTCTGATGATGCCAGAGCCTGTTCTTGTGCTGCAAAGGTATTTCCAGACCTGATCTGTCAGAAGAATAAGGATGCTGTATCTCTGGAAAAGCAGCTGGTGGTAGGTAGCAAATTAATCCCATTGGAAAACTGGCAAACACTTTGGGACTTGTGTGGGGAAGGCTGATTTGATGACACTGATCTTCCTAACCACTAATGTAGGGATAAAATACAGGGTTTGGTTAGCAAATGCTATTAGAAGTCAGACTGCAGGAAGGAGGCTTGTTACCATCTACCTCTGTGCAGTGGAAATTGGACCTTTCTTTGCTCTTGGTCTCTGTGTCAGTGATTGCACTGGGCACAAGGAGTAATGTGTGTATCATTCCTCAAAGTGAAAACTGAATTAGCAGCCTGTATTTGGCATAAACTACATATTTTGAACTTTAACTATATGCTTTTGAATGTGAATGTGTGATGCTAACCAAATAATATTCTCTGGTTTGAGGCTAATGGTGCATTTAAACAGTCTCATCAGTGCAGCTGACTGAAGTCATTAGGAGATAGAGCAAATCTTGCTGCTGTTCTGCAGCAGTGTCTCAGGGTGGTTGTTTTTGCCAGCCCCTCTGAAATGTGGCAATATCCAGGCCCACTGCCCTACAGCCATCTAAGCCCTGTGACTCCGTCTGGGAACCACCAAGCCCCAGTTGTAGCTGCATAACTGGAAATTTCTCAAGCAAATGAGCTTAACTTTTTCAGAAGTTAATTTCTGGCAGTTTGGAGCAAAGATTTGTTTGGTCGTGTTTGCTTAAATTGCTGCCCTTAAGACTCTTCCCACCTGCTAGTGACGTTTTGGAGGCTAATGCACTTGCTCTTAGTACATTATTATTATGAAAAGCTGCAGGGTAGATATTTGCAATGCAGTGGTCAGGCATTTGCAGCTGCTATGGCTTAGAATGTCTTTGCTTATGTAGTATTTTCAGATAATTGAACAGTACAGGTTACTAAACTAACCATATAATAACATTTTCATAGTTCTAGTCTTTTCCTCTAGCTCCTTGATAGAAGTTGACCTAGATAATATTGAAGGTTTCTTGAAGTGGATAGTAGGGTGGAGAAAGAATTCAGGCGGTATTGAATGACATATAAAAGCTGAAATTATAATGAGTAGGTGAGAAATACAGTGGCTTTGTTATGATTACTTTACAGTATACATTTCTTTGTCACTGGAATTGGAAACGTAACTTCTGTCTTGAACAGTCATATCCAGATTTCCATCTAGATTATGGTGAGGGAGTAAACATAGTTTTAAAAAGGAATCCAGAACGAAAAATAGTGTTATAAAGCTGCATGGTGCTGGAGTTCAGTGGCAAAATTTTCTGTGTAAGTCTGTAGAGGCTTAGTGTAAATGGCTTGATGAATGGTGATTATTGTATCAATCCAATTTCAATGCAAATGTATGGACAGCCTACTCCAATATCATTACAATTCTGTTACAATTTGAAATTACCCTGAAGTATTTGAGGGATTCTTTGGAGGCTGTGATAATGAAGCTATTACAATGCAAAATCACTATTGTAGGATATTAGTTTCAGTGCAAATCTGTAGATTAAATGTGATTTCATATCACTAGACAGGGTATGCCATCATTTAAAATAAAAAACATCTTGCTGAGAAATTATCTTAATATAACATGAGGTTTAGGACACAAATTTGTATGGTGACAGAGGAGTTGAAAGCTGTGAGGTGCTGTGAGGTTGCTAGGACTGCATCAGCCTTGTTTGTAGGAGCTGTAAACTCCTCATGGAGTTTTGAAACAAAACTTTTATTTATTTATATATACATTAGTGCAAAGCTGCAGTTAGAGTGCAGGGTTTCTACTCGGCATGCCTTGCAGGCATTAGAAGATAGCGTGGGTGCCTGTGCTCACCAGCAGAGCTAGCCAGCCCACCCCCTGCATGTGAGAAGGCAGGAGCATGGGGATGAGACATGGGAACTGGCTTTAAAGAGGGAGAAAGAAATGGGTTTGAACTACAGACAGAGCTGCTAAGGGTAGGTGTTGGGGAAAATTTTCTTGAGGGTAAGGGTAGTGGAACAGATATGGTGCGGCTTCAGCTGACCTCCAGGGAAGGTTTGCACTTCCCTCTATTTCTTGCCTGTCCTCTTCCACCAGTTCATCTATCTTGGCCATTTCTCCTTGGATACTTCTCTGTCTCATTAAATTTAATACAGATAAGGCTGACCACCCGAACCTCTGTCCTGCTTTCTGGCACAAGTGACATCATGGCTGTCTTACCCATCATCAGGCTGGCAAGCCATGGGTCATTTGTGTTTCTCCCTGTTGTCCTCTGTGGATACATAAGCTGCTTCTTAATCCTATTCCTTCTTCTCTAACCCTTCTGCAATCTGCTGTTTTAGTGTCTTCCCATGCGGCTGAAACAGTGGTGTTTGTGTACGGTTAATCAATAGCAGGGAACTTGCTTGAGACCTGCTGCCTCTCATCCTGTGACTCCTGCCTGCCTCTTCATCCTTCTCCACTTTATTTCTTTTTCCCTTCAGTCTGTCTTTTTTGACTTGCAAAAACATTCAGGCAGCTTCTTAACACTACTCTGAAATCATGACAAAAAAGCAGCTAAAAACAGTGCCCCAAATGCTCTTGTTTGGTACAAGTTGTCCAGGTTTCAGTGAGCTTAAGCCCAGGCATTGTAACTGCTATCCTCTGGAAAGGAGGCTGCATATAAGACAGCAGTTTGCCTCAAGCAGAAACTCAATTTGCTTTTGCTTTTAGATTTTTCATTTGTCTTGTCTTTCTTGCAAGAAGCAGGCATGGACTGTCATAGCAGCAGATTCATTCCATCTCAACTGCATTTTTGCCTTGCTTCAAAAAGAAGACAGCTGTTGCTGTCTCTTACTGTCTTAAAGATTATTGAGTGGGTCTGTTGCCTGCTCCATAACAGCAGAAGAAAGATATCTGCAAAACAACACCATTTACTCCTAAAGGAAAAAGAATGTTTGCATGGGAAATTATTTCACTTTTCCTGTTTTTTTTTTTTGCATCTTTATAAGATTGTGGTTTGGCTGTTTCCCTCCCCCCCCGACCCCGTCCCGGGCTTCAGCCTGTGGTAGAATATAGCAGCCATGACATTTTTACCCTTAAAAACTTAGACATTAGGTAACAACTTAAAACTAGAAAATGGCAGGATCATTATAAGATTTCTGACTTCCTAAGGCCATTTGTTTTATTAAAATTAAGGCAACACTTTATATACTTTACTGTTAAGACTTTCCAAATGATATTATGGAACCATCCAACCCCATGAGCAGGTAGCATGAATAACCATTGCGTCCCACTACATGTTAATCTTTCTGCTGCCAACTCTTCTAATATTTGCTTATGGTATTGAGTCAATCAAGATTATGACTTATTTGGAAGAGGGACTGTGTTTCCATGCTGAGGTTTCTGTACAGCAATTAGCACAGTGTGACCCAATCTTCATGGGAGATTTGGGAAAGTAAA
Organism: Elanus axillaris; assembly: GCA_026212715.1. NCBI lineage: Eukaryota > Metazoa > Chordata > Aves > Accipitriformes > Accipitridae > Elanus > Elanus axillaris. The sequence continues at coordinate 4,812,385 of JANZLQ010000100.1, forward strand.
CTGACAGAACATCCTTATAGTAGAGAAAATCGCTCATGTTTTTGACACCTGGGGGCCAATCCTTACTGCTTTTAGGGTTGATTGATACTCTCCTCACTTTTCTGATCAACACTTTCTTTTCTGTGGGGAATTTGAGCAGCTTTCTGCCAAGTTCCAATTTCTGGACTCATCTAAGCATATTGCATAGGCTTGATGTAGATAATGCTCTTTGCAGTAGTGCTGAAACCAAATGAAAACCAGTGGTCCGTAGCTCTCCCTAAGCACACGTTCCCTCCTTATGCTGCCAGTAATGTGTTCTTGTGCAGCTTCTCACATGGAGGTACGAGCCACAAAAGGCTGCAGTAAAGCAAATGCAATAGCTGCTACTCGGCAGGGAAAATCCAACTGTTTTGCACTGGGCAACTATAAGTAGCATGGTATTTTTGATCACTGCAGAGGCACTGGTTTCCTATAAGGCAGCCCCAGTCACTCTGGTCCCTTTGCAAAATCCTTTTTCTTTCTGGCTTTAGATCTCTTTTGGAGTTGAGACGGGTCTTGAGGAGAAGAAGGATACATCATAAAGGAGAAAATGTAGCAAAGCTGCAAATGTACTAAAACATTGCAAATAAAAATGTGTTAAGAGTATGATCTGTAGGAAGTGAATAAAACATCAAGTGATAGTAAGAGTACTCAGTGGAAATTGGTAGGTTGAGCCATTTCCCTGCTGAAAGGTAACAGAAGTGAGTTAATAAGGTAAGGCAGGCATAGGAGGGAAAACTTAATTTCTTAACTTTTGTTTTCTCGAAGAAATGCTGAATTACGACCCTCAGAAGTGAAAACTCATTTTTCTGAGGGAGCACAGTGGAAAAAATAAGATTGCCACTAATGGCTATTTTTAATGGAAAATTTTTTTATTGGTCAGTCTAGAATACTGGGTCATGAAGGGAGTTCATGTGTCTCCTTAATTTTGTGGTTTTTCTCTAAATAACTTAAATAGAAAATGGTTAGATTGTGATTTTTGCCTTACATAATCAAATTCAGAGTAGTAAAAATCAGAAACAGCAGTTTAAAATAGTGTCTTACTGAATTTTATTAGAATGAATACATAGAAGTAGTATTTTATGGAGTCTTCACTACCTAAAGCCATTTTGCATTGGTTCTTGTTTCATGCTGTTAAACACTATATTATTAAAACTGTCTTTATAATTAACATCAGACATTAACAACAGCTTGATTGTGGAAGTTTCCTCTTCTGCCTGCCTATTGACTAGGAAGAGTTATCTCTTCTTGTAGCATTAGTGCTAGCAGAGCTCAGGTTGGCTAAAAGTGGTGGTGGTGGTGGGGGAATTGGTTTCCTTCACTGATATAAAAATTCTAAAGTTATCTGTGTGGTGGTTATGCAGAGTGCTCACTCGGGAGGTTTTTACAGTCTTTTGTGAGGAGGTGGCAATTGATGGCATCAGGTTGGCATTTGGTGACGTGGCTATTTAGCAAGACCACATCAGGGACCGACAATCCCGTGTTGTGTCGCAGTGACATGGTGTCGTGTCGCAGTGGTGCAGCACTGCAAGGCCAACCTGCCTCTTCATACTCTGTCACATCAAGGATCCCTGCAATGCTATAGAATCTGTGCTGTATTATCAAGGTTATTTCTGTTGTTTTCCCTTTCAAAATGATGTTCTGGCAGCTCTTCTCTGTCTTGGTAAAACATCTCTCTTACCTGTGCAGAATTTGCTATCTCAGTGGAGGCCCATTACCCTTCAGTGTTGTATTCATGAACAAAAACGTTTCCTGTAAAGCCTCTATTAGCTGTGATTTAATGGTTATTCAACGCTGCTGTTTTAAAAGAACCTCTGCAATGCGGGAAGTGATTTCTTCTCAGTTTGATACATGAAATAGAAAGAACTTCTTTGTGCTGAATGACTTGGACTTTACCATGTTAATGAATAGCTAATCCAGGCCTGAAAAGTAAAGCCTTGGAACTGCTGCCTGATATAAATAGAAAAGAGTTGCTAAGTACTGAAAGAAGAGCTTGGCTCAGAAGCTGCATACAGTTGAGCCCGTTTGTACCCCTGCACTCGTGTGGGCATCATGCTAACTTCTATGATACTTAGCGCTTACCTGTTGTGGCCTTAAAAATGAGGATTAAAAACTTAGTGTATGATACCACATGAAACGTGAGTCAGCCATGCGAGCAAAGAGCAAATAACAAATATCTCATGATGTCAGACTTAGGTAGGTAAGTAAACTCAGGGTATGTGCACTGGAAGTAATTCAGCATGCCAGATTCCAGAATAATGAATGTCTGCATGTGCTTCAAATGAGGTGAAAAATTGTCCGGTGTCCTAAGCCCAGATAATGCAGGAGTGGGGCCAACAGAAATAAGTACTGAATCCAGTGCCCCCTTGGCAAGATAAGCTAGAGAGAATGCACTATACTAGCAAATTTGCTACTAATGATCTTGAAAGGGCAAATTAGAGATGGATGTGTTTTAAAAGGTAACAAAGGTGGCTGTTGCATGCAGGTTACTGTTGTGAGGTACCAGAGCAGAAAAAGGGCTTCCCTAAATGTCGACTTGTGCTGGAAATAGAGTTTTGGCAATGGTATTGGAGGAGAGGAGGTGGCTGTGGGGCGAGAGGGGGGCTTCAGGCTCCTCCACTGCAGCATATGCAAAGCTGTGTGAACGATCCAACATCATGCAATTCCAAGTTTGTTGCACAGGGGCAAAACAAGGACAGCAGCATGACTATTCCTTCATAATGTGCAGGCTTGATAAAAGGAGAAGATACGCTATTATCCAAATCTAGTCTTAATAACTGCCGAAGGTGAAATTTGATATTTTTTTTTTTACTGGCTATTAATTCTATGCAGAAAAGACACTTTGTCAATATTTTCTTTTCAATCATGAGCTATAGGCACTTTTTCCAGAGATGTACTTGAGGGAACACTAGCAAAGAGGATGCCATATGTTCTCCTTGGGGGTGTATTTCAGGTAAAGCATGCTTTAAGTTTAGTTCTCAAAATGTGCTGCATATGCTGTTGGTATACAAGTTATCTTCTATACAGTGGGAAGAAACCACCTGGTGCTTGCTTGCAGGGTGTTCAAGTAATACGTGGGATGTGAGAGGCCAAGGAGGGACTGTGGGCATGACTACTGCTGATGCAGGCTGCCCAGGGCTGGAGCTGGGGTGGCTTTGCTCCTGTTACTGCAGGGGTAACATATTTTCCCTTATAACTGTGGTGCCACGAGCCCCAAGCATGAGTAGTTCTATGTCCAATGCATCCGCTGAGCTCCTCTGTCTCTGCCCTGCCTCCTCTTGTTCATGTAAAATTCCCCTGAAGACCATCTAGTTCTGAAATTAGGATTGCTTATGTTTTTCCTGTGAGCTTTTCTCTTTGGAAGAAAAAGAAAATGCAATATTTGCCTGTTTCCTTGGATTTTTTTTTTTTTTCTTTAACAGAATTTTGGTTTGGGTGGTTAACAGCCAGATTTGGGTTGTTGTGACTGAGTTGCATTCCGCTCCCCGCCACCTAAGACTTTCACATTTTAATGAACAGTGGTGGTTTTTTTCTTTTTTTTTTTCTGTGGGGTAACAGAAATGCTATTTTTGACTGTATCTGAATTTGTTAAAAAATGGGTTTATGCTCCAAGGGATGACTCAGGCATGTAAAAACTCTGCAGGTAAGAAGTTGTCTCCTCCCCATGCTGTGTCAGGAAAGGACCTCCCTGGAGCCTTTTCCTGGGTTGCAGCAGCTGGAGAACCCTTTCCCACCTGCTGAAGAGGAAGAGACTGATGGAACGAAGTTGGACATTGCCCACTGTACTTCTGATCCCTCCTCAGCCAGCTAGTTTCAAACATGGGCTGGTTCCAAGTTTGTATTTCAGAAAGCAAATTATGCCAAAATTTGCAAATGGCTGTAGATGAGCATTCACAGTAGAAATTCTAAAATAAGTGTTTACTGCATTGCTGTGTATTTGCTTTTACTTTTGTTAGATGCACTAGACTTGCCTAAAAAAGGGTGGAGAGATGGTTTAAATGAATTGGGGTGGAGATGAGGCAGTGGTTTTCTGAAAAAGCATTCCAGATGTTCAGGACCAAATAAATTTGAAACTTAGTGAAAATAGTTTGACATATTTCACCCCTGATAAGGCAGAAGTGGCAAAATGCACATGTCCTTGGTATAGAGCCTGTTCATCTGCAGGATCTACTATATTCCAATTAAGGGCTCAGTGAGGAATCTGACCTGCAGTTTGGAGGTGCTTATTAAATTCCTTTGGTTTCAGCCACTTGCTGTGATAATACAGGATAAAAATTTTATTTAAAGGCTAATAAGAAACCATTCTCATTGGAGACTTTGATGCGATATTTTCACAGCAGATATGAAATTTCTAATATAATGCATAATGAATAATCTAGTTTCCTGTTTGAAACTTCAGACTTTCCCTCAGTACTATTTCATGCACTAGCTGCCTGTGATGCCTCTCTTGTGGCAAATACAAAAGAAAAAAAGTCTGTCAGTAGTTGAAGAAAATTAAGAAATGCAAAGGAGAAGGTCAGGGGACTGCTGACATGGGTAATGAATAAAATCAGGAAGGTGAGAGGGTAGACAGAATATCAAATGTCTTACAGAAGACTGAAGTGGAAATTTCATTGTTGAAATGAGGTGGGATAAGATAACCCTCTGAACATGGTCGATGGAGGTTGGTGCCTCCATCAGGGATGAGGGGAAGGGTGGAAGTGGCTGTAGGGCAAGGAGGGAAATCCCTACAGGCAGGGTTGTGAGGGTGATGTGTCAGTAGGATGCTGTGAATAAACTGATATGTTGAGTTGGGAAAACAGGAGGAAACAAATAGTAGGCTGAGGTAAGAATTAGGTGAAAAGGAATAAAAAATATTTCTACTTTAAAAGTGCTAACATTTTTAATTTTGAGGTGACATGCAATTTGAAATAAGTGTTTTGTTTAGGCAAACGTAGGTACTAATTATTTTTAGAAATGAAAGAACATTTTATTTTTAATTCTCAAGTTTTAAAATCCACATTGTGATATCTTCTTTTCTCAAACAATTTGATTAAATGTAAAAGAATACAATTGTTATGTGAATAATTTCAGTTGACCTGATTCCTTCAGGAAGAATTTGATCAAAATGTTTTGCTCATCTGTCTCAGTGAATCAGATCAAGTAAAATACCTTATTGTGCCTAAACACAGACTTAGGATGGTGTTTTGCTGCACAGTTATTGATGAAATTATTTAAATGTTTGTCATCTTGATATTGTGTGCAACCCAGCTTCTTCCACCCCTGAGAGAAGGAGAGGTCCTGACTATTTTGAGTGAATTAATTAATGCATCAGTGATGATTATGTCTACCACCTCTGGACAGTACAAAGTTTTTGTTATTTTTCACATAGATAGGAAAAAACAGAAAAAATGACTGGAAAATAATTTCCAAATGAGCATGATAATGAATCATTAACAGCTCAAATAGAAGTATCGGGGATACTTGTTTCAATGGGCATGCAGTAAAATTAATTCTACATTTAAGAGAAGAATTAATGATGTAAACTGCTGTTATAATGATGTTTTAATGACTGGAACAAACTTATTAGAAAACAGCTATTTTACCAAGTGCAGTCCAAACCCAACACGAGATTGAATACAGCCCTTAGGACTGAATGTGTTATGCAAAGCTGTGGCATGTAATTTTTATCTGTGGACTAACATTTTAATTGAATTATCATCAATAAATATTCGATTAAAAATCCCTCGCTAAAAATACATTATCACTTCAGGTTAGCTGAATTGCAAGTATAACCTCCAGTGAAATGCTACTTGCAGGTTTGCTCACGGAAATGGAAGATTCTTGTTGGGGGGTTTTAGGACCAGTAAACTTTGCACAGCAAGTGGTTCACTTTGAGTTTTGTATGTTGCTTCTCAACTCTATGCATTATAGAAGTGCAGTTTGCTTGCTGAGAACCTGAGAAGAAAAAGCCTTTTACATCAGATGAATGGCATAATAGATATGCCCAGCTTTTTTAGGTGCTTGCTGTAGTCTTCAGATTAAATAGTACAGATACACAGTTTATAAAGAAACTGCTGAGCAAGCAGAGGAACTACTTACTGTAAAGCTTCTTACTGCTACTGTTGTTAATCTATAATGTGCAACCTAATGGTGTAGATCCATAACAGCAGATTTACAGGTGAGTGATACACAGTATGGCATGTGGAGTACTACAGCAGGTCATAGGGAAACAGACTTGATATTTATTTAATTCTTTCTGACACCAAAGCCTTTTATTTAATTGGGGAAAAAAAGTACAAACTAAGTGCTTAAATTCTCATTAATGGGCAAGTAAACTAAATCATCCCTAGAATTTCAGTTCAATACGCTACTTAACCTCTCCACCTCAAATTCACATGGACAGCAGCAGTTGACAAAATGACTCTGATTCAGTGTGTCGTGAACTAGTGGTATTGTGGTTAGGAGGAGGAGGAGGACCACATTCAGGAATGATTCTGTCTCTCGCTCCAGGCATATTGATATATTGTATGAGTATATGAAACTGTAAAATTATATCACAGAACAGTATCAATCTGTGTAAGATAAAGGTGTCTAACTTGTGGTAAAGTTTCAGGTGCTGCTTTGTCTTACATGATGTATTGAAATAGAATAAAAATAAAGTCTGCTGCTCTTACATTTTAAGGATACTAATACTGTCTTTTAGGCAGTGCTGTGAGGTGTGGTCTAATACAATCTTCATTGCACCTACTAAATTTGACCTGCTTTTTGAATACTAACATAAAAATAAAAGGAACAAAAAGGGACTAAAGTTGGAGCCTGGCTCTTGTTTTAATTTAAATGATAGGAGTTGGTTGAGAATATGTACACAGTAAACTATGAGATAATTTTAAGTACCTCAGTGGCTTATGGTTAGGATTTTATTACACTATATTTAGAAGAGAGAGGGAAAGGGAGTGCAACCATCCCTAAAAACATTGCCACCACAAAGTGGTTAAATACCACTGGGTCGGACCTTGTGTTGAAGCCAGTAACGTGCCAAACACATCAATCCTGTTCAGCTACCCATATGCAGTGTGTTTGCTTAATGCCTGAGCTGACACAGAGCAAAAAGTTTAAGCAAAGAGGCTTTGGCTTGAAAAGGAGGCAGAGTGCTGCCCTCACTGTATATTGGGCAGCCCAGAACGGGGGGTGGCACCTGGTTTAATGATGAGGCTTTGTGTCTCAAAGAAAGCTGGCTCTTTTGGATGTGAAGAAAACGCGTGTCAGTAGAAGGGATATAATCTGCCCAGACTCCCTAGGTCGGGGGGAGTTTGGCTCCAAGTTTTAGTGTGTGTGGCCAAAATAAAAGGTGTTAAGGTCTTGAGCCTGCCCCCCGAGGTATGAAAGGAGACTTGAGACGTGAATGTGCCCCAAGAAAAAGCTTGCAGAAAACCAGTCTGGGAAATAATGTGGGAGAGAGAAGGGTCTGATTCTACCCTAAATCAGGCTTATTTTTCTTATTTAACAGATGTATCTTCTGTGAACAGTTACAATGACAGAGTCTGGTTTGGATTTTGTGAGTAAAGGGTTTCTGTTCATGTATAACTAAGTCAGTAAGGTGATGAAGTTTAAGGTGACTTTTTAAGTAAACACGGTATCAGGACTGCATTCTTCACCCTATGTGGTGATAGATCTGGAAACAGGGTGTCTGTGTTCCTGTCAGGCAGGGTCAGGTCACGCAGGGAAGTCCCTCCCTATAGCAGAAGGGAAAGAGACAGGCCAGGAATGGAGCATTCTGCCTTTATTGGGGATTTAAGGCCTCTCAAAGTCTCCTTGCATAGGTGATGTAGTATATATACCCCTTAATAAGGATAAACAAAATCTACATATGTCTGTGCAACATCTTCTGCATTACTGTCTGTTAATTGACCTATAATTATATAGTCATGAGATGCCAATCGGGACGTAAGACCAGCCAGCCATTTCTGATGTTAATTGCACATAACAAGGGTTTTGAGGGCTCTGACTTACTAAGGTAAGTGGTTGTCGGTGGCCCTCATCTCTCAGGTTTCATTGTTTATTGCTGGTATGAAGTGTTGTCTAAGTCCCTTTATGGGAATTGGGGAAAAAGGGAGCTGGCAGCTGTGTCTCTGCCTGTAGGCCCTCCCCAATGGGTGTAGTTCCAGTGTCATCTGTCACTCCCAAAGTGTGGCCAGCACATGCACTGCATTGCTGCAGATGAGTCTTTAATAGTGAGTGTACCTTAATGACCTGCTGTGGCCTTTGGTGTCTCTGGTGCCCAAAGCTATTAATGAGCAAAAGGGGAAAAGATGGATTGTATTATAGGGAGTGATGCTACTGCTGTTATCTTGTGGCACAGTAAATAAAAGGCTTTGAGGAGTCTGCTTTTGGAACCTATTTGATAGAAATTTATGGCACATTTAAAACTTCTTTGCGTCCCAGAAATCCAGTGTTTAGAAGGCCGTTTGCGGAGGTGCTTTAAAGAGGCGTGTGTTGACATTGTTTTGCTTTTAACTGTGTCAGAAACCTAAATCTCAATTTATTGTGCATATAGCAAATATCCCGAAGACCAGATGGTGCCTTGCAAGCTGACAGTGAGCAGGCTCTCTGTTTGTCTTGCTGTTCTGTCTGTCTCTTTCCCATATGCCTTTTGAAAATAAAAAGGAGAAAATAGGTATATACAAGTTTGGGTTTCTTTTAATGGCACTAAGCCAATTTGCTGTCTCTGCACTCCACTTTTAAGTACAGGTGCTGGAAGAACCTGCTCTGGTTGGGCTTTTGTTGTTTCATGGTGCTATGGACTTTGCTGCGCTTGTGCTGTGACCTTCACCAAGATTGATCTTCATAAGGGCTTTTTTATCAGTGCCAAAACACTGCACAGAAGCACCCCTGTTCTTCCACACCCCTCGTCAGGAAGATTTTCCTGGGCTGGGGGAGGCATATCTAAATCAATACAAAAGGAGTAAGTTGGGGTCCCGGTTAATCTTTCTGTAGCCCACACATAGTGACGTTCTTCAAGGGATGATGCAAAAAAGTTGTTTAAAGGAAATTATTTCAAATGGGGAGGAAAGAAGAGGTTAATCAGTGAAGATATCCTAGGGGTAGCAGAGGCCTTAAATAAAAGGAAAACTTAATGGAATAGGCATACCCCTCATTCTATGAATAAGACACCCCACACACCCCCCCGAGTATTTATCCAGCATAAATACGCAACTTTATTAATATGTAATTGGTATCTGGTAAAAAATGTGTATCAGGAAAGAAAAAAAACCCAATGGAATTATGTTTATGTACAAGTGATGGGTAATGAGTTACTAACAATAAATTCCATTAATTTTGTGAGTAATGGGAAAGAAGAGGTGATTATTACTATTACCAGGCAAAAGAGAAACGTTTGTGGCTTTAGTGAAAGCCTGTTGAAGAAGAAATGAACATGTAAATGGTGCCAGAGAATCATTAGCTGGTGGTGATAAACATAATAAGAGGCATTAGTGCAGAAATAGCAACACAAGCAATTTGTATGCATTAAATTTTCGATGAGGCCTGTCATAGTTCAGTGAAAGAGAAAATGATGGCATGATACCAGAGGACAATGCTGTTGCTTGGTATGTGTGGTATGACTCAGCATCATTTTATAACATGTTGGCTGGGCCTGTAGTTACAGTTCAGATGGAAATACTTCATGCTTTAAGTATGAAAGCAATGCTGTCAAAAATAAGCTTGGAAAATAAAATTGCAGAAAGGTATGGTGAGGGGTGTCCTTTTTTTCAGCTGGGATAGAGTTAATTTTCTTCCTAGTAGCAGCTGGTACAGTGCTGTATTTTGGATTTAGTATGGGAATAATGTTGATAACACACTGATGTTTTAGTTGTTGCTAAGTAGTGCTTATTCTAAGTCAAGGATTTTTCAGTTTCCCATGCTCTACCAGTGAGGCGGTGCACAAGAAGCTGGGAGGAAGCATGGCCAGAACAGCTGACACGAAATAGTCAAAGGGATATTCCATACCATAGAACTTCATGCTTGGTATAGAAACTGGGGGGAATTGGCTGGGAGGGGGCATCGGTCAGTGGGTGGCAAGCAATTGCTTTGTGCCTCACTCGTGTTTCTTGGGTTTTATTAATATCTTTTTGATATCTTGCTTGCCATTATGATTATTATAATTATATTTTATTTTCATTATTAAACTGCTCTTATCTCAGCCCATGAGTTTTAATTTTTCCCTGGTTCTCTCCTTTATCTCATGGGGTGGGGAGGAGTGAGTGAGCAACTGTGCGGTGCTTTGTTGATGGTTGCGGTTAAACCATAGCAAGGGGGCTCTGCAGAAAAATAGAGCATAGTGAATCCTGGAAGAAAAATGTTACTGTAACAAAAAGATGTAACATGCATGTATTTGAATCCTGATTTCAGTTGCCTGTACCTTGAATGAATCTGACAAAAATGAGCATGTGTGCAAAACCAGGCATGTGGTGCACAGATTATATAGGTGTGCATACAAGGAAGGGAATAGACTTGCATGCAAATAACGTAAAATAAGTTTCTCCATACACAGATGAAGATAATGCTGTTAGCAGATGAGCTTTTGTATCTTGTCTAGTTGCATTTACCCTGAAAGGGTCCTAGACAGAAAATTCCTCTAGAGAAACCCAGTCAGGGAAGGGGTTTTGCATACTGTTGGGGTTGGATGTGTTAAATAAAATTTCCCCTGTTTATATTGTTGATACAACATTGTAATTCATTAGTTACATATTTTATATCTTTTTTTTTTACTAAAATAATGATGATACACTTTGCAACTCTGATGCATTGCTAAGCAATGGTGGTAAAATCTCACCTGGAGTTTTCTTAGCTGGGACATTGGACTTTGGGCTCTCATCTCACGGTAAATGTGTTTCTTACCCCTAAATACAGAGGGGGTAAAATTTGATTTTGGAAAGCAAATATGAAGGTAAATGTGAAGCTGGGGAAGTCCTTGGGCTGAAGTCTGCCACAGAGACCAGCTGTTGCCAAGATGGGGCCTGTAGCTGCTTCACAGTTAGTTTTAGCACTGCTGATTTTCTGCCAAGTGATGCCTTCAGGTTATTCCTCAACCCTCCTGTATTAGCCCACTGATTTAGATGGAACTACTGAGCCTCTTAGTTTGGAGGCATGGCAGGGACACAACTTTTTGCTTATGTGGCTCAGAGTCTTTTGTTATATAACAGAAAATTATTAAAGATAAATTACATAGTCTGCTTCAGTAGGGCTAAATATGAATCTTGAAATTACAGAAGCAACATAAATGTCTGATTTTTATCCTTAGAAGCATCATGACTGTCTTCAAGTTCAATGTCAGATAATGTGTTTAATAAAATTCGTTGATGGAAGATAACATTCTTTTCTGTCTTGCTTCCTACTTTGAAAAATGTCCTTTATTTCTTTGGAGTTCAGCTTTCCCCCATAAATCAAATATAGATGAGTGAGTTTTCTGACAGAGAAACATAGCAAGGTTATAGTCAGAATCACTCTCTAGTCTCCACTAGAAAGACAAGAGGTTATTATTTTTTTACCATTATTTTACATTAACAAGGATAACAAATGTAAGTTGTAGCATGAACTTAAAGGGACAGTATATTTTAGACAGCCTATTTTACACTTTTATTACAGTGATTTTAACATTCATATGTTTTCTGAGGGATTTGGAAGGAGCACAAGCCCTGCCTTCAAGAACAAAGATTGCAAGCAAGTTGCTGGGTATATTCATTAGGATTGAATTTTCTGCACAGTACCTGGGTCCAGTTTTGTAAATCAAGAATATTTATTGTGTAAGATTATAAGTCATGATCCAGTTGAAGCATTTTGCTTGCAGTGAGATGAAAAAGTCCACCCATGTAAGATGTGATTTAGTGTTCTGGACTTACTGAAGTCAGTGGAAGCACAGAGAGGAGGAAGTAGAAATCTTGTTTCTTGGACCATTAAATTTAATTTAGAATTTAGAGATATAAGGTTTCAGTGTTTTTAAATTCCAATTTGGAAATGAATCTGACTTTCAAAGTCATTTCTAATAAAGCAAAAGTTCTAAAGCATGGAATGTGAAAGGTAGACTTTTCGATGAGGTGAAAAATTTTCTTTAAGTTTTAACTCTGTAAACTACAAATGGTATAATGCTATACTTTAAAACTTGAACAGAACCTTTTTGGAGGAAAAAAACCAAACCAAACTGGTTTAGCTCCTGTCAGCTCTTCCCCATCCCTGCTTTTGGAGTCCAGGATATGAGTGTGCATTGTATCACTGACAAGGGACTCATGATAGATATGGTAAAAAGAAATCAAATCTGGAGCTTCCTCTGAAACATTGAGTATCACGGAAGTTACTTACATCTCAAATAGAAAAGTCCATAGCAAAAGGCAAAGGATGTGCTCCACACTCCAGAAGCGGGGCTGTCCCTTTATTTAGGTGTCTCTAGATACAGCAGCTGTATGATCCAATTGCTGGAGACCTGCTCTCTCTGCTATTAAAAATATATCTTAGGGGGCAAAATGCTTTAGTTGCTGAACACGAGTGGCAGTTGGTGGAGGGAGTCCATCCCAAAGGGAGATCTGGATATGCATAGGCATGCTCTCTGGTTTTCTCGGGGTACTTGGGCAACACAAAGTGTGGAAGTCATCTGGCATCAGCTGCTTTTCTTTTGCAGTTTCCTATTCTGTAGGACTTTGGGGAATATGCCCTTTTTTCCCCTCATTTAACCATCAGCTGTGCTGAGAATATTTCTCTTGCTTTGAACAGTAAGTCTGCTTGCCTTGTTGGTTTTTACTTGTCACTCCTTGATTTTCTGTGGAATTGGCCTTTTCCAGCCCCTCTTCTGGCTGCTGCTGGAGGAAGAAGAGAGCTTTCCCATGGGCATGAGTCTTGGAGAGGCAGGGATCTCTCCTGTTTTACCTGTTCCCAGCCCCCTGGAAGATGTTTGTAAGTGCTTCCTCAGCTGCTTTTTAGTCTCTTGCTTCTCTAAAAGCACATGAAATTTAGGGAGTGTTTACCTATATAGCCAAATTACATATTTCTTTCTGGAGCTGAACTGTGGAGTCCAGGATGTTGCCTACTTACATCATACTGCTTAGTGACTTTCCTTTTAATGCCAGGCACAGTGCCCAGCAGCCCACTGTATTTTGCATCCAACTCCAAGGTAATTAATGTCCAATTTCCTTTGATAGATAATCCATTTATCATGCCCTGTTGTGCTGCTGGTGTGGTGCTCTGGCCTTGCTATGCTGTGATTGTGCACACTGGGGATGGAGGACACTTTGCTGTGCCTGAACACCCCTTCACATTGTGTGCTATGTTGCATTTTTTCTGGTCTCTGTCTATTCCAGGCAATGTACTGTCAGGGATGGAATGACATACTGTATCAAGCTCCAGATGTTGTTCTTAACTGATTCTGAGCTGTGCAAGTCTTCCTGCCTCAGGTGTTTCTTTAAAAATCTTCATTTTTCAGCTGTGACTCTATTACTATGGTGCTGCACATGTTCCATTAGCAGCACCAAGTTGGAGGGACTTCCACTGTTAGCCAAGCTCTAAATCCCTTGTCAGTGGCAATTTAGATGCTCTTTTGTACCATCTACTGCTTCAATTATTTTCTTTCCCTTCTTTGTTTCCTTTCTCAGAGAAGAGAATTTGTGAGATGTGCAGTTTGGGTCTGACTTCACATTTCTAACAGCTATTTTTCATGTAAGATTCTGAAATACAGTACTGCTGTTACTGATTTTTGTGTACTCTGTGAGCCAAAAAAAACCAAAACAAGGGGTGTAGCCATCTCTATTATATTTAGCTCCTGAAAATCTGATTTTATCTGTAAAAGCTTTATTGGTCAAAAAAAAAAAAAAATTACAGCACTGTCACACCTGTGAATCTGCCTAGACTTTTCCATCCCTTTAGAGATACTTTTGCTACTATATACTGAGAGGCAGCAGTGGTGGACAGTGATTTCTTTTCCAAAAGTGAACGCAAGCATTATGTTAATTGTAAATAGGGTGATGGCAGACAGCAGTCCTAACTGGGGCATCTTGTGCTGTGGTGGCAAGTTACCATGTTCCTTTTCAGCAGCAAGAAGTATTTAGAGACAGCAGGAAACTACTTATTTTTAAGTAGTGCACCAAAAAGCATTTGCAGCTGAAAATGTCTTTAGGATATAGCTTCATAATTTTATTTTTAGAACCTAGTCAAAGGGGAAGTAGCTTAATTATGTTCTAGAACAAACAGAAGGAAGATGCAAATTCTATTATGCTGGAAGATTTTTTTGATGGAAGACTTTGTTGTCACAAGTACTAAATAGTCAGGAAGGACTCACACCACTGCTGGGGGTTAATATATAAACTGGGGTGGCAAAAGTGCTGTGAACTGAATACATGCTGCCTGCCTCCCCCCGCTTTTTTCTCCTGAAAGTGTACTTCAAGATTTTGAAAAGCACATGGGGGGATTTTGTGACTTGAAATCGTTAAGTCCCACTAAAACAGATGTGATGTGTGCACTTAAATAACTGTTTCTGTTATCGTTTTGGGTAAGGAGCAGCCCAGCCCTGCCCACCTGCCTTGGCACTCACAGTGAGTACCAGCAGGGAAAATTCCAGCTGACTTTCGCCCTGCACGACTTCTGGCTCCTCACACATGCGAGTGCTGGGTTTGTTACAGCTGTTGAAAGGGATATTTCTGAACTGATGCTTACTTGTCCAGCCTGGTGAATGCTGTTAGTGGATGCTTTTGCTGTCAAGTCAGGGAATACTTGGGTTTTGAGGCTGTGCATGTGCTGAAACTCGTGTTTCTCTACTTTTCAGTCTCAAGTAAAACTGTGTAGATCTGTTGATGCTGTTAATCCCACCTCTGAATTACAGTGTCAGACCCCTCTTGCAGTACTTTTGGAGACTGGATAAGGTGTAAAAACCCTTGTCATGTGCCCCTTTTGTAGCTGCTACTTTTAAAGAAAGGCTTAAATGGATGATTTCTTCCCAACCATTGTTTCATTTGTATTGTGTGCTGGGATTTTCTTAGGGGGATGATAGGAGATACCGAGGGACTGCTGCTTCATGATACTGGTATAACTGGTTATGAAGACAACTGTAGAAATCCATAGTAGCAAAAATACATGCCAGCTTTTGTCTCCTTTCTAGGATCAGCTGCACCCTTGTGTCTCCATAACAAATATTTGCCCTGCTGCTGCTTCAGTGTCTCCAGCGTCAGAGATTTCAAGGCTTGCTCAGGAAGGCTAACCCAATACTGCCCTGTCCTTACTTTTAAAAAGTTTCACTTAGCTGACTTAGATTTTTCTTTGCCCCAGTTGAAGTGGGTTATCTCTGTCCCTATCCACAAGGACACAGAACAGATTATTCCTTGCCTTTGTGCAACAGCCTTTTTTGTAGTCTGTCCTTTTGTTCCTCTTTCATCTCCTTTTCTTGGGGCTAAGCAATGCCAAATTATTCAATCTCTCCTCCTATGCGATTTTTTAAACACCTCCAAAGGGAAAAAGTACATTTCAGTTGAAATATTTTGAATAATATTTCATGTATAGCTTATTTAAAAAAAAAAGTTCTATATAAACTTATCTCTGCATAGTGGCATTTCATCAATTATACCTGTACTGAAGATTTATCTACAGTGGTTTTTTGTGTGTTTTTATTTAGCATCAGGTTGGAATGTGATTTGAAGCTTCATGGGCAGAATATACTTTGAAAATCCATTATGGAAACTTACAACTCAGTTGGTGTTATTAGATCCACTTACCTACCAGGTAGCCCGAAGAACTGGAACAACCAACAGCCACTTCTGCAGTGCTTGCTTTATCCTGCATTTCAAATTGCTTTTTTAAAAGCTAGCCTATTAAAACAACCCCCCAAAATGCTAAGTGTTATAGGGGTAATTGTCTTCCTAAAAGTATTTTTACCTTGTTATGCTGCAGGAGTAGGAACATGTCATGAAACTTAGAGCAGTTTGGATTAAGGGTTTGGAGGGGAAGAAAAAAAACCTTGAATTGCTCTTAGAGAAACAACTCAAATATATGCAGGGAAAGTGTTTAAGGAGCTGATCTAATAGCTCTTAGTCCCCACTGCCTTTAGTTTTCCATCCCTGTGTCACAAGGGGCTCCCACCCCTCCTGCCATCTGTGACTGTGGCTATATATGTGGCTCTTTCCCAGTGCCACTTCCGTAAGTAATCTGTAATCAGGTACATGCTGGTTTTGATATTTTTTTGATAATGAAATATTTCACTCTACCTTCCTAAGTGGAATTGTCTCTTGCAGTTTCATGATACAGCTTTATCCAAATGACTTGCAATAAGTGGAAGCCCAGGAGTTTTTTTTTTTCTACCTCATTTTTCAAAACCTTTATTATCAATATCTTCATTTTCAGTCTACTCCAATGCTGCTTATAAATGCATTTAGAAAGGTTAACGTTCAAAAATAATGAGACTTTCTTCATTTATAGTGGTGACTGGGATATTGTGTAGTAATAATGTCTCCTGCTGCAGTAAAACTTTCTTTAGAATGTTTTGAGGGCCTTGGTAATTCAATGTTAAAGATACTGAGATAAGTCAAATTAGATTTAGTATTTTTTAATAGTATTCAGGAGAGGTCCCTGCAGTTTGGGAAAGTGGTTGTTTTGAAGTGATGTGTCCTTTTTTTTTTTCCTTCTTTTTTTTTCCAACTGTTTTTCCATCTTGTTAGATGAGAAACTCATGAGAAAAAATGAGAGTTTCTAGAGATGTCTTGTAATTCTTGATTGGCACAAGTAATACCTACTTGTTAAGGTCAAATTATTAACATGTGCTGTAGTCTGGTCCAAATACATCATTGTATTATCCCAGTTAGAGGAAATACTGTGCCATTTACTCCCATGCATCATAGGTGTAACAGAAATTGAGAAATTGAGATTTTTGTTCTCTGATCCCCAAACTAGCTCAGCCATCTTGAAGGATTTCAGTGGGATTTCCAGGCAAAAAGAAAGAGCAAGCCTAGTCCATTTGAGACTCTTAACCAGAAGGACAAAGGAATTTCTTTTGGACTGTGCAAAATTTCCCTTTCTGTCTATTAATTTGTCCATGGG
This sequence comes from Elanus axillaris, assembly GCA_026212715.1. NCBI lineage: Eukaryota > Metazoa > Chordata > Aves > Accipitriformes > Accipitridae > Elanus > Elanus axillaris. Next base: position 4,829,449 of record JANZLQ010000100.1, read on the forward strand.
AATGTGAAGGCATTAGCACGGACCTGTTCAGGCATGTGTATGTATTCCCTATATGATCATGAAACTATCTGCAGAATTGAAGGAGTTGTTACTTAAGCACTGTGAATTCAAGATAGGATTTTAAGGAAAAGAAAGTTAACATGAGCAGGGATCCGAACTCCTCCTGTGCATCTGGCTCTGTAGGATGCTCACAGAAGTTCAGCTTTCATATGTAATGTAGTCTGTAGTACTCATCAAGATGAGTGTGTGTGTTTTAATAAATATATAGTACTTGTTTGCAATTGGCCAACTCTGTATTGAGTTGTGCCTAGTAGCTATCAGGAGTACAGTCTGTCTGGCTAGCCAGCTAGAAGCAGTTGTTAATATGTGATTTACTAAACTGTATTGAATTTCTGTGCTAGTTTTTTTGGCTGTTTGTTAAAACATGAGTTCTGTCCTGACAGCAATTTTCCTTCTGTACTTGTGATAATGTTTCTGTGATATCTATAGTGGATTAGAAAGGAATTTCAGACTATTAGTCCTTTTTTTTGGGTGTCTTTAAGTATCATAGGGAGGGTAAATGAAGGAAAATCTTGTATAAGGCAGCAACTATCTGGAGAGTGTTATCCAGAAGTCTGGGTACCGCTGCAAATATTAAGGGATATGCACATGTCTTTGGTTACTTGTTTATGAAATTTTCTGCATGAAACTGGGTTTTAACACCCTTCATAAAAGAAGTCTGCACTGCATTATGGAGAATCAATTTTAAGAAAAGTTACTGAGTACAATCTTTGCAGTAGTGTGTACATATAAAAGAAGTAGAAGTAGGCAATGGAGTTCCCTTTAAATCCACTGAAATCCAGAAGGCAAGTTTAGTGGTTTAGGTCCCAGAATTTCTTCCTTGACAAGTTTATCAGCAGACAAAAAAAAGAAAGTTTCTCAATGTAGTACAAAAATCAGTCCAAAATAGTCTTCTGTTTTCTTCAGCTACACTTAATGAAGCCTTACTTTACTGTATGTTTCTGTACATTGTGAGAAGACCTGTAATAGGATTTCTCTGGCCCTCTCTATCCTATCCCTGCTTTCTAGGAAAGATGTGTTACCTCTGCCTTTCTACAGGTCACCTGCATGCTAGTGATACACCCTTAGCCAGGGTTCATGGTTTTAAGGAGCTACAGCAGATGCTTTTAAATCTTCTGTGTTTCCCAGAGCTCAGAATTCCTTACACTCATGGCTGTATCTACTGAGATGGAAAATATTTCTGTATGTTATCTGACCACAGCCTTCAAATGCTAATTTATAACAAAAATACATAGATAACTGGATAACAAGTGATGATAAAAAACCCCAACAAATCAAGAAAAACACCCAAACACAACCCCCCCCCAAAACCTCAAACAAACCAAAACCACC
>JANZLQ010000100.1:4830940-4854067 GCA_026212715.1 Elanus axillaris
CCCCCAAAAAATCCAACCCTCAAAACCAAAAACCCACAGCACTTGTGCACAACTCCTGAAAGGTATAAGAAATTAAAAAGGAAAAAAAAATCTCCACTCTTTAAAAATCTTTTTTCCTGATATCCTTATAAGTTCTGGTCCTGTTTGAATGTTGCTGTGGCTTCTTTTTCTGAATTAGTTTAGCCTTTCTGTAAGCTCTCAAGGATCTTGTGGAAAATAAATGTCTTTTTAATAATGCCTCACCATGGTTCTGTTTAAGAAATAATTACATCGAATAGTCTTACCATAATAAAAACATCTTTTTTTTTTTTTTTTTTCACAAATCAAATGGGGGAGGGGGAAAAAGAGGCACTGTAGTGAGCTTGTTTTCTTCCTCTAATTTGTTATAGGCCCGTGATTTAGAGCTATGACCAAGGGGACGGTGAACTAGTGGACAGGGGCTAAACCACTGGTGAGAGGAAAGACCATCACTTCTCATCTCTATCGTGGTGTGCAACTAGACAAAAACATGCAACACTGGTATTCTCAAAAAATGCAGCATCACCTGATGGTAGTATATGATCATTGCTGTTTGCTGCAAAAAAATAGTAGCAGTATTCCTGGCTCAGAGGGATGTTACCCCAGATAGGTCTGTGAGGGCATGCATATTCTGAATGAATATCTGAGTATATAAGTATCTGCTGTCTTATAGCAGTGTGGTTATTCTTGTGACCCTTATTATCCTCAGGAAAATCTGGCATTGTCTGTTGGTTTGTGAAGCTTTCCCAGCAGGTAACTGAGATCAGCTCCCAGCTCTGTATGTCCAAGGTAAAGTGGCCTGGGCATGTGCCCAAGCATTGCATTGTAGAGACTCAGAGTTTTCCTATCTGTAGTGGCTGGAAATTTTAACCTGAAATTAAATTCTTAAGTGAAAGGATTTTACCTTTTTATTGTGTGTTTCAATCATGGTGTCCCAGTTGCAATGAAATTGCAGGCAGTAATTTGACCCACAGTACATGAAACTCTGCATATACTGCTTTTTAAAAAAGATAAGAAAAACCAACTATCAAATAGCAAGCAGTCTTCTGAAAAAAACTGGTACTTGCCATTTTTGAATGATGCTTGTATTTATTTTGCATTTCTACTTTGCCTCATGTTAGCTAACTGTTGTTTGGAAGTATTCATTTTCTCCAAGTATTCTATATGGTGTCAAACAGTAAAACACAGGTTTTGGCTGGCATTTGAAGTGATGTCAGAACAGTGTTACTTGTATATTGTCAGTCATTGATCTTGCTATGCAAAACCATTTGTTGTAGCAAACAAAATGTGCATGCTTTGCTGAAAATGGAGCTGTGTAATAGAGCTCTTTGCTAGTCTAAAAAATGTGAGCCCTGTAATTGATGCCTTGAGATGAGAAAAGCAATAGGCAAACTTGCATGTATCCAAATTGCTAATGGAGGCTTGGTAGGTGCCTGGAAATACCTGTAAAGAGTGTGTAGGACTTTGGTTTTCTTCCCCACATGCAATCTTGAAAAAACTGGTTTTATATTGCATGATCAGAAAACTGGCTTAATACTTAAAAAAGATATGTAATAGGGACAAGGTCCTTCTGTTTTATTCAGAAAAAATGTTTCTTGTGCATTTTAATGCCAACTTTAACATGCATAATTTCACTGTTAAAAGATACCTTGGCAGTACAAGTTTCAAACTGGTTTATCAGTGTATACGGCTTTGCATTCTGCTGTTTAGCTGTACCTGTGTTACAAATATTTTGTCTACATTTTGCTTTGTATGGGGCTTGTTAAGTGGATGCCTTTGTGGGTGAATCTTTAAGGTAATAGATTTTGACCATTCCTGTGAAGTGCCAGATTGCCAGCTTTGTTTTGAATTGGTAGGTTTAGATGTGGCTTAGGGCCTTCTGAGAAAATTTCCTCACTCTACTTCAACACCCTAGTTTTAATCTGGAAGCAAACAGGCTGGAAATCGCATTTGTTCCCCTGGCTGTCTCTGGGATACATGTACACCACAGTGTCTGTCCTCATTTGGCTTGGCACTGGTGGTCCATGCTAACCCCTGGCACTGCACCATGTCTTTCACCAGCTCTTCTCAAAGTGCTTTTGAATGGGACCAGTTCTGTTTTCTTTATGCTGTTGATGCTTTGTCTCTTGAGGCTTTGCAACACACCCTGTTATTAATGTTAGGTATTCTCTACCTGTTTACGCCCTTATTCTTTGATCCTTTCTTTCTGTGTAGATGTTAGGTATGTGCCTATTTGCATGCAGCCAGTCAAGGGATGTTGCTTGCCCAGCTGTTCTGTGGTGGACACTGGTGACAAACTTGTGTTACACCTTGAAGGTTGTGGAGAAGCTGTAATGAGGACAGCAGCCCTTGTTCTCCCTGTGTGCTAGCCTGGTGCTCTGCAGCATTTAGCAGAGTCTGCCCGCTGATGGCACTGCCAACCCATGAGCACCTTATTAGCACTAATATTTCCTCTCCTTCAGTCTTATCCTGCTGCACTGTGTCCATTCCCATCTTCTTTATCTGATTTTCATTGTCCTGTGTATTTAATAAGTTTAGAAATTGCATCACTCTCCTGATTTTCCAGGCACCCTAGGGCACTCTCTTTAACTCTGCTGCTTCTCTTGATCTCGTTCCCTGCTCTTCAGATATGAATACAAAGTGTTCATTAGAAAGTAATACAAATGTATGACTTCTGTTTGAAAACATTAATTGCTGTTTCTTCTACCCTTCTTTAAGCCACCTCCACTTTGTCTTTAAAGCCCATCTCCTGTTCTGTTGCAGTGCCAAGAGTAAATCCCCCAAATGACCATCTAAAGGCTCCAGCATAGTCTCCCCATGTCACTGTCTGTTGGTCAGCTCCTTGGGCTTTTAATGCTTTTAGCTGAGGTTGGGCTTGTGATGAGGCTTGGCAGTTGGCTGTCATCTGACAGTGATTAAAAGCAAATCTTCTGTCAGAGTCAGCTAAAAAGCCTCTTCCTAGTGCTTGGACCCTTAAAAGACCCCCCTGCTAACTTAAACACTGCAATCAAGTCACCAATCGACCAAAAAAAAAGTCCTAAGGAATATCTTATTCCTTTGTCATCAAGAAGCTGCTGCCCTACTGGCTTCTTGCTGCTTTAGCCAAATCTTTAATTTCTAAGCAAGGTGTAGAGAAGGACAGTGGTCTAAAAGAACCCAACAAACTGGTCTTGTGCACTAAAGATGTAACAGTGTAAATGCTTTGAAGAGTTTTGTTGTGATGGAGTTCCTCAGGTATTAATTGGGGTACACAAGTAGGTCACTTCAGGCAGCAATGTGTTAATTTAAGTGGGAAAGGAGTTTAGTGCAATTACCAGTTTTAATTGCTGTGAATCTGATAAGTTTTCCACAACTTGCGTTATACTCTAAATCTGATCCACTTGTTCTACAAGCAAGGCAGACTGAGATGGATATCTTCTGTTCCTGAGAGATGGTTCAGCTTGAATCAGGCTGTGTCCTTTCCTCTAGTGCACAGGGGCACAGTTGGACAAATGCTGCGGTAGGGAGAGGAGCATGAGTGTTGCCTCCTGTCAGCTGTGAAAAAAGCTGGTATCCAGCTTGAATGACTGGTCAATAGCTAGTTTAAGAATGCAGAAAAGACTTAAAAAATAATTAATTTAGTATAACACCCCTTTTCCCCTCTATTTTAAGAAAAAAAGCCCAGTATGTGAAATGGCACACTTAAAGAAATGTGGGGAAGTTAGTGCTGCATGTCATGGTGGGAAATTAATGAGTGTCTAAAGCAGGCTTCAGAAATGTGAGTAGTGTATCCACTTATACATCAAGAAGGCCGAAGGAAATCAGTAGTCATCACCTGGGGATAGGTAGTAACCACATCCTAATTTTGAGCTAACTTCAGTTAAGGCCCTTTGTCTTGAAGTGACTACTTAACTTTATTTCTAAAAATTGTTCCATTAATTTCACTTTTTACCCATGGCAATAAAGTTGAACACATCTGTAGGTTTGTGGTACTCTGGGGCCTTGTTTGAACTGCTCTCTGTCCAGAAATTGTATAAATGGTAATGTGAGCTGCACTTCATTCAGCCACTGTGAGTAGGGAATTGTCCTGAATGGCCCTTTCATAGGGTTTTGGGATGTTTCTGGTGTTTGGCCTTTGCTTGCTTGGCTTTCCCTGGGATCAGGCATGTCTTAAAAGTCTTCTGTCTACTCTGTTTTTTTTCTGTGTCAGGGATTTTTAAAAAAAATTTTTTTAAAGAAACCAAAACTTTCCTTCAGGTTTAGGCTGGAATAAGGTTTGAAGTTTCTATCTGTCATCTCTAGGATAATGTAAACTTTTGAAAGCTGTGCTTAGCAAAAGCCAGGGGGTCAGCTCAGTAAACCCTCATTAATTGAAATTATGAAGGGATGCCCAGCTTAATGCAGTGATCCAAATTGTTCTTCAGCTTGATGAGTCATGCACCATCAACAGTGGAGGACAAACTATGAAACTTTAGAAAAGTATTTTAATACACTTGTCAAAGACATTAGATGGCTCCTAGGCTTAAAAAGTTTGTAACATGTCGTTCTAGATAGTAAGAGTGGTTGGGCTTAACAGTCACCCGAAATATAACTGCTACTTTTTTTTTTTAAAAGCTACTTTTTTTTTTTTTTTTTCCCCCAGAAGTATTTTGTGCTGTCAAAAGTGTTTGTGTGTTACAGTGTGTCATCCTGCAACTGAAATTTAAAGACTGTTGGTCCACGTGGAGCAAAGCTTTGCAAGGATTGGGCCCTCAGTCTGTACTGCTGTAAATAGGATCTGAAATCCATATGGGCTTTTGATATACTCTGAGGAAAGAAAAGTCAGTCTGTTCCAATATGACTCATGCAAAGAGACTAAAATAAATTTTACTCTTCTGCTGAACAATATGCTAGCTTTCTTCCTGATAAAAATGGATATTCCTTTACAATGCCAATAATGAAGTTCAGTGCAAAATAATTGAATGCTCTGAATCTATTACTAGCAACACACTGGCAGCTTAATGCAATAAGAAATCATGAAGCCTGATTTACATATGCATTATTAATTCATACTGGTAGAATGTTTTAACGCAAATAAGGTAAAGAAAAAATAACTTAATTTCCCCTCTTCCCTCCTCCTTTTCTTAAATGAAAGACCTCTTCCTCTCCAGATTCACATAGTGGTGTAATGTACAAGCAATTTAATTTTTATTGTGCTTTCTAATTAGCATAGTGGGATACCTCAGTGAGCAAGACTGGCTTTGTCCTACTGCTCTGCATATAGCACAGCAGCTTGTAAGAGGCAGCTCAGCAAGCCCAGCAGCTCCAGCTGCTCCTGCTTTAAGTTCAGCAACCCAAGAAGTAATCTGTCAGTCTCAGTGGCAGCTACTAACAATGCTCAGGCTTTTCATCAAATCTGCCTTTAATTCCCTGAGATGGGGGAGTCTGCCAGTCTCTGGTGGCTGAAAGGGTATCAGAGCATGGAAGGAGAGGAACATCAGCAGTTGGGTTAATTTTTTCATCTGCGTGTCCCTCTATGACTTACACAGTGGTGTCTGCTATCAGTGCCTAAATACAGACTTTTTTTTTTTTTCTGAAAAAAAAACCCAAAACCCAACCCCCCAAAACAAACTACCCAAATCCCTGTGCATGTTACTAGCTTTGACATTTTCTTTTGTTTGCTATCTCTGTCATCTTTGTCAAAACTATTAATCTTTTATTGTAATCTCAGTGACATCAGAAATGTGCCTGTGTCTCTTCATATGTAGTTCATCTTCCTCCTTCGGTCCCCTGATCTATTGCAGTAAAGAAATAATGGCATAGTCCTTTATACGCTGTAAATCCTTTTTTCTTTCTTCCCACCTCTGTTTTCCTTTCTCAGCTGTAGACTGCTGCTTTTACCAGAGCACTTTAACTTATTTTCAGCCTATATATGTTCAGTTCTGAGGTAAGATTGCTGTTGTATTTCCACATTGTTACTGCTTTCGGTTTATTTCTCTTTCTAGGCTTCATTAGCTTTTTATTGTCCCAAATCTAGATGTTGAAGAGGAACAAGGTCACCTGAACACACTAGTAAAGTTTTAGTTTATATATAAATGCAGAATGTGAATGCAGGCAGGTTTAGACCTCGCAGGTTCATTGAGTTTACAATATATACTTAGCCAGGATGTTAGCTGTATTTTTTTTTTCCTGTCACTGTGACTACCCTTTATTTCTGTATTAAGATGTGAATGCCTTGGACAGGTCTCCTCCTGGAAGTGAGTTAAATCAAACTTCAAGGAAGAAGTCAGCATTTTCCAGTTTCTCAGTTTGCACAAGGCCCTATTGGACAATAAATCTCTTTGAACAGAGCTGGAAAGCTTCTAGTAGCATGGAGGATTCATAGCCCTTGTCTGAACTGACGGAAGAGAGGTGGCTGGGGATCCCTATTCTCCTGCTGCAGTTGGTGAAAGCTGCCAGGTTACTCCAAGGCACCTTGAGACATTTGTCCATCAATTGTTTAGATCAAATTCTGCATTTTTCTTGTCCAATTTCCCCACCATCTGGTGAGACACATGTGAAACTGGAGCCCCCAGATTTGCTCATGAGGTTCATTGCTTTGCTCTCAGCACAGTTGGTGCATAAACAGTGTGGTCCCCCAGGCTGCCCTGTGTCTCGGCTTGGGGCAGATCCTGTGGCAAAACGCTGGCCACCCTTACCGTTTTTGTTGTCTAATTCAACATTCATTATCAGAATTATTTTTTTGCTTTTCTAGGCAATGTAGGTCAAGAATAACACTCATCTGCATAAAAATACTTTGGAAGCCTGCTTTGCAGAAACACTTCAGTGACCTTTCCCCAGCTGTATTGTGGCTTAATGGTGAAGATCTGAAAGTAAATGCTAATGAGGATGCAGCTTCCTACAGGAGTCGTCGACTACTTTGGATTCTTTTGTGGCAAATTACATACAGAACAGTTTTCATTTTTCTAGATCTGAAAGTTTTCTATATTTGGAAAAGGTCAGCTCTGTTTTGAAACTAGGATTGACATTTCACACAACTCTTACTTTTATGAAAGATCAGTCATAATTTCAGAAGAAAATCACCTGGTCTCAAAGAGATGATGAATAGGGGTGCTTAGTATAGGGGTTATTTTCGTGGAGTCTAGAAAGTGTCCATCTAAAGGAAGATGGCTCCGAGTGAATGCTCCTTTTTCCTTGGTTAACCTTGAATGAAAACAAATTGTTGAGTCTAATCCTGGCAATGTAGTGTCTGGGCTTTTGTGGGTGTAAATATGTGAGGAGTCCTTTATGTAGCTCAAAAGCTACATAAATTCATGAAACTTGTGCTTTGTCTTTTGCTCTTGAGGAGTTGCTCTGGATGTTGTGGAAGATCTCTAAATGCCTGAGATGTATCAGCAATTTAGGTAAGAAACATCTGGAAATTCCTTACAACAAGGAGTGTGTTAGTCTTCAGAGGGAATTTTATGCTGTGGTTACAAGTTACCTCAGGGAAGAAGATGATGAGTTTGGCCTCTGGCTCATGTCAGAAAGCAAATTTTTGCAGCTGAGGATGGAAACAGACAGGAGAGAGTTAAACTTACACAGAAAGAAAGGGTGAAACAGGGAACAAATGAGTGTTCATTTAATGCAAAATTAAGATGTGGGGAACAAAATTAGTTGAGACACCAAAGTGTGTGGAGAGAAGAAAATATGTAATTATCTCCATGTCAGTGCTAGGAACCTGGAAAAATAGGCAGGAAGGCCTAGAATAGCTCATTTCTGAGTGTAGCTATGACTGTACTGCATCACTGAAACCTGATGGCAAAACTTGCATGGTTAGAATATTAAAACCCTTGGTCTGACCTCTTTTGCAAAGTTTGAAGAGGGAGGAATGTGAGTGCCACTGTCAGGAAAGGCATCGCCAATTCTGAGGCTCTGATCAGCAACAAATTATTGGCTTGAATAACTACAGAGTGGCCAGCACCCTTTCAGTAGTGGGTTTGAGACTGTGTCTTCTCCACCCTGCCTTGTGGCAGGACACCAGTAGAAGCCAGGAGACTGTTCCTCAAGGAAGATGCTGAGGTGCTTTGGGGGACTGATACCTGGGTGAGGGGGGCAGGGGCTGCAGTGCTCAGCTTTCCCAAAGCCCCTGGGGATGGTTTTCTTTGTGCAAGGCAGGACCCTTCTTAAAACAAAAATCTTACAGCATGTTTTGAGCTGCAAAATTTTCTCCTATGCCTTACAAGGGCAAAACCTACGTTAGACCTTGCTCTGGCAGGTTAAAAATGAAACATGGAATTGAAAACTGAGGCTAGGTTAGATACAATGATGACAACATGATTGTATATGTGGTGTGCATAGAATAGAATCCAACCAATTACACTTTTAGTGCTTTAAAAGGCCCATTCTAAAAGCTGCAAAGATTATTAGCCAAGCAGGTAGGAAGATGATGTCTAAATGGAAAAAATAAATGACATTTTGGAACTGTCGGGAGTATCTCACCGTATACTCTCACCAACAAAACAAAACTACTTGTTGTATTATTAGATAGCAGTGATGGTTTTGGCAGTTATATGCAGAAACATGTGCTTAATTAATACTTCTGAACTGTACCTGGGAAACAGCCAGGTGATGTGGTCATGTCAAATGAAGGTGGTGATTGACTCCTTTCCAGCCTGGCTGTGCCAACATTAGGGGCCTATGAATGAGTTACTGTGAGCTGACCTTGGGTGAGGCTGGATGGCATGACCCACTCAGTCCTGATTTTCTGCATTTGACTAGTGTCTTGTTTAGGGGTAAATCACCTCACATACATCAGGAGTGGTCAATGTATTTAAGCACTTAATGCAGACTAGCTGATTACCTAAACTTCACACAGTAGCTTACCTCTGTCATTCATTGTATAGCCAGATGAGAGGACACCAAGTAACGAGTAGTCATTTGTAAGCTGGTGACTTGCATTATATGAGTAGGTGAAGACACTTTTGGCTTGAATTTACTTTAATTTTGTTTGTTTAGTGTATGTTGAAACATGGAGGAAATACAAAAGGCTGAATGTTAATGTGCTGTGAACATAGCTGAACAGAGCGAGAAGATGATTTGAGTTGCTGTTTGTGTGATTTATCCTGATCTTGGTTATGGCTGTGAAATACTGATATAGGTTTTGAATGACGAATACAAGATCAGAAAGTAATCGATGTCATACAAAAATAAAGTGCAGAAAATACATCTTCTAAAATTGATGTTATCACAGATGATAAAACTAATAATGTTGATACAGTATACTTTTCTGTGGGATGCAAGCTCAGCTGTCATGATATTTTGATTAAGAAACTAACCATCCAATACCAAATGCAGTAACAGCCAGCTAGCTGGTGGGACTGCAGAGGTCGTGATTAAATACAATCATCATCCACCTGTAGGTTTGGAGTGGTTTCCTGGCAGGGTTTCACACAATTTGTGCCTTGTCTCCATGCTATTTTGTTGTTAAATCACTGATTTGAGGAGGAAAGAAAATCCTGGCAGGATCACTAGCAATAGAAATTTTCAGATGGCACAAATACCCACTGTCTGTAAACTTCTAAACTTGGAGTGATAAATAATGAGATGAGATCATTTATTCAGGGTAATCTGGGTTGTTTGGTAAATTGGGTATAATATGCCTTGTAAATAAGACTAAAGATGAGCTGATGTGATCCATCGCTGTGTGTACAGCATGTGGGATGGGCACGGGAAGGCTTTGCTGCCCTGCATGTCACACAGCGCTTGCCAGCCTGCCCTACGCCCTGCTGATTCAGGAGGAAGCTGGAAACCAGTGAGAGCTCTGAGCAGAGGCAGGAGGGTTGCCTGGAGAACTGGCAAGGACTGCCTTAAAAGGCTCAAGCAGCTCAGTCTTGGTTTAATAAAGAACAATTTAAAGGGTGACTTGATGATCGTCTATAACTGTCTCTAAGGGAGCAGATATTTGACAGTTCAGCAGATAAGACTTGGCTTTTTTCCTACTGGGTGAACAGTTAAGATTTGGGAAAACTCTCTCTTCACTGTAGAGGATTTTCCAACACTGGTTATTTTAGAAACTAATTGCCCTTTTTTCCTACAAGATATGATTCTAATGCGAACAGGATTTAACTCTGGGGAATCCAGTGTGCAGCATGTCAGATGGAAAGATCATGCTGTTTCCTTTCAGCTTTCTAACTTGAAGGTATTTACTAGACTGGGAAGTTCATCCGGATAGGTGTCTCAGCCAAGAAGTGTGTTTTGAGTTTGATAGGAGCTCAAAACTTTGTCTTAGGGGAGGCATATATGGATGGTAGGGTGCATTCATTCATTTTGCTCATCAATGCTTTCTCTAATGCAAAAATCTGCAGATGGATGCTGTTCTGCAGCCTTTTCTGTATGAGCTGAGTGGATTTCCAATTTTACAGACTTTAGAATTACTTGGGTTTTCTAAATTCCTGTGAAATTTGCCTGCATGTTTCTATGCAAGCTTCTTTATTCTGAGGTGCTCAAGACACAGAGAAAAGGAATTGCTCTTGGCATCACTGCAGTCATGAAAAATGTGGCAGTCCAGACTTTCTCTCTTCGTTTCTATAAGGCCTTATCTGCAAGTCTGAACATGGTACTATAAATTAGAGACTCTGTTTATCCCCCAGAAAAGCAGATCTGCCTTATGACATTGAGTTAAATACCCTTTCTGTCCCCTAGCTTTCGACTTGTGGATTCAGACAAACTGCTGAGTGTATCATAAATTCTCAAGGCAACTCTCAAAAACACTTCAAAACCATGGTTGTTCATGCAGAAAAGGTCTGTAAATTTTAAGCACTAAGAAACACATAATTCAGTTGTGCTGTGAATGGCAGTGCAGTGGTGTAGGATAGATAGAGATCTGACTTTAAACAAGTCTTTCAATTTTCTTTCTTTTTTTTTTTTCCCCTTGAATTTAGTTGGTTCTTTCCTGTTCTTGCTCCCCCATGCCCTTCTTTTCTGTGGTGTTTCCCAGCTGCCTGTCCCTGTGTCTCACTTCACCTGTTCTTGGAGAATTGTACAAATTAAAGGTGTAGAAGGACACTGGAGTATACTTAGGCCAACAAGCCTCTAAGAAAAATGAGAATATATTGCCCTTTCTTGCAGCATTTGAAACAATTGCCACAGAAAATGTAAGTGCTGGGACTTCAACAGCTTTTTCTCATGAGACTTTTCCTGGTGCCTGATAGATGATATAATCACGAAGCTTTCCCTGGAGTCCCAAACATTTCCTGTGTTGTCTTCATTTGATGGCCCCTAAAATGATATTAGTACACCAAGAAGCAACTAAATCTTTCAAGCATTAGTGGATGCTACAGTCTCTGCTGTGTGATTGTTGCTTTGCAGAGCAGTGTCAAACTGAAGTGAGTTCTCTGAAATGTTTCCTACACCAAGCTCTGCTGTGTGGCTTATGTCACAACTCTTTGTATGATGCTGTTGTGATCTTGGAAACAGTGCTGGGAATTACAAGATAGTCTTGGTTTGGCTGTACCAGGGCAGTGTGACAGTCTATTATCTCTTTTCAATGTTCTTCAATGCCTGCGCAGGTGCAGCCTGAATTTGATTAGCTTATTTTGTCTCTAAAGTAAGCAACACTGCAAAGTCATAATGAATTATTGTCTACTCTGTACTGACATAATCTTAATTCTGGCAAAATTCATGTTGATTTCAGTGAAACAGCATTTCTGTATCTTTCCAATGATGGCTTTATTTTATTTCAGGCAATGTTTCTATTGCTAGGTCTCTTTCTCCCTTCTTTGACTAACCTTGCAGTGCCTACTAATTTTGCATCAAGTTCCATTACTTCACTTCTCTTTTGGGTGATTAATTAGGATTGTAAAAACCCCTAGCTTTAACATTTCCCTCTTTCTGCACTTCTAATGTATTATAACACTTGTAGTGTTCCATGTGCTTTCTGACTATAATGCCTGTGTTTCACTCCCATCAACTTGAATTAATTTTCAAGCATGACTTCTTGAGATTACCCAATGTAGCTAAATGAGATAGTTACTTCTTTCCCCTCAGCCTTTAGTTTTATAACTCTATTAAATAAAATGTTATCTGGCAGGATTAATTCTTTGAGTCTATGCTGCTTCTTGTTGATTCTATTACCTTGCAGATGTTTACAGGTGTGTTTGCTTTCGGCTTTGTTTTTTTTTCTATTTAAATATGCTTACATTTTTCAGGTACTTAGTTCCATTGATTTTTTTATTTTTTTATTTTTAGTAAAATAACTTTGCAGAACATGCCTTTGTTACTAATTTTGCAAGTTTCTTTTGTCTTGCTGTTTGCACGTGGCGAATCCAGAATATAAGCAGAATTCAGTCCTTAGTAATTTTTTCGTCCTCACATTTTCATGTATGTAATTTATATATTGCTTGTACTGGTGTGCCCCTACCTCTCCTGGCAGCCCATCTGCCCCTGGTTGCAGGTTACCTCTGGGTCCCCCAAAGCTTCGGGAGACTCCAGAAGTGGACTGTACCAGCAAGAGCAGCTGGTTTGGTCCTTTTCTTTCTAGCCTGTTGCACTTTTTTCTTGGTGCTTCTCTCTCTTTTAACATATTTACAAGCAGCATGTCTCAATCTTTCTAAACTGCTTTAATTTGTGTGAGCTCCTCCCCTGCAGGGTGTGGCCTGCCATGGTGGTCCTATCTCTGCTTGCTTAACTCTCAGCCTCCCACCTTCATCTGAGCAGTCTTTTCTCCTGCACTTGGCCATCGAGCCAGATTTCACTTCTAGGTCCATTCTGATTAAGTATCTTCTAAAGCCTGAAGTAAAGCTTGGCTGTAGCAGCATAGCACCTTAAGCTGTGGTTCCAAGATTGTTCTTTCCTACTAAACTTGTACCTTCAAATTAAACACCAAGCACGGTTTAAACATATATTTTTCAGGAACCACTTACTTGGTCAGCTCCAGTAAGCGTTACTCAGCCTGCTGAAGAAGTAAATACACTTCATCTCTTCAGCAGGCTTGACCTTTGCTGTATCTTGTGAATGTTTTCCCTCCATTTAAGCCATGAGCTCCTCTTCCACTTCAATGGCCTCCTGATAATGGTCAAGTGACTGAGATTTCTGGATCTCTGCAGTGATACAAGTATGGCGTTGTCAGTCCTGAGCTTGCAGTTTTGCTATTCTCACACTGGAAACATGAGTGATCACAGGGGGAAGCTTATTTCCATCTTCTTCCCAGCCCCTTGCCCAATTCAGGGAGGTCCCCAGGCACTTGCCTTGTTCTTTGTCAAGAGGCTCCAGATCATACTGGGGATGGTGCTGAGCTAATTTGGGTGGCGCTTTTGGAAACCTCTTCCTTATAGCTTTAAACTCTTCCAGCATGTCAGAAAGTCCTGTTCCCTTTCAGCTATTTCTTACTTTGCATCTAATCAGAGTGGGATCATTGTTTCCAGCTTCTGGAAGATGGAAAACGTGAATGGCATTCTTGATCACATGCTAAGCAGAAAGTGCTGATGATTCCTTAAGCCCAGCATTAAGAGAGATGAAACTGCAAGTACTGTTTACAGCATTTTCTTTTTTTTTTGCTGGCCATGACATTTCATAATTTCAAATTCTTCTGCATAACAAGGGTTTTCCAGCAGTCAGATTGTTCTAATGATGCAGAGAAGCATCTATTTAAGCCTAGGTTGCAGCCCTGACTATTTTCTTGGCTATTGGCTGCTTCTGTAGAAGAAAACCCCAAACAGTTTAACTTCACTTCTCCAGGAGACTTGAATTACCTGTTGTTGAAAATCACATGCAGTTTAGGACCCCACAAGGGCAGATGCCAGCTGGACAGGTGGGACTGGGAAGTAGTCTGAGATAAGAGGAAGCCCAAAAGGATTTGTGGGGTTAAGGTGCTGGGAGGTGGCAGACCAAACTTCAAAGCCCTGCTTGTATGAGTCCTGCTGCAACAGGCAGAATGTCAGAAATGTTATGAAACTGGCAATTGTAAGGTTAAAAGTGAACAAAAATGAAAGCTGAAGCAATGATACGCATTGTCAAAATTAGATTTATTAGGACTTTAAGTCCAGAAGTTGACTTTCTTGCTAAGATAGCAAGAAGAAAATCAAGAGTCTGAGTTAATGAATGTAATTCAAAGGATTAATCTGAGGTTCAAATTCTTGCATATTAGTGATTGAAATTGTTTTAACATCAGTAAACAGGTATGTTGATAAAGAGTTCATTAATTTTTGGAAGATGAAAATACATCATGGTGTTATTTTTTGAGCTTTCCACTGCATTATGTTGAAACAGTTTAATTTAGGAATTTAGAGAGGGATGCTCAAAATTAAATTATTGAGATATGAGTAAGTGGTATTTGTTTAATCTGTAGAAGACTTTAATCTCTGACTGATGTTAAACTGTGTATATCCCCAAAATATTAACTGTAACACTGAAGTCCCATGCCTGTTTTATTTTAATTGTATTTTGGCTTTCATTATTATGGAACTACCTATCCCCTGTGTTTAAAGGATGCAGGCTAGATTGCCTCTGTGAAGACAGGGCTGCATGGAAATTATGCAGCTCTCCTGCTCTAGCAGCATCCTGACTAGAAGCACACAAATAAATTACCTGAAAGGACCCTACTAAGCATTTTTCTAAATAAACTACTCGTTTAAAGAATAGGACAGACAATTGAAACAAACAAAAAGACACACACCCCCCAAAACAGCCTGTAAACATGTGGTCAGTATGTGCTATGGGTCCTTTCTGGTCTCACATGATTAAGAGTCTATAGGGAGCATATCTGGAGAAATTGTAGCATTTTTAACTTGGCCTGTGCCACCTTAGTATTCAAAACCATGATCATGTTGTCCCTGTCAGTAACCTATTGCTTTTTCAGGGCATAAGCCTCTAAGTCTCTGCTTCTGTAGCTGCTTTTTAAAAAAGAAACTACAACAGCTGCTGGGATGAAAGCTGGAATGGATGGTTGCCCTGTTCTAGACAAGCACCTAGTGATGGGGCTTTTGAATTGGTCTTTTCCCAACGAATAGGTATCAGATTATGCAACAGAGAAGAGCTGCAACAGATGAGATGGAGATGATGAGCTTTTAGGGTAGAAGCACCCCAGCCCCCTCACTAGCTGCTCTTGGATGTGTGGCATGCCAGGAGGTATATACGTCACTGTCAGTCTGTTTTTGGGAGGATGTAGGGAAGGAAGGGCTGGATAGGTTGGTGACTGTGCTGGTAAACCTTTGAGCCAGCTAAATGGGGTGCTTGGTGAGGATTTGCCCAAAACAGCCTTGTAAAACCAGCAGCCTCTCCCAGCCAGGGGAAAAGTTACCCCTTCCCCAGTTTTGTTGCCTGTGGTAGTGTACGCCTGTGATGTTTCTGGCATGGCTACCCATTTAATTCCTCAGTAATGATTTGTACAATGCTTCCGGAAAGTTAGTGGGAGCCCGACAGTTACAGTGCAAGAGTGGTTAGTTGGAGGTGGCAAGGGGGACAGAGATTCTGTCCATGGTTGGTGGTTAACAGGGAGAAGAGAGTCAGTGGCATTGGAAGAGGTGGCCAGGCAAGGCTGAGACCTTCAAACAAGAGGAAGATGACATGTAGCTTCTTGTTTTCATGACTTCCCCTTCAGCTTCTTCAAAAGGAGGTGGAGAAGGTAGGGCTATTTTAACAGAAGCAAGAAGGTTAAAGAGATAGCTTGTAAGGTATAAGTTTCAAGTGCTTCAGTTTTTATCATTTAGTATTTTTCCTTCATTATTCTACTTCTAGGAAAAGAGCATCATTTGTCTTAAACTCATGCTGATGCCAAGTAAACTAACATATTCTTCTGTGGGTGTGGTAGCTGCAGATTTTACTAAATAATTTCCTAAATTATTATTGCAATGTGCAAGATAATTAAACTACTAACTAAAATAACTTGTACTGCTTGGATGTTATTTCCTCCTAGCGTAAATAGGATGTGTGCAGATTAATAACCATATGCACTACGTAGGAATAAGTATGTTCTGGGCTATGTAGAGAAGCTCAAGGCTGAATGGTTTAGTTCATCTGGGCATAGAATAAACAAGAAGCTTTGCCGAAGCAGAACATGCCGCCTTCATCCTGTATAGTCTGCATGGCTTGTTTAATGCCTTGTGTATTGAATGAGTATCTCCTTCCAAACTTTCTGGATTTTATATTGAGAATGCTCTATTGGGTGGCAGGTCTGTATGGTGAAGTAGTTGTATGTGGTTGCGGGCATCAGCTGCAGACTTGCATTTATAGAGATGAAAATCCTATGATATACTAATTAGAGCCCTCTGGAAGCTTGTGTGAAGGTGTATGCTCTATAGGTATTAAAAGTAACTATGGTGATTGTTTGACAGCACAGGACTTGTCAATCAGTGCAGGGACTTGACACAGCCAACACAAAGTGTACTTTAGAGATCGGATACTGCGTGGTATCTGACTGATCTGACTGGCTTCTGTCTCTTGGCTTTTCCTACATATTATTCTTTGCGATCATAAAAACTGTTAGAATCAACTTGAAACTTGAATGACATCAACAAAAAGTGTGACCTGCTTTCATTAACTTCAGTGAGGAAAAAAATTGTATTTAAGTGTAGTATTAGCTGCAGCACGTAACAGCTCTGAGGTGGCCTACCTTAAGCAAAGGTGCAGGTCTCTGAATCTAAGGGCAGAGGCTGGTAGATCAGCAAAAAATCTTCAGTTCAACAGAGGAGCACCTACATGTTAAACTTGTTAAATAAGGCACACATTTTAAAAACAAATAAATGAATAAAAAAAATCTAAACCCCAGAAAAATGAATCTGATTAGGCCTTTCAGAAACCACCAAGTAATGGTGAATAAATAATAGAATTGCATGCATATACTGAGACCACATATAATTTCAAATACCTCTTAGATTTTATAAAAACACCATAAAATTTTTCCTCATTATGGCATCCCTAATTTGTTGTTTTCAGATTGCTAAATGGAAGGAAGAGGACTGCAACTTCTAGTGCATTTTAATGACTGTTTTCCCTGCAAGTACTGTAGTTAAAATGTGACGTATTTTGATTGTCACAAAATCTGTTAAAATTTAATTAGACCTTTAGTATCTTTGATTACATGGCAAAAGATTCAAATGCATTTTCATCCCAATCACCACCTTGTTTGTGGTTGCATTTGTTGCTCCAAGGCTAAAAAAGAAAATATTATGCTAATGAAACCCTCTACCCACCCAGAACAGTATTAAATTTATCTGAAAGCATCCGGTATTAATCTTGTTTATATGTGTGTCGCTGATCTCACTAGGGCTGCTGTGGATTTTGACCAGTGCAGAAGCAGGCAATGGTCTAAGATTTAAAGCTTGCTTAATTCTTTTTCTTTTCTTCTTTTCACAGTGACCAAATGCCACTGAGAAATCAAAGGAACACAAAGTAAACAGACAATGGTAGGTTTGAATATAATTCTTTGTTTTTGTAGTTATTAAACAGTCAAGTTGCTTATTAAAAATCCCTTTTGAGTCTAATCTGGAACAAGTGGCTTTTGAAATGATTCCTACAGACAAGTCTCTCAGAACCATCCTTGCCTTTTTGCAATTAATATGCCAATAACAGCAAACGAGATCCTCCAAAGCCCACGGCTTCTTAGAAGCTCTCTGACAAAGAATATTAAGCCTTTTAAGTTGTGTAATTTTATTTTGTTTGGCTCTGTTGCTTCTGTTTTTGTATGATAAGGACCTGGCATAAGCTGCATAAAACAGCAGTTAAAGTTGTCACAGCATTGGAAGTTTATTGCTGACTTTTTGCACTGAAGAAAACCTCTGTGTTATCCTTGGAGAAGCCATTAATGAAACACCTTGTGTAGTTAAATCCTGTTACTTTTTATTCACCTTGAAATCTGATGAAAGAATAAAAAGCGTGTAGTCGTAAGATGAATATCAGTTCATGTTTTGAGTTTGTAATCATTGCCTCTGCTTGATAACAGTTCATAAAGACAGAGGATCCAGGAAAAATTAGCTTTCTTTGAAAACTCTGGCACCTAATACATGACATTACTACTTACCAGGAAGCTTGTGTCTAAAGTAACAGTGATACGGCAAATAACAGCGGTCTAGGGGCTTCCTAGTTTCAATTCAGAATATGTAGTCCCTGTCATTATAGGAACATGCATATAATTCTTTCAAAAAGAGCCCTTGAAGTCTGACATGCAGTGTAACTGCCTGATTTGGTTCTAAGAATCTGTGGTTTTATTTTCCTGCCAACTTACAAATACTTTTATTGATCTTTATTCTCAAGGCTTTCTGGAGTCACCAGCTTGCATTTTGGGAATGGTGTAATTTTTCAGATTCTTCTGAAGTATTCTGTTTGCAACTTACTCAACTGTCAATCTTCGGTTGTTCGAGCTGAGTTATATAAAATTCAGCAAATGTCAAGATACAGATCTGAAGGAAATGATATGTCCTTCAGCACTTTAAAAAAACCATAATTATTCTCTGCATACTGCAGATGAACAATGCTGACCATTATTTTCCTGTTTTCAGAGGCAAGGCAATTCTATTCAATGCGTAGCCCCACAGAGCGTATTGTTGCTAAACCATATTCTTTGGTCCAGCTTCTAGGTCTTCATAGTATTTTCCAGTTTGTTAAAAATGTTTTTATCCTTTAATGTCTTCTCTTCCAACAACTCTTAGATATGTTGGGAATTTCTGCTGTTGAGTTTCGTTTCAATTGCTTTATGCACTTTATGTGTCAGTGTTGGGGCTGAGCTGCCCTCCTGCTACAGTACTCCCTAAAATAGTTTTAGCCATACATGGAAGGTGAAAGATTTTATTGCATTCATCAAATATCATTTATTCTAGAGCCACTGGGACATAAGCTGAAAGGTCACACAATCTGTAATAACCCTACATAGAGTAGCAGGTAGGATATGAACTTGATTGTATATACAGTATTAGTTAACAGTAATTGCAGTCTTATTTTCTTTTTCATGTATAATGCAAATACTTGTTTGTAGGAAATGGGAGTGAATTTACTCCCATTTACTACAGGTAGGAGAAAATGAAATATTAGTTAAAAGTAAATTTGATAGCCTGAAGTGTCTGTGTGTGAAAACTGACATGCATTTTACCTAACATATGTTGTCTGTGGGAAAACATGAAATATATATTTCATAAGAAGTTTCAGAAACTTCTTATTTAGTCAGCTTCTGTGTTTAGAAGCATTTGAAATTTCAGATCTTAACTTCTAAAAAAAACCTTACATTCCTGTCTAGTACAGTTTAAAATTTAGAAAGAAGTTTTAGCAAAATTTATTTCTCAGTGAAAATTCTTGCTGTTCTTAGTTGTGGTTTTTTTTTTTTTTCCTTCTCCTGGCTTTGAATACCCTTTCTTGATGGAATTACTTGATATGTTCCTTGTCAAGTTTACAAAACCAGGGAATGAGCAGCTTGTAGACATTTACAAAAACTTGTGGTTTTGACTGCAGTAACTTGCTTGTTGGGATTGCAGTTGAAACTTTATGAACTGAGGTCATTAGTGTTTGAATGCATGTTGTTACTGTCTGATGGCTGCCTGGAGGCCTGTGTAAAAATGAGCTTTTGAGCTTAGTAATTATTTTAATGTGACTGGGTAGATTGTAAAAAACAACCCCTGGAAGTGTCAACGGCTTTCCACCATTTCCTACCTGTTCTGCATAGCCGGGCTAGAGCAAGGAGGAACAAACCATTGTCACTTTGAGTACCTAATATATCTATATGTACCTAATACATACCTACTATCAGTTTAATGCCTGTCAGACACACAAATATAAATTTCTTTTTCTTGTATGTAAGTCAGCATTTTTATACCTGAACCAAGCTGCATATCCTTGATGCCAACACAGAGTATCAACCTCTTCCAGTCAAAATCTATCACTGATGTAATTTGATTTATCTAGAAAGTAAAATGGGGAAGTTGGAATAACTTGAATGAGATTTTGCTGGAAAATAAGAGTTTTCTTAACAGATGCATGCAATGAGTTAGAAACAAATAATAAACACTGGAGTCAATTTTATTTTTTTATTCTCAGTTTACATGCATAAAGCTTTTTGATGTGTGAGGTAGGAGTAGGAGTTTGGGAAAGATTACTTGTCCTCCATTCTTCCTGCTTGTAAATGTGCATTTTGTGATTATCCTGTGTCTCATGCTCCCTCCTCTTCTCCCCCGATGAATAGTCTGTGGTTTATTTTTTTAGATTCAAAGGCTGACTCTACTTCTAGCTTGTTTATTTGTGATGATTACTTTTCAGAGGTCTGAAGCTAGGTGCAACATTATTAGCAATTTTCTGTTTCCCATTGTTGATTTAGGCAATGTGACAAATATTTGGCACTGTGGAAGGTCCACTGTGCTGTTATTTTATCTTCCTAATGTGCTTTTTTTCCCAAATACTGCCTAAAGATTATATTTATCCTTTGTATTGATGGACTTAAAGGAAAGAAAAAAAGTGAATGAAATGTAAGCAGCTCCTGGGCAAGTGCTCTTAACCCATTAATAAAAACAAACGAAACAAACCAACCTCTGAATTTGCAGTTGCAAGATTCAGACGGGAGGTGATTTTTGAGGAGTTATGGGGGTTATTTGGGGCAGACGAGTATCTACCTGAGCCTAAGATGGGTTAAACCTGGTTTCTGCAAGGGTCTCCCTAGGACTGAGGTTTATAGACCAAGATACTTGTGCATTTTTCCTGTTGCCTTCCTCTTGTACCCACGCATGCTCTGTAATTCACAGGTCTGTGGATGTGGTTTTGGCAGGCATTTAATGCCCACCCTAATGTGTCCGGGTATGGTGCTGACCACTGGTTTTGACTACCAGATTTCTAGCTGTTTTCTTTAAGAGTGTGTCTTATGGCCCACAGTAGAAGTAATGTGGGTGTTGACCTTCCTGTATTACTAATGTTTGTAAACACTGCATTATTTGTTGGGTTTTTAAAAATCAATTATTATTTTTAAACATCTTAAACTGTCAGCTTCTTGAGATGTGAGAGTGCCCCATCTCAGCACAGGTTTCAGTAGCCTTTCAGCTACTTTCTTACAACTGAAGCGTGCTGAATCTTCTTCCTTTGCTTCTTCCAAAGTGTGAGGGGCGTTTGGGCCCCCTACTGCTGTTTTGTGAATCACACCCAGTGAATGCCTGCAGAAGGCAATACAAATACCTCCTGAGTGAATGTATCCAATTTGTTTTAACCTTCAGTTTCATTAGTGGGGTTGAGGCAAGGCTGATGGACAGGGATTTTGGAGACATTTACTTTTCATGGGTGTTCAGAACCAGAGGAGAAATCTCATTCCTCTCTTTGCTAATATATGTAATGTGTTCTTTCACAAGCAGTCAGGAGGGAAGGGTAAAAAATGAATGTTAAATATATGCGTTGGTCAAATAAGGGTGGTCTGGAGTGGCAGTGTGTTTGCCTTTGAGCGTTTCAGTGCTGTGTAGATTGATTAGGGCCTTTTTGTGAACCTGCCCAGCCACTTTTCAGTAGTGAGACTTGCACATCTAACCCATGCAGATCTTCCAGGGGGTTACTGATAGCACCCACTAATGAGTCCAACAGTGCCCAAGTTTACAAGGTGCTTTTTAATGTACTATCAGTTGAATGTTTAACCTCTGATTTGGTAGCAGTGATCTCTTTGAAAGTCTGTGATAGAGAACGGTGCCATAATACAGCCTTGTACTTAACAACTGAGCAATAGTGCTGCTTGCACGTATCGTTGCAGTACGCATCTGTATGTGCTATGTACATCAATACAGCCTATGAGAGATATTTTTGGCAGAGAAATTTCAAGAGAGCAAATTTCTGTTCATGTATTTGAACCAGGGACCTACTTTTGCAACTTTGCTCTCTGTAGCAAGAGTGTAACCATGTCACTTCTTCAATTAAGCAGGGTAAATCTATTTTGTTTTCTGAAAATGTAATTGAACATTCATTTCCTAGATTGTGGCTCTCTTTTTTTTTTTTTTTCTTTTTTTTTTTTCCCTCCTGTGTAAAATCCCAAGTAACAGTTGCAGCTGGGTCTTAATTAACAATTGCCTTAATGTTGTGGGAAATGGATTCCACCTCACTCTCCTAAACATGTGGTGCCTCCATGATAGATAACACAGTGTGGAACAATTGAGCAGGACCAGACCAAGTCCAGTCTAAGATCCTTTCTCTAACAGTGATCAAAAGTGGACGGCTCAGGAAGATGGTAAGAAAAAGCCTAAAAATGCTCTCCTTCCTCTCTCCTGTCCCCCCCACTTTCCCCACATGTCCAACCATTTTTGGCTTTCTGACTCGAGTAATGTTTTTCCAAGTCTGAAGAAGCTTCTCTGTGTTTTGTAACCCTCATGGATTTCTCTTTGACAAACCTTGGCTACTTCATCTCAAATCCCCGTAAACAGCATCCACAACATCCTAGAGCAAATCGTGCTTTTAAGTAACACAAGCTAAAGAGGCATGACAGTTAAGCGGATTTCTGGAAGATAATTTGCTAAAAGTAGAATAGCATTATGTCGCAACTTCTTTTATAAGGTGATAATGAAAATGAATTCAGTCCTCTAATCTTGAATACAGTTTGGCTTTAAGAAGCTAAAGTAAGAATAAAAACAATGATGCAAAGCTCTTTCTGCAGTCCACTTTTTAAACATAGTTACTGTAAGTAGTAACTGAGATTGGACACAGCTTAAGAGGGATACAATTAAAAATAAATACAGATGAACATATGTGTTGACATCAATACATGTAACCAATAAAATTACTGAGAAATAATTCAGAATGCCAGAAGATATTTGTGGGCATATAGAAAAGCTATTGTAACCCAAATGTAGTGTAATACTCAAATACTGTAACACGAAGTTAGTCCTAAATCAGCTGTACAAGGTATGAATGCTGCCAGTGTTTGGGATGAGAGCTCTTGGATGACTTGAGTGTGCCCTTTCACCACCCAAGCCCATGGCCCATCGTCTTCCATCATAGAAATTGCCACCCTGGTGCCAGCTCTGGACCCATGGTGATCTTCAGCTTGATTTGTTATGGTGAACTGAAATCACATGTTCAGCTTAATGTGCTGGGCTGAAAACTGCAGTGGTCCATGAGCTGCTTTGTGTGGTTTGTAGTTGTCCTCACTGCAGAAATAGCAATGTGGATCAGCAGTGGGGGATTTGTAGCAAGTACCTAATGCCAGAGCTGCTGTTAGTAAGTCAGGGCTTT
>JANZLQ010000100.1:4854167-4892658 GCA_026212715.1 Elanus axillaris
GGACTCTGTTTGGAGATAGGAATTCAACTCATGCCTACCCTAGGGCAGATGGACAGACACTAAATTCAAATATAGGTATGCCAAAAGCAAGTTTGAGAGGGCCTTGGTAGCTTGGAATTACTGCCAACTAGCATACAAACACCTGTGTAAAAAAGTTTGGAGATATTTTTGTTATATATGTAGATTGTAATTTTTTTCCTGGCACCAGTAATACCTGCATCTGTGCTGCTTGAACAACTGTGCTCAGCATACAAATTTGCTGCATGGGGAACAAAAGAAAAAGGAAGACGTAGACGAAGAAAAGAATCAAAATGCACAAAGCACTGATTACCTCTTCCAAATAAATAAATGTCTACTCTGATTTAGGCTTTTCTTTGTATTCTGGGCAAATTGTCCTCCGGTGTTAAAAAGGCTTCTTTTTAACATTATCTGTCCAGATATTTATAAAACAGAAATAAATGTACTTCATTCTTCACTTTGGTACAGCTTAAGCAGATGAAAGATAACTTATTTCCTGCTTTGTTACAATACAGATAGGCAGATTAATAGTTTGATCTGATATCCCTGACAGACTGTGCCTTTTTTTTGTTGCTTGAATTTTAGCATTTGATTATAACACTGAGGACCACAATACCATCTTGTGTTTCAAGGAGCTATCTTGAGTTTTTTCAAATCCCTTAAATACCTATCAGATGTTCTCATAATGAAAACAACGCAATACTGTCTTCATCACAAAATGTTATTCTGCAGTGTAATGTTGGCATTTTTTCCACTGAAGAGTGTTTTTGTGCTTTGCTACATTCTGTTAAGTAATTGACTTTAGGGTCTGTCACTTTGTTTTCTGTCACTTCCACTTATGTGATTAATCAGGAGCTCTTTTGGCTAGGTTTTCATCCCATGTGGCTGTATGTGATGCAATCAGCCCTTTCCTTGAACCACATGGTGTGGGTAAGTCCAGTTCAGGTGACAAGCACTGATTTCATATGGAAAACTTGTGGTTAAACTCATAAAAGATGAAAATGTGTGCATAGGTTTGAAAAAGGCAGGATGCCATATTTATTTTCTCCTTCCTCTATTTTATTTTTTACCAGGATATTTTTAGCTTTACTTGTCTGGTTAACCAACTGTCGTGGTTTAACCCCAGCCAGCAACTAAGCACCATGCAGGTGCTCACTCACTTCCCTCCCACCCTCTCGGATGGGGGAGAGCATCGGAAGGAAAAAGGAAAAACTTGTGGGTTGAGATAAGAACAGTTTAATAGAACAGAAAGGAAGAATGATGATAATAATGATAATAATAACAATAATAAAATGACAATGCTAATAATAAAAGGATTGGAATATAAAAACCAAGTGATGCACAATGCAGTTGCTCCTTACTCACCGACCAATGCCCAGTTAGTCCCCAAGCAGCAATCTGTCCCCCCTGCCCCTGCTCCCCCCAGTTTATATACTAGATGTGACATCCCAGGGTATGGAATACCGCGTTGGCCAGTTTGGGTCAGCTGCCCTGGCTGTGTCCCCTCCCAACTTCTTGTGCCCCTCCAGCCTTCTTGTTGCCTGGGCATGAGAAGCTGAAAAATCCTTGACTTTAGACTAAACATTACATAGCAACAACTGATAACATCAGAGTGTTATCAACATTCTTCTCATACTGCATCCAAGACATAACACTGTATCAGCTACTAGAAAGAAAATGAAGTCTATCCTAGCCGAAACTAGGATGAGTAAAGGAACTTCAGTAACTGAGCATTGTATGTACAAAATGCGATTTTTGTCTCTGAAGTTCATTGAACATAACTACAAATGGAATGGGTTTTTCTCAGTTTTTTATCTCCAGCTAGAGAAATTTTGCAAAAACCAAACCAAGCAATACTTCTTTCTGTCAGTGCAGGCATAGGCAAGAGTCTGATCTCAGTGGATTGCCGGCTGTCCATGTGGGTTTAAATAAGCTGTTTTGAAAGAGTAGCTGCTAATATTGCAGGTGTCTTGCAGTATCATTTATCCTAGTGTAGGCAAGCTGAGGTTATCAGTGATGGTAGGAAATGTGCTGTGGAATTCCCTGATGAAGTAAAAAAAATTGACATGAGGATGTTTTTGAGGGAACTTCTAATATTTTTTCATTAAGGAAAAATCCCTCCTCTCCCATTTTTATGCACTGATTGCTGCTTGGATAATACCGCCAAAAAATTGAACTGGGAATTATAGAAGATTTTAGACTTAAAGGACTTTGTATACAGTTTCAGCTGCATCTCTCTAGATGTTATATACTTAGATAATGAGGAAGGGCCCTTTAAAGTCACTAATCCATAGGCTGCATGCTGCTTCTGCTAAAGAAAACATGAGTTGATAACCCCAAAACTTCAGGGAACTATCTGTCCCTTAGATACTGGACTCCCACACTGGGGGCTTAGAAAGAACTTAGTTAAAAATTTAGGCATGGCACAATGAGCAGATGAAGAGCAATGTGGTATAGGTAAGCAGAGTAGTCTGTAAGGAAGAGGATTTTATCTATCTCTGGCTAAGATTTGGACCCTAACTTCAAAGAACGTCTTGGGTAATCTGTCAGTGGGAACTTCAGTGTGAAAAGCAAGTCAGTGTGAAGGGGAGTCCTGTGTCAGAATGTTTTTATCTTACATCTATATTGGACAAGTATGACTTGTTTTTGCTAACCTCTGCTAGTAAAAGTCCTTGTTCATGTGTCTCTGTCTGGAACTGCTCATGTTTGCAGCTTTCACTTCTGTTGCTTTCTCTTTATTTTATTTTATTTTATATTAGTCTTACTTAGCATGTCTGAAATCAAGATGGACATGTGCTGTTTTTAACTCTTCCAGTCAGGGGCTTCTAAGCCTTCTTCCACATTGATTTAAATAATTTAAAATGTTATCTTTCTCACAAGTCTCTAGCCCTGAGCAACTGAGCCTCATCGTGTTTAGACCCACATATAAATGACCTGTTAGCTGAGCTGGGTTTTTGATAACCTGAAAAATGACATGCTGCTCCTAGACCTTGCACTACAGAGCCTGCACTCTGTAGCCATGGGCTGTAACAATTCACAGCACAAGGGGATTGGCACAGAACAGAATTTGCAACACACATACACAACTTGAGTGAGTTATATCGGCATTAGCTTTTTGCCTTGAGCGATGCTGTCTTTTGTGTACTTGCAGTCAAGTCCTACATATGTCAATGTCCTCTGCTTGGAATACAAAAATAACTCAAGGATGACTGTGCTGGCTCAGACCAAAAGTCTGTTTAACCTCATGTCCTGCCTCTGATGGTGGCCAGGAGCAACTGGGAGCTTGTGGACTTTCAGGATTATGAGAACTGTTGAGTTTCTGCTGGCCAGGTGCTTCTCGCTTTGGTGCAAGGAGAATTTTTATTTCTGAGGCGACTGAGTTATTCCATGTATTTATTTTTGGCTGTAAAAGGAGTTGAGATGTATACAAAATTAAGTGAGCAGAGGGTTGCTCTTGGATACAAAATCCTTTTCAGCATCTCATGGGAGTACTTCCTTTAAGCCCCATGAATGTCATCTTTGCATATATACATCTTGCTTTGTATCACAGTCAGATCACTTCAAATTGTTAAAAGAAAAAATTCTACTGGATATAAGTATGAGTAAAAACTATGACACAATTTCCTTTACTCCATGGGATAAAAATAAGAAATCATCGTGTTGTTCCCCGCCCCCCTTCCCAAAGAACCCTTCCTCCAGTTCTCAGCAGAATGACCCTTGTCACAAACCATGCTGTGATGGTAGGAAGGACCCTCTTGTCCATCTGTTACGTAGGAGTTTGGTGTTACTGCTGGTTTACTTCTTTGAGGAGTGGTTCCTGAATGTTTTCACATTGATAGCACTCTGCACCCATTGAATATTTCATCCTAAAAAGTGAGTAATATAGCAGCCTATTTATGTTCACTTCACACACCCCAGTTTGGAGGGAATCTGATTTCCATTATTTCAGTTGGCTTTGTGCCAGGAGGATGTGTTACTATTGAATATTATACACATCAGTGCATCTGATACATAGTAGGCTCTCTGTACATATGAATTTATTTTGGTTAAATTTTTAACCTCTCTAAGTGTTGTAGGTATTATAAATAAGTATGCTTGGGCCAAAGTTGAACCTGTAGCTGAAATTTAATAGTGGAGCTGTTATGGCACGAATAAATCTAGCAGACTTTTGCTCTTGGAGTACTTTAGAAATCTGTGATTGAATTACAGCTTTGTAATGCCCATCTGTCAAAATATTATTTTAAATACTAATGCAAACCAAAGTGGCACTGCGAGCGTAACAAGAATGATCATCATTGTGCTTGTTATGGTAAAACATAGTGTATTGCAAATATACTTCAGCCAGAATTTACCAACACAGCAATGTAATTTCACTCATCTTCCTCAGGAAACTGCAGTTTGGTCTTTCTGGTCTCATTCCTTTTAAGTGACAATTATTTATTGGTGTCTGTTTCTTCAGGGTTTTTTTGTTACTTTTACTATAGAAGACCTGACTCTGGGACAGTGGTTTTGCCTGTTGCTTGGTGAATGCAGGAGCCCTGTGTACCTTCTTGTCTTCAGCGAACGTGGGAGGGCTCTTCGGGAGTTGCGATTTTGTAAAGTTGATCCCAAGAGCGGGCTTACTCTGGGACCATGCAAGAGGAATTGTGCAGTTTCAGTTTAAATGCTTTGGGGAAAACAGCTTTTCAAATTATGTCTGGGGAAGATGAATGTGTCCACAGGTAAGTATTATATTATGTATCATTTCTCTTTTGCAGATCATAAAATTCATTTTTGCAGACTTTCTTATACTGAGGTCTCTGTTCCCATGTGCTGGGTTACAGGATGTGTGTGCTTCTACATATAACAGTTGAATAATTGTGTAAACTACTCTTTATAAAAAAGAATTTTGTCAGATTTTGACTTCCTATATCAACTTTTGGACTTCTTTCATGAATTGCTTTGATTGAACACTGTATTTCACTAGTAATGAAGGTGGAATCTATTGTTTAAGAAGAAAGCTGCATGAAAGACTTGGTAGGAGAATCTGTGGCAGAAAAGCTACTGGCCTATTTAAAAAAACAACGGTGTTTTAGTATGATAGCATAAAATATCTGTATTTGATATTTTTGTCTCCTACTTTATTTTGTAACCCCAATGGACTGTAGTGAAAAATGTTGTCTCTCGTAACATGCTGCCTGTTATGTATTCCTCCCTTCCTTTTAATATTGCTACCGTTAGCGATCAAAAAAAGAAACATTTGTCTTACATGTGCCTCTTGGTTCCCTGTGCATCCTTTTAACAGAGGTTATCTCAGGTTGTATTCTGAGAGAGCCTAGAGTAGCAGCGTCTAGACATTGTTATCGATAGATAAATGCTTACTGAACTTGTATCATTTTAAAGGATAGTTCAAGTTGAAATGGGTCCTTGTGTGGAAAATGATCTTTAGGATGTGATTCTTGATATACCCTCAAAACAAAATTCCTGGTTCCTTCCATCATCTCATATGCAGGCTTGTGATGCAACATCTTGGGTCTGTTTTGATTTACAATATGATGAATAGTAACGCAGTTCAACTCCTCTCTTGCAAGTGATGATTTTGGTACAACTAGGAATGTATTAAAAATACATATGAATTAACTTGATGTCTTTAAAAAGTATTTGTTGTCTTCAGCTTTTAATTTTTTTTCAAATCTTCATTTGTCCATTAACACTTAGTTTTTTTTTTTTTTTTTACTGTTTATTTGAATTTTTCCATTTGCTATCTTTCCTTTAGGGCTAGTAATAAAACCAAGTTAATGTCACAGTATAAGGTTTGGTTCTTATCCTGGTTTCATATCCTGTAACTCTAATCCATCCTGTTGATAAAAGTAACTACCTTTAGCCACAGCAAACTGCAGTATTGCTTTTAAGCAGGTCAATTATTGAAGTGATAATCCCATGGCAGAAGAGGATGTATGAGGCAATAAATTTCTCCCCGTTTCATAAACATGGAGACCTGTAACTCATCTGTTTGTGCCTCAAGGAGACATTTACTTGTCTGTGGTACAACAGCTTCTTTGGGGATACTCTTATTCTATGACAAATAAATGAAATAATTTGCGATGAATTTTTCAGCCTTACTTTTTATTTGATTCTGACACAGCGAGGGAACAGCAGGCAGCACAGCACAGCAAAAAGGCTTGAACTGCAGATGCCCTCTGAAAATCTGACTGCAGGGTTGGAAAACTTCTTTGGGGGAAAGGGAGGGTAGCCTGGCGGAGCACTCGGCATCCCTCCTGGCTAAGAAACTCTCTTGGAGGTTTAGATACATCTGGCAGTAACTGCTCCATTTGGGTTGGATTGTAAAGAAGTGGGCAATTTGTACAGAAAACAAACAGTAAAACTGCACTGTGGAGTAATTTTTCTGTTCCTAAATCATTTATATTTAGGTGTGTTATCTCTTTCTCTCTATGTTTGTTTTTCTTTTGAAATGCAACCAGCTGAAATACAGACTTTCTTTTGAGCTTAAAAAGCTCAACTTTTATATTGCAGCTGCAAACTCCTTGTGGCTCAGCCACAAGTGTGCTAGGGTTTAGTGTT
This sequence comes from Elanus axillaris, assembly GCA_026212715.1. Classification (NCBI taxonomy): domain Eukaryota; kingdom Metazoa; phylum Chordata; class Aves; order Accipitriformes; family Accipitridae; genus Elanus; species Elanus axillaris. The sequence continues at coordinate 4,860,747 of JANZLQ010000100.1, forward strand.
CTCCAAATCATTAGGAGATGTGTAGAAACTTGCAGTTTATTAAATCAAGTGAGTCAGCAGGATTAGTCCTTGTGGTTTTATATCAGAATTTTGCAGAGTAAGATAAATTACACTGGGAGGAGATGAATATTTTAGAGCAGAAGATTGGAGGGAGAAGGCTGTCTGGCCAGCTAGCAGAGGAAGGGGCTGTGTGCTCGGTCAGGACCAGCAGCCTTTCATGGGCTCCCATCTGTTTGGGAGGCAACTAGGGAATGAAAAGCACTTTTAAAAATGTGCATTGCCATCCTGGGCTTGTCACCAGGTGTGGCACTGCTGTCCCATTCCCAGACTGGCCTAAATGGGAATTCAGAAATAGTGCAGCAGAATCTGGTAAACACTGCAAACATGCTTCAGTAATGAATGAATATAAATCATTGAAACCAAGCGCTTATTGAGCACCAACATCAAATTTAATCCATTGGAGGTCATTGTGAGCAGTGTTTAATGTTATTTTAGCACTTAGGTTTGCAAACTTTCTTCTATACCTGCAGCTTCCTCAGGTGTCTAAATAGGGATTTATAATTGTGTTAAACTACCTGTGTCTGAATGTCCTAATTAATTCCTACCAATCTGATTTCTGAAGTCAGCAGACACATTGGTAGCACTAACTGTAACAGCTTTATAGCAGCTAAAGACTTTAAAGCCTTCAAAAAACTTCTAAATATTGAAGATATTTCTATAAATTGGGTCACTGATAGCAGAAATTAAGTCCCCTTTTGCAGCACTGGTAATTTTAGAGAGTACAGTCCTATCAGTAGTGGAAGCTTTGGTTGGTGGTCCACCAGATCCCCCTCTCTGGGTATTTGCCCTTTGCTGATAGGGGTAAATGCTCATACTAACAACATCCAGTTACTCTGTGCTCTGGACAGGCTGTGAATAATGTAATTATGCAGTTGGATTTCCTGTGGATCATGCAAAGAGATAAATGGTGTACAAGCCACATCATTATTGATTCATGCACCATTTGCCTCTTAGCTCACTTAGAGAAACACAATTACTGCTGTTACACTTCATTTAAAAGAATTGCAACTTTTCAGCAGTGCAAACAGCTATTGTGTCTGAATTGATATTCTTCCTGGGCCAGACCTTAATGTGTTGTTTTATGTTTTCCTGATTGCAACCAAACAAAACTTAAAAGGGTTATAAAACTGTATCTTTCCCATTACTGTTCTCCCTGTGCTGCCCTACAAAACTACAGAGCGTTTTCAAAACTCAAAGTGTAGCATACACATCTCCATCATTTATAACATATGTTATTTTAATAGTTGTATAAATGATTGTATCAAATGCAGTGTTTTGCTGATTTAAGGCTAAGATGGGTTTTGGGCTTCGTGCAGATGTTTGCGATGTCCATTTCTTTGAAACAGCACGGCAAACAGGTAGTAATCTCTAAATCCCAATACATTTGCAGGAAAGTGTAAGATAAGGCCTCTCAAACTTCATTGGGGCAGAGGAGTTTGATTAAAAAAACTGGCTTTCTTACATTTTAGAGAACTTGAATGGTAGCAAGCATTTAACTGAGAAAGCATAGACGAAAGTATGTGGTAGTACAGTTCTCTGTGTACATGCAAGGAGGAATGCTAATCGTATGTCTGTGAAAGTGCTGTAATAGCGTCAGCATGCAGTGTGTGCTGGGCTGCCAAGTCCTCTCAGCATTTGCCTTGTCCTGGTTTTGCTGGAGCTAACAAAATTTACCATAGTGGCCTTAAACTGGAGGAGGAGGGATGCTAGTGAAGATCCTGTTTGTTGCTGTTTCTCAAGTTGAATAAGTAATTGTCTTTTCTGGAGTAATTTATGTGATGTCTGAAGCACCATGGTATTATTTTGTGTAATAAGAATGTAAGGTAATAGATTTACTCTAAAGTCTGTTTTTTCCAATAGTTTTCACTGGTAAAGAAATAATCTAATTCAAGGGTTATTCGTATCCTATGTTGGGTGTATCAAGTGTGTCTCTATGATGGCTTACCCTGAAAGAGCTGGTGTCACTGGGAAAGTGCACCCATCTCTTGGAGCAAGATGGGTCTGAGCAACAAGAGCTTCAAGTGCTCTGTCTTGCTGCTCTTCACATTTCCTGGGTTCCCAAAAGGTTTCTGTGCTGGGGATAGGCGGTTTAAGCTGTCTCTTCTGCTCTGACCCCTTTTGGAAGGAGGAATTCCAAGCTACGCTAAAGAAATGGAAAAAGCAGCACTTTGGGGCCAGCCAACAGGAGCTCTTCCTCAGGCTCTGCCATGACATTAACAGAGACTGTACTCAGAGATATCTTTTGGCAGTATTTCCAAACTTAGTCCTTGAGGGAACATTGGACTGCAAATCATAATGCACTTGATTGTGAGAACAAGTTTTCCTCTCCGAATATGAGTCATACTTTGAAATACGTTTTGCAATCAGGGAGAGAAGCAGTTTTTTTCAGAAATGTTGTTCCTCTCAAATAGAAGACACCAGAGAGAGTTTGTTTTGTGCTATAGTAATTTTTCTGCTGTATTTCGTTCTGTTTCATTTACCTTCTTGAAAGAAACTTTTAAAATGACTCATCATATTAATAAGGATTACGCAAGCAGGAGCTTTCACTTCCTTGCAGCTTGGCAAATTTGTCATCTTTAGTGCAGTTTATCTGACATAAATGAGGAAAGAAACCGGCCTACAGCTGAGCAGTGATGGGGAGCACTGGTGCTGCTGAAGGAGCAAGAACAGGGCTTGGATCAGTGGGGTTTCTTGTCTCCTGCTTCTGTTTGGTTCTAGTGTCATTGAGAAGGAAAGGTAGTTCATAGCTTGTCAGTTTTTATTTATTTTATTTTTAACAAATTAAGCAGGTAAAATGCTAAAACAAACTCAGCAAACAATTTCTGTTTTAGCCTCGATTCCTTCTCAATAAAATTATGTTAAAGCAGATATACAGAGATGCTCTCAGTTGACAAGAGGGCAGTGAGACTTCACCAGTGACTTTGAAAGAAGTAGGGCTGGGGTTAGGGCTAAGTGTCTGGCTCCATTTTGACACACCTAGATGCCTCATTTTTATTATTTATATTCAAGGAAAAAGCCATCTACCAAGCTGTTTTCTCAAAATATTTCCACTTGACAAGACAATATTTTATGAGAAGAAAACTCTGTAAAACTCATGAAAGTTTTACAGTCTGTCAAACTTGCAGCTTCGTTTTTGGCTTTGTTTTATGCTTGCCGATATTTTAAGACATTGAACACAGTTACAAATCTGTATATCTTCATAGATTTGAAAAGAAGGTAAGTCCAGCCTGAATTAACTCAAACTGCTTCACCACAGCCCCACTCCCTGTGCTTGGCCTCTCAGGTCAATCTTCTTCATCTGTTCTTTTCATAGAGAGATAAAGTGATGTAATTCATAAATCTGAACAGTTACTGCTTTATCTAGCGAGTCGCCAAAGGACTTCGCTCGAGTGTCTTGGAATACAGCTAATACATATAGTCTAGATACTTTCAGAGTATGTAGGAGATTCACATAACTTAAGAAGTCTGTAATTTGAGTTGTTCCATTAAAATCCACAACATGCTATTCAGTTTTTGAATGAAATATACAGTTCTTACTAGTGAAAGGTTAGTAAATATTGTATGAGCCCAGTCTCCAAAGAAGGGGTACCGAGACAGGAATAACTGTGCAGGCTATGGGTAAAAGTAATGCAGCAGGAGAAGATGCAAGAAGGGTGGGTTAGCTTCTGGGGATGGCTTTAGGAGAGGAGTGAGTGCAAGGAGACTGAAAGCTTGTGGTTGTATTCTTTTGATTTTGGGTATGAGGCTAATTCCTCTGAAGCAGAGTGAAGCTTCCTGTAAACACTGCCAAAAAAGTCATCCCATGATTTGGGATGTAAAGGAGACATTCTCCTGTAAAGGAGAAATTAAACTTTGCTCTTGCTATGGTGCCACTCCCTGTATTAGCTGTGAAGAAGGGCAAGTGTGCATGCTGGGAAGGATAAGGTTCATCTCTGCTCATGTAAAAAAGCTTTCCGATGCTGCATGACAGCGTTGAAAACTAGGGGTTCATGGCGCCAACAGAAATACTGGAAAACCCAGGAGACGGTGTCTCTGAGAGGCATGCTGTGTCCCCTCTCTGAGGGTTCAAGGCTTGGCAGAACCAGGCATGTGACATCCCAGTCCTGACCCTCTTGTTACCAGTTTTAATAGAGCAGCTTCTATTTGTAATGTACCAATGTTTTGTAATGTAATTTGTAATGTACCAATGTTTCCCCTGCCTGCTGGGTCCTGCTCTCCTCCCAGTGCTTATGGGCAGCAGCTGTCTGATGCTTAGCACAATGGTGTCTGTTCTCCTTTCTGGCCTGTGCATGGCCATAGTAAACATGCCTATTAGTGAACAGTAAGTGAAATTGCGCAGATGCTTCTGTTGAAGTGGCATCTGCTTTTTCTTCTGAGCTGTGAAACATTGTCTTGCTCACAGTTACTTCTGTGAGCATTTTCTACTTGTGTGAGGAGTCATGACCACCCACAAATGTCATGGTTTCAGCATACAAACAGGCCCTCATGTAAAACTACAGAAAACACCCAGGGGAACCAACCAGATGGGTGCATGAGCTTTTATGCTTTATTTCCAAGTTCTGGTGCATGTTAGTAAAGAGCTTTCAAGTGTTTTGGGGCATCAATGCTCCCAGTGACTGACAGCATTTTTTCTTCCTCCCATTTTGTTCTTTTATGTCCATAACTGGCTCCTGTTCCTGTGTGTTTGAGGAAGTTTGAGAGGCAGCAGGATGTGATGAACAGGAGATCGCAGCCACAAGCTGGGAGCAGCCAGCCTGTCCTGTGAGCCGGCATGAGGAGCCTGCAAAGACTGAGCAGATGTTGTGCTGCTCTGCAGGTCATGTAGCTAATTGAACCCAAGGATGGAAGCACAGACCCACCTGCAGGGATGCAGTGGTCAAGGGCTGCATATACACCTTGTTTCAGTTTTGTCTTTGCTGATTGCTTTGAGTTTTCCCTGTTTAAAAAAAATTAACCCCCCCCCCCCCTGTTTTTTCATTCAAAATAAATCACGGTGGGGAGTTCACTGTAAGGATATAGTTCAGGGGAATCCATCTCAAAGCCTGGAACAAGTCAGGATCCTACCATGCTGTTTTTTCCTCTTGTATTTGCAGTGATAGCTCTTGGGATGCACTAATTTCAAAACAGTCTCAACCTCTTGGGTAATCCTTTTATTGGTTTAGGGTGAGAATGATTATCTGTATGCAATTGGTAGCATGGTATTACAAACTCTAGTAATTGCACCCCAGTGTTATCTTAGAATGATGTAAAAAGGATGTGAAAGCACCAGGCTGGTGTAACACTGCAGCGTGGCTGGAAGCAGATGCTTAATTAGATATGTGTGCTCTGAGGGCTAAAAATTATGTAGAGCATTAAAAAAATATATTCTCTTGGTCATTCATGTTATGGAAAACGATGTTTTCCATACCTTGAATAATTCATCAGGAAGAATCATTGCAAAGGTTTTGTCTTAAAGCTGTAGAGGTAAGAGCATTTTTATTTGTTGAGAGGCAGCAAAATATTTGTTAACATAATATCCGTTAACACGCAAAGTTAACAAACAACATTAAGTTGCCCTCCCATGGAGTTGGTGGTAGCATAAAAGACTCATATCCCCCTGGACTAACTGTTAGTGATTACCATTTAGAAAAGTTCAGGATGATGGACTAGATGAGCTCTTTTGATCTCTTCCAGTCGCATCTGTGATTCTGTGATATAATCTCAATCCCCAAAGGAGGATATATATCTCAACACTGTCTCTGCTATCAGTGGGGTCACATTTCACAGTGAAAGCCCATGATCTGAGTTACTTTCTGTGGAAGCTATCTGAGGAAACTTTCTTCACATCTTACAAGTAGTGGGAATGAGGGATGCTGCTGGTCTTTAGGCTTGCACCTGAATTTCTTCCTTAGCAGCAAATAAGAATGCAAACCTTGTTCTGCCAAGAAATGGCCTTTAGCCGTTTATTGTTGTAGCTGGTTTTAATATTTGTATCCTGCAGATAAGTGAACCAGAATGAGTAAATAGCAGAAAAATATTTATTTTCTGTCCCTTGAGTTTATGTAAGTTCTTACTGCCGAAATCTACACAAATTACCATGGGATATATAGTTAATTTAAAACTGCCATCCAGTCCAAAAACTATTTTCAGGTGACCCACAAATAACATGTGTTTGATTTGTGTGCCCAGCAGCCTGGGGTTTTTTTCCAAAGGATGAGACACTTGCTGCGCGCATGCACTGGGTTTGATATTATTTGCTTCATTTGCCTGACTGATTGAATTTGTTGCATTCAATACTTTTTGTTGAAATGCAGACAGGCGTGGTACATTTGCATAATGTATATGTTATATAGACACATGCCCAGCCTGAAAATGCAAATTAGACATTACTGGTGGGTAAAGGAGCGTTTGAGATGGAAGTGGAGATTTTGGTCCATCCCACTGGCAGTGGGAGGTGGGTGCTGTGCATCAGCAGGGTGTGCTGGGCTCAAAGGGCCAAGCTTCTATAAAATTCCCAGAGTGCTAAATGCGACCTCATAACTTTCCTACCAAATTTGTGGACCTGCCTGGTTCTTTTCTCTCTTCTCCTGCCTCCTCTCTGATGTAGGTTTTGCTGTTGTGAGCAGCTCACGCTGGCCCTGAGATCTCTGTGCACTGATGGCGGTTGCCAGACACAGCTCATACTGCATTTGCCAAGCATGCACACCTCCATGTTAAGGAAAAGGTATATGCAAATGTGAACATTGTTTCTGTGCCTTGCCTAACTTAGTGCAAAATTCTCCCAAATAGGTGTTGAGCCTTGATTTATTATGCATGCTTAGCATATACACTATATTCTCTGTCTTGGGATGGCTGCAGTGCCTGTTTGGGAATTGCATGTCCATTTTAGACTCCTTTGGACAGTTTCTGGAGTATTTTGTGTGAGGAGGTGTCATGGTTTAACCAGGACAGGAGGAGACAGTTCCTAAAGTGGATGTTTTGTAGGAAATGCTGATGCTGTGGCTGTGCCAGCTCCATCTGGCTGGCATCAGTGCTGTCCTCTTTGTGGGGAGAGCTTGACAAAAGAGCCACTATCGATTCCAGTGCTTTACAGCTGTTGAATCTTGCTGTTGTAAGCTGTGTGTTTGAAACACTGACAGAGAGGCAGCTTGCTTTTGTGCATGGGCTTTGGTAGCTTTTTTCCAGAGGCCTAATGCTGCTATGAGTTGTCAGCCTTCTCTCCTTATCATGGGAATCTCTAACTTGCAGTATTGCAGCTTCCAGCAAATTGTCACAGTACCAAAATTTTGCATTTACAATCCATGTCATGTGTGTGGTCATAGTGTAAGGATTTTTTCATTGCTTCCCTGTGAAATGCTGTGGGCTAAAATGCAACACAAGATTTTGATACTTTCAAAACTAGAGGAGGAATAAATGAATTTTCTTGAGAGATATTTGGTCAGGACGTAGCTTTGAAAATATTTTCATTCTGCTTTAGGTATTTGTTGTGCTGTCTACTCTTCAGTAATGAATATAATGACCTCCTGAATTGGAACAAAATAGAAGAGAGAAAAAGGGTAAACTTTCTGATGATTTATATCTAAAATAAAGACCAGAAGACTTCCACTGATGTTCTTCCTTCTTGGCTTCCAAGTATGCCAGTGATTATTTCTGTAATAATTGACAGGCTATACAAAATTGATATCCACATGATTAATGCTCATTTTAGTATCCTCCACTCCTCTTCCTGTTGGTCCTTGCCGATGAAGGACACACATAACAGGACAGCTTTTTGGATCCAGTAGATAGTGGGAGGGGAACAGTGTCTTGATGAGTGTTGGTGGGTCTGTTCACTTCTAGACTGGCAAGCATTTGGGAAATGGTGTGAATTTTTTGGATGGTAAAAAGCTATATTTGGAGCTTTTGGGGTTTCTGAATGGTTCTGAACGTCTGTTTTCTGTATAGTTTCCCTAAAAAGAGGTTTAGTTAAAAAACAAGCAGCCATGACAGCTATCACATCAAGGTTTTCTTGTGTGCAGAAAGAGGATTTTGACATACAACACTTACAAGCCATAGAATCCAATTGGAAGCATGTTCCTGGAAGCACATTTCAATGTATATGGAGAACCTCAGGACAATGTTAAAGTCTTTATTATATTGTATGAATACTAGCATCAGTTGCGCTAGACAGTGAATTATTGCCTTCTCAGCCTGGGGGTGAAAGAGCCTATCTGAGGCAAAGGTAAATGTGCAATGAACTCTACTAAAAGCAGTATACAAGGTCCTGGGGGTACAAAATGAAAATGCACCGAATGAGAAACAGGTATAAAGCAACCCCATCACTTGCAGGCAGAGATAAGTACCTGCCATGGGTGATTTGGGTCTGCAGTGCAGTAATGTTGCTGGTGGCAGCTTGCCAAGTGGCAGCACCTATGGGACAGTGTTTTATGGTCTGCATCAGATAGGGGCTGTGTCCATGTCTTCCAAATCTTGCCCCTGTTTTATATTTGTGAGGTGCTTTCAGGCTGTGCTCTTTCCAGGATGATTCTTTAAATTAATTTGGAAAACGCTGAGAGTATGGAGGTCTCTTTCTTGGCTGAAAGGAATTTCCAAGCAGATTCAGTGAAGTTGTTTAAAGCTGTGTGTGGTTGTTAGATATCCTTGTTTTTTTTGTAAATCCATGCAAATAACTAGTGGGTCACCAAGTTAAGGTGTTGTCTAAGTCTGGACTACTATAAATGTATGAAAACATTTAATCACAGAGCATTCCTGGATTTGAATGTTTTATATATATATATGTATATACACATATAGATATATATTAAAAAACGCCACCTTTTGTGCCTTGCATCATACTTTTCTAACTCTGCACTTCTTTTCAGTTGGAAATGCCTATGACCAAATGTATTTTAATGCCTGCCTAACTTATGGATGCTGATTATAACACTGCTAAATCCAAATCAGTTCACACATCCTTTTAAAAGTTGTAATTATTTTCTTACTAATTTTAACAAGCCTTCTACTTTTACTGTTTTGGGAAAAATGACAAAACACCACTGAACTCCAAAGCAGCAAAAACCCCAACTTACCAGAGTCTATTGGTAGAGGCTAAAAGCACCTTTGTGTGTCATTGGCTTTGTTTTTATTTACATAAGGGAAAGATGAGGTTAATGTAATTCAGAAATGAGTGAGTTTCTATCAGTATGCAGAAGTATGATACATCTCTATGCATTAACAAGAGGAAATCCCAGTATATTATTGTGCTTTTAACAGTATCAATCCTGTAACATGCTCATTAAGGCTGCATGTTCTCTTACAACTTGTTTGGATGAGCCAGTGCAAAGTGCCCAGGCTCTTAAGTCTGACTTGATGCTTGGTGTCAAGTTTAGGAGAGTGGGGAAGAAAAACCAGAGCCTGTGATACTGACGATAGGCGCATGGAAATGGAAATCCAGCAGTGATGCATGAACTTCCCACAACTGCCAGAAATGGGTGCCAGGATGTTCTCAGTGACTCAGGGTTTTCTTGGCTCGTGCTCCTTCCCTCTGCTATGCCAGAAACACGTATTTAGCCCAGGCCAATGTTGGCAACTGCCTTCCAAGAAGAACATAGGATTTTTGTGGACCTCCTATGAATTTTTGCTTAGTAAAAGGCTCCAAATGTGAAAAGAAACAAATTGATTTTTCTGAGGAATCTCTGAATAAATAATGGAGGGTTGGCATGTGGAGTTACAGGTTTGCCATCTGGTAGTACAGCCCCAGGCAAACTGTAGCACATTGTCGTTATGGCAAGTAAATGCTTATTTGCTGAAATGGACTGTTATTTCATTGCTTTAGCACTGAGCTGAAGCATGGAAAATGATGAGCAATTTACTGGAGAGTTTTTGATGAGAGTATCTCTTGTAGGGACAAGAGGCCTAATGACAGGAAGGAGTTCTTTAACACAAAATTAATGGGCCACCATAAAAGAGTGTTTAAATTCTCTGCTGGTTTAAGGCTATCTTACTAAAGTTCATTCTTTTCCATTCAGGTTATGCATTCCTGCAAGATGTGCTTGCTTATTCTGTAGGGATCAGCATAGGACATCCTATCAGTATGGCATGATGAACAGTTTGTAAGCTCTCTGAGGATGCTTGTTGAAGGTTTGTTTCTCCAGGAAATGAAACTAAGTCACCATACCTAAAATAGTTGTATATGCTTTTTATTTTATTGAGTTTAAAAGTGACTTTTCAGCCCTGACTGACAGTTCCAGCTGAGAACAGTTGGGGAGATGGTGTGGCAGCTGTCTCTGCAACAGGACTGACAACTGAGAGAAGTATTATGAATTTATGGAGGAAGAGAGAAGATTACAGATAGATGAGGGTCCGGGTAAAAAAAGACAAGGATGGGAGTGAAAGGAAGATGAGTAATGGGTGTATCATTTGTTAGGAAGCATAAATGATGTGCGATGTTGAGGAAACAACAGCTTGATATTTTAAAGGTTTGGTGAGAGGAGCCTTGGGAGCAGCAAATTGCATATAAGCTATATAGATGACTCTGCTCTCTCCAAACAAAGCATTGGAATATGTTTCTTCTGGTTTAGTTTGACAGTACTGGTAAGACCCAGTCTGCAATACATTAAGTGTGTAAATGTACACGGTGAGATCAAGTCTGGAGAACTAATGCAAATTTACAGGGCAAGTAATTGAATAAATTTTAAATGTGGTAGAAAATAACTGGAGGGTGCTGCCAACAACAAGGAAGGAAACAGGCTGGGGGGGCACGGATTTAGATTTTTTTGAAGCAGGATATTGTTTCACAAAGCAGCAATTATCCATTCATAAACCGAAATTTTAATTTTAGTTTATTTTTTTCTCTCTCTTCCCCTCCTCCCCCCATGAAAAAAGGCAAAGTAAAGACACTCTAATGAGCTCTCTGGTGGCATTATTAACCTGGTTCTTGATGTGGTTTTTTTTTTTTAAATTTTTTTTTTCTTGACTGCTCATGAAAGGTGCTGAGTTGCTGGTGGCCTGTTTACTGAAGTGAGGTCAACTTTGATACTACATCCTCAGGTCATCTCCATCATATTCCTAACTGGCAAGCTGCTGCCTTGGACTATTAAAACTCAATACCTATTTGGTATTTAGCTTCTCTGAGAAGTCTTTTAACAAGCATATCTGTTAATGAGAATTGCCTGAGATCTTGGATGCTCTGCTGCTGATAATTTATCTTGTATAGGATATCTCACTACTGCTAGTACTAGTTAGTGACAGATTTTCAGCTTTAAGTGGAAAGTTGACTGAAACTTTTAGTCAGTTTTTTTTGTTTGGATATCAAACATGGTGTTTACAAGAAAAAAGTGTAATAATAAAAGATTGTTTAGCTTTTGCTCCAGATAGTATCCCATAAGACTATTTCTAACTTTCTCATGAACCACCCTGTATTTGTGACACTTTTTGCTACTAATACAAAAAATGCTTCCAAGTCTAAAGAGGTCAAAATCTCCTTTCCCTTTGAAAAATATGCCTGCTCTACTGAGGACAAAATGCCGCGTGCCTCTTAAAAAGAGACTTTCCTTTCAAAAGAGGCTTTACCCTTTCATCTACCGGTTTGCAGCCTTAAAAAGGAAAGACTGAGTATGTCTGTTTGTGTGGAGGGGAACTGAGACACAAGAAGGGTAAATCGCTTGTTCAGTGTCCAGCAAGATGCCTTAGGCAGCAACAATAAGAACTAAATTCCATATTGGTAGAGTCCAAGTGCATTTCCTTAAATTTTTCCCTTTTTTTCCTTATCCTCCCTTTCAGATACAGCTTTCCTGTGGCTGTCATTGGGATTTCAGGTGGCTTCTTTGCTCTGGTTAAACAGAAAGTGATGCTGAATGTCAGATGCTATTTATCCCAAAAGGGAAAATAGACTCTTTCTAGCAAATCCAATTTTTCTTGAATGTGTCATTTCAGAGAATCTCCGCAGTGAGCCAGTGTTTCATAACACATTATTGATTTATTGTTCAAATGCCACAAATCTTCCACAAGGAGATCAAATGATAAAATTTATGGAGAATTTATGGCTTAGAATGAGGGAGAAGATAGATATATCTCTGAAAGCATTGACAGTTAAGTTATAGGATTTTTTTTTTTTATTGAATGTGGAAAAGTGATATATCATCAGGTACACTTGGGCTTATGTCCTGCAAACTCATCTGTTGTTTTCCCAGTTAAAAATCTGAGAATGTGCTAAATGCTGACATATAATGTACTTGCTGTAATGTACTATGGTACGCAGAGATGCTTCTGATCAGTATGTAGTATTTCACTTGCACAGCAGTAACAAAACCAGTGATAAGTTTGGGCTGAAAAATTATTTCTTAGTAAGAATGGGATTAAATTGTCCATTGCTTACACTTAGCCTTTTGAACTTTGTCATCATTAATTAAGCTCTTGGAGTTGGGCATTATAAATGTGCAAGGACAGACATGCTTTTGGCATTCATTCTCATGAGATGTTGTATTCATGAGCTGATGTAAAAGGACTAGGTCATTAGATGGTGATTTTCACAGCAAGATGGTCAGATGATAATACTCGTCATCTTCATTTTCTGGGGGCTTACAGAAAATACAGTTAAAAAAAAATAAAAATTGCCCTCTCCAGAAATCAGGACATGGATGATAAAATACAGGACAGTCAAAGACTTGGAAAAGGCTAAAATTGAAAGAGATAATTACTTGGGCTCAGTTGTATCACGTGCACCTCTGAGATGCCTCCAGGTTGGATATCTTCACGACTGCCCTGGAGAGCTTCCTTGCTTGTCCCTGGTTACCAGAAGACAAGATCTCCTGCTGTTACCCCCAGGGGTATCTGCTCGCAAGCCACTGTCTCCAGAGGCACAGTCCTTTGTCCCTTGAAGCAATACAGTGGGGAGCTGGGGGCTTGCTAGTGTGCCCTGGGAGCACTTCAGGGAAGGCTGCTTCCCTGAACTGGCCAGTGGTGTGTCGTATCTATTTAGAGTTGGATTTATCACTAAGTAAGACTTAAGGATAAAGTGTTTGCTTAAGGTGTAGTCTGCAGCACTGGAAGGAGGCACACTGTTAAAAGAAAACCCAACAGTTGAGATGATCTTTGGGTCTTTCAGCACCTTAGCTAGCTTTTACCTCTCCTTCACCACAGTTTAACTGGAATCTTCCTCTTTTAACTTGAAATGAGTCTCTTGCTTTGCTTATGGAAGTTGCTGCCTTCTAGCCTTACACTGTCCCTTCTGCCTTCTCAAGAGAAAGGGAGGATACAAAATGAGCTATGTACCTCTTCCTGACAGGTGGTAAACCAGGGTGTCATAGCCAAACGCCCTATCCAATAATGCCTTGCAAGACCTCACTTCCTCCTTTCTTGACATGAAGACCTAATACATGTTGTGATGTGTTGCTGTATGGCCTCTTTTCTTGTCCCCTTTTCTCCTTCAGGTCTTGTTTCCAATTGGTATTGCATATCTTGATACACTCCCACCTCAAGGTTTCTGAGGACATAATTTAAAGCAGGATCCAGCATATTATGAGATATACAAAATGTGTTTTTTTGTACTGAGTTTGTAACTTTTCTTGTGAGCATCATAGAATATCTTAACATGACACTGTAGCTCAGGGAATTTGAAGGGAGGCTTGGATGGATTCCCACCTTTCACATGCATGCTTTTGACTTTAAACAGTCGCTTTCTGGCAGCGATGTCACAAATAGATACCTTTATGTATTTAAGTCTACAGGGCTTAGTATTGTCTCGCTCTGCAAACCTTCAGAGGAATAGCTGGATGTTTATTGTGTTTTAAAGGACTAAATAGAGCCATAGGCATCTCTGACAAGAGGACAGCAGCAATTTCCTTCTATCAGTTAAGGTGGATTTCTTGATGCTGAGTAATGAGCGCATCTGGGCTACTTTTTAAAAGCACTAATTGATTGTTGGTTATTTAAGAGTCCGACATCCTAGCTTAATTCACTCTTTTATGGAGTAATTGATTAAATAACAAGCACTATCTAAATAAACTGTGATATTTCTTTCAATGAAAAAGAAGGAAGTGAGAAACAGAAGATGTAGGTTTCAGTTTCTGGCCATATTTCTTGCCTTACCTTCTGGTTTTGACTGCTTTGCAGGCAAGTTCTTATGCACTCATCAGCTGAATTTAAAAAAACAACCCCAAACCCCTTTGTTGCAGAGTTGTGTTTCCACTGTCTTAATTATCCAGTATTAAAATATCAGAAATCCCTTTTTTTACAACCAGAACATAAAGCTGTACCTCTGACTGACCAAAGAGACTTAGCTGGGATAGTACTAAAACCAAACCAGTGTTTCCTGGTGTGCCTTCATTGAAGGGTATTTTCATCTGGCAGAGATGGAAGATATAAGACTTGGGTAATATTTGGTAAGTAGTCACTTAAGATAAGGCAAGACGGACCTGGAGAACAAATCCTCTAAATGATGCAGGAAAATGCTAGTCATCTTGGCTGTTAAAATGCATCTGTCGGTTCTGCTTGGTGTTACTTGCATCCATGAAGTGGGGCTGATTAACAGTGTCCATTAACAGGGCTGATTGTCTTGTCTTTTCTCAAATTTGCCATCACAGTTCATTTATTATGTCTTACCAGGATTACTTTAGATTTTTTTTTTTTTTATCTCTGGCAGCTGGGTTCAGTGGCTGAAGCTGACCAGAGGGTTAGGACTTCAAAGTCTATAGTTCCTTCCCAGTACTTGTAGGAATTTACAGGAGAGGGGCTGCTGTATGGGCTCACTTGTCAGCACCTGAAGTTGCAGAGGGAGGGGAGAAAAGCTGCCTGATTTCCTTGAGCTTGCTGCAAGCTTCACTGCTTATGCACTTCTGTTCACACACAGTCAGTTCAGAAATGGGAATGATTAGCAAAACCTCTCCGTGGTTTTCAGTGCACAGAAAAGCTTTTCAATCCACCCGTTGGGCATTGCCTGGATTCTACAGCAGGCAGATACACGAATGGGATCTCTCACACGTGAGCATCATTGCAGACCTCTGCAGTCAGCTGTGTCAAGTAGGTAGAAAAAGATGAGAGAATCTGGTATCATGGCCTCCGGATTTGTCATTTGGAACCCCAAAATGTATTTGTTAGGTGCAGAGGAGAACAAAGACTGGTCTGAGTTTATACAAGTTGATTCTTCCAAACACTTCTTTTAAATCCCTTTTATTTAGCCTTTGTGTATATTGGCTTTGGCTTGTTACTGACCTGTTGCTGCAGCAGTGATAGCAGTTTCCAAGGACTGAAGGGTACCTTTACAGCAGCATCTTGGCAATAACTCAAATAAGGCATGAAAGAAAATGTTGACATGTTGCTGGACTCCTCTGTGTCCATTGTTACCACTAGGACACACTATGGGGAGGAGGAGGACTCTAGGAGGAAGAGGTCTAAGGTTATACGTGTTGTTGCCAGAAGTGACTTTTGCTGAAAACCAAGACCAGACTGGGAGAGGAGATGGCATTCAAGGTCTCAGTTGAGGTTAAAGGCCTATTTGCAGTCTTAAAGTTTGAATGTCCTCAGACCCTGTTGTACAAGCATGCTGGCAGAAAGTTGGAACATTAAGTGCTTCCCATGTGGGTTTTTTTGGTTCTTTTTTTCCCCTTAGTATTACTAGGGATCTCACACTTTTTTCCCCCTCTGATGTTAAATTCACCTCTTTCAGTACTCTGGTATGATAGATTCCACTTTTGATTTTGCTGATGCATTTAAGGACCCAAAGCAGCCCCTGAAGACTTCCCTAGAGATCTACTATTGTCACCAGTAATAGCAGAACCCCTGTCCTCGTGTGTCTCCATGGTTAACCTGTAAGGCAGCATTAATGCTCACACACAGTGGTCTATGATATCTTTACAATGGCTGTGTTTTCTTGTCCCCAAGGAGCAGCATATCACCCAACCTTGATGCAAGATCTTTGGTGTTAAGGTTTCATATCATAAAGAATTATAGAAAATTTCCTGGGAATATTAAGTTATTTCTGAGTGAGGAAAAGCCAGTCTGGCAGATGAGTGGACCGAGCTGCTATTTGTAATAAGTCCCACAGGAAAATGCCTGGACTGTGCTGGGAGAGGTTTTTTTTTTCCTGAGCTTGTGCTCCACTAGTCAGTAGGAGTCAAAATTCAAATACTGTAATGCTGATGAGCCTTTCTGTTCATCTAACTCAATTGTTTTATGGGTGGGGATGCAGAATAAATAGCTCTAGAGAGGTGCTGCCCACCAGTCTTTGGAGAAGAAATACTAATTCCAGTCGGTGAAAATAAAAGGAAGGCATACAAGTATTTAAATCTGATACCAAAATAGATAGATTAACACTTTTTAATGAGACACAGTTAGCAAATTCACAGAGTGTTTTATGAGGCAGAGATCAAAAATAACATGAAAAGGAAGGAAATTAGTGCTGCAGTATATTGCTTTTTTCCCCCAGTGACAATAATGGGAAGTTCAGATTCAACATAACCATGGAGTGTCAGATGAAAAAATTGTAGCAGAAGAAACTTGCTTCTGCTGACAATTGCAGAAAATGCTCTCCTTTGGAAATAGAGCAACTTCATGCTGAGTAACTCAGTACAGATCAGTTGAAATGATATTCTCTTTTGTAATAAAGGTGGGTGTAGATAAGGAAAAAAGTTTAAGTGCCTCCACGTGTGGATGCCCATTCAGGGTACCTTGGTGTCTTCAGTTGAGCAAGTACAATGAGGTCTATAAATAGGATAAATGGTTGGTTGCGCTTCAATCGTTCTGCCTGGAAGTTTTCAAGCTCAGTGACAGTGATGTAGTCTGAATGCTGAGTTAATTGGTAACTTGTCTCTTTCCTGTTCAAAGCAAGCAGAAAATAAATTTGTCTAACTTCATAATTAAAAGAAAAAAAAGCAAGTTAATGACCTGTTTCCGGCACTGGAGAGAGATATGTAACTGATACTGAATATTCAGTATGTCAGTGTATGTGATGTAAAAGAGCCAAACTTCCTCAAGGGGGAGGACAAAACCTTTTTTGATTTTTTTTAAAAAAAGACTATTATAGATTTCTCTGCCTCCTGCCATCTTATAGTAAGTTTTTATTAAAACCAGTCAGGATTAGAAGGAACTTTTTAGCAATTTAACCATCTAGAAAGGGATATATACATCAGGGTGTTTTGGCTAAAAATTTTCTAGCTTCATACCACTGACAATTTTGAAGTGTGTTTTGAATAAGCTTAAAAATATAAAATATGTTGAATATGCCTGTGGCTGAATCTAGAGAGAATTCAGGTATATTACCAGACTATAGCAAGTTTACTGTGTAAGATGTATGGACAACTAAGCTCCACAAGTTGGAAGATGGGCAGTCAAGTAATTATAAATTTAAAAATGCTGTGTGACAGTTTAATTCATCCATGTAAGAAAAGCAAATTAGAATAAAGTCCTTTCACTGTGGTATAAGTTGTAGCATATCTCCATTTTAAAATAATGTTTTCTATCTCAGGTTAGCAGGTATGTTGTGATACATGTGAAATTCAGCATGCTTGGTTTGTACCTGGGATTATGCAAAAGCAAAAAAAGTATAGTGCTGTAGCTAATGAAATAAATAATCTGGAAGTAAATTAAGAGCCACCTTAGGCCTATCTCCTTAGAAGATGAATTTCCTAATGAATTTCCCATGAGAGAAGATACCACAATGCAAAAAAGTAAAAAAGATGTGGAAAATACTGGTAAATGAAGAAGTGTGTGTTTTCAGCTATTGAATATTTGGAACCCCAAAGGTCTTTTTTTGCTCTCAGAGTACAGAATGAGTTGAATCTTGGTATCTTCTCCTTTGTGTTGGGGGTTGGAGGGGAGAATGCTGCTTAAGTCTTTTTTTTTTTGCATAGTTTAAATCCTTGTATATGATTTAAAATTAACCTCTGCTTATGGTCTGGAAGCCCTGGCAAAGCGGCTGAAGTTAAAATCGGCATTAAGCATCATGAAATGCTTTCAATCAGCTTAGCTCCTGTTGGCAAATTCTGGATCTGTCAGAGCTGTGAAGAAGATTTGGCCTCTCTGGGTGGCAGTAGGCGTCCAACTCTCTCCTGTTTCATTTGAACTGGAGCAGGGCACATCTTGCATGCAACTGCTGCCTGCAGTGCTGCTAATGACTCAAGCTGCCAGCCCTGCAGACGTGTTTTGTGTCCAGCTGATGGGCAGATCTGTCATGTTCTGTGTCTCTCTCAATGGCAGGATTACAGCCAAAGAGGCAGCCAACAGTTTTACTGAATGAGACAGCCAGGGCTTTGCTCAGAAGGGCACCTTAGTCATGGTTTCCTCCTGCCTTTGTACCATGTTGAAGCTGAAGGCAATGTGGCTTTTGAGTGAAATGTTAGGACCTGGTGGCTCTAAATGGGGTGGTGGGAGGCAGGGGAACTGCACGCAGTTTCCAAAAGTGCGTGTAAATAGGACGGAGTCTGCCAAGATGGGTAGGATTTGAATGCGGGACTGGCCTGGGCTGTACTATATGAGTGTCCTATGCCTCATTCCTATTTCACTGAAAGGAGAAAATCATCCTCACCCATGTCAGGGACCACTTTGTGGATGTACTCAGTGACATTTCCTTTTTCTGTTGGAGCATGTTGTCCTTGTGGACAAAATATTTTTACATGTACTTGGTGATTTAATGCACAAATTCCCTACATTACAGTCATTATATTCTATTGTTATTTCTACAAGGATTTTACGTACAAAATTGAACAGAGAATGTCTATAAATCAACATTATAAATATATTTATTGTATAATATACACTTATATTTTATATTATATAAATACATTTTAAAAACAGATTTAAATGAGAAGTACCCCAAAATCTGCCTCTTTATACCACATTTGGTTCAGAGGAGATTTTTCTAATCCAAGGAACAGAAATGGGCAGAATTTTAGTCCTAAGTAAAAGTTTAGATATTTGTCTTTAGCAACAAGAACGAACTTAGAGAAGAGAGATCACAGTGCCAATAGTACTGAATTCCAGTAGTGCCTTAATGCATCACTGTCTTGGGAAGCTCTCCACCACCCCTGAAGCCCTGAATTCCTTGGTTTGGTAAGAAAGTCAATGTTTAAGAGCATCTAACAAACAGTGACTGGCATCTTTTTGCTTACACCCTGGGCCTCTCATTGATGGCATTTTGATGCAGGGGAGTTTGGAGAGTGTTTAAACTCTGTTTTCTATGTCTATTTAGTGAAATGTGCTTCTCTGATGTTTAGTTGACCTTTCTTCTGGGAGTACCTGTAAGCCAAGAACATAGCCTTTTTCTTCCTGAATAGCTACTAGCTGCCTCTGTTAGCTCCAAAGGCAATTCTGTGGATAAAGTATGGCTCTTAACCATAATTAATGTGCCTGACCACTATAAGTTATTCAAAGGTTTTATTGTGAATTGCTAAGGGCAGGTGTTTATAATCCATGTACTCTGGAACACTATGTATAGATGTACTGTACAGAAGGGAGTTTAATTTCTCCATGGGTCTCTAAGTGAAAATTCCTGTTGGTGAAAGGGAACTCCTTTGTAGGGGGGCCTGTGCTACAGCTGAGCATTGTTCCTGTGCTCACCCACCTCCTTCTTGTAGATGCTGGAGAGCTCTGATAAGACCAAAAAGTGGGCTAGACATGGCAAGAGGGGACATCCGGAGGTCTTCCATACAGCTAGATATCCTACCTACAGTGGTTCAATTTATTCCTGACTCAGGAATGGAGACAGATGTGGAACTAAAGGAGGTATATGTGCTCTCCTGCTCTCCTCTTTTTCCCTTCTTTTGTATCTGTCTCTGAGAGAATGCCAGTGTTAAACTGCCTTTGCTTCTGGACATGGTATTAGGGATGCTTAAAGAGTTTAGTTTCTCCCCAAAATCATGAATGAGAGAAGAAAACTAGTTGGAATAATAACTGCAAGAGGAGGAATAATTAATTCTGGATGCCAGCTGTTACTCATTTTGTCATGGGGAAAGAAGCCCAGCTTATGCTCTGTTCATAAAATGATTTAATTGCTCTCTCTGTTTAAACAAGAGCCCTCTGATGTCTTCAACAGACTACAGTGCAAGCAAAGTAACTTCATACTATAGGTGCAACTGGCGGGGCCATAAATCACCTTGTCCCTGTGTCCTGCTTTGCATTGAAAAGAATATAAATGCATCATATTTAGTCTGAGCATGGTATATGTGGTCTGCTTCTTACACTCTCCCTTGCACTTCAGCTGCCGTGAGCAATGGGATGCTGAGTCGCTGGAGTATTTCTTATATCCTTAAGCCAGTCTGTGAAGATCTGAGACTCAAATGGTGGAAACGACAGCAACTTCAGTACTGGAAGGTTTTGCACATGAGAAAGGAGCTTTTGAAAGGCTTGGATAATCTGAAATTAGCCACAGCAATATCTGGAGGACCTCAAATCTAATTTCTATAATGTATTCAGTGTACCATGAAGCAGAATGGAAGCCAGCCACTTGAATGCACAACTTGAGCCAGTTGGAGGATATGTGGAAGACTGAAGTATAAGGATTTGGATAATGCAGCAGGACGTAAGGCCAGAAAAGGAGCTGAGCTCAGTTGATTTTGACATGTCTGGAGCCGTTTGGCATTTTTGGCTTGCTGGGGAACTGCTAAGAACAAAACCAGTAAGACAAATGCCTGCCTGAAGTACCATAGGAGATGATTTTTTTTTTTTTAACTATAAGGACAAAATTCCAGGATAAATAAGCAGTCATCTGCACAGATACCCAGATGGACTTGAGAGTTCGATTAATATTAGGCCAGGAAGAGCATTGCTGCTCCAAAAGCTGTGGAATTTCCCAGTGGAGTCTCCTTGCATCAGAAGAACAAAAACTTCCACTAGTGAGAAAGTAAGTAGTTGATCTGTATATAGATTTTGGGGTTTACTATGACTGATGAGGAAGAAGGTATCTGTTTGGTCTAGGGATGCTATTGAAGATTTTTAAAAGGTCATAAATGTTAATGTGCTCTCCTAAGTCAAGGTGGGTAGCACAAGGAGAAAAAGGGCTTAAACTGCAGTGAGGGAAGTTTTGGCTAGCTATTTGCAAAATTTTTTTGGCTGTATAGGAAATCAGGCAGTAGAATAGACTGACATGGTAAAACATAGCATTTCCATCACTCTATGGAGTTCTTTGAGCATAAACTAGATTAATATATTTTATGGACAACAAATACTATCAATCCTGCATTGCTAGGGGGTCATGGCAGACTTGGAGATCATCTGTGATCCCTTCCAGTCCTATGTTTGTATGATACTGGCTTAAACATAAGTCCTTAGTCCTAGTCTGAATGCAAACTCCAAGTGGACAGATCTAACTAGTCTCAAATGATTGGTAAGAGGTATATTTCTGATGCTTTGGCAAAATTGGGTTCAAAAATTGCTATCTGATATGTGACAAATCAAGGAGTGTAAATGACGGTTGAACAAATTAGTGGGTTGGATGTTGGCTCAGCTCCTGCTGAATGCTTCCACCCATCCTCTGAACTTCCCAGGCAGTACAAGTCTGCTGAAGCTCAGAGCTGTTTGTGACAAGCTTGGATAGCAGTTGTTGCTGTCAAACACATCTGAGTATGGGATGGGAGGGCGAGTGCCCCTGATTCCTTTCTGGGGCAGAAACCCGGCTTGTATAATCCCTTCTAGAAATTGCCAACCAAAGTCCACTCAGGAGGTGTACCTGTGTGCCGGTTCCTCACCCCTCTTGCAGATCTCCAGCTACTGTTTCTTGCTTTGTGTGGTATCAGAACACCCGACTGCATACTTTACTGATGTACAGACTGATGAGATCTTCGATTTCCTCATCTAGGAAATAGGTTGTTTTATCTTATGGGAAAGCCATAGTGTGACCACAACCTTGACTCGCAGAACCCTGGGAGCATAAATTTATAAACTATATATGTAAAAGTATCAACCTTTGAGAATGTCCATGTGTTTCTGTTAAGTTCCTCAGTAAATATTTGAAAACAGAAAATAAAAAATGTATTTCTAAGATTAACCTAGATAACTGTAATTAGAAGTAGATTCATCATTGTAGATTGATGGCCTGCGTGGTTTAATCCCAGCCAGCAACTAAGCACCACACAGCTGCTCACTCCCCACCCCCCAGTGGGATAGGGGAGAAAATCGGGAAAAGAAGTAAAACTCGTGCGTTGAGATAAGAATTGTTTAATAAAACAGAAAAGAAGAAACTAATAATGATAATGATACACTAATAAAATGACAACAGTATTAGGATTGGAATGTACAAACGATGCATGTGCAATTGCTCACCACCCACCGATGGATGCCCAGTTAGTCCCTGAGCAGCGATCCTCACCCCCACTCCCCTCAGTTTATTTCCTAGATGTGACGTCCCATGGTATGGAATAACCCGTTGGCAGGAGAAGCTGAAAAATCCTTGACTTAGTCTAAACATTACTTAGCAGCAACTGAAAACATCAGAGTGTTATCAATATTCTTCTCATACTGAACTCAAAACACAGCCTCATACCAGCTACTAGGAAGACACTTAACTCTATCCCAGCTGAAACCAGGACACAGAGGCAGGACCTTCACACCTGGGAACTCACATTTTGCTGAGAGCAATGAGAAGCCTTTTAAGTGCATTCTGCACCTTCAGATACCTATTTCGGTTTTCTTGCTTTTTTTAATTCTGTGGAAAACCAACAGAACCTCTTCAGCTTTCCCCAGATTATTCTCTTGCTATCTACTTTTTTTCATGCTTCCAGGTGACAGTGAATTACATAGTATCCTAATAACATGGTAATGTAATAATACAGTAATTTTTTTGACAAAAGAAGACATTTACTGGAATTAGATCCCTTTAACTGGCAGCTTTTTGTCCCCTTTAATATTTCTTTCATCTTCTTGTGTGTTATAATTTAATTTACAGTGGATAAACTGAAATACTGATTATGGGCTTTTTTTTGAGCTCCTGTGCCAACTGAATTATTAGCATTTCTAGTGGTTCTCCAATATTACTGCCATGCTAAGGTCACCATTGTCTTATATGAGGGATTCTCAAAGATTTCCTGCTGGCAGTTTGTGTAGAGTAGCTGCCCTGTAGCCTTGAAACACTAACCACAAAGGCCTAGAGATGTTTCTGGAAGATTTTATGAATCTTCTGTACTTTCCCACTTGAGTTTGAGTGGACTTTCTCTGGATTTCCTCCTCTTGTAGAAGCAAGTATACCTCTGCAACTTTTTTGGTTTTGGGCATAGCTTTACTGAAACATGTGCCCAAATGCATTGTTGATTTAGGGCTTCAACACAATGCTGTATTTTGTACCTTGCTCTGCCATCTGTTGATAATTCATAGGAAAACTGCACGTTTCCCAACATCACAAGCTCCATTCCCCCATGGAAAACATGATGGAAGAAGTAACAGACTGGATAGATATCTCCATCATCCTCAGAGCAAACATACCGGTCAAATTCGTCAAGCTATTTTCGCCAGCACGGAGAAGCTGGAAGAGGAGTTGCGTGTCCCTGTGTGATGCAAGTGCCATGGGGATGGCAGTGCTCAGAGGACAGCAGAGGGTTTTAGGAAGCCACCCCAGTGGACTCAGCACCCCTAATTTCAGCCACTGGAAGTGGGATGATGTTTCCCTCTAAAGTAACTGGATAAGGATAGGCAGCACCAGAAGGAGCTGATCTCATCTTAAACACTGATGGGTGGAAGTTTGTCATTCAAATTGTGCTAAACTTTACGTAATATCTTAAAACTTTTTTGAATAGTGCAAATAATTCACAAGGTTCCCCAGAAGTTTAACTTATATTAAAATGAGTTGTGACTGTTCTCGGACTCTCCAATGGCATCACCGGGCAAAGGAATCAAAATGGATAGAAAATGACCAGCTATGGTAAAGATGTACCTATAGAATAAGGGTGCTTCTAGAAATAATTTATAATTTTACTTTTTAAGATATTTTTAAAGGCTACTGTGATGAAAAAAGACACCATGTTGGGAGTTCTGTGTGCTGTGAGGGAATCAGTGGGGCATAATGCACCGGGCTGGCGCTGCCCGCTGCTCCCTCTCTGCCCCTTGCAGCACTGTGTCAGAATACGCTGAAAGGATACACAGGGGACTCGTGGAAAGAGGTGAAGTCACAGATTAAATTAAACAGTTATTAATAATGCATTGTGCTTTTTCAGCCTGCTTTTTTTTTTTTTTTGTCCTCTGTGGAAAATGGAGCTGCTGCTGAATTACATTGTGTTTTTTATCATTGCTTTTGTCAGATGTTTCAGACTGTGATTTCAAAGCCAACTCTTTAAAAGGTGAAATGCAGTGGAATATATGACAGGAGTAGCAAAGTTGGAAAGTGCATCAAAATCCATGTAATTTAAACCTCTGTTCATAGCAGGAAAGGGCAAAGTGCACCAAAAAGAAATTGCTTAATTTGTCATAGGAAAAAATATGTATCGTAGGTGCTTTATTTAAAGAGACCAGCTCTGTACTGTGTAACAAAATGTTTCACAGGCTGTCAATAAGACATTGCCTTGCAGGCTTGCTTAGGATTCAAAAGAAAGCAATATTTTTAGGAAGACAATTATCCAGCTGTAAAAAGGTGGTTTCATTCTGTGTCTTTGAGGAGCTGACAGTATGCTGCTTTTTGTATTTGTCTTACATTTGGACAGAACATATTATTCTTTATTAGAATTTGTGGGAGGAAAAAAGCGATGGAAATGAAATCCCTTGTGAAATTGCTTGAAATTGCCTTTCACTTGCCTGAATAAATTTGTTATTGATTTTTGCCCTTTTATAAGAATGAAAGGTTAATGAAAACAATTACATTGCTTTCATCCCAAGGTAGAGATTATGTAATACATACAGGGCTTGGTCTTTTTTTTTTCTTCTTTTTTTCTACCTAACAAAAATGTTAGTGTTTAGGTATTAGCCTTATGAAAGATTAGTTGTTGTGATGGGAAATGAGTTATGTTACAATATCTCCAAGAGCTGTCATACAGTATATGACAGATTAGTAACTCCAGCCTTTTTATATTTTACTCCTTGGTTATTTGAGAGGGTTACCATCATAACTGGGATCTGTACTCCTCAGATCTGCAGAGAATGTTTTATTTCTTATGACTTTCCATGGAATAAGAAAGATACACTGTTGCTTTTGTATAGGAGGCCATGGAGTGTAGCGTGCCTGATCACTGGTAGAGTCTCTGCTGTACTGGAGAGTGATGTGATGTCTCTAGGAGCCCTTGAAGGTGTTTTCAAAAGGTGGTTTCAAAACCAAAAATCTCTACCCCTGGCAAAAAACTATGGTAACAACTCTTCCCAGAGCTTGTCCAGGCCTATGACAAGCCAAATAGGGAAGAATCGCAAGTCCCTGCTTGGATGTCAGTGAAAATGTACAAAACAGCAAGAGCATATTGCAATGAGGAGTGTGTGACCATGGAAGCACAAGCTTTTCATGATGGTCTCCTAAACAGAATCCAAGAAGGACTGGGGTGGTTTTTTGCAACTTTTCTCCTCCCTGAACCCTCAAAGGGCATCTGCAGCTTGCCCTGTTAATGCAACTGAGGCATAGCACTGTTGTCCTGAGGGTGCATTCTCTGCAGAAATGTGCTCTTCCAGCCAATTTTACCTTTTCTGTAGTTTTCATTGCTTCAGGACCCAGGCTTTTTCTGTAGTAGCTGAATTAAGGTACCTTTAATAGGGCCAACCATGCACAGCTCCATCTCAGGGCACCCTGTGCACTTTCAGTGAGTGCATCCGTCCTGTGTTGGCACAGGACATACTTGCACACATAAAATGGGGATTGCCTGTTAAAAAAGTTGCTTGTACTATGTGCAAGGCAAGGATGACCCCAATGTCCTTTCTGTGTCCCAGCCTCCTTGCCTCTGGTCTTCTTCACTCTTTCTCCTGCACTATAGGAGGGCAAAGACTACCTCTGAAAATTTGGTGCTTAGCCATACCCTTAATACATAGCCCCAAATCTGAGCTGGACTGAAGAGTAATGATTATCATAAGCTGGCATCTGTTTTCCTCACTGTGGTTTCCCATCTCCAGTAAAGTCTGAGTAGTAGGTGGCCTGCCCAGCTTTGCATACCAGTATAAATTCTGCACCAGGTAAGGGTGGGACACGGGGATGCCACCTGCACTGTGCTCCCTCCTGCCCACCTTCTGCTTCAGAAGTATTTCTGGTGCATCACTTACAATGGCCTATTCTATGTTTTATTCATAGCACCTGCTTTCATTAAAATAAGAAAATAATTTAATGCCATCCAACAGGAGAAATATGGATCTTTCAGATAGGTTCTGGCTTTATAGGGGACAGCACTAACCTCTTTTGATATAGCTTGGTGATAGGGAGGGCTCCTTCTGTATCTGATCCTTAACGTTCTTGTAGAAACTTTTTAAAGGCCTGAGCAGATCATGGCGAGGTGACTGGGGTGTGGAGCACTGCCAGAGATGGTACTAAAGGAGCTCCCCAAATATTGCTAACGGTGTTCAGCCTCTCATGGTCCACATTGCTCTTCCCAGGTCTGGCCTCTATTTTCTGCAGAGGAGAGAAATACTGTCTCCTCAGATGATGCCTCCAATTCATACAATGCCTAGGAGGGATGGGTACTCCCTTTGCCAGATAGAATAAGCAACAGTCATTATGGGTCAGTCCTAAAGGTTAAATGGTGCAAGTGTACTTTTGTTTGCTGCTCTTGGCTGTTCTTTAGAAAAGGTTCACCTTGACCTTGAAGTTGGACCCAGATCTTAACTTTTATGCAGAGTGAGCAGGTATAAATAGAGATCACTGAACTTTGAAGTCTGCCTTTCTCTCCTAGGCTGAGACCTACTTAGACCCTGGTTTCTCCATTGGGCGTCTTTTGCTAATATTTGTATCATTTCTGCTGCTCTGGCATCTGTATAGACTTCCCTATACATCGCAAACTTCTTATATCTCATAAAAATGCAGAGGCTCATTAATTTGCTATTCACCAGCCATGTACTCCTTTTAAGGCTTGAGTGGGATGAAGATTTGTCATAACACACTTTCATGCAAAAGTGAATTTTTATTCAAAACATGCAATCAGATTTGTTTTTTTTATAAGCAGTTGCTACACCCACAATTCATTTTAAGGTATTATGTAGTCTGTAGTCCATGAATAAACCTTTGGGATGGAAAGCAATGAACTGTAAGAAAGAATGGCATTTCTACGCCAGTGGTTAAAGTCCAATCACACCTCCCAAAGAAGACAATTTCTGACAGAACGGCAAGTTCATTTTCCTGAAGACTCACAGTTGATAAATATAACATGCTGTTGGCAGGTGTAGTAATTTTTCAACTCCCGAAAACCTTCAAAATTCAATATAGCCCAAAAGGCTGCATGTTGGATGCAGGATTTGGATTCTTCATCAGTCTCTAGCTTTACCAAAAAAACCTATCCCATGCAAGAACTCGGATTGTCAACATCCTGTAAGAGCAACAGCAAAGAACGTGCTGCAAACCAATATTTCTATTTATATTCTTGTACTGTTTTGCTGGCATTTTTAAGGGGCTTAGAAACAATGTCTGCCCAGTTCTTGCTGCAGTATAAGCACGCAAACCACCACTCAGATTCAAATGCTAAATGGCTGGGTGACATACAAATTTCTGCAATGTCTTATCTACTGATAGTTGTCTTACAGCTGTAATTCAATTTGTAGTTTTTTTATTTTGTCTTGAAATCAATGCTTGTATTTGAAGTTATGTAACTCATGAACTGCAGATGAAGTTTGCTGGGCACTTAAACTAAGCTATAAGCTAAACTTAATGCTGTCTTCCATAGGTGTTAACATGATGTTAAAGAAATGGTGTTGCTGATGGTGTGGAGTTTTTTCTTTAAACAGCTCTTTGCTTGGCAAGGGAAGGCACTAGAGGGACTCCTAGTACAGTCTGACTTTGAGCTTGGGATGGTATGATTAAAACAAAGGTGAGGGGCTTTTTAAAGGCAGTTTAGGAAATTCATGGAACCTTCCATTCTTCTTGCTGTTTGCTTGTGTTTCTTTGGGCACTTGTGAAGTAGATCTCTGACGTGAGGCAATTGCTGTGGATTTATTACTCTAATATGTATTTTTTGCTTGTTGTGTGTTTTATTATATGAAGAACTTTGAACTCTCAATATTCAAAACTTAATGTATTTAATACATACAAGCCACTCTTCAGCCGCTTTCTGTCAACTTGTATTTGCATCCTACCTGCTGATCTGGGATCCCACTAAGCACTCAGGAGACAGAAATGGCTCTGTTGGAGATCCTTCTCTGTTCATTTTTATAAGGTCTCAATCAATAGAGAATGTTCATAAAATTATTCTGGAGCCATACTGGTTGACTTTCTGTTTCTTTTTATTTCTCCTTTCTAAATTTGACCTTGCCTTTGGCTTCATCTCTGAATTTTAAGAGGATGTTTTTAATTATTCTCCTGTTGTATTTTAAACAGATTAATTACTAGGTAGCATGCAGAATACCTTCTTGGTGTGAGAAGCTATTTCCCCTTGTCTAATCCATACTAGAGTTTACACTCTTGGGTCAGGAAAGGACTACCCAGTGCATTAATTGTATCAGTGAATACTTAGGAAAATCTTAACTTTTCAGTACAGCTTTAAGGCCAGGTGGCTTCTATAGCCTATGCTTACTTGCAGTAGTTGTTGGATGAGTTCATCTGGGCATGTGGTTACACACACTAAAGGGAACGTATCAGGAACAGAGATCAAATTAAAAATAAGTGATGATCAGCGAGTCCTTAATATTGCCCCTGACTACTGTTTGTAGACATTAAGAAAGAAGGCTGATAAGTTTTGCTATTCCAGTCCCACTTGTTAATGGCAAATCTCTAACCCTCTAGCAATGCAAAGGAGTGTGGCAAATTTCTAACCCTCTAACAGTGCAGAGCAGCGTGTTAACCACTACCCATAGCAGCAGAAACTATCGCGGTACCTCTGAGGCAAACTGCAGAAGTCTCCTGGTTTCAGGTTTCTCTGCTTTCTTTAAGTGCTATCATCCTCCTGTTGGGATCCCACTGTGTGTCCCTGCCTGAAGAAGAGTTTTTTTGACTGGCTGTATTAAATAATTTTTGTTCCTGAGACACTGGAAAGTGAATCCGATGTTGGCACTGTAGTGGCTCTTCCGGTGAGTGGACTGAGAAGGATTTGAGTGCTTTGTACTCATCACTCCCCTACTTTGCAATGTCAGCTTTGTTCTCTAACACTAGAATTTCTTGAACCACTCTCCATGAATAAGTTCCTCTCCTCCTACAATTCAGACACAGTTTGCATTGAAAAGAATTCAGTAGTTTGCTAAGTATTTAGCTGGTGTTGAAACCAAAAAGCTTAAACAACGAGAATGTACTTGCTCAGACTCCCTAAGATTGTGTAATTCTCCAATAGCCATTCATACCCTTATGTGCCATCATGGTTGTTTGCAATATGTGTCAATAGTTTGTGTTGTCACTTAATGCTAAGGGTCAGTATTTTTGGTGGGTGTTACTGATTTAGGGCCATTTGCTTTCAGCATTATAATGTGAAAGAATTGCTCTGTTTTTGGACCTTGATGAGGAAGACCTGTAACACTGACATAGCTGATAGGTCCCTTGCTGTCTTGTCAGGTTTTATTAAGTGCTGGATGTAGCTCTTCTATGTGCATGAGGGAGGTGTACAGCTATTTTCAGCAGCTACTGAGATAACAATCCATGCAACAAATAGTTATAGAGAGAACAACATAGAGATTAAGGCTGTGACATGTAGTTTGTTTATATGTCAAAATGGACAGGCCTTAAAGGTTGACTTAGCTGGTTTGGATCAGGCTTGGCTGAATTTCAGTTAAGGTCTTTTTAATTAAACTTATGTCACTCTTGTAAAATTAGATTCCTTTTTCTGGGCCCAGTCCTGCTAATGACTACATAGTCAAGGAATCGGATATCAGTGGAAATACCAATTAATATAAAACCAGTAATATGCAAGGGTTTGTGAGAAGATTGGTAATATAATAGGAGTTTATGTATTCAGTAGAAAAAAAATAAAATCTTATTAACTCTGCAAACCAGTAAGATTTTAGGAATGAATAGGAAGCATGAACAGGTATTTCTACATTAATGTAATATGTGATAAAATGCATGTCTTCTAAAAACAAATCACCTAACGGTCTAAACTGTCTGTCTAATTCAGATAACTTTTCCATATCATCATGGCTTTTTGTTGATTTTGTTGTTCTGTTATTGGCAACGATAGCCTATAAATTCAGGAAATATAAAGGACTAGCTTGGTAAAAATGTGCTGAAATATGAAAAATACTATTCTTGAGCCTGTGAAAATGGAACCCTTTCTGGTGGTCTCAACAGGGCCATTGTTTTTAAATATTTCCTCTTAATGCTGTTTTTTTCTTTGCAGTCAGTGTTTTATAGCAGTTGTTTAAAAAAATAAACCCAAGTCAAAATGCTGATGCAGTACTACTTGTAGCCCGATGAAACGCAGGGAGATTAGACTGGGCTATTCAATTAACCCTACAGCTATAATTTAAACCAGGGCATACAGCAGGAGATGTACTTTATGCATAACTCCTTACCTAATGCAAAACTCATGTACCTATTCATTAGCAGAAATAGAAAGCAGAAGGTCCATTTTATTAATGCTACTAATTAGTTATTTAATATTTGTGAAATGCAACATCATGTGAATTGTTACCCATGCTGTAAGTAATAATGCAAAGCCAGAAGCAGAGTCTCAGACTTGTACAGAGAGCAATGAGAAGCTGCTCCTAAATTATGAATAACTAGGAGAAAAAGAATCCAAAGAATCATTTCTGTGCTTGAAGGGGATGCATGTGTTGTGTGTCCTGGATCCTGGTGATCAAGGGCTGCAGCTGGGAGTCCATGGCATGGGTATAAAGTTCCTTTTTTGGGTTTGTGAAGGCCTTTGTGGGATGTTCTCACCCGGCCCCCATCAGTGAAAGCTGCTGTAGGTAGCAGGTAACTAAGGACTGCAGAGAGCTGCACAAGTGCTTTTTGACATTTGCAGGTTTTGTATTTTAAGGCAGACCTGGGAGGGTACGGCCTTAGGAAATTCTGTGAAAACATGCCTCCAAAATACCATGAAAGGCCCACAAGGGTGTCACTGCAGCGGGTACCTCCTGTGGGGATAGCCTCGCTGACTCCCAGCTCCTGGAAAGCAGCAGGATTCCTTCAACTTTGCAGATCTGGGAGATTTGCTTATTTTCAGCTCCTGTCTTCTACCCAGGCCACCAGACACTGTCCAGTTGAACACATTTTCCAAGCACAGTCTCTAGGCTGTGGGGTTTTTCCACTGTAGTTCTGCCTTTCCTGTGAATTTTATTATTAATTGCTTTAACCCAAAGGAAGAAAAGAAAGGGAAGAAAATCAGCAATGTGTTAGGTATAATGAGAATAAAAAGTAAAAGCACTTGCAGGAGGGGAAGTGAACTACTGAAGTAAGAAATAAAAGGAAAGTATTCCCCCCCCCCCGATGTCTTAAAAAGGTAAATGACAAAACACAAAGCTGTCTTGAGAATTTGGTCTATAAACTTCAAATAGAAAGTCTGAGCTGCATTTCAGGCTGCAGGAAGCAAGATTTTTACTGCTGGTGATAGCAAAACGCAGGTGGTGGCATCTCGCTCAGGATGTCTCAGCAAATTCATCTCTATTTGACTTTTACTTAACATACTCCCAGAGGAGTTCTTACGTCAAAGTAGCTGTGAAATTTCCTATCCAGAGGAACTGAGACATATATAAGCACAGTTCAGTAAGCGTAGAGTATCCCCATGGCTTTCTGAGGAGGTCAGGGTATAAGAGAGCAAGAGAGGTGTGAAGGAGTATTTGGCTTCTCTGTTTTATTTTGCACCATTGTTTCCTGATTCTGCAGTGTCACTGCCTAATGATTCATCCAATGCTTTTTTTTTTGGGGGGGGGGGGGGGGGGG
>JANZLQ010000100.1:4892758-4925297 GCA_026212715.1 Elanus axillaris
GGGGGGGCAGCAGTGTAGGTGTTCTGGGGTGAATGTGTTAGAGACAGTGTGTTAATGAAGAAATTATCATTCAAGCTACTGAAATTAACCCCATTATGTTTCAAGTTCTTGATTTCTTTGCTTGCTTGTAATCTGACTGTAATGTTTTGTGCACATAGCAAAAGACTTGTGGAGAAAAAATAATTGCATGCAAGCACTATTTGATTTTAAGGCAAAAGAGACCTCTGTGATCATCTGCTGTGATACAATTTCTAGTGTCTCTTGGAGTCTTGGAAATTAGTGATGCACAGTAACAATGGTTATTGCACTTGTGAGCTTTGTTAGTTATGGGTAGATGTAGTACCTCATACTCATAGGAACAGTTGTAATAACAACCCTGTGCTTTTTTCTAATTCTGTTAGCTTTAATTATTTTTATCTGAAATACTAAAATACATGCTGGATTCAACAATAATAAGTTTCAATCCAGTTCACTTTATTTTGTATTGGAATACAACTGCTAACAGAGCTGCTTCAGTGTCATAAATCGTTACTACTTCAGCTGAAACTTGTTTCACTTTTGCCACTTCTGCAGTGATTCTGCAGTGATTCAGACTCCTGTTGCAAAAGTTTAAATCTAGTGATATAGATTATCTTGTTATCTGTACCTTCAAAAATTGAGGCTTTGCCTTTATCAGATTTTGCAGGAAGAGTGTCTCCAGTATTTCAAAAAGTTGTGATGTTTTCTGTGGTGCTTGTTACCCCCATATTTTTTTGTGATATGCATCTAAGTTCTGTTTTGTAGTTAACTTTAGCTGGAATAATTTTTTCTTGTCTTCCCAGAGGCAACTGATACATGGGCTTTTAGTATGAGAAATCTTGTTTCACTTCTAGTTTGATTTATTAACGTATGAACTCAATACTTATTTCTTTACATTCACAAATTCTGCCAATGTCTCTTATTTTTAAAGTTGTATCCAGCATCATAGACCAGGCTTCACATTCATACCTGAGTGCCAGACATCGGGGTACATCAAGGTTAGGACTGTATTTATCCTCCTGACATCTAGCAGGAAGAAAAGCTGTGCTGTGCGCATCTGTCTGATGGCAAACCCTGAGATACAGAGGTATGAGAGCTTTTCTAGGGTAGGACAAGGAATCTGCTGAAGACTAGAGACTTGACTACCGAACCAGGACTTAGCACTGACCATTGGCCCTCTCTGACATCTTGTTGTCTTGGAGTCTAACCACCCAAGGCAGCATGTAGCCTCACATAGTGGATTCATTGGCTGTGTTTCAGCTTAGTCCCATAGCCTACATGAGACTCATATTGTTCTGGAGTGCATTGGGAACATGGAAAGAGAAGGTGGTGTCCGTGAGGAGGAATATAATTAGCCTGTGAGTTAAGCGCTTCTCCTACAACATCAAGGCCAAGCAAGGCAGTTTTAAATGTTTAATTAGCTTGGAACTAGCAGCGATTTTATTTATTTCTTTATTTATTAAATTTCCTTTGAAAATCCTTTTACTTTGGGTGGGGGGAAAGGTAATTATCTTTTTTCAACTGCTCCAGGCTTGACATCTTGTAATGTAGAGGGAAAAGGCAAAGCAACTTGTGATCCTTCTGCTAATTGTCAAGGTCCTAGCTTTTGGAAACCTACTTAACTTGGGGCTGCTCAGAGGCATTAAAATGCTATTTGACAATCAAGATTCACATATCACATCACTTCATTTGCGTACCAATAGTAGGAAACCTATCATTACACCAAAGTATAATTTGGAGCTTTTTCCATATTCATGACATTGTATGAGATTGGAAAACAAATGCCACCTCAACAGACTACAATTACTGATCACATGGAGTGACTGATCTTTAATTGGTTTTAAATTAGAATCTTCTCTATTTCACTTCTCTGTGGAGTACTGCTGAAGCTTCAGGTAAGAAAAGAAAAAGTCTCATATTTTGTAAGAAACCATAAAACCACCACTTCTAGTATTAGCTTAAAGGGACTTTGGGCCCAATTACTGTAGAGCAGGATGAAGACTTTATACAAGATCACTGCCAATTAAAAAAGGTCTCTGTTACTTCATGATATCTAACTTGTTATTTTTAGTTATATTAAAGAAAAGTCAAGTTTCTCCATTAACATTTAAAAAACGTTTTTCTTTATGAAGTGTTATTCTAATGATACTTTAAATCCTTCATAATTAAACCTCTGCTGCAGTTAAAAATATTGTCACCATTTGTGTTTAAACCTACCTTTCTGGAGGATGAACAGTAGTGCAAATTTGTTCAAGTTGCTACATAGCATACAAATAACCTTGTGGATGAGCTACAGAATCTTTTTTAACCAATTTTGGAGACTACTCTAATATACAAAAGAAATTTGGTACGATGGATTTCCAGCATCTTTCTTTACATAATGAGAAAACAATCTGGCTTTTGGTGTGCAATTGTTTAACTGCTTTGAAGGTGTAATATCCATCAGAAATATGATTTAGCGGCCCCAAGTGCCCTTGATTCCTGATACATTTAGATCTAGTTATTTCTCTGAAGGAGTCCATTTAAATTTGGAGAAGGGAAAAAAGTGGAACAAACCTTAAGCTTTTAAATCTTCCTCAACCAGAGTCTGGCTACTGTTTGAATTCTACTTTTTTTTTGTATTTAATGCAGAACATACAGGACTGATTTATTATTTTTGTGCCTTAGTAAAAGGAACTGGAAGTTCTGAAACGGGGGAATTTTATCTGATAAATGCAGTGCAAGGTACTGGGCCAGGCTGCAACCCTCTTGGAGCAAAGGAAATCTGCAGCTTAATTTAGTGCTGATCTGTTTTCATTTCACACACTGATAGTCATACATGGAAAAGGCTGTAAGGTTCCAGTTCAAAGGCCCAACCTGGTGCTTCAAAAATAGGGGAAAAATGGAGCCTTTTAGACTTTATACATGCCCAAACAGCTTTTGCTTTTAAAACAGTGTTTCTTGGATCCAGGTTCCCTCAAGAGAGCTGCAGATGGAAGAGGTGAGGGCAAAAGCTGCACATTTCCATTTTCAAGGCAGGGTGTGAAGAAGCTTTCTTGTAGTGTCTGTAGAGTTGTCTTCACAAGTGTGTGTGACTGTTTTCTAATGTAAATGTAAAAGAGGCAACTAGGGGTAATGATCTGCTTGACCTGCTGGTCACAAGCAGAAGACAGTACTTGGTGGAAGAATATGGCTCTAGATAATCACTTGAGCTGCAGGGACCACAAGGTGATGGATGACTGCATTGACAATTTGGAGAAAGGGTGGGAAGGTGAGCAGCAGAGGTTGGACCCTGCTTTCAAGAAAGCAGACTTGAGCTTTTTTAGGAAATTTTTAGGCAAAACAAAGGGGAATGGTGCCCAGGAGAAATGGCTGAATTTTAAAGAAAACTGGTTGAGAGCTGCTGTTTTGCAGGAAGACTGGAAATTCTAGCAGGTTTGGCTAAGTGAGGAGTTTCACTATGAACTAAAATAAAAAAAAGAAAGCATACAAGAAATGGAAACAATAATAGGCACCAGGGGAGTGGAAAAGCACTGCTCAGGCACTAAGGGAGAAAATCGGAAAGGCCAGAGACCAGCTGGAGCTCTAAACAAAGGCCAAAACATGCAGCAAGAAGGGATTTGACGAGTACAGTAAGAGGGAGAAGAAGTTCAAGGAAACTGTCCCTACATGAATGAGGGAGATGAACAGACTGTAGATGATGTGGAAAGTGCTGTAGTAGTCCAAGCCTTTTTGTACCTCAGTTTTCACAGGGAAAGCCTACTCCAGACTGCTGTGTACAGTAAGCTTTGGGAAGGAGAGAGGCTGCCAGCAGTGCGGGAGCAGAAGGTTAGGGACTATATAAAGCTGGATGTCTTCAGATCTGGGGAAATATGCATATTCCTAAGGCTGCTAAGAAGAGCAGGTTGATGTGATTGCAAGGTTGCTGTCAACTATAAAGTGAGGTGATTAGTGTGATCCCTGATGATTGGAAAATGGTGGATATTATATCTCTCTTTAAGGAAGGTAGCTGAGGTTCCTCTGAGGTGCCCAGAGGGGTAATGGGACAGCAGCCTTTGATGAGGTACTTTAGGTGTAAGTTCAAACATAATGGAGCCAGACTCTCTTCAGTGGCACTAGAAGACACAGTGAGGAGCAAGGGCCAAAAACTGCCTTGAAAGGATTGGGTTGGATGTTAGAAAATCTTTCTCACCAGGCAGCCCTGGGACAGGTCACCCAGAGAAGCAGTCAACTCTCCATCTTTGGATGTCTTCATAGAGACAGAGCCAATGTGACACAAAAAAAGAATTATTCCACCCCCCAAAGAAGCTAAGCTAAAAGCTTTCACTTGGCAGTGTTACATGTCCCTGAACACTTCTTTTTTTTTAAACCACAAAGAGGTGGCTTACAAGCTCTGAAAGAAGGGTGGTAACCAGGTTCTGGTATTCAGGCACTGAGAACAGTGTTAACACCTTGAGAATAGTGTTAACACCTTTCTCAAATACCAGTTTGTTCCCAACTATTTGAAGATTCCCAAGCTTGCTTTGAACCATACATTTTTAAAGAGTCTGGAGGAGAAAAATCTGATAAGGGCTGCCTTCAAAATTTTGGTGCTGTGCTGTGAAAGCCTTTGATCAAGTCTAATTTATTAATCTTCATAATTCCTCCAGCTCCTTCCAGCAATTTTTTTCTGTACGTGGGAAGAGCTAATCAATCCTAAAGGCAGTTTTCAGAATATCTTCTTTAAAAAAATGATAACCATTCCCCCACAGACTTTACCTCCAGTCCAAACTACATTTTTCAGCTAAGTGAATCAGGATTCCTCTGGCAGACTTAAGAATTCTTTCTCTTTTTATTTTTACACAGAGATTTACGTACTTAACTTGTGGTACACCTAGGAGTTTCATCCTTAAATGAATATGTAGTGCCTTAAGACTAGATACTCTCCCCGTTGTTCTACTAAATGTAGATTATTCCAGTTGTCCCTTGGGAATGGACGGTGGCTAAAGGTAGACAGTTAGCAGAAGTGGTAGTGACAGCGTAGCTACCTTGTAAATGGATCGCTTTTATCGAAACTATGTCCAGGCACTGGCAGCATTGTATGCAAGATGACAAACGCAGATGATGCAGCTGTAGTGTAATCTCCCTTGAGGTGGCCTCCAGGTCTGTTTGCAAAGGAATGTAAGAAAGAAATGTGTCATTAGAAAGCTCCAACGCATACCAGCTCTGGCAGGTTAAGGCTTTTCTTTACTTCTATTTGGATCTTTATGCACCGAGCTGCAAAATGGCAGATCGCTGCCTCTGATGAAAGCTGAAACGTAGTCCTGCAGCTTTCCGTGTCTCTTTTCATCTTGTCAGCTGGAACCTGCTTGCAGTCCCTGCAGAAAGGGCAGCCCATTTGGCTGCCTGGAAGAGAGAGCTTACGGTGTCCTTGCTTGGCCATGCCCTACTCCCTGGTCCCAGATCTTCCTCATCCTCTTGGGTGGCCGGCCGGAGAGGTGGCTGAGCCAGTGATGATAAGTGGACACAGTGCAGCTGATAGTTTTCAGTGTCTCATAGAAACTGTAGCTTGTTTTTTGGTCTTCAGTCTAAGTGATCCAAACATAATGCAAGTAAAAAGTGGCCTGTCTTTGGAAGCATCTGAAGCAGATGTGCAACGATTAGTTATCCTTGGTGGAAATGGGCCTCTTCCTTAATGCTGAAGGAAAATGTCTGAGACTCTGCTGGTACCATTAATAAGGGAGTACTAAGAAATTATTGATATCCTGGAGTTTTAGTAGACAAATATCATCTTATCTGATAAAAAGAGGATCTAGGCTAAGTGAAGAAAGATTATTCAGCTAGCAAAGAATGTCAGGGCATTATATATAATTCTGGCACGTTCTGTCTTGGCAGTGATAGGAGAAGTGAAGGAAATTTAGAAAACAGTGCTAAACACTGTGTTGAATTGTGTAGGAAAAATTATTATAAGCAATGCATCATGAACAAGGAATTTCTGGTGGGGATCTGTATTTTACTCAATGCATGTGAACACAGAAATGGTAGTGAAGTATCACAGAGAAGTAAAACCTAGTGTTGTGTATTTGAGACATCAGATGCAAAAAATTTCAGATGAGATGTGAAAGGTCATTTTGTTAACAAAACCAAAAGTGTCCTCTTGTGTCTTAAGTAAGTGAAAAAGGAAGGTAAATAGGTTGTAATAAGCAGTTTTAGTAAGGTTTGCGGGCTTCAGGTTTTCAAAAAATTCATTGCAATAGAAAGAAAAATATGCTCATACGCTCACTTTAAGCTGTAGAGTATGTAGTTGAGAATCTGCATAATAAAAAATTATTTGCTGTGAAGAAGGAAGGTTACTCATCTTACAGAAACTGCCTTTTTTTTAATCCACACTGGCTGCATTTCTTTACTAGTTTTTAGCAAAATGTTTTCTGGTTGAAGCTCTGTTTGGAGTAAATAAGTGTTATGGTAGGGAATTCTGGCTGGTATAGCTCTTACTTATCATAATTTATTAAATTAATTGAACAATGAATGATTTTGCAATTAAAATTGAGGTGTCCTTTTGATTTCCCTTTTATGATATTTTCTATGTCAACAGTGCTGTGTGCCTGTATATAATGCAGAACTGCATAGGAAGAGTAAGTAATCTGATTGTCTTGAGAGTTTATCCAAACAGTCTAAGAATCCTGGTAAGAGTTATTAGTAGTTTTAATTATTATTTTGTGGTGAGGATGAGTTGAGAAACAAACTATGTAAGTGCAGTTTCAGTGTAATATATTGCTGTATTCTTTCACAAATGCTAACATGCAGGTTCCTGTATTAGCAAATAATATATTTCATTGTTCATAATCACAAGAAAAATTAAGTTATTTCATACCCTGACATAAAACATTCCACTGTGTTCTTTTTTCTTTTTTTTTTTTTTTTTGTTCACCCCCCCGCCCCTGTTTCTGGAAGATGGCATTTACTTTGCTTATTATACAAATTTCTATTTTGATTATTATGCAAAACTTTAAATATTTTCACATCTCAAGTGCAATTAAACAGGACATCTGTTACACTGGGAACGCAACAGAACGTTTTTATTATGCTGAAAAGATTTTCTGCATATAACTAAGCCATTATTTGCATTACCAATTGCATATTGAAAAGTACTCATTATTAAGGAGTCAGCATGCATACCGAAGACCACGGTAGTAGCTGCTGTGTTAAAGCATTTTGTCTCTGGAGCAGGAAACTGCCCATTGTAATTGCATAGCTATTGGTAAATTATGCATTGTAAGAGCAGGCGATGCGTGTCTATGGCTCCAACCATTAATTGTGGCTTTTGCAGTCCTTTCCACTGAAACAGAGTCTTTGATGTCAATTCCTCTGCAATAAGAAACTCAGCATAGCTGACGTGATACGGGTAGCAGAGAACAAGAATTTGCTAGCCAAACTTGGTGTGAAAGCTAAAAAGCCAGGCAAATCCTACAGTCTAGAGGGCATCACCTTGAAAACCCACGAAAGAAGAAAGAATTGGAGCTCTGTGGAAAATGCAGTAATTGAACACATGGAGCCTGACCAGGAGTCCCACAGCTGGAAGGTGGCAAGAAAATCAGGAAAAAGGGGACTCAAAAAAGGGAGCTGCATCTGGCTTTGCAGCAATTATATGTGCTTGGGTTATATTCATCCCTTTTGTCATTACGCGCAGGAGATAGTGCCAGAGATTAATTTGTTTCACCATGGATTCTGTGTAAACTTATTTTTGATGTAGCTCTGAGGCATGTTAGCATATTCTATCTATAGCTCTAGCATAAGCATAGAGGAAAAAAAGGGAGTTAAAAGACCTACAAAAGCCAGACTAAATGCTAGACAATGCAACTTAGATTTGAGAGGGAACTGTATTTTCAGTATAATAAATTTTCTTCTGGTTCAGTTAACTGTTTCTTCCTCATCTTGCAGAGTTTGGGGATCTACAATCATAATTTTCATACATTACCTAAAATAGCATATTTTCAGATTGTTTATTTGTCAGTTCTGCATTTAACTCTTTTTCTGTTCTGTAGGGGAACACCTGCAGTAGCAATGTAGTAGAAAATGTTAAATTATCAACACAACTAATTTGTGTACCAGATAACAGAATCACAGAATGATTTTTGTTAGGAGGGGCCTCTGGAGGTCATCTGACCCCACAACCCACTCCAAGCATGGCTGGCTTCAAAGTTTTGCTCCAACTTCCAAATTAGGTCAGGTTGCTCAGGGCCCGTCCAGTTGAGTTTTGAGCATCTCCAAGGACTGGGTATTTCACAGTTTCTGAGTTCCAGTGTTTGACAACCCTCATGTGAACTTTTTTTTTTTTTTGATGTGGTGGTTCACAGTATTAAGATCCTGCCCTGAGCCTCTTCTGATGGTTAAACAAACCCAGCTCTCAGCCTCTCCTCATATGTGCTGTGGCAGCCCTTCACCATTTCGGTAACCCTCCACTGGACTCAGTCCAGGGCATCAATGTCTCTCCCATGGTTGAGAGCCCACATCTGGATGTAGAAATCCAGATTTGGCCTCACCAGTGGAAAACGGAGGGGAGCAATCCCTTTCTGATACAAGATGCAGATCTTGATAATGGAGGTTCAAGGTGTTAATGATGCTGGGATTCAAGGCTATTTTTCCAGAAATTTGCATCCTAACTTGTAGCCTAAACACTGTGCATCCATATACAGAGAGCTGTCTATTTGTACATATTGGTATGTACAAGCTGGAGGAAGGCGTGTGCTGGTGCACGCAGAAGAGATGCACAGTTTGTATTTTTGATTACAAACTTGGGTTTGTAATTTAAGGAGTGTTTTAGTCTTGACTATTGGCTCTGATTTACATATTAAAGGGCACTCTTCCTCTACATATTTAGCAGGTGCTTTGGAGAATTGTTTTATAGCTTTGTCAAGTAATTAAGAGCCTCATGAATGGCCCCTATTCAGGACCCATGGTGTAAATTTAAATGTGTTGGAAAAGCTATTATTTCCTGGAAGCTTTCACTTTGATCTGCTCCTAAATCTCTGATATCTCTAGTTTGAGTCAGATTGATTAGCCACTCTCATGTCTAATGCATTGTGTTGTTAATGATCAGAGCTAATCATTGTTATCTAAGTGAGTAAAATGCACATTATCCATTACTCTGGTTGTGGTTATGAGTTATGACAGACAGCTGTCATATGAATGAGCACATTTCTCCTGGCAAATACATAAATGCACCCTTTAATTTTTATTTTTCTCCTGATTAGAGCAAACTGTGAAGCCTTCAGCAGAGGAGCGCTGGCTAAAGTAGTCAGTAAATGGCCATTACCTTCAGAGAGATGAAGAGAGATTGCACAAATTGCAAACTGCTGTTTCAAATGGAGGCAAGTCCTACAGGGAATAGGGAAGGGAGATTTATTCCACCACTTGATGTCAGTATATGCTTACTCTTAAAACTAGACAGATTTTTTTTTTTCCTTGCCAGGGAGACTTTTGGGTAAAGGCACTTTGCCTACCTTCCTGTGCATTCCTTGCTGTCAAGATTTTATTGGTGGTGTCAGTTGACTGAAGAAGTGGGATGACACCGGTGGGGACAATTCTCAAATTTCCTCGCAAGTGGTGCATGCTTTCCCTTGCAAAAGAGACTGCTCTTGCATAACGGAGTGATGGTTTTCTAGACTAGGGATGTTTTTGGAGGACTTCACAGATGGGAGCTCATTACTTTTCAAGGCACTTAACTGCATTCTTAATGTGACTAACTGAAATCCGTCCTCACGGGGGTCTGGAGTCATCTCAGCCATTCATGATTTCTTTGATATTTTCTCTGTGTTGAGAAAACTACCTCCTCGTTGAACATTATTTCTGCAGTAGCCCACTTTGAGGCTTCATGTCGCACTCCTTTCCCTGCATTGAATTGTGGTGGAGGTATCAGAAAACTCCACTTTTGCCAAATTTGACTGCTCTCACTGCCCTCTGCTTTCCTTTTTAGCAATTGCAATACAGAAGTAGACCGTGAGCTGACTTTGGGACTTCTCTGGATTTACACCAGCAGAGGAGGCAGCTGTATCAAATATCTTGTGTCTAACCCGGGCATCCTTAGGCAAAATTCCCTCTACTTTCTACAAGACTGAGTCTATCATTACATTTACTAATTGTCCTATGAGTACTTCTCGACTCTAAATGCTTCCTTTATTGTTAATGTGAGCAATTTCTTTGATAATATAGTCCATCAGAAAGTGAAATTGAGATTTAAATAGAAATCTATTTAGTTTTAAATAGTTTAATTTTTCTCAAACTGAAAAGGCTGTTCTGAAATATCATTAAGTACTTGGTTGTATCTGGAAGATGATTTTAAATTTCCTGAGTCTCTATGTCCACAAACTTTTATTTGCATATCAAAATAATTAGATTGTGTTCAAATAATTACTACATTTGACTTAGCGTAGACACTTAATAGTCTTTTAAATCTGCTTTAAGCCATTTGCATTAATTGTAATAAATCAGTCATTTAAATTGGACACAGTTTTAGATAGAAAACAGTGTCATTCCTGGGGTTTTGAAAGCTGCTGGAAGGAAAAAAGCTACTCATGCTGCTGAAATGGAACTTAATTTCACAGCTAGTCCTACGAATGTGTTGCCGAGTTCCCTCTAACTTTAGAAAAACAAGATCATCATTGGCACTGCAGCCAGGCAGATGACTTTTAGAGACTGGAAAAATCCTAACCCTGCCAATGCACCTGCTTGTGCAGGATATACTATTTAAATGTTTAAAATTTAAAGTAGATATCTGTAAGAATGCCCAACGAAGTACAAGTATGATTAGGTTATGACCTAGGTTCATCCAGCCAAAAACTTCCCAGTGAAACTTTCAGTGTATTTGAATGAAATGGACATTGCAGAAGACGACTGGCTTGGCATATGTATTTTAGGTCTGTGAAAGTCTGTTTGCAAAACAGTAGCATATCTTAAGTTGCCCTTTAAAGTTAAACCTGTGAAAATGCCCATGGGATTGAAATCTGGTTTAAAAAACCAGCAAAACCACGGTTTGGGTACACCAGCACCTGGTGATTTGTTCAGAGGCCACTAAGATA
This sequence comes from Elanus axillaris, assembly GCA_026212715.1. Classification (NCBI taxonomy): domain Eukaryota; kingdom Metazoa; phylum Chordata; class Aves; order Accipitriformes; family Accipitridae; genus Elanus; species Elanus axillaris. The sequence goes on from JANZLQ010000100.1 coordinate 4,903,813, forward strand.
AAACACAATTTGAGCATCTGTGTGGATACCTCTGTGGCTGTGGTGGAGAGAGTAAGAGACCTGCATTACCACAAATACCGCAGAATAGCACAAGCAACCCAGCTCAGATCTGTCTGCGTTTGTGGGCTTTCCCAAAAGGAGGGTGAATGTTGCTTCCTTTCTCCCCACATCTGTTACGGGAAATATCCCTTTGATATAAAACCACAAAACATTAGGTAGTCGTGATGCATTTTTCTGCTGCTCAGCTATATGCCGGCTGGTTCTTCACTTGATGGCTGTTATGGGATATTTTCTGGAAGACAATGGCACTCTGGGATTTAGAGTCAAGCTAAATTATTAGTAGCTTAGTATCTCATTATTCCTTTCTTCTGTGAGTCAGCACCATTTTCAAAGCACCATCTGGCACCATGGAATCAACACCCCTGCACGCTACAGTCATTAATAACAATTTGCTGATGTGCATGTATTGGCAATCATTTAGCCTTGGGTGGTTTGAGAAACAGTGCCCTAGCAGTCAAGGCAAAGTTGAGGAGGCCGTCGCCACCAGCTGCTCCTGCAGATGATGCCTCTTCTGGAGCTTTATTTTGTAGCTGTTGCTACAACCTGATGTCCAGGTAGGTGTTGTAGGCAGGCCCTGATCAGCTTGCTTGTGCTACGCTAGGCTCCAGCTGCTAGTCAGGAGAAAAATCTCCTTTGGGAGCTCTACCCAGGTAACATGGAAGAGCGCTACCAGCCTGCGGTTCCTTCTTCTGCATGTGGTCTGCTACCCAGTGGCCCCTTTCAGGTCCCTGGCACCTTGTCCCATCCCAGAGGAACCCTCCAATCACTGCTCCAGCCTCTTCTGCAGACCTCAGTTCAGAGGTGCAGGCTGCAAGATAAAAATAACACTTGTTCTTGAATCAGGCCTGTGCTTTTAAACAGTGCCATGAAGCTGTTGTAGGAAATGTTTTATGCTTTTGTGGTGGAAGCATCAGAGAGTATATTTGACAGTCTTTACTACTGAGGTTAGACATGCATCTAACAAGTGAGCCCTGATAGTTTATTATCATACTGAGAATCCTTATGGCTTAAACAGAAGCAAGGCAATAACAGCAGAAATCTCACAAAAGAGCTGATTCTCCAAATGAACAAAACCCTCACACTTGAAAATTAAGAGGTAAAAACTATCCAATCCATGTATATGTTTTATACCCTCTACCTTGGTAGTATGCCTTATATTTAATGCGCCTTATTCTGCTGGTTAACGTTAAAGAAGAATTACACATGTATTATATTTAAGAACATATTTGTATGATATAAACTTCACTTTTTGTATGTTATAAACTTTCAATTGTAGTGTGGAAAAATAGTTCCTAGAGTATGGGGCTGTTCATCAGCCTTATAGTTTATGTGTAAGACAATAGGAAAGTAATTTTGCTGAATATATGTCTTCAGAGAGCTATCACGCCATCATCAGCTTTCATTGGAAAACAATTATGAGGCTTCAGAAATGATTAACATGCAAGACGTTTTTCTTTGTGGCTTCACTTACAAGAATGACAGAAATTTCAATGCACGATCATTCCCTAGTGTATTCTTTACCATTCAGCAAAAGCAGGAGTGGGAGTAGATCATACAAGGTACAAATCAAGCAGAGAAAAGCATTTACATAAGTGAGAAAATATGCAAGTGCCTAATCTTAGTAGGTATTACCACTTTTTTGCATATTTGGGGACCTGTTGGGAGTTGGTACTCTCTGCTCTCTGGTTTCTTCTGCTGCATCATCTTTGTAACTGCAACTACTGGTCTCTCCAAAGGACCTTTGAAGTATTTATTATCTCTGGAGGCTGCTTTGTCTCTGGAGACATGGGTTGTGTCGTCTTGCTATTCTAGCAGCTCCTGTTAATGCAGAACTGCAAGATGGACAGAGACCATTTGTGATCTGATAGTGTGGGTGCTTATGTCACGTAAGCTTTTCTGAATTAAATGAATAAGACCAGTGGTCTGTGCACCATTTGTAGGTTCTAATATTACATCTAGTTACCAAAGAAAGGTAACAAAAAAGCAAATATATTGTCAGTTGTCAGCAGCCTTATGCTATCCGTAGGGAGGCTTGCATCTTCTTCTGAAAATTTTCAGGACTCCCCAAATTGAAAAAATTCAAAGCCACTGACAAGAGAGTGCTTCTTTTTTTTTTTTGAGACCATCCCAGCTGCAGAGAATTCAGTTCACCCCATGGCATCTTGTTCTAGTTGGCAACTGCCCCACTATTTAAAAGGTGGCCTTTATTTCTAGATTTGGTGTGTTGAGCTATCCTGAATCTTGTATACTTTTGAATGCTGGATTAAAGGATTATCTTTTTCTCTTTCTTTTTTTTTGGTAGATAGCAAAAGACTGTGATCCAGCCACCACTTAACCTTTCAGTTGGTAAATTAAATGGATTGATCTCCTCAAATCTTTTACTCCAAGGGATGTTTTCTAGCCTTTTACTTCTGTGTGTGCTTTGACAGCGTGTGGAGATGTGATGCTTTAGATATGAGACCCTGTTTATCAAGTTTGGAGTAAAAGAGCCCTGCTTGTTGTTTTGGGGTGTTTCAAGCCCTTCATGCATCCACTTGTGCACAAAACAATTTTTTCTTGTGTGTTTCAGGTTGTTCTGGCAGACTGTAAAATGTTTGATTTTAAATGATTGCCAGGCTTGACTTAAATCAATATGAGGGAGATGGAAATGTATTTCAGGATGTTTCTTTGTTGGTCAATAAAATGTTATACCCTGTGCCATCAAAAAATGCTGAAATCAGCTTTGAAGAAGCAGAAAAATGCAACAGTAGCAGATGCAATTACAGTGATTTGCTGCTCTAAATCACTTCCTATATAGAGGGGTAAAATGGAAGTCGAAATAACAGAAAAGATGTGTGTTTGTTCCTCAAAATCTGGGGTTTAAGTTTGAGGTAAAAGAGGTAATGTATGCTAACAAGAAGCTTATGTAACCTTTTAATAATGAAGACGGGAAGGACATCAGATGCTTCATCACTGAAATCAGTGACATTTCATGTTAATGGAATGAAAACAAAAGTGTTTGTCCCGGACATGGCCAATTGAAGCTTGTCCCTATCATGACACAGGGAATGAAATTGAACTGAATATTTTGGGTTTTTTTTTTTTTTTATTGCTATGTTTGGATGGAAATGTTGATCTGACTGTGCCTGAAAAGCGTTCCTTTCCCATCTAATTATTTTACTGTGAATACAAAAATACAGATTATGAAGCTTGTAACCAGTGAAGCTTCTGGGAGCGGATGACCTGGGCCACCATATGACTGCAAAACTAGGAGGAAAATCAATTTACCTTTATTTTGGTTATCTGCCATGACAGCTTTAGCTGGTTAAAGTGGAAGTGGCAGGCCAACTTCGTCTGTCTGTCGGTGGAGAATGAGCGTGCATGCAGCTGGCATAAATCTTTCCAGTGTGCTTCGACAGAGATAGTACAAGTTCACCTTGTGGGATATTTATTTTTTTTGCCTACTTGTCAGGGAATTAGAGAATTTGCATCAGATTTCAATGAACAATGAGGCTAGCACAGCATTTTGGAAAGACAACTTGTGCACAGTAAAGCCTGCAACAGTTGTGGATGCCACCTAAACTTAACAAAATACATTATCTGAGGTGAGGCTACTGCTGCAGCATCTCTGGCAGTGCAGAGCTCAAGGCAGGCTGCAAACAAAGCACGAGATGATATCCCCTAATTCTGTTCATTTGTTGTTTGAAAAATGTAAACTGCATGTTAGTTTTCACAAGACTCTTGTGAACCTGTAAAATCTTTTACTTAGTTTTTTTTTTTAAGCTGTAACTATATCTGTGTTCCTAAGTGTTTGCCCATGCAGCAGTGAGCTTAAAAGGGGAGAATTTAAGTTATTCTGACAATATTAGCTCCCATATTTTTCATCTTTATCACCACTCAACCCTTCAGAAAAGTCAGATGGGTGTAATGGAGCTGAATTTACCTCCTAGTGCAAATAGTATATCAAATGCTGTAGATTCTTGGGAACTCGGTGCATGTGACCTGTGTAAACAAAACACACATGAAGCAATGAGATTACACAGGTTACAACAACTTAAATAGAATTATTATTTTTAAAAAAGGCAATTAAGAAACCCAGCAGCACTTTGTAAATGATATTCTCCAATATGGGGATTGTCTAACTGCAGAGATGTACACCTACCAGCTGACAAGTTCCTTAATGTAGTTATAAGCTGTTGGCATTCTCTTATTAAGACAAAACTGCCCATTTTCTACACTTCACTTTCCAGTTGCTTGTGTTGGCTGGCATGGGACCCTCGCGTGCTCTGTCCTCAAGCCCTACTACATTCCTGGGACGGGGTTGTTTCTATGCCACTGGTTGGATAGTGGAAGGTCCAAAAAGTCGTGACTGGTTTTGGCAAGATGTTGCTGTTTGTGGAAGGAGCGGAGCAATGCTAGAAACTGCTTAGGCCTTAACACAGGTTTTGGAGAAAGGAAGCTGCTGATGGCTATCAGCATGGCTGATTACTTGTAATCAGAAAAGGATTGTGTACATGCTGTGGAAATGGCAGGTGGTAAGAAAGGTTTTAGAGGAATGTAAAGGAGTACATGCTCCATTTCAGTAAGGCAGCTATCATCACCTAAAATACATAACAAAAATGAGTATTCAGCTCTTTGGCTGAACTCAGAATGTTACAAATCACTGTGAAGAAGTTGTCATACAGTATTAGATTGACCATAATGCTTCTGCTTTTTGCACATCCCTTAATTTACCTGATGAAAAACATATACCTTTGTTTCTCCTGAATTCTTACATTTCCTACCGCTTTCCACGTTTTTTCAAAGCTACATAATACAATTCTGCAGCTGTGATGTATTGGAATCACCTTGGTGACTTCAGGTGAACTTCCTGAATAAAGTGAGAATTTCAAAAATCTCTTCATTTTGTCATAGAAAACAAAATGAGGAGAGCAAGTCAAGTGTCAGAGATGGCCATCTTTTAAAATTTGTGGTGCTTATTGTGAAAAGCAATTTTCCAATGCATACAGAAAACCACTGGACAGGGTTTTGCTGTCAGTTTGAGCTCAGCATGTAGGATTTGTTTTGAACTGTTCTTATTTCAGATATTCAGGTACCTGATACATACATGGTCATGAACAAATAAATCCTTGAAGAGCAGTGCTGCTGCCTGAATTTGGAATGAATGAGGTGAGGAGTAAGCAACCTCATCTTGGATTGCTTTCCATCACAACAGCCCTTTGCTGGAAGGTTTGAAGCAGGGCATGATTCAGACTGGTTCTGCAAAGAAAGGGTGCTTTTAAGTTGGAGAGGAGAATGCTGTTTGCTGTGAGGTGCAATGGGAACTGCCCATGTGTCCTCAAATCTGGCCAGAGACCAAACACAGACTTGCCCAACATCAGTAGAAACCTGCAGGAGCTTTATGGAAAGTTTTGAACTCTTCAAAGTTGATTTTTTTTTTTTTTCCCTTTCCCATGTGGTACCCTCACTGCATGACAATATGGACAGGTCCTTAGGAACAGAGTACTGGATTTTGAATGAAATCACTACATTGTAGCCTCTTAAATCCTTCCCAGGCTTTCAAAACTGTCTTTTCTCCTTTCAGAGTTTTCTGTCAAATTTCTGTCCTGATCTCCACCTCTCTCTGCCCTCCCCCTAACTCCCTTGCTGTGTTATTTGAGGATCAGATATCCCAATTAGTGTCATCATCTTTCCTTTATTGAACATTCTGTAGTATTGGATTAATAAAGTTTATCCACTTGTAAGATAACAAATTGGCAATTATTTGGGTCCACATCAATTATCACGGAGCGCTAACAGGACAAAGCCTTGTGGCACTCACCTCTGTGGCCTATAACAAATAAATTCTACTGAAATTTTGCGAGTGAAAGACTTTGTATTTTAATTGAGGCATTAATCTAAATTACAGCTGCCTGTGGAAATACAGCAACTTTTGTATTTTAGTCGAGTTATGTAAAAGTATGTTGTGGTACCAGGAGGATTCTGTTCATCTGATGTAATGTCCTAACCATAATATCTGACCAAGATTTATTATATTTGATGAGATTTCCAAATGTATATACTGGTATTTTGTATACATTTCAATAGGATATTTTCTTATATGAGAATTTGTATCTCCAAAGGTTTGTGTTTGTAAAAATTCATGTTTGTAAGATTCATACTGATGTTAGGTCCTTACTATGCCATTAATAGAAAAGTGATAGTCTGAGCTGAATTCTTTCTGGATATACTGAAGCTTTTGGAAATATGAGCTGTGAATTTTAAGTGTGTAAGTACCCACTGATTAGACATAGGGAACAGGCAAAGTATGATACATTTCCAGTTCAAACCTACATATGTAACTGTAGCAGAGTATCTACTGTTTACATTGTACCCAGGACCTAGAGGAAGAAAGTCTATCCAAATGCTGACTTTAGTTTTTACTTCTTATTATAAATACAGTGCATTAATTTTTGGCTTAGGGAAGCTTATACAGCTGCCCTGGTTTCAGCTGGGATAGAGTTAAGTGTCTTCCTAGTAGCTGGTATGGGGCTGTGTTTTGAGTTCAGGATGAGAAGAATGTTGATAACACTCTGATGTTTTCAGTTGCTGCTAAGTAACGTTTAGACTAAAGTCAAGGAGTTTTCAGCTTCTGATGCCCAGCCAGCGAGAAAGCTGGAGGGACACGAGAAGTCGGCACAGGACACAGCCAGTGCAGCTGACCCAAACTGGCCAACGGGTTATTCCATACCATGGGACGTCACATCTAGGAAATAAACTGAGGGGAGTGGGGGTGAGGATCGCTGCTCAGGGCCTAACTGGGCATCCATCGGTGGGTGGTGAGCAATTGCACTGTGCATCATTTGTACATTCCAGTCCTTTTATTATTACTGTTGTCATTTTATTAGTGCTATCATTAACATCATTAGTTTCTTCTTTTCTGTTCTATTAAACTGTTCTTATCTCAACCGATGAGTTTTACTTCTTTTTCCTGATTTTCTCCCCCATCCCACTTGGGGGGGGAGGGAGTGACTAAGTGGCTGCGTGGTGCCTGGTTGCTGGCTGGGGTTAAACCATGACAACAGCATATGGTATGAAGGTGCATAGACATTAATACATGTACAAGACTGGAGTTACTTATTTCTGAGAAAAGCCTCAGAGGTGATGGGACCAATATGCTTGAACTACATCAAGGGTGTTAAGAAATCAGTGCTGATTATTTGGTTGAGGCTGTTGGGCAGAACAGAAGTAAAGCTTAAGTTGATTGAACAGACTGCAGGAACATTTGGGAAGGTGTGATTGTACACAAAGTACTGATTATAATCTCTGAACAATCCTTGTAAAAAGCAGTATAAAGTATAGGACCATGTAAAGCAAGAAAAATAATTAGCTTGATCACTTTATGCTTCAGTGTATGTGATAATAAGAGGGTACAAAGCCCATTAGAGAGGTGTATGATAGCATTTGATTCTAAACACATTCCTTGTGCCTGAATGCTATTACAACTCCTTTCCATTCCTGAAGATATTCCTCAGTCTGTAGAGGATAGATGAGAGTCTTGTCTTATGCTCTGTTGCTGGTTCAGCTTGATCTGCAATGAATCCAGCTACTTGATGTCTCCAAAAATAATGCCTGTCCCTGGATATTTAAATGCATTCTCTGTCAATTATAATGTTCCTACTGAATGCAGCTGCAGAGTGCCAAAGCAAAGACAGAGCCTTTTATTTCCCCAGAAAATATTGTATTTTGATGCATAAAGTAATAAAATAAAAATTTGCTTTTAAGTTAACATTATTGCTGATATATATCTAGAAGCTTATATATGCCAGTGTGTGTTACGTGTAAATATTTATTCTGCCTGGTATGGGAATTGCTGAGGATGCTATATAAATGATCCAGAGCAAGCCTGAACCAAATGTGATATGTTGTTATACATTTGAATCAGATCCAGAAGAGTCATGACACTCTTCTTTCTAACTTGCTTTTACTGGTTTTAATTTTTTTAAAGAAGTAGTAAAAAGTGAGCGTTTTCATTGCAGCAAATCTAATTTTTCTTCTGTACAGGTGCTGACTTCTTTTATACCATCTATTCATCACTCAAAGGTACCTTTTTAATTGGAGAGCTTGTTATTTCAAAATGCTGAATGGGAGCCACATGACCTGACCTGGAGGGAGCTGCAGTCTCTGGCTTGCAGGGGCACCAGAGCTGGTAAGATGATCTATTCAGAGTTTTTTTGGTGGGTAGAAAGGGAATGATGCTAAACAAAACCAATGAATAATTGGAAGCACAGTATGTCAGATGGTTAAAAGCCAATGCAAATGCTCCAAATCTAACGGTATTAAATGAAGTGCTGAGTATTGCCACTCTGCTAAAATGATGCATCATGAAGTTAAATAAAATGATGTGAATGATTCTTCAGTGCTATTAGTAGTAACCTGCTTCTCTAGATGAGAAGGAGACAGGCAGAGAAAGAGTGAGACTCTTACCTGGTGGGAACATTTTTAGTCGTAGTGCCAATATCATTACAAGGCTGTGTGCACAGCTCATTTCTTTACATGGCAAGCAACTGCTTAGGTTATCACAGGTGTCTGATTGGTTTGGGAAGCAAGATGTAATACTCCCAAATATTTCTGTAATGACTTTTAATGCACATCAAGTTTTTTCCAAGTATTCTGCATTTATCATGTAGGCCTAGTCTCTATAATTCTCTGAAGTTTTGACACCCTTCTTTCTTCTCATAATGTTTGCTACGCTTGAAGACGCGTGGATGGCTTAAAAAAAAAGGATAAAAATGAGTTGAGTGCTTTGCTATTTAAGCTCTCAGAAGTGAGCCTTTTCAAGGACCGTTACTTTAGATTGCAAGATCACTCTGCCATTCGGCTCACCTTGTCCTTCTCCACAGGTGTCTCTGTATTTCTTCATCTGAATATATAAGCAGTGAGGTTGTTTACACTGTCATTGAACATCCTCTTCTGGTCTAGCAACGAAGCTCTCAATTAATGTATAAGGACTTTTTCTCTCCTGAGTTATTGTTCCAATCCTCACCTGTAAGCTGCTGTGGATAAACATCGTATCTCAGTGCCAGTTCTTAGCTTTGTTTTTAATGTTGAGTATAAAGTAGTAGAGACTGATGACATTTTAAGTGGTGTAATTTCTTGGGGGGGGACGACTCTTGACTGTGTAAATATAAGAGCTAAATACTGAAGAGGCCTGGGCAGCTACAGTTCAGTACTGAAATGAGGAGTACTAGTAGTTTAATTTTGTAAAAAAGCACTGAAGTAGTGTTACTGAAAATGCTTCACACCTTAAACATGAAATGTTAGTGTCTAGAGAAGACTGATATAAATGTAGCAGCCCTCATTCAAAGCTTCAACTTCTCTCTCTTCCTGGCATGTTGTATTTTATGTAGTGCTCTTACTGAACATAGTTGATCTTCACAGGGAGTAGGAGAAATTTATTGAATGAAAACTGTCTATTAAAAGGTCCTCAAGAGACAAATCTATCAAAAATGAGTTTGAAATAATACGGCAGCAAAATGTATTAATGCTGCTGCACAAAAATTTTGAGTACTGCTGGGGTGCACTCCAAAATTGATCATATCATCCTGGCCCGTGCTTCAGCCTTGTCAACTTGTGTATTGATGTGAACTGCAGGGCTATAAGGGAAGTTTTTATACGTGTCTCTCTTGGCATTGTGCCCTTGAGGACTTGTGCTAACACTTCAGGACCTGGGCATACTACTCCACTGTTATATTTATGCAATGCTCAGCAAGAATGTGAATCCTCTGCACCTTAAGGGCATGTGCACAAGGAATTGGCTTACAGAAGAGAACAAGGGAAAAATGGCATGGGATATTGCCCTCCTAAATACTGAAGCATTTCTCTTTCTTCTGGTTTTAGCTGGACTAAACTATTGCAAACAGTGAATTTCAAGCAAAATATATTAGCTGAAGTTCACAGGTATCACTCAGCTTTATCAGTTGCTATTTGATTCTCACTGAAAAAGCAAGTTTCCCCCAAGGTAGTTCTGCTCAGAGTCATAATGTAATTGCAATAATTTAAAGAGCTACCAGGTAGTACACCAGGGTATTTCACTGCATGGTCATAGCCATGGATTTGTCTATCAGTTCACAAATATTGTTTGTCATAAACAGAAAGATTTCTAGATGAAGCAAAAAGGAGACAAAAGATTTCACTTGTATGATGAGTAAAATATTGCCCAGAGAATGTAAAGGCACTTTAATAAAGGCAGCCTGAGAGAGAAGAGTGATGGCAGGAACACAACATACACTGTAAGCAGATCATCTTTGGTGCACATACTGCTTTTATGGGAAGCACAAGGCCAGGCTAACTGGTAGGCTCCAGATGCTTTCCCGTGCTCTGGAGAGTCAAAGGTGCAGTAAATCCAATTTAGCTGAGCAGTTGAGCAAGGTTTACAATTGCTTTGCGTCACTAGAGTGGAACAAAACAACCAGACCTTATGCATGAATGTGGCCTATAAACGTCAAAGAAATGAAGGGCATGGAATAATGGTATGTCCCAGAATCTTTTGTGCAATTCACACGTATCTGAAGGCTGCAAGTGTGTGTGAGTGTAGTTGCATGTCCAAATGGATGAGTAAGTATGCAAGAGCACACGCCAAATACATGGTTACGTGTTTGTGCCAGAGTGTGTATTTTGTGTGTGTTTTCTACTTTTGGTTATTTCACCATAGTACTGAAACAACTGCAACCGTTTTTTAAAACACTGGAAAATGGTGTGGTTTTTTTTTTTTTTTGATAGTGCTATAAAGCACTGTATATAAAGAGTGTGTGAAATAATGCCATCATTCCTTTTGTCCATGTTATTCATAACAAAGAGATTTGCAGGTTTTCTCTCCTGCTGCTGCTTTATTCAGTTCTGCATTGTTTTCAGAATTGTGACTCTCCATGTGTTGAGTGTAGAGTTTTTTTCCTGTGATGTAACTCAGATTTTATGGCTATTAGTTACTGTATCAAACTGGCTAAGGGCTATTAGGCAATATCACAAACTATAACAGTAGTAAATCTTTAACTCTACTTATAATATGCAGAAAACTACAACCCATAAACTTTTAAAATGTTTGAGGTAAAAGAAGAGCTGATGTTGCCGACAGTTTTATAAGGTTTACGTAAATGTTTCCTTTCTCATGGTGGAATAAAACCAATGAGTTAGAGACTTTAAATGGAATGTATTAAGATTGCTTATTAAGTGAAATGTCCTGAAACTGTTGTAGCTGAGTATAGGGAATTTAAGAACATGGGAGCCCAATGAATAAGGTTTTGGTTTTTTTCCTCCCAAATTTTGTGTTAGATTGTACTTTAGGATTTGTGACAGGCCTCTTATCGGCCAAACCTTTGAGGCAGATGTACTTACACCTTACTCTTAGCCATTCAGGGAAGACTTAGAAGGCTCTTTAATTTAAAAGCCATGTTTAATTAAATTACTCTTTAAACAGCTTTTTTTTAAAACAAGATTAGATAAAACAGAATCAAATGAAGGATTAATAACCAAGTGTCCCCCTATCTGTGGTGTCCTTGCAGGTCAGTCACTGCTTCCAGATGTGGGTCCAGTCACCTTGGTGGCTTTTGGGATTGCAGCAAACTCTTGCTTCTTGGCCAGCTTTTCTTCCTGTAGTCACACAATCCTGCCTCGCTTGCCTCTGTGCTCCTCCTTGCTGGGAATTTTTGTGCAAAAAAGGGTCACTTAATCAAAAAGGCATTTCCCTCCCCCACCAGATAAAGATCAGTTCAAAAAGCTATTTTCAGTTGGCTAGAGATGTTGATCCTGTGTGACATGGCACTGACCTTTGGGGCCCAAGCATTACCTCAATCTTATGGCACACCATCCAGCCCCAGCGCTCTTTGGAAGACACTGGTGCTCCTGGGGAGCATCTTCTTCCTCCAGTCCCCGCAGCTGAGTTGACCACCAGCTCTATTGCTGGCTGTGAGTAGCTCTGTGTGAGAGACTGAAAGAGTTAATGTCTCAAACATCGTGGTGGGGCAAGTTCTGCTTAAAGACAAACCCTGCACAGCAAGGAACCAAGGTGAAAAGCCCACCAGCTCAGACATCAGCAACAGAAAGGTGTGATGTGCTGGAGGGTGCTCAGCTCCCTGTTCTGATAAGCTGTTCTGATACAAAGATCAAACAGTGGCCACATCTGCAGGGAAGAAGTTACTCCACAAATGACCCCCAAGCCCAAAGGCTTACAAACTGCTCGTTAACCTGATGAGTTTGGGTGCCCACCCGAAGGAGGGGCAAGGACGGTAGAAGGACACAAACTGAAGCCCTGGGTGTGCAAACCCACTGGAACTGGACCCCTCGGCTGACTGAACCAATGCTGGAGCCAGGACCAGTGAAATCTTTCTCTTTTCCTTTTCTCTGTCTCTCTCTGTCTTCTTCTCTCTTTCCTTTTCCACAATCCCTACACCTCATCCGTTTCAAGACATAAACCGTTGACCAAGTCTGAGACTAAGAGTGGATCCCGCTGACCCTGGGCCCTTCTCTGAGGGGGAGTCTAGAAGGCGAGGGGGCCTGCTCTGAACCTCGTGACTCAACGGGAGGGATCTCCTCATTCCCTGAATTGATGTATATGTTTACTCTGGTTTACAGAAGTAGTCTTATGCCAATTCCTGTTGTGAGAAACCCTGCCACCTACTACCTCCCAGTTCAGTTTGCTTCTGTCATGAATAAAATCTTCAACTGATTGTTTGGTGTTGTTTCGCCTTAATTTAGCCCCAGGGAATTTTGAATTAAACATGACTCCCTGGGCTGTCCACTCTGGGTTGTGACACCCTGCCACAGCTGCCTGGCAGCCAAGGGCTCTGCAAGGGTCTGGCTTACAGGTTTGCTGAGTGCTTGGATGGAGGTCGCCTTGTTGTTGTTATCTGATTAACAGATTTGTGCTATGTGGGGTTTGAGGCTTTGATGGACTGAAAGTATGTGCATTTATTCATAACATCCAGAAAGTGAGGAGATTAAAAAAAAAATCAAACATGCTTGCTTTTCCCATTGGAAAGCTGTATCAGAGAAGACACTTTCCACCCCCTGATTCAGCTAACTGTTATTCCCTAGACACAGAGGTTATAAAGGCATTGCCGTTTGTGCTCGCTTCTCTTCCTCTTAGTGGAGAATCTCTGTTTTATAACCAATCTCAACTTTTTGAGTCCTCAAGGTTCTTGACAGGTTTAATCTAGTAGAGAAAGGCTGCACCTTATTAGAATAGAAGTGGTTTCCACTCCATACAAATTAAACCACATCTTTACTAGAGCAGGACTGGTCACAAAACAACTTTCTGCTTCAGTGAGATTTAAAGGACTCTTTTCTGTCTTTACTGGCTGCAGGACGTCCTTCAGCAGGGTCTGGGCTCTGCACTGTACTTTACATTCACTGTTAATGTGTATGTTAAAAATTTAGATGAAACCAACATCTAAACATTCTAATTGGACATACATACTGTAGTCTCTTGAATGAGACGAGACATGTTCTTGCCCAACATGGCTGGCTACCACAGCTGGTTTGGGTTGTTTGATTCTCAGAGTCTTTTCTTCCATACCATAATATCTGGATCCTACAAATCTGGTCAGGTGCATCATCTGCTTAGGACTGATGAGATGAACTGTAGCAATTTACCACTGTCATGATTACTTAATGTAAACTAAACAAATTCTTGGCATAAATGAAGCTGAATATTTTGCACTTGCTGCAGACTAGGGACGTGCCTATCTGCAAATATTGTAGAACAACTTTTGTAAACCAATGATACACAGAAATGCAATCACTTGCCTAGATTCATGAAATCACTGTCTACAGTTTGAGAAAGAGGTTTCTTTCTGTCAGTGCAGGTTTTTCCTGAAACTAAAGCCACCTTTTTACAAAGGCCTATAGATGCTGTTTTCTGAAGTCTTTCATAAATTGGCTTGCTGTCTGGAAATAGGTTAGGGAAAAAAAAAAAAAAGTATGAACCATTTGCCAGGGAACATATGACCATGCCAAAGTTTGGCATTTTCTTTTGTTTGGTGTCCCATAATGCAGTATGGAAGCTGCAAGCCAAGTTTATTAGTATTGTACTGATATGTAAATAAGAGCATCTGTAATGCACTTAGTTATAATAGCTGCAAATTGGGTAGTGCTTTGGTTTCCTGGTTACTAATCAGGCTATCTCTATTTAATTGGATACATTTCAAACTATCTGTAGGTTTCATTTTCCAGCCAGTCCACAGAGGTATGTTTATGATGGAAAGTGCTTCTGATTTTGTAGTTAATTCAGCAGAAATAGACAAGCTAATCTATTTTAAAATCTTAGTAACCATGCTGATCTCTTCTTCTGGATTGAAACTAGCACACATCAAACCCCTTAATTTTTCTGTTGTTTATATGAAGTGTCATTCTACTAAATTGCATTGTGAAAGGTGTGCAAAAAACTCATGATGGTCTTCGGAGTCCAAATCTAAAACTGCTTTTTAAAATTGCTTCCTGTCAAAGGATGATTTATTATTTTAATTTTCACTACAACAGTTAAGGTGGTAGAAAAGGTTCTTTTGAATGACTTTTTTTTCGTCTGACATAACCTCATTACAGCTTCAAGGTATTTACTTTGCCAAAGCTATAACCAGTATCCACACCTTTTACCTGCCTTAGAGCTCTCCAGAGATCTCTAACCTGTGCCATTGTGACCTCCTGCTTTCACTGATTTTATACAATTTTGAAAGTCTAAAACCTCCTCTAGGAGGAAAGTGTCAGCTTAAACTATGGTTAATTCAGCTTGAAAGAGAAAGCGATGGGAAAAGCATAAACAAAAATATACTATAATGCTGCTACCTTTCATACCGGCTAGTCAAAAAATTAATTCAGAAGCTGCTGAAGTCCATGGCAGGAAGACCATGACTAGATCCTACCAAATGTACACAGTTTGAAATAGTCTGATAACACTGAATTTTGGTGGAAGGGTCAATGCAGTTTGTTTCATGTTACAATGTTCCTCCTGTCAAGACTATCACGTCCTTTTTCATCATAGACTCCCACACTGTTAGTGATTTCCTCTCACTGTGCTGATGACCCATCTCATCTCTTTGCTGTCACCTCTTAAGGTGACCTGCAGCCCAGCTTCACCAGCCTCACTTGAGGGCAGGGTTGTTTGCTCGATTTGGCCTTCATCATGCTGTGTTACTATTTTTCCACTGCCAAGTCCCTTCACTTAGCCCATCAACTGCTCCCACTCAGGACTGGCTTCCCTTGGCTTTTCTTTAATGCTGAACCCAACATTGCCAACAAGTACTTACTTCCTCCCTGATATAATCTCAGTAAAACTTCACTTTTTTCTAATCATGATCTTTCTTTCCTACTTTGCTATCTTTCCCCAGTGCTGGTGTGCTGTGGCATGTCCTCATATCCCAGAAAACCCTGGATGCAAATCTTGTGGCCACAGTGGATTCTTCCATGGCAAGTTTGTTCTCCCGTGTTTTACATTGCCAGGTCTTTTTAGCTGAATGTGCCACCATCACCGTTGTCCTGATTTCAGCTGGGATAGAATTAAGTGTCTTCCTAGTAGCTGGTACCGCGCTATGTTTTGAGTTCAGTATGAGAAGAATGTTGATAACACTCTGATGTTTTTGGTTTCGGACACAGCCAGGGCAGCTGACTCAAACTGGCTAACGGGTTTTTCCATAGCATGGGACGTCACATCTAGTATATAAACTGGGGGGAGTGGGGGCAGGGGGAATCACTGCTCAGGACTAACTGGGTGTCAGTTGGCGAGTGGTGAGCAATTGCACTGTGCATCATTTGTACATTCCAATCCTTTTATTATTACTGTTGTCATTTTATTAGTGCTATCATTAACATCATTAATTTCTTCTTTTTCTGTTCTATTAAACAATTCTTATCTCAACCGATGAGTTTTACTTCTTTTTCCTGATTTTCTCCCCCATCCCACTGGGAGCGGATGGGAAGTGAGTGAGCAGCTGCGTGGTGCTTAGTTGCTGGCTGGGATTGAACCATGACAACCATTACTGGGAACAAGCCACCTTATTTTCTTTAGGGAAGAAATTCATAGTCTTCTCTATTTCTGATATGCCTATGGACGACTTGACAGGATTCTGACTGAGACTGGCCCATTGCTTCCCACCTGCCTTTGCTTGATTTGAGCTGCTTTTTTACTTGGCTTGTAAGCTTTTGGGGAAGAAAGATTTATGTTTGCTCAGTTTTTGCATGGAGGTAGCACAATGGGATCCATAACAAGATAGCTCAGTGGTAAGACAATACAAATATGATAGTAAAGCTAATTAACTGCACACTAATGACAAGTTCATTGTATGTGTTCCCAGCTTCTTTTAGGGATCAAAATAAGGACTTTCCCTGCTGCAATTGGGAGTTTGTATGCAACAGGGTCTGTATCATCCTACATCGGCCCTATTCTTACCTACTTTCCCTAAGCCTCTGTTCATAGCCACTATCAGACACCACCCTGGGCTCTTTAAAATAATGCCATTGCTTATCTGCTTTTATGTCCCATTTCTTTTAACAGCTTAAGGTAGTGATTCTTCTTCCTGCCTAGATTTTAAATGCTGAGTGCTCAACCTCCAAAATAAATACCGCATTTTTTCCCCCCCTGTCCCATATCTTTCTGACTTCTGGCTTATTCTCAATAAGGAAGACTTTTTGTACTATATGTTTTGAAAGCTCCCTGGACATTTTGCATGCTCCTGCAGCATAATTACTATTAGTAGCATAGTGCTCTAGGGAAGGTAGTCTTGAATACTTACGAAGTTTGTTTGCAGTGCAATGACTTTTAAAGAGGAATGATGCAACTCTGTTCCCTTTTGGAGCTGAAATGCAGATTTTGTAAGTGAATACTTGAACCACCATTAATAATCTCAGCATATAGAAATAATGTGAGAAGTCAGAGGAAACCCAGGACCCTCTGAAATCAATTGCTGTGTGTTGTAGTATTTATTCCAGGTATTTGTAGTATGAATGAAAAGGATGGTGATGAGGTGCAATGAAAATATTTTTGATAGATGTCAAAGATTGAAGGGAAAGCAGCTTATGAAAAAATTGAATTAAGTTTGAGATGGTATATTAAATGTTTTTTCAACAATACATACTGGAACTGGAAGATTTTAAATATTCAATTAGGAGAATGAAACTCTAGATTTATATAATTCAAAACTACAAAATCAACAGATTTTTGGGGATATTCAGAATTGATTGTGTGTGAATTTGAAAGAGTATATCGAAGGATTTAGAAATATTTTAATAAAATTTTTACGCCAATATGCGAAAGTGTAAGTTAGCTTGGATCTTACTGTTGTTTGTTTTATAACTTTTGGATTCTTGGAAACTCTTGTCAAGGTAGGTGATGCAAAGCAACCAGATTGAAAGCACAGGCAGTCTCAGAAAGAACTTAATGTAAGTGGCAAAGCAACCAATACTTTGTAAAAGAAACAAACCAAGCAAATATGTTACCAGAATATACTCAGTTGCAGGCACAATATAATGGGAACAAAAGACTTTAAAAATTCTGATTCATAATAATAAATAGGTCAAGAAAATCGTTATTTAAAGGGGAAGATTCAGGTGTGTGTGTGGGAAACCTTCAAATTTACCTACATGTATCTTTGCTTGTAGCCTATTTCACTGTATGGTGTGAAGTGCAAACTGGAGTGGAAAAAATGAGAAAAACCTTCTACTGTACTTAAAAGAATAATTAGACGTAATGTAGCTTGAAATTACTTGCAAAACTAAAAGTTCTAGGGTTAAATGCCTTCTAAACACAAATCCTTAAACCTTCAGGGATCTTATGATGCTAAGTATCACTTAAGAGAAAAATGCATTGTAAAAGGTATAAATAAAAGGACAATCTTTGAATTTTAATAAAATATACATAGGTAAAGAGGAAATTAAAATCAGTGTTAAAATTACTAGCAGCCGCTTTGTGTTCTCTAGAGGAATAAGGAAACATTTTGAACAAATCTCAAGGTTGAAAAAACATTTGTAACACTGTAATTTAACTTTATATTATAGCAAGTGCAGGATGTTAGGAACAGTAGCCTGTAATCAACAGCAAACGACTGAAAAAAATGGAATATTATTGCCTTGGTAGGACTATGGATTTTATGAAGTTTTGGAAATACATCTGGGTAACCACTGCACCTCTCTAGAGTGTGACACAAAGTAATAAATGTGGTAAGAACTATGGGTATATGTCCTTACTCAGCAGTACATAGGTTTATACTTAATTTCAGTCACAGTAAAGTGGTCTTGTGAGGACCACTGGCTTCAACATGGATAATCTTCCATGTACATTGCTGGATCACAGTATAATTCCCTGTTATTCTTTTAATTATAGTACCGTTTTTTTCTTCACTAGATGTAAAGGTGTTTTAAATAGTTGCCTGTTTATTTTTATTTGTATGAATTTGACATTTATCACCTTTTAATCAAGGCATCCCATTACTAACACTTAAAACTATTGAAAACTGAAAAAAAGACAACACACTTGATATTTCCTGGAAGTCATTCTCACTTGCTTAGTACAAAATTATGAAAGAAAAATTTCCAAATGCTTTTTTAATACAATCGATAAAATCCTGTAGCAGCACTGTATAGGAACCTAAGAGGAATGGATTTGTCTCTGAAGCATTAATCCACTTTTAATATACAGCTCAGATACTGCTGTCACATTTTGCAGCAGAAAATTCCTGAGGAATAATGTGAATGGAATCAAGAAATGTTAAATTGCACTAATTTGAAAATTGTACAGATGACATGTTAATTTAGGAAGATAGTGTGGAGGAACATGACTGAGAAAAATAGCAGTCTATTTAAGGGTAGAATTGGAGGAGAATTGAGTAAGAAAATGACATTTGGGTTTAGTGACAATACAATGAAAATGTCGGGAGGAAGCAGGCAACCTTTCTGAAGCTCAAATCTCTCCTGATCTTGGAACCATCTTCCCCCAGATGGAGGGGGGCAATGATTGCTGCTGCAAAACATCCACAATGATGGAAAATGAAATGTTTGGTGTGCTGGTGCGCCTCCAGGAGCTAGCTGTGTTGCTGGATGAACTGGGTTTCCCACTGGCTCACCTGGATCTTGGGCAGCCTCTGAGCCCCAACGTGTCCCAGCTCATGTTAGTGGCTTGTAAGCCAGAACTCTAGCTCCTAGGATTTCTGGCTCTGGTGCAAGCTACTGATGTGATAGTGATTTCATTTAGGAGAGAACTAGGAAATATGTGGCTTTTGTTCCAAATGAGAGTGAAGCCAAGTATCCAATTGCTCTTTGAAATGCAATAGCTCTGGCCTGGAAATTGCAGATGAGTGGAACCCCTTTTTTGCCCTGTACCACTCAGATTCAGGGTTGTGGCAGCCCTGCAAATAACCCAAGCCTTTAGCTATTCTCAAGCACTGGCCTAGTTTCAAGTTGGCACAGAGTAGTTTAAGGCAATTATAAGGTCTATGGCAGCCAAGCTCTCTGCCTGCCCCTTTTGTAGAGGCAAAGGGGAGCAAAAAGCACCAGCTGTTTGGAGAGCCTCAGGAAGCAGGGGTAGATTGACTGTGTTAGGGCTGGTGACACAAAATGGGAAAGCAATGATTTCAGAGATTAGTATTTTGCCAGTGGAGGGTCTGGACTTTATTATCACATAAGAATTCAGGCCAGCAGGAGCAAAGTCTCGTCATTAGGAGTTGCACAGGTTGTGCAGAGCTGAACAACACACAGCATGAGTTGTTCAGGGACATTCATCAGCAGAGAGGGACTGAACAGACTTGTCCTCCTTCCTTTTTAGCCTCCAATGACCTTAAAGGTGTCCATCCATCATAACCCAGCCAAAATTAACACCAAAATATTTGATAGAGTGACTTCAGAAAATTTAGACATTTATATGGCTACACAGAGTAGTATCTGAAGAACTGCTTCAGTAAGCTGTTTTAGAAAATTCTTTTTGCAGAGCACTGAACTTTTGCCAACACAAACTAGTATGGAAAGAAAACTAAGACAAAAGCTCTTTTCTTTACATCAAGTACCCCAAGAATTGGGAAGATGAAGGAAATATATGTTGAAGCGAAAACAGTAGGTGCAAAACTATTGCTTTGACTGAGTAGCAAGGTGTTAAAGTTTATGAGGAACAGTAAACATTCACCCAGTAGGGAAATGACAGTGCCTGGCTGCAATCATATGAATGGCGAAAGAACTAAGATTTAGCACGGTGCTAACACCAAATGGATAGTGCTAGAAAGGGGAAAGGAACGGGGTGATGAAGATAAAGGAGCTGGTATACAGTCCCAGAAAGAGAAAAAGAGCCTGCTGCTCTACATAATACAATAAATGCAGTTTCACTAGCTGTGAAAGAGGCTGGAAATTAACCTAAGGTAGTGAAGAGTAAAAATAGTCTTGGAAGTTAACAGGTCACTGCTCAATTAGAGGAAACAACTGCGTAGCCATTAAAATTGCAAGTCAGAGGACTGCGAGCAAATGAGCAAAATGTGGAAATGGATAAAGGGTATTTGAGAGCAAATTATGGGGAAAATCTGGTGGTTCTCAGTTTGAATAAAAGTAATGACCTTAACCAACACAAAGCACTCAGCAGAAGGTAAATGCATGGCTCCATTAAAGGCTGTAAGTGTTAGATAAAAGTGACCTCTAATGGGGAATATAAAAAACCGATGGCCTTAAAGATAAGTGTACACACAGGTTGTAATGCGAACGTTTATTTTGATGTCAGAGGGCTAATGACTGCAATATTTTAAGAGGAAACTTCAGAAGTTTGATGAGAACGAGAGAAAAGTCGAGTTGCTCCAGGTTATGCCCATGTGTGTGATCTCGGCATTGCTGCTGCTCTGTCGTGTCTCGGGGTCCCTCCTGAAGCCGCTCACCTCTGCAGGGCAGAGTGTCTTCAACAAGCCAGGTCAGGCCTTCGATGGTCCGGCTAATTACTCTGCAATAGCTAAATTAGATGACTGCAGCTGGTGCTCCGCTGGAGAGGAATACAGCAGCACTTCGGTAGAGTGCAGTAGGTTTGCTGTCAGTAATTGAAATGATCCTGAAAGAAATGAGCAATAAAGTAGTTTAACTTTTAAAGCAGCAGTGATAAAGGAAAACAATTCAGCTGCAATTATGCTGCTAAAAAAAAAAGGAAAAGGGGTAAAAAAAATAATTCTGCAAAGTCTCCTTGGGAATATTTACCCACTAAACAGTAGATGAGCAAAATACTTGAAAAATATTCTCTGATTTTAAAGTCTAGGTTAATTAAAAGTGGAGACAGGATTTCCTTATAGGGAAGAGAGAGTGAAAATAAAACCAGAGGTATTCAAAACTTGATGGAAATAGCCCCGGTCCTTTTGGAGTTCCCACATCTGCATTGGAGTAGTGTTTGATGGTGTCATGCTTCTGTGGAAACAAGGCTTTTAAATGTTAGTGGAACCTAATTCTCTCTCTCTTTCTCCCCCCCC
>JANZLQ010000100.1:4925397-4939855 GCA_026212715.1 Elanus axillaris
CCCCCCCTCTCTTAGTCCTACCTGAACTCAGAGATACCACTCAGTCTGTTTAAAAAAAAAACCAAGCAAATGAAACACCACCCTCCTACACCCCCCAACTAACCCAACCCAAACCAAAAAAACCCACTCACAAACCCAAAACAGGCAGGAAAGGAGGACAAGCCGGGGAGAGGAACAGGTTAGTTTTTTTGTGTTTAAATCTTATTTTATTTTTAAATTTTTAAAAATTTTATTTTATTTTCTAATTGCAAGCCTGTTGTCTAGGTGGAGATGTTGACACAAGGTTTCTACATCACGGGTTGAATTTCTGGTAGATGGCCCTCTGCACCTCTAATAAAAGACACAAAATCACAGCCAATAAAAAATAATTGGAAGAGAAAATCCTGAGAATGAAATGTCAAATAGCACTGGAAATGCTAACACAGGAGGGAAAATTATTAGTAAATATGTAGGTGAGACTAAAACTTCTCCCTTTATGAGTGGAAAAGGGCAGTTATAGGTGAAGGGCAAATACCCTCATATTAAGTATCTAATTGGGATTATTTATCACTGCTTATTAGAAGAAGGGTTGGGCAACTCAATTATAAGCCCAGAGAGCAGGGATTCTGCAATGTAGACAGTACCCGAATGTTTGGTGAGAAATTAGGAGCTTTACAAGTGAGAGGACATAAAAAGAAGCACTTCTTGCGTTTTATGGGGCAATCCTTGAAAAAAAAATAGGTGGTGAGGCAGGCCATGCTGCATTGTTGCATTACAAAAGATTAAATGCCAGAGGTGTTTGCAGGAGAATTAGCCTTGATAGTGGCAGAAGAAAATCTTTCAGGTTGCTCCTGGTTCCAGCTGAGTGGGGACACTGGAGAGGCATTGGCGAGAGGCTGCATTATATGTCCCTGTCTGGCTGCAGTGGTGTGACATGCATAGGTTTGTGTTCTTCAGCTGCCTGGCAGTATTTGCACCAAAAAAAGGGTGCAATACCCATTTTGGGTAAAATGGGCCAAGTTGGCCAAGGCTTGTTATACAGAAATTGTTGAAACAAGCTCAACTCATGTTGATTTTGGTGGGTCAGGAGTTGTGCATGACAAGGTTGAGTTTGTGGTTTGCTGGCTGCTGCTAAGTTCCATGACGATTAGCAGTAACCGCTTATAAATCTAATACTGATGCAGACCCAGTTGTTTTCTTTCATACCTATTGTTATATGATGCGGGGGCAGGCAGAGATTTGCAGTTCATATAGGAGACCAGATACAAGGAAAAATGGTTGTGAACAAATACGTGGAGTGAGGGTTTGTTGATGGGTAAGTGAAGGGAGGGTAGAAGCAACAGGCCAGATTCAAAATTGCTCATAAAAACAACTTTTTTTTGACTTGTAAATGTACAAATCCCCTCTCCATTAT
The DNA here is from genome assembly GCA_026212715.1 of Elanus axillaris. Classification (NCBI taxonomy): domain Eukaryota; kingdom Metazoa; phylum Chordata; class Aves; order Accipitriformes; family Accipitridae; genus Elanus; species Elanus axillaris. Next base: position 4,926,791 of record JANZLQ010000100.1, read on the forward strand.
CTGGGCAGGTCTTGACCGTGCTAACCTCCTTTCTGTTAATGTGCAAGGTGTAAACACCTGCTCGGACATTCCCTGTTCTGTAGGCAGTTTAGCAGCTAAAATTCAGATTCAGAAATTGGCTGCTTGATAGTAAACCATTACTGTGGAGGTAAGCATCTCAGAAACAGTGCAGCTGTCACTGCAAGACAGTTGTTTAAATATTTGGAAACATTATGACTATGGAAATCTGTAGTCTAGGCATGACTGAGCAACCTTTATGGCTTTTTAATGAGCCAGCCCAAACAAGACACAGTGGCAGGCTGAAATGGAGCAAACAAAGTGCTGCCTTTGAGCTGCTGATGACTTTGTCACATCTCCACTTAAGTGGTTGTGTCCCACCTCATACCCGTGTCAGTAGTATTTCATGCAGGGCAGAAAGGTTTAAAGGAGCTACCAGAGGTTGTGGAGGGAAGCATGATAGTGGAAATTCAGCTGTATTGACTATTTGAAGTCCCCAGCCATGAGGTCTACTACCTGGCATTTTCTGGAGACAGCAAGGCTGATGGAAAACAAGAAGCGGGTACAAGAGAATTGCTTCATTAAATACATTTCCATGTCCAGCTGGCTTCTGTGTGCTAGAGAAGCAAAGTGAATTAAGCAGATGTAAATATAAAATAATATGAAAATGAATAGGAGTTGAAGCCGTATTGAAAATACGAGAATTAAAAGTTTACATCAGAATATATTTCTTGTCACCGCTTCTTTAAAGAAAATTCTAGGACTGGTGGCTCTGGGGGTGGGAAAGAGCTTGGAAATATTTCATCTTTAGGAGCAGGTCTGCATTGTGGGGGGAGAGGGGGGGGATGTGTTTCTTGGCTTTCGTGCTTGCAGGACTGTTTTAGCCAGTGACTGCTTTAGCTGTGTCTGTGGCTATCAGTGAATCCCGGGATACTAGCAGCTCACAGAGGAGTTTTCCTCTGTGAATTTGGTAGGTCTTGGAAAATGTTCTCTGACTGCTCGGAGACAGATTCAGCTTGCTAGCGCAGGTAGTGAAGACTTGGTGTGTCCTTCTACTGGCTGTTCCTACTAGGGGAGAAGAAACGTATCCACCCAACAAGCTGTTCCTGCTGTCAACATGACAGTTTATTTATGGGTTATTAATGCCCAGTGTCACTGTAGAAACTTGTGTTTGCCTTCACCCACCACAAATCATGAAATAGTGCACTTGCAGCAGAGGGCCTGGAAAGCAGGTGGTTTAATTATATGCTTACTACCTGCAAAACAGGGCTGGCATCCACGTTTGCCAGGCTGAAGATAAGATGGTACTGAAGTATGGCCAGTATGATGCCAGCGGGGATGAGTGTCTTTGCTGCTTACTGCAAGGCTTGTGGGGAATATTTCTGCGTAGGAATATTTTCCATGTGGACCAGTTTCAAGATAGTGCTGTGTTCAAGGTCCGGTATAAGTAGTCTAGAAGTGGGATAAGTGTAGCTGGACTGGCTCAAGGAGAAAAAAGAAATAATGTGTGGTTTGTGTTCACCAACCTGGCAGCATTGCCCAGGACCTCAAGGGCAAAGATTGCAGAAGTTAATGCTATAATGTGGGTTTGTAGAGCAGGAGTGTTACATATGCTGCATTTTTCTATTTTTATTGCATTGCTATAGTGGTGCACTACAGTGACAATTTGCCAGCTCTCAGTTTGTGATAGATATTTTGTGCTTGTGACACCTTGATCCCTCTAATTAATAAATGCTTGTAACTCAGTCTCATGAATCTTCCTTATTTTGGCAGGCATCTGCATGCAACCAAAATGATGTATTAACAAAACTGGAAGGATGAACAGGGCCCATTTAGAAATTTGTAATGCAGGAATAGATAAATTGAATGTAATTGGCAGTGCATGTTTAAGTGTGCAAAATGTGACAAAAAAGAAAGCACTGCAAAATAGAGAAAATAGCCCCAGAGCCCAGGGAAGCAGGAGACTCGGAATGAGGTAATTTCTTCAGGAGGAATATTCAGGTAATGTGCAGGTGGGGAGAGTTGCGTGGCAGTAGATGAGTATGTACACTCGTATCATGGCAGGCTAGAGAGTTTGGCAGTGCCTGCGGGATGTGGAGGGGAAATGCATTAGGAGCTGGTCTCACTATGGTTGAGCAGGGTTGAGCAACTGCCTGTTGTGCTCTGTTGGCCACCAAGATTGGTGGGAGGTCCTGATCCTTGTTCTTTCTAGGGAAGCATTTATCCTTCCCAGTACGCCTGCTATCCTGTGATGTGGGCAGCTCACTAGTCTTTCCAACACCGCTCTTCCACTTTAGTCTGCTAAAGGTTGATCCTGCACCTAAAATTCATCTCCAATGGGAAGCCTTGCCAGAGGAAAACTTGTGCTTCTCCAGCATAATAGCAGTGATACTCCCTAGGTGACTTCTGCTTTCTGGCACTGCCTGATTGATACAGATTGCAATTTTTTTTTTTATGAGGAAAATGATAGAGAGAAAAAGGAGCTTTTATCACTGCTAGAGGTAGTGAAGATCAGCCTTTTACTATTAATAAACTGGTAGCTGGTACTGTGGCTATTACTGTCTTACCAGTGTGTCAAAGTACCGCTGTGATCATGCACAAGAAAGTAAGTATAGGACCTGGAGAGGTTGGGGCTTAGTGCACTAGACCTAGGAGAAGAGGCTGAAGAAATTGAGCTTGCTTAGTGTACTGAAGAAGAGACTAAAGGTGATTTAACAGCACCCTGCAGCTACTTGAAGAGCAGGTGTCCTGGTTTTGGCTGGGATAGAGTTAATTGACTTCCTAAAAAGGTGATGGAGTCACTTATCTTCAGTGCCAGACAGCATGGCAGGGGCCACAGGTTGTGTCTTGTGCAGTTGGGGTTGGAGACTGGAAAAAAATTTTCCACCCAGGAGGGTGGACCAACAGTGGACTCTCCATCCTCAGAACTTTTCACAACTTGACAAGACAAAGCCCCGGTTGATCTGACCTAATGTTGGAGTCTCCTGAGACACTGTGGCCCTGTGGCTTTATGGAGTCTGGGCCATCTGAAGGTGTAGAGCAACATAATTACATGTAAAAGAAGGAGGCATAAGCAGAATTGGGAGCAAATTTACCACCTAAACATCACTGTAAATGTGCAACTGATCATTCACATGTAACAAAGTCAAACCATGTAGTTAAGAAAAAAAGCTTACCTAGGTAGGCAAAGAAATGTCAGGAGTTTTATTCAATTTTGGTTTGGGCAGGTATTTGGTTGCTATATTTCAGTAGCTGCTCCAGTGTGGACTGTCAGACTACCTGCTTACTGGGTTAGGATTAATAAAGCCAGCTGTTCAGAAGAGTAATATCTGTGACCTTAAGTGGCTTGCTAGCGGCAGATCTTTCACTCTAGACGATTAGACCCCTACAAGGGCACCGGCTTAAATGCCGGGCAACAATCAAAATATGGCCATTTATACGAGCTTAATTTGTAATGGGTTCGTACCTTCTCATTTACGTATAGAAGACACACATAAAAACCTGCACATAATTACTGTTTTGTGTATAGGATTTGAAGACTTGTATCTATTGCTTAAATGATAAACTACACAGTCTTAACTTGAGCCATAGAGTTCTAGGATTTAATTCCCTGTGGGAAACCATGTGTTATTTACTATGTCTGTAGAGAAAGCAACTGACAAAAATTAAGCCAAAAGAAAACCAAAGGATTAGATAAAGATTATTCTTTATGAGGCTTGGGAGAAGACTCTTTTGCAGGTGATACAAAGAATAAAGAAATGGGGAATCAACCCTTTACAGTCTATTAATTATCTCTACAGTGATATTGGCCTCTGCTACATATTCAACAGTAATTTTTGCTATGGAAAGGAGTGTAAACATGTGAAACTATCACATAATTGCTTTTAACATTAGCTAGAACATGGTTGAATTTCTCTACCAAAAACCACCTAAGTGAGAATATAACGATATAATATATAATTAGTAAAACATAGTATAAATATGAATTTCCTTCCTTTAGAAATTTGTGATATGAAGACATGATTCCATTGTCTAAATAGGCATCTTGGTTGCTGGGTGATACTCTGCCTGGTATCTTGCCAGTGCCTGCAGAGAGCACAGGTCTCCTGGGAGGTTCCTGTAGGTCCTACCAGCAGTTCTTGCATCCTGTGTGCCATGTTGTGCTGATGTCTCTGTTAGTCTAGAGTGTAGGAAATGGCATTAAGTGCTGTAAGCATTGGCTACGTCAAAGAAATGGGTGATGGGATTTTAAGGGATGATGTGAAAATCACAATTGTTGGCATTTTGAAATGAACAGCCTTCAAATAACATCATTTTTTAAAACGACGAATGCGAGGCATTGGGGTGGAGACAGAAGTTCCAGCTGATACAATTTTGAAGTATTTCAGCATATAAATAGGTCTGGGCATGAACCACTATGCAAGATTTTAAATCATATTTTGGATTTGATTACTTGCTGGTTTATATACAGTTCATTTCAAGATTCTGGTGTTGACTGTTTTTTATTTGACATTCAGGATGCAAAACATGGGTGTTTCAGAGCTTTTGCAATCAAAGCTACATTTCAGCCTTGTAATGGAGCTGTTTTCTTTCACTAGAAATATACCCATGGTAAATTGTTTCCATATATATGGCTGCAAAATATTAAATATTAAAAAGGTAAATAGTCTTCCTTTTCTTTGAGTATATTTAGAAACATTCATTATACAGACAAAAAGTACACATCCATTAAACCGGAGCTGTTTGGGGTTTGATATATCTAAACCCATGTAGTATTTTAATGTTCACTGTTCATTTCCTTGCTTTACAGAGTAAATAAAAAAAAGAACTTTCTTTGTTCTTATACAAACATTAATAAAATAAAAATCTTCACTTCAGCATGAGGTTTGCTTGAACAAAAAGGCAATATTAGGCCTTGGAATAATATTTCTGCAGCAGTTACGTGAAAAATGAACTTCATCTCTGTTATTGCACAAAACCCAGAAGGAGATCCTTGGCCGGTAGAAAACATCACTCAATTTGGTTTACATCAGAGAAATTTATTTGTGCATAGACAGCTCAGGGAAAGATGGGGCATAATCTGAGTGGGCAGAGAATCACTTTCTTCGGTGCTGTAGTCCAGAAGTTTTTGTAGTTCTGCAAGACTGGCCAGGTTCACTGGGAGCAGGTACGGGTGTGCATTTCCCATTTTCCCATTGAGAAGATTAACTCATGGGACCATGCCAAAGCTTTGGTCACAGGCTGGATGGATGAACGATTTGCTCTTGCATTTGTGGATTGTTTCTTATTTCTTATTTCTTCTCAGTAACAGGATATTTGTTTAGAGGGGAAAATTGAATATTTAATATGGGCATAAGGAAAAAGTTTTGTCTTTGGAAACAATGATTACTGTTTTTTCTGGTAATTCATATGTAAATACATTTGCTGTTCAAGGACACTGGATGAATGCTCTGAAACAATCAGCCCTTTTCCGCAAACCTTTCATAAGACTAAATATATGCGAATCTTTGTACTACTTTATTTGAAGATATAATGCCAGTCCTTTTTTTTATATCACACTCCATATTCCCCTACCTTAGTGGCTGCACTGCTATTTTTATATATAAGTAAAGCATGGGTAATGTTTAAAGGATAATGTAGCCATGGAAAAATAGTCAGTGATACTTTGGCTGAGTGCTGCTTCATCTTTGACAGCCAGATGGAAACAGATTTGATTTGTAATCACAGGACAAATGCTATGGTTGAATATTTATTTATTGGCTGGAGCTGAAGGCTGGATGCTCTCTGCTCTCTCGGGAGGTGCTGTAGCTTTTACTCACAGCTCGGTACTCAGCAGCGAGAGGAGGAAATGTACCACCGCCTTCTGATATTTCAGTCTCTCGATTTGTCTCTGGCACCTCTAGAGTTACTTAATTTGTTGTTGCAATTCCTGAATATGTATAAAAGGAGATAACTGAGGGATTAAATTGTTGATGCAGGGGGTTGTGATATGACCAGGGTTTAAATCCCATGAAATTAGTGGGGTGTCTCCTGTGAACTGCGATAGTCTCTGAACTGTACCTATGGAGAACGGGGGGAGGAAAACCTTACATGGGCAGACAGAGAAATCTCCCTTTGCCACTGAGCTTTTCCCCCTGCATATGCGCTGTTGGGTTCCCTCTGTAGAAGATTATGCTGAGGGATAAAAGCATAACCTGCTCCAAGCATCTCTGCTTTATGATGCTGGAGGGGCTTGATTTTGCATGCTGCCGACAGTCCTGCCCCTCTCGTGCACACACTTTAAGCGCAGATGTACTTTAAGCACATTAGTGATCCAAAGAACTTGTTCTCCACTGTATGGTGGATTTAAACTAAATTAATGTTTATTCTTCCTACTTATCAGTGTGTAGGAGGGTGGGATTAAGTTGCATAAAAAGTAAGAAGTAAAAAAGTAAGAAGCAGCATTTCTTATATTTTTTTTCCTGGTCCTGGATGTGTGACTTGAGATTTGAAAAGTGTCTCTCTTGGTTGGTGAACTTCAAATACACATTAAGTTTTCAGTGAGAACTGATGCACTTTGGTGTGTTTTAAGAAAGAGTTTTTTCAGGTAACAAAGTTATATCAAACAAAGACATAGTGCTGCATTTCTTTCAACTGTCTTCCACTGGCAGGGAACGCAGGCCAGATTTTGTTCCCATTGGAGCCAATGGGAGCTCAGCAATGCTGATTTTGGAACGAGCAAGATTTGGCATGGTATATGCAGGTTGCAGGCTGGAACAAATATGCGTTAAAAAACCCCATTTCATATATAGAACATAATTTTGTCCAAGTCTGTTGAATTTTTGAAATTATAATTACTGTTGTTGAAGTCTCAGCTTACAGATGTAAATATGTGCACGTTCAGAGTTCAGTCTTGTATGAGTTTTGCCAGTAGGAACTTGCCACAGGCTTTCTGGCACTGATAAAAGCCTACTTGAGTGTTCAGTATCTATAAAACAAGGTAATTGAATTAATGCATTTGAAATGGATCTTATGTAAAATGTAACCGAAAGACACGTTTATATTAATTTAAAGAATATTAACATTAAAGTATTGCTTTGTAAAGCAATTTAATTCAATGGTCTGGAGACAATTGTTAGCTATATTAGTGTAACTTCTGAGAAAACACAAGAACAATTGAGTTACTTCAGATTTATGCTTGTCTATCTGAGACAGGGATCTGTTGGAAGGCAGATAAAACATTGTTCCACATTACTGTAACTTAGTAACATTGGAGAAAGATTAAAGCATAAAAGTGAATACTGTGTAATTCAGCAATTCAGAATACAAGAGGAAACAAGAGGGATGAAATAGGTTTGTTCTAGAAATCAAAGTTCAGAATTTCCTGCGTTTTGTGCACAGGCATCATCAGCCATGCATTTTCAGTAATGTATACTACTTCTATTTGTAATACGGTTTCTAGTCCTGTTCATCGGGTCTTATTCAGGACTGTTATGATCACAAAATGTTAAACACATATAAGTCAGCATCCCAATATAACTTCTCCAGTATGTACCTGAGAGTTTTGATTTACATTCTCTTTTAGTGATTTTTTTACTTCAATTCTAAGAACTTGTAAGAAAGGTGCCAGCAGCTGAGGGGTCTTTCTTTTATCTTCAGAGCAGCTGCACCCACAAAGCTGCATTATAAACATGCACGGTTCCCAGAAGACACAAAAAGCCACGTTATTATTAGGAAGGATTTGCTCCCAGGTGAGGGTATTGCAGCCTTTGCACCTAGACCCTGAACTTTTCATTAAGGCTACCAAGGGAAGGGTCAACCCCAGCACGACATGGCTGTGTTGTTTGCAATGTGTTTCATTCACGTCACAGCCTTTGTGCATGTCTTGCTCTTTAGTGGGGCATCAGAGATTTTTTTTTTTTTTCATCTCACAGGACCAAACCTGCCCTCAGACAGAAGCAGGTGCAGCTAGAGGTGGAAGCCGTGCAGTGCTCCTGGCCCCTTTTCCTCTCCCAACCAACAGTTGTCATCCAAGATGGGTCATGAGGGACAAATAAATTTTAAACCCGTGACTTGTTTCACTTCTGGTTTGAACCCTACGATTACTGGCATGGCTAAAGCAGGGCAAATGCCCCTTGCTGTGAATTTCAACTAAGTATAAATAATCATGACAATCTCATTGCTTTTATCTCTAGTATTGCAAAACCAATGTAAAATGCACAAACTGTACTTAAGCCTTTATATAAACATTTTAATGGTAGCCAAGATATCAAAGCATATTTCTAGGGGAAATGTGCATTGTCAGCAAAAACGGTCATGCCAATGGTTGTCTTGTTACTGGAGGAGCTGGACTTGTAAAGGGCTCTTGCAGGATTTAGTGGAAGTTCGGTGTGAGGTAGTCCTTATGCAGTGCTGATCAAATAGGTGCTGAATGAAAGAAAACTCTCTCTGATTGTCTTCATTTCAGAGCGAAAGAATAAAACATTCTGGAAACTGGAAAAACAGAGCAGTTAAAAGCCCCACAAGATCTGAATCCCTCTGGAAACTGTGCTTCGTCTTCTGTCTGTAAGTGCTATGCACCAGCAAGAAGGGAGATGGTTGGAAGTAGCCTTGTATTTCAAAGTTGATAATTTTTTGTTTGTTTGTTTGTTTTTACTGATAACTCAGGGGACAATAATTATGAAAGTACAGTACAGACATTGGAAGGGAGCTAGGGTCTAAATAAAAATGAAAAATATGAAGGGAATGCTTTTATGTGATAAGTATGAAAAGAAAGGTGGAATTTGGGAGCCTTTGCAAATGTAAGACTAAAAACTCGGTCTTGCAATGTAAGGAGAACTGAGTGTTTGATAAAAGGCTGTAAGGTGCTCAGAGAGGGACTATGTGAGATCAAAAATTAACCCTCACCAGACCAGTGAGAGTTTACCAAGAGGAAGTTACTCAGCAATGAAACCGATAGTGGGTAGTGGTTTGAGTTTGTGATGGTGTCAGCAAATTAAAAAAAAGCCAAAACAGGAAGGGCCATAAGGTAGGATGTTAGGTGAAGCTCAAAAGTTTTCAAAACCTGTAAGATAGTTCTAAAGGTAAATGGATTAAAAAACCCCCACCCTGCCAACATAATAATGAATGTTAGTAAAAAACCCAAGAGAGCAGTTTGGACAAAGGAGATGATGGGAGCCCCATTAGTTTGGAGGAATTCTTCGTAGGAGCAGGAGACAATGGTGCAGCAGCAGATGAATAGACTATTTTCTGTCTGAAAGCTAATGCTTTTGGTTGGGTGCTAGAGCACAAATCAATGCATTGCCAGAAAGAGGTATATTATTACTGTGAGAAAAGCTAGAAGCAGTAGAAAGTAAACAGATGAGATTCAAGGCTTTCAGCAATGAGCTTATCTCTGCTTCACGGATATTTCTACAAAAGTCTTCAGAACATAACATTTGGAAAAGGTGCAATATTTAATTGTAACTGGATGGGGGAATGGGGAACCAACCCAAGATTTGGTTAGAGAAGTGCCAAAGCCCTTGGTATTATCCAAAATCCCATTCGCTGGGGACGCAGAGTGAATACAGCGGTGGCAGAGCTTGCAGCATGCTGCAAAACAGAGGTGCGCTCCCAGAAAAAGAGAAAATGGAGGCAGTGATACTTTTGCAGGTTAACTGTTTCTGCCACACGGGTGTTAGTCCACCCCCATATTTTCTGCAGTGCACTGATATAGATAATGCAACTATAGTAGTCTCTGATCATGTCCAGGCCTTGGACTGGGTGGATTAGTGGAAAAATATATGTGTATTGCAATATCAGAAAGTTGTTTGCACTTATCCCCTTAGTTGTAAATGGTACTGCATAGGCATCTTTGGTAGAAAAGATACTTGAGCTTAACACTGGAAATAAAATCTTTTTCTTAAATGTACTTTTTCTAACTTGATAGTTATTAGGTCTTCATGTATGAGATCTGTCTGTTGTATATGTTTTTTTTTAATATCTCTGGTATTAGCATTTTGAGGGGGGTTTCTGACAAACAAAAGATATGCTAACTTCTCATTCTCATTGCTAATGAGATGACTTTTGATATTTTAATATCTAGAGATCACAATGACTGCAACTTTTCCTTATCTACACCTTCATCTTCAAAATCTATCTTAGAATGAAGGAAGAGGGATGAAGATAAACTTTATGGAATAAAGTCAAGACGAGAACGTCTTCCTCAAAGAACTGACAGGAGAACCAAGATTTGCAGTCTTCTGGCAGGTTAAAGGTCAGTTTTCCTCTGAAACAAATCACTAGCTAAAAGGGGAACAGGAGGGCTATAAAAACACAGTGTAGGCAAGAGCAGGAGAATTCTTTTGTATGGTCAATGTATACATATGTTTTCAATAAGAGAGCTTTAGGATTGAATTTATTATGACATAAAGCTTTTCTATTTTAAGTGTCTTGTTTTAGAATTGGTAAGAAACCTAACACACAGTATATGATCTTCTATCACATTAACGTTTCTTGTTAAAGTCCTGATGGGAAATTTTGAAAACTGAAATTAAAAGTAACTACATTGTAACGTGAAATCTGCTGGCAGAACAAGAGGCAATAATCGCATATCACACCTTTCAGGTTTGCTTTGTATCAGTACCGGGACTGAAATAATTAATATAGGAAAAAGTTTCATTTTCTGCCAGATGACTGAATACAGTTTGATGTTTGCAAACTGAGAATAAAACAGCTGCCTAAGTGCAGTGTGATTTCCTTGATTCCGCATTTCGGAGGATAAAGCTGCAAGTGAGCCTGGGTGCGTCTATTTTGCATTTACTCCAGCCCCTTGAGTGTGTGGGTTGCGTGCTACCATGATACACACCCGGTGTGTACAGCTGGGGAGAAAATGGGAGGAAGAGCACAGAGCTGCCCACAGTCTGTGCAACGTGTGTTTGAGAGCAGGAATGCCTTAGCGAGTAGTGCAAGTGATGGGGAATTGCTGGGGAAAGGTTTGCTTTATCTAGTATGCACTCCATGAATTTGACTCCCTACCAAGTCCACATACTCCAGCCTAGACTTGCTTTACAAAGTATTATGCAACCAATGTGCTGCAGAGTCCAGAAGGAAAAGGGTTTATCCCAAACCCACTCCTACCTCACCAGCCTGGACTTCTTTATGTTCAGAAAGCTGCATTCAGAGGTGATGCGCAGGAGTGAAAAAGTGAAGCAGGAGGAAGGTAGATTATTCTCTGATAAATGATAGTTGAGATAAATTTCTGCAACTAAATGCTGAAGGCACCTGGAAGAGCATAATCAGAATGGGCCATTTGTAGTGATTTTTTTAAAAAAATGCCCTGAGTAGTTACATGAAAGTTTAAAGAATTTGATTTTCCTTCCTTTCCTGATTTCCTTATCACAACACAGGCTATAGCACATGCCTTGTTCTCTCTGAAGGGTTTTTATGGCCCTAATTACCATGTTGGAAGTACAGAAATGTTACTGTTTGAGGAGCAAGAAATGTCTCCAGGGTGTCTATCCCATTGTAAGAGTGCTGTGTGAGATAGAGTGAATTGTCCACATTCACTTAGGTTTATCTCTTTCTTAGACTATAGAAAGAACTGGATGAATGCCTTAAACTAGGACCCTAAGTATGTGATGGCTGTAGCTGTATGGAGTGAAGGTCCTCATGGGCAAACTAAGGCTGTTTTCTGTGCTGTACCCAAGATTGTTCTGTGCCAGTAAGCAAAACCAGAAGATGGTCGCTTGACCAGTGTGGGGAGAAAAGGGGCATGCAAAATGCGTGGTGGGAAGAGAAACGGTAACAGTAATCATTACTTGACAGACATTCCTGTTTTACCTCTGCCATATCACCCAGTGCAGCATTTTGGAGGAGAGCCTGATGTGGCTTCTCCTGGCTGTGAGCATGGACTGGGTCTCCCGCATGGTGGTGAAAAACTGCTAGACAGGGGAAAAGGCTCTTGGTCTGATGAACCATTTCAGAAACAGATTTAATCTCTCTGAGATTTATGTTGCTTTTCCCTCCAGCTGCGGTTAGGGTTTGTTGGGATTTGCAGACTATCTTCCTTCTCCCTGATGCTTTTAAGTAAATCTTAAGAGTGCTGTTGCTGAGAGGGCAGTTCCCTGAAGACCCATCTAAACCAGACAAGGATCCCTGATATTTAAAGCACAGGTCTAAGAGATGATGAACGCAGGAATCTGCACGTTGTGTCTGGCAGAGCTGTTGACCAAGAAATGTGTTCCTTTTGTTGAGATAACATGAGGATGATCTGGTTTGGGGCCTCTTCCTCCATTGGCAAGCCATGAAAAAATTGTTACTGAAATACATGGCTAAATTATTCTTTCCTCTCTCTCTCTTTGGGTTATAAAATATCGCCTGTCAGATTAGGAAAACTAACAAAATTTGCAAAAGGTAAAAAGAAATTACCTAAATGACATACTTTACTTTTCTGAGTTACATCGTCCAGTAATGAACATCTAAATTCATATGCCATAAGCAGCAATGATACATGAGGAAGGACAGCTTTGCAGGCCTCCCCTCTATGCATTAGCTTTGTAAAATTAATTTGTTGTCATTTCCCTCATATATTCTTTTTACAGTGCATAAGAATGTAAGAAGCTGAAGGAGCAACATAAATGAAAGTAAAATCAGGGCACCTATATACAAATAGAAATAAAACTGATAAATATACAACGAGAAAAATATTTAAAAGATTAATTTTATCATTAGCTGAATCTTTTAGGGCAATTTTGCTGTCACTAAAGCAGCATTAATAAGCAAGTCTACAGTAGGATACAGCAGAGCTGTGATTAAAGAGGGGTAATGTTTAACTAATAGGCTTTGAAATGCGCTTCCCATCTGTCTGGTGCTGGCTCATTCAGGAAACACACATTGGAGGGCCTTGCCTGCTAAGGGGCAAGAAGAGAGGTTTCTGAAAGCACAAAACTTAGTTGAATACAGAACTGGCACGTAGTGACAAGATGAAATTACTACCTATTCTGCCAGGAGTCCTCCCTCAGATGTCAGGACTGTAATTTAAGGAGAATAAAAAAAAAGAAAAAGTGTACTATTTCCCATCTCCTCCCTTTTGCTTTTTACACATATTGG
>JANZLQ010000100.1:4939860-4954625 GCA_026212715.1 Elanus axillaris
GGGGGGGGGGGGAGATGCCATAATTAAGTAGCAAAAGGGCTTCTCCTTCCAGCCCTGTCAGGAAGCAGGAGTGCTAGAAATCTATTGCAGTTTTTTTGTACTAAAGAGAGCTAGGTACATTTTTACCAGGTCACAGATAAGCCTGAAAATCTTTGGTGCTTTTCTTTGAACTTTGAAGATTCAGCTGGCAGTATTGATGGAGGCCACAGACCGGCATATGAAAAACCCTAACCTTTAATAAAGACATGGATCTCTACAATACGAATTATCACATGCAGATCTGCAGGGACATGCTTCATTCTTCCATGTTTGTTATTCTCCCAATTTAAAAATCAGTTCCTTACTTATATAAACCCAAGTTTTGGAGTTCACATGTAAACTGAGATAAAAAAGTAACTGAATTCAGCCTTTCTCTAATGACTCCAGTGGCCTTTGGATGAACTTCTCAATTATTATCCTCTTATTTTTTATTATTTAGGAAAACTTTTACATACCATGTTAGTTTACCTGTGTAAGTTCTGAATAAAATCTGGTAAGACTATTACAAGTACCATTAGTATGATGCACAAATTTCAGTACTTTCTTTTCTTGTTGGGCTCCATTTTACAGACTTTTGACAATGTTAGAATGCTTGAAAAATCTGATTTTAGTTTTGAATTTGCAATGAAATTTCAATTTTTTATGATATTACATGTCTTAAAGTTTTGAAGTGGATATGTTAAAACCACTACAATTATTCATTAACTCAGCAGCTACATCTTTGCCAGATAGATTCCCAATTTGAAATAACTAGCTCAGACTGCAGAAATCCGAATGACGAATTGCTTCTAAATTTTCTATAATAGTGTGTTACCTTTGAGTTTGTTTTATAATTGTTATAGATTCATGTTCAAAGATATAGTTTGACTTTCTGCTAATCCTTCTGATTTAATCAGTGTAATAGTCATTCAGTAAAGGAAGTTAATAAATCAGAAATAATTAGTAGTGACAGTAGAAAGTAGATGGTACATCAGATTTTTGGGGACACTGCCTGAAAGACTCAGTGGACTCTTATCTAGTGCAAACACCTATGACTATCAAGTACCATGATAACCTTAATAACTTTGTATTCTAGTAAATCTTTAAAGATGTTCTAATGAACAGTAGGAAGGGGCTGAAGTCCTTATCAGCAAGCAGCAAGAAAAGATGTGCCTTTTGGGAAGATATTTACATTAGCTCATGGTGATTTTTCTGTTCTTAATCAGGGGGAGAAGGAAGCAAAGGCAGGAAGCAGGTTTTTGAGCTAAGAGAACTGCAGCCTCCCATTCATGTGTACTTATTTTAGAGGGAGTTTGTTGGGAAGGAGACCAAAGCCAAGTGGTGTAATCCTCACACAAGAACTGTATACGCCTGACTTAGACGATCTGTCTTTGTTGTCTATGGACAACCTGCCTTGGCTTTTGTTCCATGTCTTTCCACTCCTGAATTTACAAATTCATCCCATTCAGTATTTGTCTTCTCAAGTCCTAATAGCTCTCTGTCTAGACTCCCACTGCAATCCCAGGAAAGCGGTAGGTGCCTCTACTGAATATTCAGCCCATCCCCAGAAAGCTGATGGAGAGGGCTTCCATGGTGCTGCAGATCTCACGAAAATCTCTGCAGAGGCTGAGGAACTACAAAGACCTTAGAGTTGAAAGGTCTTAAAAAACAGAGTGAAAAGCTAATCCACATATTGACTCTAACCTCCCTCTCTCAGCACATAAACCAGATATGGAATTAACTAGTTATAACTAGGTGCAAGCACTTTGATGTATCTGTGGCTTATTGATCATTTTTTTCACTAGTCCTGGTCCCTGGAAGATAGGATGGCAATAGTACAGCAGGGCGATAGGCAGTTTATACATATTGAGGTGGTATAATGGTTCTCTGCAAGAAACAGGCTTGAAATTCTGCTCCAGATAGAGGTGAGGGGAACAGACCATGTTTCTTATTGTCACTGTATCTGGCATTTAGGATTACTCATTGGTAGCTTGCATTGTGTGGTACCTAAGAGCTCTGGGTGGAGAACGTATGCAGGCTGCTGTCAAACACAGGGCAAAAAACCATTTCTTGCCTCTGAGGGCCTGGATTCCGGAGCAAGGAGCAAACAACTCAATGGAGAAAAGGATATGAAAAACTCACAGTACCGTTTACTGGGCTTCACATGGGGATGGGTGGCAGAATGGGAGGGAAAAGGTTGGTGTTCAGTGCTGAAAGACACCAACTTATGGCTACAGAGTTGGTAGAACCGTTTGGGTAAAGCCAGGTCACAAACCCCACCATGTTTATGTGTGCAAAGTCTTCAAGCAGAGGAATAAGAGGGGGAAACAGTAGAAGGGCCTTGCTGTCTCACAGGATGAGCTACAAGAGCAGAAAGAAGAGAGAGATGATTAGTGTCGCAGCTGTGGGAGGTTTGTATGACCTCCTGAGCTGGTATTAGTTCTGGTGAGTCTGATAAAATGCAAGTCTTCTCACTCCTTTTCCTTCAGCTGTAGGAAGGAAGAAAAAATAGCATTCTGCTTTTCATCCTCCTTTCCCACTCCTCTCTCTTAAGGAGCACTGTACATTCCTTTCCAAGCTGTTGGACACTAAAAGGCCTGTATTTAAGAAGTTTGCTTATCTGCACAGGGTCTCAAGGAGGAATCCTAGCTGCAGCAATGCACTGGCTATTTTTTCTGTCTTCTGTACCTTCTTCCATTTGTTTTTCAGTCAATGCAGGTAATAATTATTAGCTGCAGAAATGCCTTTTAAACACAGTTGCAAGTCTCCAGAAATTACAAGGAACACTACAATATAATGAAGTATATAAACCCAATGCTGATACTGAAATAACTTTTGGCCTTCAGCAGAGGAGACTCACGTGTCTTGATACTGATGACCTAATAGCACATTTTAACATGGGAGTTCTAAAATTTTTAAGATTTTCCCAGCAGGTTTCATATTACACATTTTGATTAACTATGGAATATCACTGAAAAGGGAGGGAAGGATTTGCCTGACAAATGATGATAATTTAAGTAATGCTTTAGGTTCTGTGTGCTTGAATGCTAATTCTATTATGGCTTGGAACATAAGACATGATTAATTTAGACAGTTTTCATGTGACTAAAAGGATCCAGATATCAGCCCACAGGTGTTCCCTGTTTAGGAAGTAGTTCATATTTTTCAAGAGGTGATAGAGTATCAATTTTAAAGGCATTTGTTCTCTGTTGCCTAGTCCTGGGCTTCTGTGAGCAAAGGCGGATCCACAAACAGGGATTTTGTCTTCCAGCAGTGTGTGGGGAGCAGCACATGTCCCTGCTCCCAGGTGCATGGGGATACGCAATGATTAGCTATGATGAGAAAGTCTGGCTGTGAGAGAGCAATTTCTGTGCTCACAGCTGTCTTCAGAGCGCCATCACCCCACGGGGGGTTTCCAGCATCCCGCACGGATGTGTGTGCCGGCATGACGAGCTCTGTTTCCAGATGAGCTCTGTTTCCAAACGAGCTGTGCCACACATCCCTGTCCGCGCTGGCGGCTGCTCTTGAGGGGGGAGACAGGAGCTCCAGGAGATGCCCATCGGCTTACCAGAGGGTGGTGGTGTGTTTGGGAGGGGAAGAGGAAGCCCTGCATGAGATCAAAGGGAGAGATGAAGAAATGTCAGCATACCTTTTTCCTCTGTGTGATTTGTATCCCATTTTGGAGGCTGTAGGTACTGCCCTAACTAGAGCAAAGCCAATAAAACCAGTTCCGCTGGAACTTGAAGTGGGCCCGTGTATCAACTGGCCCCAAAAGACATTTCAATGAAAGCAAATTGTGACTATAAAGCAATAGACAGAATTGGCCAAATTATGTCTGCGGTGGGACTGGAGCTGCTTACATTATTCAGAGTCCTTGGAGATGCCTTAATTTTGCATTTCCTGATGTATATGTGCATGGATAGAGCTTAGCTGTAAAGACACTTTACAGTGTTGTGTTCCTACTCCTGCATAATATTCTGTAATTTCATAAATGATGTTAACTTCAATGATTTAACAAGAAATATAATTATGGTTTCTACAGCAACCATGACTTTAAATATCCTGAATTATGTACATGTATAATCTCAAACATAATGAAAGACTAATGCAGCTCATTGCATGTAAATTATATTCAAAGTTAAAACTTTTAAGAGAAAACTGTTTTTGAATTGATCAGGATGGAAAAATATGCATGAGTAACCCCTCCTTAGCATCAGAATTTCTGCTGGTTCATGCTTGGATAGTTAAAAATAAAATAAAGTAGATTTATTTTGAACTTCCCAAGCCAATTCATTTCTTGGCTGAAAATAAGCATGCAAATATAGTTTGTGAGTAGTGTTGAATATTAGCATCGGATATAAGTTTATGAGCATGCCTTCTGATGCAGAATTGTTGTATTGCTCCCAGGAAAAGTTAACAAAACTTGTTATTTGTGAAGGGAGCTCTGCCAGCAAAATGATGATTGCTCTTTGCTTTGGTCCTGCGAGGTCTTGCTTTGGAGTTGGTTATGTCTGAGGACATTATGTCCTGTTCAACAGAAAAACTGCCCGAGAAACTTTTGCCTTCAAGAACAAGTACCTTTTTGTCAGGCCAATTCTAGTTCTTACATTTTGTTCCATAGAACAAAATTTGCTGTGATGTACACTAACCAAGGAGAGGAAGGCAGTGTGAAAAAGGGTGGCAACACTGCTACGAGCAGGGAAGCAGTTTAGAGTGAAGGAGTGCAACACTTGTGCTGATAAAACAGATGCTCTTAAAGTAGTCAGGAAAATTGCCAATGGGCTGGAAACACCAAAGTGACAGGAGCATAGGGCCTCCCTACCCACCTAAACACCAAAAGGAGCAATCCTTCCTCCAGATAACGGAAGCTGTGAATTTTTAGTCTTTCTTTTGATTTAAAATGCTTTGAATCCATATTATAGCGTGGGCTTGTAAGGAATTTTTTGTTCTCTTACAATCACAACTCTGTCATCTTAGGCACAGAAGGTGAGGCCAATTTAGGTTTTTTACTTAAATCTGAAGTGATTTCTTTTTTACTGAAGTGGAGATTTTTTTCTTTTGGATTTACATTAGTGTGAGAGCAGGATTTTATTTGATGTCTCCAGTCGAGTAATTCTGTGCTTTGTCTCCCAGTAGATGTTCTGTGGGAATATGGAGGAGGTTTAGATGCAGCACCTGAAGTTTTAATAAGGACTTAAATTATAAATCTGTATAAATCACTCTGATAATCATTAATGTATGCTAATAGTGAATATAAAAAAGTATGGTTCTTTTACTTGGAGCACCTGTACTTGTATTTTGAGCCTAACAAGTTAAGGATGCTATTTTGTTTCTGAGCTGTTCTAGCTGTAGGCAAGCATTTCAGTAAAAAGTATATTGGAGAGTTGGTGAACTTTTAAACAACAGAAAAAGCACACCAGGAGTTAGAACAAAAGACAAGCTAACAAGATGCAGGCAGAGATAATGATTTTTGTCTAGCAGTAGGATTTAAAATATTCAGTATCTCCAATCTCTTGCCCCTGTCATATTCTGACTAAACTGTGATAAGTTTTAATACTATTGAAAGAAACATACATTAATTTATCTTGAAAAATCTTTTTCTTCTTTTCTTCTAATGTGAGCAAAGCTGCCAAGTTGCCATAAACAAGGCCGCCTCTTGTGGCAAATTATCTATCTCAGTGTGCAGGGAGACAGTGAATAAGCTAATCTCTTTTTCTCTTTACAGGATACTTTTGTTGAAAAAGTAGAATTCATGTTTAATACTTTCACTGTTGATTTCTCTCCTTAGGATTATATAACCACCAGATGTCTCTAAAACCATATTCTCTCATAAACATTTTATAGTCTTTGAAAATGTTGAAAATCTAGGATTTATAGGACTATTACATCCATCTACCCAGGGATCAAAAACTCTATTACAATTACCCCAAGTGCAAAGTCAGAAAATTTATTTAGCTGAGCAGATAAGTTTGAGAATTTTCAGAAGTCCTCATTTAATCTGTATACAGTAAAATCTAATACATTAACCTCCTTTTGAGACATAAAATTAAAATCCCTGTAGGATACAATACTTTTATCAAAAATGTAAGTAAAGGAAGATTTATTAAGCGGGATAGCAACCCCATGAATCTGAATATGCCATATGGTATTTTATTTCCTTGTGCTTATTTGAAGTTCATTCAGTTTCATACAAATAGACTTTTTAGATTCAAATAAAGAAGTCCCCAGTGCAGCAGAATTTTGGATGAACTGGTGGAAAGCATCAACCTCGTGTTCTGAAGGATCCCTGTTGCAAATATGCTGTTATCTTCCTCTATTAAATCTTGAGGCTGGTAATTCAGGCAGATGAGATGACAGCCGAGATGTGATCAGAACCTATACACACAAGATAAGTATACTGCTTGGTAAAAACCTGTATCAGCTCGTAGCAAAAAGCACACCCGCTTGGAAAAGGTGAACCTGACTCTTACAAATTGAAAATAGTGAGAAGGAAGAAGAAGGTGAAGCTCAAGGGTCTCCAGTAGGGGATATTAACAGTAGCTAGGAAGTGGAGCAGGTCTTTCCCAGAGACAGGGAATGCCTATACCTGGTGCTTCCTAAGGGGAAAGACTTGGCACTGTCTTTGCATTTGCACTTTTGCTTTACCCATGTCTTGGAGCATTCAGAGCTGTGATCTAAGGTTAATTTCCATGTAGTACTTGAACCACTGGTGTAGCTGTTGGTTTGGAAGATCCATAAGAAGATATCAGATGGGGCAGAGCCACAGGTATAAGCACAGATGCTGAGGCAGTGTCTTGGCTGCGTAGCTGAAGCATCATGTAAAGGCACGCAGTGCCTCTGGGATGTGGTAGCACTGCTGGTGCCTCTTGCATTTCCCTGGCAGCTGTGGTTCAGCTCTAGCTGCCCTCAAAACCAGATGGCTGAGCTCATCCAGGTTTAGCTATCCTCAGAAAGCAAACTTTATCTTCAAAGTGAATTTCAAGCATGACCACACAAAAAACCTGAATTGGCAGAGCTGCAGCTGTGGTTTGGTGTTCTGAAGGTTTTGGGAGCTTTTCCTCCTGTCCCCCTGGAGCTGGAGCTACAAGTTCATTTAATGCAGGCTACTTAACAGCTGTTAGATGATAATAACTTTCATTGCCAGCTTAAGCCAAAGTGGTTTCTGCTGTTGTATAATGTTCTATCTGCCTCACGTCTCTGTAAATGGTAGGTAACAGCTCTATATGTGAAAGGTAATTCCTGAAAGAGATCCTCAGTGGAGAAAGCTCACTTGGAGGTAGTCTGAGCTCCCTAGAGGTAGAGCTGCACCCCTGTTAACTACAAGCAAGTGGTTTTCCAAGTTCAAACTTTGGTTTTTTTTTATAATCCAGTCTTACTAATTATGTTTATGGTGTGAATGATACTATCAACATTTACTTAGAGCAATATAAAAATAAAAAGATGCATATCTTCTTGGGCATCCCAACTTCGTATTAGTATGTTTGCAGTCAAAAAGAGTTAAGCAAGTCCTTATGTTTACAGCGGAAGGAATGAAACCTAAATTTGTAAGGGTTTGCAGCTCTTGCCTACTACTCTAATTCTCTTGCTTCAGTATCTCCAGTGTCCCCATTGTATCCCGAGGTCCCTCCCATGTCTCCAGTTGACTTCTGCAGAAGAGGAGGCTAGTGTTGTGGCTGGGTTTGAGGCATGGGTATGCTGTATGGCTGGCAACACACGTATAGCACTTAGTAGTGGCATGTAATTACTGAACTCAGTCTGCAGCCTTTCCATAAGTGGAGACTTACTTTTTCACTTACCAAAAGGTGGCAGATTAAGAGGCAGAATGAGAGGCATGCTTTTATCCCACTAGCAGTGTTCAAAAACTTGTAGGAACTTAAAAAGTTCTGAGACCTCCATGTCTTCTCAAATTTGCTTGTCATTGCCCAATGTGCTCAGGGGTTCTTGGAGGAAAAGAAATTTTAGGTTGCATGGAGTAAAACTGGGTAAGAAGGCTCATCTGTCTCATTCTGTGCTTCGCTTCCCCCCACTTGGTTCAGTAGGAATACTCTATAATAAGCTGCAAAGAGCTATTTCATTTCGTGTTAGACCAAAAGCTATTTTTCTGGTGACCATGTTGCTTTGCTTCACTAACTGTGAAACAGGACCTAATGCAAAAGGCCAGCTAAGGAAAATGTGTAGGCCTGGATTTATCCCTGTGTCAAACATGTATTCAGGCTGGCTTAGAGCTTATGAAGAAGCTGAAGCATTTGCAAGATCCAGCGGTATTCCCATTAAATCTAGAAATGGAGTATAGAAAATTTTCCATTCAAACTTTTTTTTTTTAAATAGCAGTAATACCCTTATATTTATTTTAATCGCCAATATTTTTTTTATACTAGGAGATAATTTTAAAAACAGTGTTTATTACTGTCAGGCTTACTTTACAGCAGCATCGGTAATGTAGCAACAGGCCTAGCACATGCAATGAAAGTTGTACATGGGGAATTAGGTTTGTTTCAACCAAATTTAACACCTAAAGGTTAGGAAGCTAGTTTAATCTATTTGTCTAATGTCCATTCTCTTCCATCATCACATCCCATTCAAGAAACTGCAATAGGTAGGAAGAATTGTTTTCCTGAGTGCTTAAGACATTTCGATGCTCTGCATATATGAATATATGTAGAACGCATGTACAGATGGTGTTATTCCTCTTCCTCTCCTGCTTTGCTGGCATTGTCAGTATAAATGGCATTATGAAGTGTTCGCCACATCAAAGTGGGCATGTGAGCCTTTCAAGACCTTTTTGCCTGATTAGGCTGTTTATTACCTTGTTCTGTAGAGAACACAATAGATTAATTAGCACAGTGAACTGTATTTATGTGGTCCCCTGTATGAGATCAGGCGGAACAAGGTTAAGAGCTGCACGTGCAAATTTTGCAGCAGTTAGAATGATTTATCATATTATTATCTGTCTTTTGTAGGAATCATTAATGAGTTAATGTAGTGTGTGAATCTAAGGCAGGGGTTTTAAAGAATGTGTGTGCTAATCAATAGTTTGTGAGAGCTTGAAAAACAGGTTATTGAAATCAGTCATAATTAGCCATAGATAAAATCCTAATAAATCACTGGCAATGCAGTAGTTCTCTTCAAATTGGAAAAAATGGGAAGACTAGGAGAGGGTCAGAGCAGTGAGCTATGAAATTATTCAGGAAATGAAATGATGACAAGAAGAACTGATAGTGGTACAAAGATACCTGTATAGGAACATTTTAGTGAAGAAAATCCCCATTTCCTTGAGGGATGAAGAGAAATTGAGAGAAAAAATGATTATATACTCCCAAGAAGCACCAGCCTCCCTCTATAACTGAGGCTGTGTGTTACCACTATTTGAGGCAGCTGAAATGTATGCTGTAATTTCTCCTTTCTGCATTAAGAACATTTTTAATGCAAACAGTTAATTTCAATCAGAAAGCTTCATCTTTCAGATAAGATGAAATGCTGTGACCATGCTGCTCTCAAGATGGATTTTAAAGCAGGGCCCTGATTTACTTTAGAAGAGGTAAATTCACTTTCTGTCCTATGCAGAAGACAGCCCTTCCAGAGCATCCCACCCGAGCTGTCCCAAGCACTTCCTACCTTCTTGCTCTTCCCTTCTCCCCGGCTCTGGTCCTGAGCTGGAAAAGCAGCAACCAGAGCCGGGTGTCACCAGCTCATGCTGGATGAGTTCCTGCAGCCCAGCGGCTTCGTGGCCTGGGTGTAGGCTCTTACTGCAAAGTGCATGCAAGGGAATCAGAGATGACTCACGGCACAGTTTTGATGTAGTCTGTTTCATCTACAGTGTGCTTTTGTGCTCTGTGTTGGGGTTTTTCATGTTCGTGGTCTTTATGGAGTCTGCCTGGTGTGTGCAAATTAATAACACTGCCAGATGCCACCTGGGTCGGCATGGTTAGAAAGAGAAAGCTTGTTATTCCATTACAGCGTATTATTTGAGGGAAGGGGAAAAAGTGTATGATCATAACTTCCTGTGTATACCGAAAGGAACAGAATGAAAGTTCTACCCTGGCACTGCAGTTCCTGACATAAATAACATCACTAGCTTTTTACATGGAAGCCTACATACTGCAAATGTTTCTCTAACCCTAACATAAAATATTCACAGCCAATCACATAAGTCCCCTGCTATTTAACTTGATGTTCTAAATTACCATATGTAATATTTGCAGGCATGGGGATACCTAGAAACCTTAGAAGTAAAATCCTGTCTGTGTCAATGAAATCAAACTACTTATGTCACATTTAAACCCCCAGTCTACTGCATAAGCAGCAGCAAAAGTTGTTTAAGATACTGGTTTGGGTCAAGCAGGGAAAACTGCTATCTCCAAGGTACCGTGTTAACACTGTATGAAGTGCTTTGTAGATTGTATTTGGAGCATAGAGTCAAGTTTTGGTCATCCAATTTAAAAAAAGAAAAAGTTAAGCTGGTAATAAAACAAAAAAGGCAGTAGAATAGCCAAGATAACAGATGGAATTTCTATCCAGGGAAAGACCAAAAAATGGATTTTTTTGCCTGGAGTGTAATTAAGCAGCAAAATTGTTGAAGTACTTAAACTAGCTAAGGACATTTAGAATATTAAATCTTATGGTATATTTGAGGATGTTGGGAGAAAATGAGTTAGAGAACACAGGACAGGAGAAGACAGGTACCATCTGTCTGGCAGGTGCTGAGCACCCTTTATTGCTGCCACAGAGATTTTGGGACAGTGACTTGTCCATATTTAACTGGTCGGATTCCTTCCTTCTCTTTTTTGCTCTCTATATGAGGACTTTTCTATGCAGGTGAATTTATCTTTCACTGCACATAAGTATTTTAAGGCGAAAGGAACAACAAAGTAATTGAGAAGGTTACAGCATAGCAGCAACCACGGGCATTGGAGGGTGTTTGCAGATGGAGACCAGGCATGCTTCCACGCCGTTCCCAGCAAACAGGGTTTTTAGCTGCTCGCCATCCAACTGTGCTGTCCGTGGCACCAACAAAATATGTTATGTGGTTGATGGGAACTGGGACCTGGCTGTGTTTAGGAACCTTGTCTCCCAGAGAAGCAGCATCTTTGAGAGCAAAGTACGTTAACCTATTTTTAGTTTGGTAATGGGGCATTTAACTTGTCACTGCCCAGCCTGAAGACCAAACAGATGAGTTTTACCTACTTTTTGAATTTCCTGTTGAAAAGCCCTACTTAAATGAGTGGTGTGACAAGCCTGTCTCTGGAGATGTAACTCACTTGGGCTGCCAGTTTAATTTACAGTATCTTTATCCATCACCACAAGGGCAAGACTTCCTCTTTCTCCAGCTGTGTGATAAAACAACTGTTGCCAATTCAGTTTCAGGTTGACACTGAAACAAGGGTCTAATTGCACACACTCGATTGAGATCATCTTTGCAGCATCTCACACTTCAGTGAAAGCTGTACACCACACAGGAGGGTAGAAATTAGGCCCATGCCTAGTAACTGCATGGGTGTGAAAATTCTGCTGCACACATGGAAATAATTTTGCTAAACTGATTATCCAAAGTGAAAATCTTGTAATAAGAATCTCTATGCAAGTAGCATTCAAATTCAAATTGTTTTCCCATTACAGTGCAAAGGCTCTTAATGACATTGTCATGGCGTTTTCATGCACTTCCCAAACAATTTCTTACTATATTCTTCCATTACTCTGAGGCCATTGTGAGCTCTTTGTAGGTTCATGTTGCTATTGTACTCACACCCATGGAGAACATAATGATGCTATAATGTTTTATTTCTATGTATAGTAAAGTTGCAAGAAGGGAATTATATGAAGTGATTTTCTTCTCTGTGAAATTGGGGCTAGTCACAAGATTTTAGTCTTTCACAGATCAAAAATCTTGGTTTTGCAAGATGTCTGACGCCCTCTGTTTCCACGGAAAGGGCTCCAATGTGAGAGTTGTATTTCAAGGCTTGTACCAGACAGAGCTGCTGTGGTTAAATGCATTATGGAGTTCCTCCTTTCACTTCATCAGGCTTTGGATTGTAATGCCTTCTGTGCTAAACTACTTCTTCCATGTCTGTCACTACTATGAAACCATTTAAAGTAGTACATTATTGAAATACATTAGGCTAAAAAAAGAGTTTGTGGACCAAATAGTGTAAACTGTCAGCATTTTCTCTGGAAGAATAAAGGTGATATACAGGCCTCGTCAGCCAGACAATTTGCACAATAGAAAGCATAATTCCAAAAATCTTTGTTTCATTGTGTTTATTCTAAAATTAAGCAATTTCACATTTGCTGCTCGGGATATCCAGATTTTTCATTGTTACAACGTTTCTTTTTTTTCTTCCGTGTTATGATTTCTGTTCACTGAATCAAATCTGTATGACTTTTCGAAGCTAGACTTTTACGGGACCAGTAATAATCTTGTTGCCATAATATTATCCTTTTACTTAAGCTTAACGGCCAGTTTATGACTGAAAGGGACTATCTGCAACTAGTAGGTCCCCGAATCTAATTTGCATGTAAATTAAACATTTCAGAATACGACTGTGATTTCTGAATACACACAAAGTATGCTGTTTTGATTCCTGGAAAATAAAAATGCATAACATTAATAAGAAGAATATGATTTATATAGTGGCTTTTTTATCTCACCAATTTCTATTCATTTGAGTCTTTTTTTTTTGAAAGCTTCTGTGGCAATGGCTGATTATTTCTGCTCTAATGTGGATCAGGATGTGACAAAACCTCATTTATTTCCATTCACATTAATAGAGAACTCTCAGTTTAAATGCTGGCTGAAGCCTAGCACTGTAGGAATTGTTAGTATCCAGTGTTATTTTATTATTGGGTGGTGAAGTTATGAGAGCAAATTGAGGGGAGGAAATTTTAATATATGGATTTGTCCTGTGGCTTGTTTTGGCTCTTTCTGCTATATTAGATTATATTAAACACTAACCCCTCATTCTTTGTTGAGATGGACATTGCAAAGGACGAAGTAAGGATAGCTGAGAGAAGCTAAAAAAAATCAATCAACTAAAAGATAAGAGAATAAATGGAATAGAGGAAAAAAGAAAAAAACAAGGTGTTTTCTTGCTTCTAGCTTGTATTTAGAAGTGTTTATGGATCCCATAAGATTCACTGAACCTGCTGAAATTTGGGCTGGCCCTTTGAAACAGAGCTGCTCATATTTACTGTCTGCCAAATTATTGTCGGATTTGTTACAAAGTTACTCAAATTGCTTGGTTATTGGCAATGTTCAGGCTCACCAGCACTGTCAAAAGGGAATAAAACACCAGAAAAAGTGGGGAAATAATAGATTTATTTTATTTTTAATGAAAACATTTTCTTTCATGATGACAGACATTCCCTCTGCTGGAGCTGTTTCCCCTCATGCTACTAATGAAGATGTGATGCAGTGAGCTAACCACAGGACACTTGTGTCTTGAAGATAAACGTCAGCCTTTGCTATATATGCAAGCTAGCAAATACCAGAAAGAATTTGGAGAAAAGGGTTTTGGGGTGTGTGTGCAGGAAGAAGTTTCCAAACAGCATGTTCACAGCAGCAAGGGCTCAGCCTTGCTCTGCTTATGCAGCCTTGAGGAGGCTGAGCACCCATTGAACCCACTGGCTGCCCTGGGAATTGAAGATGATCAGTGTTTCACAGGTGAGAGGCCAGATTGGCTTTCCAGACAGGATCGGCCAGTGAACTCAGAGCTGCTTGTGTGGGAGAGAAAAACCCACATTCCCCCTTAGCTGTCCTACCCCTGTATTAGTTGCTCCCTTCATAGGGAGGCACCCTCCTGGCATAGCTCTAATTCTGCGCTGCCAGTTGCCTCCCATGGCAGTCAGGGAGAGATGCTGCTAGGAGCTACCTGATCTCTGCGAATGCAATTAGTGCGTGGTAAAACAACTTTTGCCGAGCTGTGACTTCTTTGCTTGCTGTCCTGGTTTTACTTTGATGTAGAAGCATGCTGGCTCTTTGGGAGTGAAGTTACTGTGCATGTGCTGAGTGGCCAATTTGTGTAACAAAGAAAAATAGCAGTGCGCCTTTTGCGGAAGCTATTATGAGGAAATCTGTATGTCAATTGCTATCCTTTATTTTAAGCTCATTCCGGACACTGTCTGGGAGAGGAGGCAAATCCACCCAAGTTTGCTTAGCTGCATTAGTAAGGAAGGATTTTATATACAAGAACAGAAGCAGCAGAGATTTGGTATGTGGTTTAAGCCCAGATCACTTTCTGCTGCCCTCTCTGCAATTCCCTCTCTAACTCCTAGGTCTACGAACTTATTTCCCTCTTGCTTTCAATGTGCCCAAAGGGCAGACTTTGGACTGCCTGTGCAGCCTGTCTGTGTGGATTGATCCAGCTGTGCAATACAACCGACTGGCCAAATGTAGTGGGCTGCTGGCTTGCAGGGGTAGCACGTGGGATTTTGACTGATTAGTCATGAGTATTTTGAAGAACAGGATTTCACTGCAAAATAGGAAGCATCTGGGCAGTAGGCTGGTGGCAATGCAGTGCTGGGACCCCATGGGGGTCATCGAGCAGTTGTATAAACCATCCATGGGTGCAGGTGCCAGATGTGAGCCCTAAACGTGCTGCTTCTCTGTACAGAAGTGGGATTACTCTCACCTCAGGTGTCCTGGTTTTGGCTGGGGTAGACTCAATTTTCTTCCTGGTAGCTGGTATAGTGTTATGTCTTGGATTCAGTATGAGAAGAATGTTGATAACACACTGATGTTTTCAGTTGTTGCT
>JANZLQ010000100.1:4954725-5004055 GCA_026212715.1 Elanus axillaris
ATGTCTTGGATTCAGTATGAGAAGAATGTTGATAACACACTGATGTTTTCAGTTGTTGCTAAGTAGTGTTTAGACCACGTCAAGGATTTTTCAGCTTCTCATGCCGTCCTGGGTTCAGCGCCAAAAAGGGCTGTTGTGGTTTCAGCCCACACAGCTGCTCGCTCACTCCCCCTGCACCCCTCTGGTGGGATGGGGAGGAGAATCAGAAAGAGAAAAGGGAAAAAAAAAAACCCTGGAACCTCGAGGATTGAGATAAGGACAATTTACTGGGGCAACACAAAAAGAGAAGTTAGAACAACAACGATACAAATAAAAGAATATACAAAACGACTGATGCACAGTGCAACTGCTCCCCACCCGGAATGCGACGCTCTGCTACTTCCCCCACCGAAAACCGAGAGCCCGCCCCAGCCCGCTCCCCATTTCTATGCTGAGCATGATGGCACAGGGTATGGAATAGCTCCTTGGCTGGTTCAGGTCAGTTGTCCTGGCTGTGCCCTCTCCAAGGTTCCTGTGAAAATGAACTCTATCCCAGCTGAACAGAGGACACATGCCCAGCCAGTGAGAAGGCTGGAGGGGCACAAGAAATTGGGAGGGGACACAGCCAGGACAGCTGACCTAAACTGGCCAAAGGGGTATTCCATACCATGTGACATCACATCTAGTATATGAACTGGGGGGAGTTGGCCTGGGGGGGGATTGCTGCTCAGGAACAAACTGGGCATTAGTTGGTGAGTGGTGAGCAATTGTGCTGTGCATCACTTGTTTTGTACATTCCAATCCTTTTATTAGTATTGTCATTTTATTATTGTTATGATCATCATTATTAGTTTCTTCCCTTTTGTTCTATTAAACTGTTCTTATCTCAACCCGCAAGTTTTCCCTTTTTCCTTCTTATTCTCTCCCCCATCCCACTGGGTGTGGGGGAAGTGAGTGAAGTGAGTGAGCAGCTGCGTGGTGCTTAGTTGCTGGCTGGGGTTAAACCATGGCACCAGGTGAAGCTCATCAACATCTATTAGGTTCATGTTTAGTCCTTGAATAGCAGGCAATATGCCGTGTACTGCAAGTGATGAGTCCTACCAGCAGCGTTTCTTCCAGATATGGAAACTGTGACACTGAATTTCTGGACATGTTATTTTCTCTTCCATCCCTGTTTCAATTGTTTATGCTGACCAGTGTTTACTATTTCTCAGCCTGGGTACATATCCATTTCTGGGTTTTGTGACAAGAAGGTGATGTTTACTAAGGTTGCTAAGTGTTGGGCCACTTTTCCTATTGATTATTGCAGTTATTTAAAACAGCTCCAAGGCCACTATTTCCAGCACCAAACTGATCTGTAACAGAGCCTGGCACAGTTTGGGGCCACTAGCTTCTAGATAGTAATTGCAACTTAATCTGTTTCAGCACAGCATTCATGGAATGGCTGCCCTGGCTGAATAGCTCAGCCTCCTCTGATAGATGTTTGCTCCACTGCTTCATGCAGACAGAAGTTCAAATCACTGTGAAGTGCTGCGGTGGGGAAGGTAAAAAAACAGAAGTACTTCTGCTAAGCTGGGCCAGAAGGTAAAAAAGCCCTTTGTGCAGGAACCAAATGGGTATCATCTTGTTCTTGTTTATGTTTCTGGTCTAGTCAGCCTCCTGTGGGAACTCCTGGTTCCAAAATCTAGTTGTGTTGTATGGAAAAGTGCTTGTTAATGCGCTCACTGGCAGTTGCACGGATGTCTTCTGTAATCATACCAAGAGGGGCCTGAAAAATATGGCAGTTGATCATCGTTAGTGTGCAGCCGAGGTAATGGGGCATTCGAGCGAGTTGCCAGAGGGAGGAGCAGAGGGGCCATAATTTATCAGAGGGCTAATGACTGTGCAGGATACCTGTGCTATTGGATGGAGGGAGCTGGACATAATATAAAGCCTGTTTAATGATATAGAGCATGAACTGTGGTGGTAATGCTTGTCTGGCTGGTACTTTTTTAAGTGCTTAGTCTATAGATAAAGTAGCTAATGGTGAAAGCATAATATGGTATGGAATATATGTAACATGGTCATTGATAGGAGAAAGCATGAGACACTCTGTAAGGAGCTGGTTAAGTGTACGTAAAGCATTATCAGAGCTGTAGTTCGGGCTGGTATAGTCACTGACTAGCAGTACTACACTTGCTGTCTATGTATTGCCTCTTGCAATACGCTGCGTGGTTGGGCAAAGCAGTTTCCTAGTTTCTTTGGGAATCCTCATGCACTTTAAGCCTTATTTAAACGCTTATTTAAAATATATGGGGTACATGTCAGTACTCTGCTCTATTGTTCCTTTTTTTTTCCTAGAAAAAAAATGCCAGCTGCCTGGCACATGTGTTAGAGTTGGGCTCATTTTAATCAGTCTATGAAAACTCATGAAGTTAATGAGCTCAAATACAATTTAATTAAAAAAAAAACAACCAAAAATCCACCCCTCCCCCCTCATTTATCAACTGCTATTTACACTTTTAATTTGACAAGGGCAAAGAAAGTCCTCCCTGCTGGCAATTGGTGTAATAGTTTTCACATCAAAGGAAATTTCTACATCTAAAGTATATATATACTTACAGTTTTCTGAAGAAGTTTCCAACAAATCTTAAACTTCGTCTCTGCTACCAACTGCACTGGTGTTTTTAGGCCCTGCCAAAGCACAGGGGATATTATAATGCAGAGCCTTGCTATTAAAAGGAAGGTGATATTGAAGTTAGGAGTGCAATGAAATATCTGGAGAGATGGAAAGCTCTAGTTGAAAGGATGCTATTATAGTCCTTTCTGAAAGTTATCAGTACAGAAGGGCTGTTTTAATATACAGCACTAGTTTCAGAGAGCATCAGATTCCTGACACTGCCATTAGTCACACTGCTCTTTCATTCAGAGCAGCAATACTTCATTCTTTTACAGCGCACTGGTAGACTTTTTATTTCAAAGAATATCAACAATCAAAATGGTGCTGATCAAACATCAGGATCTTAAAGGATTTTAGAAAATTAACAAATAAAACCTCACAAGTGGCACGTAGTGTGTGTGTACATGTGAGAGGAAGAAAATAGGTGCCCGTTACGAACAGAGAGCTGTCTTTGCAGAAGTCACTGGGAAATCTCCGCCACAGTCCCTATTTTCTCCAAGGTTCCTGTTGCTTAACTCTGCAGTGTCTCTGCCCCTTTTCCTGGGGCCGGGTTGTTGTTTGTGGTAATTACTACAGTAACTACACAAACCAGTTGTAAATGTGACCTGAAAGGAAAACCAGTCCTTTAATGAAAAGCAAAGGAATTTCAGGGAAGAACAGTGTCATCCTGCGTGCTGAAACTTTGACAGGCCTTTTGGGTTATTAATGCTCACATCTCCTGAATTTCTTATTCCCGCTTACATAAGCCTTGTCAACACTTGGGAGAAGGGACAGGTAATTCACTGCCAGCCCAGCTTCCTGGCAATAACACCTTATTTCCAAGTGAGGACAGATATACAGTAGAAAAACTGCCTTAAGCCCTGTCTATGTGGAGCTTTCATTCTCACTAAAATCAAGGATGTGCTGGTATAAAATTATTCCTGTTAGCAATGGACATTGACCCAGGAATGAACTGTGGCCCAATTGTCAGCAGACATGTAGCAGCCTCGAGAATATTGTCACCTTCTGGACAACTGAAAAGGATGTCACTATTTAAAATGTGTATTTAGCAACATCAAACTGAAGGAATAAAATAAAATGTGGGTATCTGTCATCACTAAGAATGTATTTTTGGTTCACTGATCTAACGCAGCCAATTTTGTTTTTTTTTTTTTTTCTGTGGTGATTGTGTAGTATGTTATGCAGCTTGGAGAATTAATTGAGTTGTAAAAGCTTGTGCTTTCTGTGATGAAATGCTCTTTCTTCTCTTCCTAACTCCTGTGGCAAGCCCATGCATGCAGTTCAGCACAGGAATATCTGGCATGTCCTCAAAGTGAACGCAAGATCCTGCAAGGAGGAAGCTGCAATAGGGTTGTTGGGCAGAGCTCTGCAGATAAGAAACTTTGTTGTGGTGCAGGATTATAGAAAAGTTAGGGTTCATTAACCAGAAAAAACCCACATCAATAAAGTGAGAAAGAGGTTTGGTCTTTGCATTGGTACTTTGGAGACGGGATGCAGGACAGGCATGGGGCAGAGACACCCACCAGAAAGTATTTTGTCAGAACAAGCAACCCCCAAGGATGTGTTTTGACAATGCTGGTGGACATCTGGGCATGGAACAGCCTGAATTTACAGCAGTGATCCCGGACTGCACAGCCGGAGCATCACACTGTGTGTCAGACACCACTTGGTGCATTGCAAGCTGTTTCTCCATCATTGCCTTTGACTTTCCTGGAAGTAAAATTTTTATCATGCTATAAATGCGATAACTGAGGGGAACCTGCTACTAGCAATTTGCATGCCAATTTGTATCTAATTACTGGAATATCATTACTGAGGCTAAAAGCATGAGATGATAATATGAAAAATATACACATAAAACCTATTGGGCTAAAGGGCAGTAGCTATTTTTAGATGAGCAGCTTTGTCTTTTAATAGGGGAGAAAAAACCCCAGATTTATTGTTAATGATAGCATAAATGCAGACTGATGCAATTTTAGAGTTCAACTGGAAAGGGAAATCTTGCATTTAAAGGTGGTTCATTGTATTGTCTGGTGAAATACCTGACAGAAGAATGAACAGACGCAGAAAACAGGTTTAGACCTGTGCCTTCCCACAATCCAGTCATCGTGATGGAGCCAAGATGCACATGGTGACCCTAAGACCCCATGAAAGTTTGGGATGTATGCCCACCTTCTGTTTTGATTATCTAAAGCTGTAGGTGCAGCTGTAGGTGTGGCTTTTAATGAACAGCTGCATCTATAAATTGTTATCTCACTCTGCCTTATTTCCAGCAGTCACCTGTCTGTCACTAGTATTTGATGACTAGAGAGGAGAGGAGAGAAGTGAGGACATTGCTAGTGGAGTTGCTGATGCCGAACGACATCCGTAGCAGAATGTTTGTCAGGCCCTGACCGTCTCCCTCCTGTCCTGGGGATAGCGAGGTGTGTGTGTGGTTCAGGGCTGTGCAACAGTGGAGGAGGCTTATGCGGGGTTTGGGGGGTGTTTTTCCCCTGTGTGTGTTGTGCTCGTGTGGTGAAACCTTGAAGAGACTGAACAGGCAGCTGAGGCGTCTCTGTGAGGAGAGGCGGGGGCTGCCGCAGGGTGGGCCCGGCAGGTTCCAGTGGCCTCGTGGCCCCATGGCCAGGCACAGGCCAGCCTCTCAGCCCCGCTGGTGGAGCCGCAAGGAAACAGATGTAAGAAAGGGGGAAAAATGCTGGAGATGTGAGGAGTGAGGAAAAAAGTGTGAAGAACAGCCCTGTCAGCACTGAGGTGGGGGAGATGAGGAGAAGGAGGTGGCACTCCAGGCCCCAGGGCTATGGTGGGGCAGAGGAAAGTTATGGGGAGGAAGGAATGGCAGAGAGGGGCTGTTAGGGACTGACCATGACCCCCATTCCCCATCCCCTGCGCTACTTGGCAAGGAGAGGAGTCAGGAACAAAGGAGCGAAGCTGAGCCCGGGAAGAAGGGGGGGTGGGTGTTAATTTTTGTTGGTGTTTCTCACCATCTAACTCTGTTTTAATTGGCACTAATTTGAGTTAATTTTCACCACGTTGAGTCAGTTTTGCCCATGACAGTGATTGGTAAGTGATCTCCCTGTCTTTATCTCCACCTACAAGCTTTTC
Source organism: Elanus axillaris (assembly GCA_026212715.1). Taxonomy (NCBI): domain Eukaryota; kingdom Metazoa; phylum Chordata; class Aves; order Accipitriformes; family Accipitridae; genus Elanus; species Elanus axillaris. Next base: position 4,960,466 of record JANZLQ010000100.1, read on the forward strand.
CTTGTTATTTTCTCTCTGTCCTGTTGAGAAGGGGGAGTGAGAGAGTGGCTGAGTGGGTGTTTGGCAGCTGGCCACAGTCAATCCACTACACAGGCAAGCTTAGAAGGAGAGGAAACACTCTGCATGTGGTTCATCCAGGTTGTTTCTTTTTCAACAGGAGGAAGTTTGTGGCTGTTTGAAGGGAGAAGTAGTATCTTCAAAGGCTTTGGAGCTTGACGTCTGCATCTACAGGAAAATACAAATCCTATGTGGAAAGTGAAATGACCACAGGTACGTTCCCGCTCGTGCTGCTGCTAATGAATACTTTTCCTTGTATTGAGCCATTGCCTCACAGTTCCTGTTCTGCCCCGTGCCAGTGTGGGAGCAGACGGTCCCTGCTGCAAATATGAGAGTTGCATCCTGGTCCCGGCTGCAGGGACTGCAGATAGACTTGAGCCTCCCAACCTCTTCTTTGTGTCATCTCTCTTCTCTGCCACCCCAGGCCACGTGGCAGGGCTGGCGGCTCACCCCTTGGTACACTCAGAGGTGCTCTGCCTCACTCTGGAGCTATCGAAGCCGTCCCACTCTCTTCCTATCCCTGTATCCACCCCTCCTCAAACCCCCAAAGCAATTTCCATGGAATGCCTCTGCAAAAAGCTTGCTGAAAGCTGAGAATGAACTGCCATTCCCATCATCTCTGTCTGGAAGTTTTGTCTATCCCGCTACGCATGTCTTTGCCACTCTACAATGTGCACTGAGGGATACTTTTGGCTCTAGCTATAGTATCAACATAGGTATTTTGTATCATTTTAGCTCTTGGTGTTTTGCATCCATATTGCAGCTAGCGGTTGTACGACCTGTTTAAGGTATCACTGAGAAGATGGTTGTGCACATACATTTGGGGACTTTTTTTCAGTTTTCAAAAAGATAAAAAAGTATTTTAATGGTAAATGACTTAAAATTCTTGGAAAAATCAGTTTCTTGAGCTAATAATCTGAAGCCTATTTAGATAAGGGACATATAATTCAGCTGGCATTTAGCAGTTTCAGTGAAACAAATGAAAATGTCTTCAATACAAAACTGCTGCATCTCAGTCCTTTATTAACAACATAAGCACAGTGCTCCATATCCGTAAAGTTACTGTTAATGTCACTGAATGAGTAAAATATTGTATCTGTGACATACAAGTAATAAGGTAGAGTAACACAATCAGAAGAGAAATCACGCTGTATAAGGAGTTCTACTTTATTAGAGTTGTATGGCTAGATCAATACACATCAGATTTGCTTTGTTGTATTGTAAAAGTGAAATGGTGTCTGTGGTATATGACTCCAATTACATCATTTTGTAAAAATAAGAAGAAGCACAGAGCTTTGGACAGCAATCATTTTGTGAAAAATAAAAGTACAGGGCTTTGGACAGCTATCAAGTGTCCTCCTGAAGATGCCCTTACAATCCAGAAAACAACAGGCTCATGTTACAGAACTTCCTACAGAACTGCTTGTGCTGTTATCTGAATGCTTGGTTAATCTTTATCTGTATTTCCTTCTAAACAGAGGTAAGCTGTAACACTCAGCCTTGAGTGTTACTAAGGGCTGTGCTCACAGCCTTAGCTTTTTTTGGTTATTCAAGACAGTAATCAATCACAAGTTATTTAAAGCTATCTGTGGCCAGCATGTATGGAGAGAGGTGCAGCACAGTAGTGGTTTTGTTTTGTTTTGTTTTTATCAGGAGGTGAGTATTTTGCAGGGAAATTTGAAAAAGGCAAAGGTTACCCATACACTGAAAATTTCATGTCCTTAGCATTGTTGATAGAGAATGCAGGTACTAAGGAAATGGGTATATTTTGTTGAAGCATTATTTTTATATTACTTTTTGTCTTCCAAGTCCCAACAGCATTGTGTCCGTGACTGTTTCTGGGGTGAGAGGTAGTGGGGTAAAATCTCCAGGGAGAAAGTCTGGTGGAAGAGAAAGGGAAGAAGCTTGAGTGATCTGAGCTGCAAATTTTTTCCCCAAAAGGAGTGAACATAAGTTGAGTGAAACTTTAAAAATTGTGCTGGCTTGCAGCCAAAATCTTGTGCTTGGGCAGTGTGGATGTGCATTGATTGTGTCTCCTTCCCTTCTCCCCTTTCCTAGATTTCTAAGTTCTAAAAGTGGGAAAGACTCACTCCTGTTCTCCTCTTTTCATACTGTTTTTCCTGATACTGAAGTTAATTCAGTAGCAAAATGTAGTAAAATAGTGAGACTCTGTGTCACACATGGGTATAGAGCAAAGTGACTTTATACCATTCTCTTTCCTTCTTGCCTGTGGATATCTCAGAGTCAAATATCTAAGTAGCTCTCGGATCCAACCTTTTGAAGTGTGGTGTCTCAGGTTAGGGGAAAAAGGCTTGAAAGTTCAGCAGGGGCACACAGAGCCCTGTCTCAGTGCCTCACTTCTGGAGTGAGAAAAGACTATAGATAAGTCATCAATAATTAGAGCTTAATAAAAGCTAATGTCACACACAGAAATAAACAACATAGTAGTATCATGTGCAATTGATTTTTGTGGGTTTTTTACATTTATTTTTGGTGAGGATGTTTTTGTTCTCAAGGGCGTGTTCACATAGGTAACCCACAGTGAGTTATCTGGCTGTATTGTCACTTGAAAAGGATAGAATTCATGCTTTGTAATAATGCATAAGAAGCATAACATGTATCCAAACTATATTCAGAAGCAGAACTAGTTGCTTTGTGAACACATATTGCATAGATGTGCTTCTTGCAATAAGGGTTTCCTAAGTTGATTGAAATGGCCTGCTGGGTGAGCTTCAGGGGCATTTGGAACAAACAGCTCTTAAAACCTCATTCCTCAGCAGAAACAATACATATTGCCTGATGGTCTTTTATTCAATTGAGCTATTGACTTCAGAGTTGCCTGCTGCTTGCCTGAATCTTGCAAATCTGTCTTTTAATTCAAAGATGGAAAGTAGCTAGTCAGAGCTCTTCTGGAATTATTAGTATTACAGAATCTTGGATTCCTGTTAGGGAGCAGGCTTTACCCACCTATGAGTAAAGACCACATTTTTTTGCTGCAGTTTCACTTGTGCTCTTTTTCAAAACCTGGCAGTTTCTTTCCGAATGCGTGTATTTGCATATTACTGTGCAGGCAAAGTTGAAGACATTTGGGAGGATAAATGGAGGCAAATGTCTTAATTCCATCAATACCCAGGATTAGGGATGCTTCTTAAAGTGCAGGCTGAAAACATGGCAGAGGTTTAATACGTGCATAAACACAGTCAGCGTAGGGATAGTCAGCAAACTGCACATTCCTGCTCATTGTTTTTTAAAATCACTTATTTACAACCAAGCTTTTTAAGGGAAAACCACGTCCTTCCCCCCTTGATTTTTATCATGATAATCAGCTCTCCTTTTTAATACATGATCAACAGTGGTTAATACTGTCCAAAATGATGTAGAGACCAAATTAATCCATCTGTGCACAACTGAGTTTATAATCTGTATGTAGTGTTTGTAAAGGCTTTTCTTAAGCCTAATTCAGTTTTTTTTTCCAGTTGGTCCCTAGGAAATAAAGAACTGAAGGCATTTTATGCTAGATGCAGGAATGTATTATTAATTACCATTGTTAATGTGCATATATGCCTGAATTGCAAATTAAGTAGTTTGACTAGACTTTTTCGGAGGCAAGTATATTGATTGGTCCTTATTTTTCTCTTCCCTGGTAAAAATTAAATCTTATTCTATAATGAAGGTGACCCTCTAACAGATTAATCTAAGTTTTACCATGATATTCTTCACAAAGTCTCTACTAATCTTTGAAATTAAGACATCACTGATGTGAGTAGAGGGGAGGAATACGATCTTTTTTTTTTTCTTTTTATTTTTCTTTTCACTCCAGGCAGGTATCTGTGACTAAGTTAAGAAAAGGGCAATGCTTTTTACTGTGAAGGGTCTTTGTCACGTAAATACGTATAAACACAAGGATTTCTTTTTCTTTCTTAACAAAGCCTGGATCTCGAAGGAAACAGCAAAACGTGCAGAAAAATGCAAAATTTGCAGAATCCACACATTTTTGTGTCTGTTACTTTCTGATGTCATTGAAACAGTGAAATATGAAGAGTACTTGATGGAAAGCTAGCAAGACCACTAGTCTACTGTTCATAAAACCCCGTGCGGCATTTTCTTGCTTTGAAGAAAACAGATTTCTAACAGTTACATGAGTTTTCAAGACATCATCTGGTTTTGATGATGTCAGGCTAGATGACCTCAGCTAAATCTTAGCCCCTGATATTCAAAATTTTGTGATGGAAGGAGGCTGAAGGACGATTAGGCAAGGCTTTACTCTGGGATCTTTGTGTTCATATGTATTTACTATTTTTTCAAGTTTGCCTTTCCCAAATCAGAGTTCATGATCTCTCTGCCCAAGCTCTTTCTATTGTATCCTTGTCTGTGATGTTTTATGTTACCACCACCGTCTTCACAATCCAGGCAAAAGAACAAATCGTCTTCATCTTCAGTTTTTCCTTCTTTTCTCACATCTTGGTCATGAGGGAAATTAAACAGTGCCAGACCTTGCAATTGTCTGTACTATTAAAATGTTAGCAGGGGCCCTCCCTTAGTTTTAGTCTCTGGAGTTAGCATAGTCCAGAGAGTTGTCCCAGCCAACAGACTGGCTGTGACTGTGTTGTTTGGGATATTAAGAGTTCAGCTGTTTGGACACAAGCCATACAGCAACAGGTAGTGAAATTGGGGTTTTTATCTACCAGTGCAGGAGGTAATGTGCACCCCATATTGTCACAACATACTGAATAAAATTTCTAAACCTACTTTCTCTTCAGTCAAATTTCTTAACTGGGATCCAAACAATTCCTGTCCCATCTATTCTATCTCTATTTTTCCAGGTTATTACCCACTTAAGCTACACTCTAGGCAAAACACTGATACCAAAATTTTCATAATTGCCCTTCATTTTGATCACAGCTTGTTCCACTTGTCTGTGTAATTTCCTGTGCCTTGTGCCAGTGATGGTGTTCTCCATTCCTCCTTTAGTCTTTTCCAGAATCCCTCTTTCCCGCCTCACCAGGAACTACCTTTGGAGCATGGACACCTTTCTGCAAGGTTCTGGTGAACCACTCCATTTCATTCAAATCCCTCCTGAAAACATGTCTCTACTCACAAAAGCAGTAAGTGGGAAGGAAGAGGGGACAGAAGAACACAAAAAGATGGCCAGAACCAGGAGATGGGACACAAAGTCGTTACTGAATAGTACCAACGTTCATCTTTCCTTCTTTCTTCAGCTCCTTGTTTCTTTATGAACAATACTTGTGGCCGTGTCCAATTCACACTGAAACTAATTTGGGAGAAAATGACTGCATGTTATATGCAACTACAGTCCCCTCAGTAATGCATTAATGGGCTGTTCCAGGAGGCATACAGAAATTGAAGTCCTGAGGCTCTCCTGAAGCCCATTACAGGGAAGCAAAGGTTACTTTTCCCCCACAACTGCAGCCCCCTCGCAAATGACCACGTAGCAGAGGATTATGTGGAAGTGAAAATGCCAGGAAAAAGCAGTGAAGACTGTTTACATTGGACCTGGTGATAATACCTGGCTGTTGAAGAGTCTCCTATTCACAAAACGTGTTTCTTCTCTTACCCGTGCTTGTTATGCCTTGTCATTCATTGCTGAATTATTTATTTATACACCACCAGTGAAAAGCTCTGCTCTCCCGATTGTTCTTTGCAGTCCCCTGGAAAGCAGAATGACACTGCAGAGGGGAATAACGTGGTTGATAGTGTCTCACTGCCCTCGTTTTGCCTTCCAAAAACCTACACCTGTGAAGGTGCAGCTGTGCTAGCATGTCTATGGAGATGCTCTGAGCTTGTTTGATAAAAAGCAGATTGCTAGTGACTGCCTTCGGGTGCTCACCCCTCTGGCTGACCTCCTAAAAGCCATCAACGAAGGCAGGAGGTGCAGGTTGGGCAGTAATAGGATATAGATCAGTGTTGAGGAGATGTTTTTAGAGTGACCCACCACGCTGACTGACCAGCTTTTGGTGGAAAATAGCTATTCCAAATCTCTCTCCTACCATTTGAGATTTGTGGCATAAAAATTGAGGAAGGCCTGGTTGCTCCCTCTTCTCCAAGTCCTATTACACTATGATTGGACATGTGCAACTTAAAAGAGGCTTTCTCTGTCTTTACTCAGAGAATTATAACGTCACCCCATAATGGAAGCTGCAATTCAAGTTATTGGCCTGCCAAGAGGGTACCTTCCAAAGCAGGCCTGGAGAATCACTGCATCTCTGTGCTGAGTTCTGCAGGTTGAACAGTGCCAGATCACTCGTGTAGGTAAAAGTGTTCATATATAGCTGAGATCTTGTCAGATACCTTGAGTCAGAAGAAAGTTATGCAGTTATCCCTGTTTTAAAACCTTTTTATGATTTAGTCATTCAGTTGTTCTATCTAGAAACTGTCTGAAAGCTTATGTAGGAGAAAGGCATGTCTGAGAAGAGCACAATAAAAGCCGAGGCGTGAGTAGCTATTGTTCAGCTACTGATAAAAAGACCTGATACGCTGTGAAGCTGCCAGGAGAGATTTTAACAGACTTTTTGTAATCCTGTGTCTGTCTGACGTTGGCAATTTTCCCAGTGGCCAGGCCATTTTTGTGAATCCAAGGGTACATATTTGTGCTCAAAGCTTTTTATTTCATGAAGTAGTTTATTTTGCAGCATTTTTAATGTTCACAGTGATTAGACAGGAGTTTGCATTTTACACTTGCAAGGAACAAGTGAAATTGATCTGTCTGGGATTCATATCTGAAAGGAGGCTTTCGGGGACTACTTCTACTAAATTACTTCAATCTTCTCCCACTGCCACAAAAACCAGATTTAATTTGCACCAGAGCTCTGCTGGGAAAAAGTGTGAAATGGAAAGAGTGAATCCATATCTTTTTCCAACTTGCTGAGGCTAAAGCCTTCTCCCAGGATTCCTCTGCCTTTGCTACAGGCCCAGCTGTCTTCCTCTGTTGGGGCTCTCCCTGGTATGAGTTGTGCTGCCTCTCGGAGAAGTTATCTGGGCTCTGGTGGCACCCATACTGATTTGTCTTAGTGTAGTCTGAGCTCAGTTCATATTTGAGACTTATAATTTTAGCTAGGAAAGAGAGAGAAGATGTTCTAGAATCCAGCTTTATTGATTTTGTTTTTAAAAATGTCTCGATGTTTGTGATCTAAAAAAGATATGAAAGGTCATAGTTATTAAAAATATATTTTATTTTTCCTTTTTATAGTGGTTGTACAACAGGCTAAATGTTAATATTTTTGCAGCAATATATGGCAGCGATGTTGAAGCAAGCAGCGTAACTGTTTGCATATTGTTCAACTATTTTTGGTGACTATAGCTCCTGATTAATTCCCAATTTACAATTTTCTGAAGAATTGGAATAAAAGATGCAGTTTTCTGAGCTTCCAAATGCAAACTCATTTTTAGAATGATATTCAATTATTTTATAGCTACTGATTTATACATTCTGATATATTTATGATGATATTTGTGTCAAGGCAAATCTGTTTAATGTAAGAAAAATATCCTAATATGCACAAGTAGTTGAGGTGGCATATTCCTAAGTAAATATAAACCCTGATGAAATTCCACGTTTGCTCTTTCCATTACAAACCAAAACCCAAATATTTTTGGGGCAATGTTTTAAGGTTTCTGAATTTTTTGAGTAACAGTTCATAAATCAATGTAGCTTTGATAGTGACTATACACAGAAATGTGCCTTTGCTAATGTTTTTTTTATAAATATGGATATTCAGAATGCCAAACCAAAAAGGATTTATATGAAATTATGAAGTTAATTCATAAACTAGGAGCGGAAAAGTAGGGATTTTTTTATACTATATGCTAGCCATCCTTGTTAGATATTGCAAAAGCTTTCTAGCTCAACATGTTTAAATGGAGTGTAAATGAGTTCACTCCTCAACTGTCTTCAGTTAGAAATTTTACATGATGGTTTCTCTGGGAAATAGCAAAAGAGGCGACAGCAGTGCTTCATTTTTCACTAATATATAACCATCTTCTATTGCAACATGGCTTCTATCCTCTTCCTGGAAGAGTTGTCTGTTTGTTTCAGTGTATTTAAATTTGAACCCAGTGTATTTGTGAACCCTTTTGGAGTAATAACTGAGGGACTGATTTTTCCCATTAGTGGCATTCTTGTGCATTTCCATAACAAGATCCCACATGTGGGATACCACATTTTTTTCAGGTTTTGAGTATCTAAAGCTACATCTCCTTGGAGATCATGCTCTGTCCTAAGCCTGGAATATCTCAAGAGTCTTTGCTGCTGTAAGATCCCTTTTGGTAAGGTGCCTTTCAATTTACACAAAGAAAACTGTTGGTTTCAGGAGTCATTTGGCATCACCAGTAGTTGCTGGCTGACCCACAGCTACCCCACTCTGATGTACCCCAGTGCATCTTAGCACTGGCTTCAGCAGAACCGTCACTCAGCACTACCTCATTTTCAAGGTGAGTTCACAACCTGGCAGTCTTATTTCAATGTGATGACTACAGCATAAAGGAAAGGTCATGTTCAAAGTTAATACAGAGTAAAAATCTTTGTACAAAAAAAGGTAATTCACTATCTTGAACAAATATATCCACTTTACTGCAGTTTCCCCCCAAAGATTTCTCAAACAGTTATGAAATTATAAATGAAATTTGCAACAACATGTGAACAAAAGCATTTCAATTGGGGAAGCTGATATGCAGGATGAAACCAACTAAAGATTTCTGATTTCCAGTCACTTATGTTAGCAACTAGAATAAATTACCCTCTAATAAACTGAGGTGCATATTGACTGATAAGCTCCAAGTGATTTTTATCACTTGTGCTGCATAAAGCAGCCATTGATGCTTAAGTTGAGTTTATGACTGTTGTGCTTTCCCAGCATGGAACAAAGAATCCTAAATAAAAGGCCTGCTGGCCTCATCTATTTGTGGCGTTGATTGCTCAAGATAAAGCACTGCAAATTAGGTATAACTAATTTAATCTGTTTAATGTAGGAAAAAAGATAAAATGATGGCAACTATGTCTGTCTCCTTTTTATTGCAGTGATGTTTCATATCAGATGCTTCTTAGTTAACAAATATATACTGCTCCTTGGAGAAACTAATGTGTGTAATTCTTTTTATAATTAACTGCTGCACCTCCAAATAAATACAAGATCCTCCATCAGCTTTACAGTAAGACCTGAGTCACTCTGAATTCTCTGTCTTACAGCAGGATATACCTAGGGTTCACCTAAAAAAAACCCCACCAACATTTTTCTGCCTGGTGTGGCAAAATCATGGGTAGTGCTGAAGTGGTTGTTTTCATGGTGAGAAAAATCTGCCTTCTTTAGGCACAAAAGAAAATTAACTGTGGTATGTTTTTGCGTTTTACTGCCAGCACATGCTAGAGACATGATTAAGAAGTTAACACTGTGCCCATTAGACTGGAAAACATGAAATGGTCCTTTAGCGTATGCTCTGGGATAGCACGGAGGCTTTCCTGAAGGAATTTTAAGTGAAGGCTCATCTAACTGTCTTAGAAACATAAAACCATTTGAAAGCATTTATCTCGTATACTCTGAGGCTGAATTTAGCCCTGCAGGAGTATGTTTTGACTCTTGCAAAGTGATAACAGCCTTTTGCTTTATGATATACCAGTTAATTAAAAGATGAATGTTGTTGCTTTGACTGATGCTTTTATAGAGCCTGTCTGCCATTTCTGTAAATGAACTTAAAAGTAAGTTGATCTACATGTTGTGATTAGAATATTTCCACTGAAGGGGAATACATGGAAAACTGCTGAAGGTGCTAAATTTGCTTGCAATTTATCTGGATTTTTTTAAAGAATGAAAACATGATTTTGTTATCATTTTTGAATCAGTTTTATTGCTGCGCACTCTTGTGTCTGTGATGGAGAATATACTTAGAGGTACTAGACATGGCATAAAGAAGCATTTAATAGATATAATTTATTTTACATTGTTTCAGGCTAAGGACTCTCTCCATTGCTGAGTTTACAGGGTTGTGGCACTTTGTTGCCTGATTCTGAAATATTCCTTACAGAGATAAGTGAGATTATAGTTTGCATTCAGCTGTTGGCTTTACTTAGGGGAAATGGGACTCACTACCAAGAATGTGTGGACATTGAGTCTACCAGGATGTGATTTATTCACTCTTGTTATTCCCGTGTATTCCTTTTATAGTTCATATAGTCTGAAACATCATGTACAGACTTCAAAAATTGGAAGCATTGCTGTATTGTATAATGCTGTAAATGCTCCTAATGCTGTAAATAATGATGTAGTTGGGTATTGAAACAATGTGTGGTTGGTTCAAGGGAGGATTTTTGGTACATGTCCAGAAGTATCTTAGCACAGGAATATTTTTCATTTTTGCTTAGTTTTCTGTTCTGTTGCTGTGAAATCCTATATGTCTCCAAGGGAGTGGCCATTACCTTCATGTCCTTCTTAGAGTAACAGGGCAGAAGATTCTTGTCACAGTGTAGGGCAGAGCTAACACACTAATATCTGTCTGTTACCCATCCAAGCAATTAAGCTGGACAATGAGGAGTTGTAGGAAGAGTCTTATGGAATGCAGACTCCAAGTAGTTTCACTTTATATGGTGAATATTTCAGTCCTTGAAGTCATCAGGAATTTTGTCACTTATGCCTATTGGACTAAAAGAGTTGAACAGATGTCATTCTATGAGAATACACATACACACATTTGGCACAAATGTAGCAAATCCCCAAATCTGTCCCTCTTTAGAGCTTTACTTGAAAGACAGTATTTCACCCGTTTCATTTGTAGCTGGTCATTCTTTTGACTTGTTTTTGTTTTCATTTGTGTGGGCTTATGTTAGGTTCAATTCTGGGGGGAGTGTCTGGCTGCAAAAGCACTGGATTCAAGGCTTATGACTTTCCACCCTGAGCCATGCAGCTTAGGAGGGGATGCCCATGCACCCAATGGATGGGCCTGTGCATCATGTTTGCCCACTCCCAGCTGCACGCTAATTGTTGGTTCTGCCAATCACCCCACTCACCTCCATGTCAAGGAATACCCAATGCTCTGTTTTGGTCATCTCAAGGTGCTGCCCTGGGAAGTGAAGTGTTAGGCAGTGGCTGATAGGATTGTCCTGGTTGTGCATCCATATAGTGTGTGGGCTATCAGCGTGCAGTGAAAAGGCCATGAAGTCTCTAGAAAGCGGACACGTGTGTGCTAGCTAGCCCCAACCCTGATGATTCTGCTTGGCTTGAGGGTATTGATGTACCCAGAAGAGACCAGGATGAATGAGCTGCAGCTGCTCCTGCTGCCATAGCAAGGTGCAATGAGGTGACTGCAAGCCACCGAAGAATTCCCCAGTAAGGAGAGATCAGTCAGGAGAACATCTACCCTATGGCCTTGCAGCCCATAACAGGTGGTTTGGGTTTTTTTTGGAGGAGGGTGGCCTCTGATGCTTGTGAAGTAAGTTGAGCAGTTATGTATGTGAAAACTAAGTACACTCAAAAAGGCTTGCAGGAACAGGGCCAAAAAAAGACTGTTTTCAGAGGCACGTCATAAACCTCATCTGATACAGTATCAATATATGTTCACGTTCATAGCATATAAACAGCCATCCATTTTTTTAACCAATCATTGTAATTTTTTTCACAGGTGCATTATCTTTATACTGCTTTATCTTTCTCTATTAAAGACAAAGCTATAAAAATACTAATAAAATGTAATTTTTTCCTTTTTTTTAATAAATCAGTAACTTCTTAGAACTTATGCAGGATATCATTCAATTAAAACCTAGTATGGAAAATACTGCATGAGGATGTGTGTTCATGTACCTGGAGATATTATCCCTCTAGAAGGAACTATGCAGTGAATATTTGCTCCATTTGGTTGCCTGAGATGAAGCTCTGACCGCTTCAGAAGAGGATGCAGAGTATCTGAGAATCTAGTAGCCTGTTTCTGGTTTGTCACACTGAAAAACAGGTGTCTGTACTTCTTCTCAAGCAAAAAAGTTATTGTTTGCCTGGAGGAGTGATAAGCACTTACAGAGGATCAAATTCATTCTGAAATCATTCTGTTGACTTCAACTAAATGATTCAAGGATGAATTTCAGTGTTCCTCGCTTACTCATTTCTACCCTTTCCTCCATCCCATCTTGTCCCCTGTGTATAGCAGTATACAATACTAACTGAGCATGGCTGTACGGCAAGTAGGTGCTGTTGGCTCTGGAACACCTGCCAGTAGACTGCAAAACTTTTCTTCCCTTTTGTGGTATGCAGCTATGTATAAATATATGGTCCCCTGGTTTAGGATAAAATTATGTCTTGAGAATGTCTGCAGAATCATGAGAAAAAGACTTTTCAGTCTTTTTGGTTCAGTGACCGTTGAAGTAATCGGGAAAACACAGAGCATTAGATTAATAGGGCAAGTCAGAATATCAATTTTTTTGCCGTATTATGTGTTGACTCACAGAAAACTTCAGAAAACTCAAGATCACATGATGGGAGAGCGAGGGAAAGAGGAGTGGACTCTTCTGAGAAGGCCAGATTTTGGAGGTCTAGTCGTACAGAGGATCTTCATGTGGGTTCTGGGTTTCTTCTTCATCTGCTTCTGAAGTTCTGGTTTTTTTTTTCCACCTTGAAAGTGCTGTCATGAAGAGTAACAGTGTGTAGCAGATTGGGAGGAATAATAAACAGTTTAAAAAGTGGGCAATGAGTGGTCTAAGCTGTGTAGACATGCAAACAATTGTCTGTAAGAAAAGGATCACAAAAAACCTCTTTTCATTCCAGGCAAATAAAGCTATCATTTTCTGCATAGGTACATTCATTAGGCTGAGTCAAATTTTGTGACAGGGAATTAGGAGAAACAAAAGGCTTCCTGTAATATTATAACAAAAGGCTTATTGTGATTCAGAAGGAAGGTTTAGATGTCACTCTGGCTTATGACATGTTATTGTCTTTTCCTTTTGGTGAAATACAACTGTGGGATGTAATTATTGTGTTAGTACTGTACCTTGTCCTGTAGTCATCTTTCTTACCTGAAATATCTTATGTGAGCTAAAATGTCCTGTTGTAATAATGACCCATTGCAGTAATAAAATTGTCAGACCAGGTACATGATTGACCACTTTGTATGGTTGTAACTGTCCTTTTCATATCATATTAGTCTGACTTTATTACTGTTGTGCATCATGTTTATGGGGACACCATAAAATTTGGAGGCAGTCACAGCGTATTTACCTTCCTCTATTCATCAGCGGGGGCTGTTTTTCCTTACTCTTCCAATGTTGTAATTTATTGAACGAGAAGTTCTTGTATTATTATTTTAATGTTATTTGAACACAGATAGGGTTTAGCAAAAAATACAGACCTAATGTTTATGAAATATATTTTTAGACTCTGGGCCCAACTTCTTTCTAAGGGATATTTATCTGCTTGATAGAAAACAAAGCAGTTTCAGCCAGAGGACTGATCTCCTTCATGATTGACTGACTGTTCCTCTAGAGGTGAAAGCCTTACAATGGCCAGACTTCAGGCAGATACATGAATCAAAGTCCTACTTTTCAAGTGAACTTCCTTGTCACCACGTGTGTCCCTCACTCCATGCTGCTGGAGCAGTCTGCGTGGCACTGCTTACTTGCATATACAGACAGCAAGGATGCTGCAGCCTACTTGCTGGGGTGTGTGGGCTTCCCTCCCAGGGGTAGCAACTGTTTAATTTTGCAGTGCTTAATTATGCATCAACAGAATTGTTGATCTTTCTGGCTGGGAAACCCTCTAGGCACATAGCTAAGCCATTCTTCTGCCATTTTGGGCAGAAAAGTGCATGATATTCAAGTCTTCCACAACCTGCTTAACCTTGCTAGCCACTGAATAGGAGGGTAAAGTCACCTGCTGCTTTCACTCTGTTTTTGTTTCCCTCAGCCAAAGTCTTGAACCAAGTTAGCACAGGTTTTCAAATAGTTTTGTGATGATAAAAACCAAATTTGTGGCAGACTACTTTTCGCTGAAAAAGATTCACTTAAATCTAATCTATAGGACATAAGGCCATGCAGAATAGCCTGCATGCAACAGAAGGCTGTGATACTCAGGGTCAGGAAATCCAAAGTCAAGGTTGGTAATGAAAATGCCATCTGTTTGATGCCGTTTTCTTAGAGCTTTGCAAGTTAGTAAATTAGTTGTTATTAACTACATTGCATTATAAAAAGAAATTGCTTATATAATTTTACAGTTGTCAAGCTAGAGAATAGCTTCATTTTGAGCTCTGTTGTTGATCCTCTGTTTTTGTTTTCGGTCTGCATGAAGTATCTGAAAAGCTGCTTGATTGCTCTTTGGGGGCAGGCTGCACTTCTCTATCACATGGGAAAATTCGCAATCAGTTATAATAAAAAAACCCTGGATAGTATGAAGCTCAGAAACAGCATGAAGAGAAAGCGGGAGTGTCTGCACTGTATTTCCCAGTACTCTGGGTTTCTGGTGGGCTCATTTTCTCAGGCACACCCTTTGCCAGCCCAGTAAACAACATCTGTGCCCACAATTAAGATTCAGTATCCAAGGGGATGTGGTCATTTGCTTTTATGTATGAACATGTGCTTTTTGTTTCTCAAAACTTTCCCAAATGCTTCAGGGGTTTGTTTTTCTTCTCAAATGATTAGTAGCTTTGTGCTGTGTCCCCAGGAAAAGACTATGGAACAAATCAATTGTTTCAGATAATTACAATAATTTCTTGGATTTGTGATTAATGGTAAAATGAGATGGGAGAAAGATGTACTTTCCTTTTTTAGGTACAAAGTAGTATTAGGAGAAAAACCTTAGGAGAAAAACACACTTGTTTAATCAATGCATGTCTTAAATCTAAGAAACGCTACAGAGCTTGTCAGGGACCAGAAGATGACTTTGGGTCTGGAAGATACAGCTGGTCTTCAACTGGTAGCATAGTTTGACATTCATAAATCTGCTGCTCCTGTACTGGAAGTATTTTTGGAACTAAATTAAAGGGTTTTGGTTCCTATGTCTGATTTTTAATAGGCACAGCAACTTTCTGGAGTTTTCTAAGTAGAGTTTTGATGAAGACGACTTATTTTCCTCCTTCCCCCCATAAGTCTTTGTTATGGTCTTTTGTGCTGTTGTTTTGACATCAATGGGAAGCTATGCCTTAGTACAGCTTCCTGTATATTGTATTCTTTTTCTTTTGTGCTCTAAATCTTCCCTATGGTTTTAGTTATATGCACAACTGAAATGCTTTTTGAAAAGCTACAGGTCCTTATTTATGTCGGTGCCAGCTTTAAAGAGCTTTCCAAGTTTAAAAAAAAAACAAACTACTTTGGAAGTCATTTTCTCCTTAGTTTGCTTTTGTGTTTCTCCAGTTGTGTCACCTGCTGAGTAAGTGTATGTGATCGTGGGGAGGGCATGCTCTCTTCCTACTGTACCTAAAGCTGCACAGCAGCCCTTCCTTCCCATCACGACTAGTTTCCAGTATAGTTAGGTTGTAGCGTTCAACCCTGAATGGTGGAGTGTATAAAAGTGATTGGGAAAGGAGTATCTTCAACACAGCGAGGAGACAGTACAAACTGTAAGTCCTGGAGGAAAGGTTTCACTGTGATGCCTTATGACGGAGTAGGTTACTATAAGGAAGGGATCCCTTAGATTTGCATCTCCTGCCTATGTGTGTGGAGTCTTGGTAGCACTGCTGGAAAAGAAATCTGTGTTGGGAGATGCCTGATGGTGACTCCCATTGGAGACACAGGACTCCCTTAGCAGAAAACCTCCTTTCCTTCTAAATGAAAGAAACTACTTTTAGAGACTTGTAGTATTGGTTTGGCTGTGGAAGGTAAGTCACGCTCAGGAAGGGAAATATCTTCTGGTATCCTAAGGCCCTCTTTTTTTTTTTTTTTTTGTCCCAGAGGGAGTGAAGCCCACTTCCCTGTATGTGCTGGTAAGGAGGAAGGAAGGGAAGAGTCCATAAAATAAATTGTTTGAATCTCTATCACTTCTGGTAGGTTTTAACAAGAGAAATGGTGACTGATTTTGAATGTAGATTTGCCAGCCTTCAAAAGTTAGCTGTGTCCTTATAAGTAGACAGGAATTTATTAATGTAAGTTCCTCAAGGGAGTAAATTTAAAAGAAGTGTTAACTATTATCACTAGCACATTAGGAGGAATACTCCAGGTACTGCAATCTCTTACCATTACAACATATTTTTAAAATTCCTTTAAGTTGTTCATATGACATGTTCTTTATTATCAGAGTCTGATTAGGCAAGTTTAGGTAAGTCAGATCTGGGATTTTTAGAACAGTGGCAACACAGGTTTCTCAGATGACCTCTTCTACCTTGTTGAAGTTGAAAGACAAAAAGCAAAGAAGGATTAGACCATTTTGAGGGCTGTCAGAAGATGAATAATTTAAATTCAGTTAAATTGAAATAATTACTCCATCATGTTACATTTACACAATTAGTTTGTTGTCAGTTCATTGTATTTTTATAGTGATGTATTTAATTGCAGCTCTGGAGACAAAGTCACAGGAGTGACTTTAAGGAAGTGGCTTTCTTTTGATAGAATTGCAGAATCATAGAATAATTTAGGTTGGAAGGAACCTTGGGTAGTTATCTCGTCCCACCTCATGCTTAAAGCAAGGCTAACTTCAACATTAGATAAGGTAGTTCATGGCCATGTCCTGTTGAGTTTTAAGCATCTCCAATCATGGAGATCCCACTGCCTCTCTGGGCACCTTTCACACTGTTTGAGTAATCCATGAAGAAATGTATGTCCTAATATCTAATCAGAATTTTCCTCACTTCAGCTTGTGCCTACTGCCTTTTGTCCTTTCTGAAAAAAAGCCTGCTTCCTCCCTTCCTGTTGGAGAATTTTACCTGCCCCTTAAGGAGACAACAACCAGTGGTCAGTACTTCTCAAATCTAGAACTGTGCTAGTATCGACAGCTTTATATAATGCAACGTAATCCAGCTGAACTGGCCCATTTTAATGAGAGTTAAACTCCTTGAGCTTCCAATTTGATAAAAAATTCAAACTTCAAGAGAATAGTGGTTCTCCTCCCTAATGCAAAAAGCAGTATTGTTGAATGCTTGCAAAATAGAAAGGCAGAGAAACCTCAGATCACCTCCAGTCACCCTTTTGTATTTGTATGTATTGTATTACATCTCTGATCTTCAGAGCAGGGTGGCTGGCTAGGTGCCTTGCCTCTAGCTACCCTGGATGCTACAGGTACAAGATAAAAAGTAAAATTATTCTGTGATAGCCGGGAAGGAACTTCCAGGTCTGTGGACAAGCTGCCTTAGAATCTTTTCCCTCCACAATTTAAAAAAAAATATGGATGCAAACCCTTGAAGTTTCTGGATTAAAGATAAGCTACAAAAAAGGACAGGAGGGTGATGTGACAATAATGACATCCTCCCACCCACAACCCATAAATGGACAGAACCATATCCTCAAGGCTTTTGTAACAAGTCAGGGACTAATCTGCTTCTGTGTCCAAGGTGGCTGGGGCAAGAAAGATAATTTGAGGAAAATAGGAGGAAAACTTTTAGAGGAATAATGAAAGTGAACAAGCTGATGTGTTTACATGAAGAAAGCATCCATCCCATAAAGTCTGTCAAGAATAATGTAGACATGGCTGCTTTTGCCTTGTTGGACACAGAAATGAGTAAGGTAGTTTGCTGAGGTCCACAGCACATGTAACTAGAACTAAGAAGGATGCTTCTGCCCTCGCTTCTTCCCCCTCGCTGTCTCTCTTCATTATTTTTTTCTGACTGAGACTGAACAAATGCAGCAGTTGTCATAACTGGATGATTTCTTTAGACTTGAATAAAGAGTTCAAGCCATCTGTGATCCCATCAGGGGAGTAATGGGCAGAAGTGTACTATTTTATTGTGTATATTCAACTTAAAAATTCAATGCAGAAGAGAAATTTGTATTTTCTTGCAGTTCCTCCTTGGCAGAAGCAGGCTATTATTTTTGCATGTTCTACAGATTTTTTAATTTTCTTTAGAAGAGTCTGGTAAGGACAGAAGAACTCTTTTTAAAAATTATTTGGCAGAAATCCTTTTTCATCTAAATGAGTAGCAATCGCTCGCAGTCCTGGCATGTGGGATAATAAAATGATACAGCAAGGTTTGAAACGGGGATAGGAAGTTATGAAGACAGAGAGAATGCCTCAGATCTTAGGGACAATGCAGATGTACTGGCAGCTGAACAAAAAGTTTTGCAAACAGTCGTATAGCTGCTTCTCTGAGTCTTGGGTATATAGGCAGCTCTAGAAATGGAGGGATCTGTTGAGAAGACAGGGCTTCTTGTTATTTCTAGCCTGCAACCAACTGAGCTCTATCATAGAAACAAATGTTTGTGCATGTGGGTGTCATGAGTAACAGTAGTTCCGTATGAACAAACTAACGTCTCTGTATTTGTATAATGAAGGACAAATCAACCTGGAAAAGTTTAGCTTTGGCACACAGCAATCCAGATGATACCTGTAGTAGGCATTAGAGCACTGATAAATTGCTGTGGCTTTCCATGCCCTGCCCATTTATCGGAACGCTGAAATCCAGAGATGGACGAGCTTGAAAGACTGTTCTCATCAGCTTTCTAACAACACAGCCCACAGAAACTTCCTAGCCTCCTTTACTTTGGAGGTTGTTTTTGCATGTGACCTTGTAACAGTAATTTTTAATATCTTTTTTAATGTAGCCACAGATGCTGATTAGAAACTACCTGACCTCTTTGCAGGGATAGGCTGTGGAAATAAGAATGAGAGCCCTGTAAGTTTCTAAAGTGTGTCAGTGCCTTAGAGTGCTGGGTTTTGTGTTCTTGGATAGATATTTGTGGCACTCCCAAAGGCATAGTGTGTAAGTTTTCTGTATTGGTATACCTTGGTCAAGAATTGGAAGCTTAGTATTTGCACCTTAGACTAGCAACTTGAAGACTGAACAGTTTATTTATCTTTTTATTTACTTTTCCTAAATAGGTCACATTGGTTTTGAGTGTCCAGTCTGAAAATAGTGCCTGTGTAAAGTTTGTCTTCATTAAAACTTTAAGAAATAGGAGTTGACTGCAAGTGTTGCCTTTGTGGCTCATGCTGTCAGAGCACCAAGCGGGGGCCAAAAGCAGGTAGTAAAAAAATAAAATAAAATAAAATTACGTGGCACAGCAAGTAGCTTTGAATGCAGCCTCCTTCTTGGACAAAGAAATGACTTTAAGTAAATTCAGTTTCTTGAAGGGTGAGGTTTGTACAGAAAAGATAGGCTTAGTTTTGGACAATATTATTCCTAGCTTTCCTAGTATTCTCTAAGAAGCTGTGTGTGTGTGCTGCTGTCAATTTTCCAGCTTTGAGCAGAGTGGCATTGTGCACTTCAGGGCAGCTCAGCTTGTTGCCATGGATTCTAACCAAGGTTTTAATGGTGATTTTTTGATGTTTGCATTTCAAGGATGGATAAATGAGCCTAGGTTCTGTGAAAACGTCATGCCTGTTATTTTTATTGGGAGGATTTGCTCCAAAGAAAACAAGATAAAGGCCTCTTGACTAGTTTTGCCTAAAATAAATGCTCTCTCCTCTCTCCTTGTATCTGGTTTGGCTAAAAAATCAGAGCTAAAACCTTCCCTTGCTCAAGCATCTCTATTGCTATTTTATGTTTAATAATGGTACTATTTCTTATTTGTAATCTGACTTTTTTTACATTAACTTTTTTGTACACCGCTGTCTCTTTTCAATTTGCTGTTTAGTTACATTTGATTGTACTAGTAATAACTTACCTGTCTCTGCTATATGTGCCAAACCCTTCAGCATACTTCGACTAGCTTCTCTTAAAGAATTTGTTGTAGAGTACCTGGTACTGATATCAAATTAGATATTCATCTAGTATGATGGAGAAGGACTTAAATTTGTGCAGAGTCCTATATTGGAACTGGGCATAAATGGTAATTTGGTGCTCTTCCCCCTCCCCATACACACAGCCTGTCTTCACTGAATAGCTGAATTTTGGCAAAAGAGTTTTGTTTCACGTTTTCTAGAATGGACTGTCTACAACTGCAGTTGCAGAAATGTGACTCTAAGAACCCATCTCCTTTTGCCTGTAACTACTGAGTTAGTATTCATGGATAAGCACATATTTAGACATTGAGATACCTTGTTATATCATTTTTTACTGCTTAATGAAGTGAACAGCACCACCTATATGCTACAGAAGACAGTGTTGAATTAAGTGGGCATTTTAGATTGAAGGCTTTTCTCTGGGAGGATGTTGGTCCATTTTCCCAGGTGAGTCTATCCATGAGAGGGAGTAATTTTTTTTTTCTCCTTCTGCATCTCTCATCTTGTTTGTATCTATTTTTAGACAGATGGAGTTGCACATTCTGGCTGTGGCACATATTCTGCAGTGAATCCTTGTTCCTGCAAAATGGCTAATAAAGTAAGAGATAACTCAGGCAGGAATGATTTATGCCATGTGAACATGGCTCAGACTTCAGAATATAATGGCGGATTCTGCCGCCAAACTGTCAAGTTATCAAGTTGTTCACTTTTTGCCAGGCTTCATCAGTGATCGTTAGCTTCATGGTCTGGCCAAAATTCTTTCCTTTTGGTGGAGTGTGAAATCAAACTCTGCTGCTCATTTTCTCTCTGACTCCTGCCATTGGTGGTAGCCTGACTCAATATAGGCTGATGATTGATAGCAGTGGCGTTCTACAGCTGAATACACAGCCCTGTGCTGCAGAAGATATTATGTTCCATCATAAACATTTCCAGTCTGAAAATTTAGAAGACACTGGGGGAACTGGGAAAGTCCTGCCTGTGTGCTTAGCCTTTAGGAGCCTACTATGGTTAAGTCACATTGCATCTGTCAACCTACTTTCCAATTTAAGTGACTTAAGGAGAAGTGTCTCACTTTTTAAACTTTATCCTCCCTTGGTCAGGATGGTTTTATATTATTACGTTGTACCATCAGGAAAGGTAAGTTTGCGGGTCTACCTATATGTAAGAAAAGATGTAAACCTCCCATGCTAAATGTCTGAGCTGTCTCTGTCTGAATGTACAGATAAATGCTTTCCTTGCTGTCTTCTCCTGCCTCTTCTCCTTTTTGATAAAATGCTGTGTCCTTTAACTGATACAATTTATCTCACTGAGGAGAAAAAGGCAGCGAGCTAAAAGGGCGATTGAAGACAAATGTGGAACGCTGTGTTGTGCGACCGGTCACGTGGCATACTGCTCGCCTAGAGGTCTGCAAACAGAGGGGAAGGATGGTACCAGGTTGTCGTGCATATATCTAAAGCGCAACCAAATATAGCATCGTGTGTGTGCTAAAGCAAGGCTATGCAGGCCCCGGAAGTATAAAATCTAATTAGGTAACTGTTTATGTGAAATACTGGTGAGTTTGAGAACGCTTCGGATGAACTAGAATACAGAATGCTCACAGTCCATCAAACAAAGGTCTACATAAGATGCCCACAGTATTTTACAAGAAGGAGGTACAGATAGGGAAATTTCCCAGAGAAGTAATGTGTAAAGCTTACATTGTACAGCTGAGGATGTTGAGTATATACCTAGGGTATGGAAAAAGCGATTAACCAATTAAAAATGTTGATGGAAGATTTTTGGTAGAGACATCCTTCAATTTTCTACTGGTTATGGCATACAAAGAAGTGATTAAATGCTTATTAAAGGGGAAATCTAGGGCTTGTTTTGGGCTGTTGAAGCCAGCATGCTTTGAGCACCTTCGGTATGAGTAGCCACCACCTCTGTTTGCAACCTGTGACTTTAGTCATATTTACCGACTTAAATAATGTTACATGTGTAATGATAGGTTTTTTTCAAGCAGCAGGCAGTGACTAGACAGAGGATAATGGCTTGTATGCTCGCTTAAGGCTTAAAATGCTTTTTTGGCCATTTTTGGCCATGTGCAAGTGCCTGGCAGGTGGAGTGTGTACTACCAGTAGTTGCTGGGGCTTTGCATAAGCAGCTTGTGGGACAGGTGAGTGTGCAGTACTTGCCGTGCTAAGCTACATGCATTCCTGAAGCTTTCCTAGCAATAATAAACAATGCAACCAGTATTACTGCGATTTATGGAGTAAGCCAGAAACCCTCATGTGAGTTACAGCCTTGATGGCTGAATTGCAAATACAATTATTCTTCTATACATAAATATGCAGTGCTGTCCCAATCAGTTATGCTACTTCTGAAGCCTTGGGAATAAAGAAGCATTTTGCTGCTGAATAACATACACATGGAGCCTTGAATATCTCAGCTGAAATGGTAAAAGAAATCTCATGCCAGTAGTCCCAAGAAACGAGCTAGATGGATTTCTGCTTTGGGTATTCTGCATGCTCTCAAACAGCAAGCAGATGGATAATGTGGTGGGTGAAGAGACAGCATTAAGCACCTATATTTTAAACAATAAGAGAACTTTTTTTTTTTCTCCCTTTACAGACAGCTATTGTGTGCTTCTCATTTCATTATTCGTATCAGGCTTCCTGAACAAGATGTTTTTGTGTGAAGAGGTTTTTTTTAAAGGTGTCATTATGAATTTCTTAAGAAAACTTTGGAACAATTTTTTATAAAGAAGAGCCTTTATTGAATCATAGGCTATATGCTAGAGCATTATACATGGTTATCATTCCCAGTGGATTTTCATTTCAAAGCAACACATTTACTATAAAATCTTGAAAAACGAAAAGGGCTTTGTTATAATGGACTTCTACCCACTAGATGAACTTGTTTAAGGTCTGTAAGGTTTCTCACTTTTCTGACTTCTGCTGCAGATGTACTATCTGACACCTCCAGAATGAATTAATCAGCTTTCATGCAGTAACATTGTAAGTCTCCTTGCTGCTTTAGATCCATTTCATAAGCCTCCCTCAAATTTCTCTGGCATATCCTTAGCTTGACTCTGGGACCACAGAGACATTTAAGTCTTCATCTATCATTGTAGACAGCTGTCTTAATTGAATCACCTGGTGGTAACATGAAAAATATGGCATTTTTCTTTGCTGTTTGGGTGACAACTTTCCTGCTGTTGTTGCTTGTGATGGCTGAATGTCTTCCAAAGTTTCAATATGAGCAAACTCTCCTGTCTTGCAGCCGGTTATCAAGGCTTGGAAGAAGGACTGTGGTCTCTTTTTAGCCTGTGTAAACCAGCTGAATCGTTTAAGACAAAACACGGAGGAAATGTTAGAGACTCTGCAGAGCCAAAGGAGATGGGGAAGTCTGCCAGGATGGGGAGCAGCTCTGGTTCCTCACCCAAGTTCTGCCTCTTATTACTTGGTTTAATGTCTGATGGCATAGATGATGTCTCTAAAACGTGGAGTCGAATTTATCCCAATGAATTTCATGCATTTAACTGAGACATCTAATCACTACAATAGTCAAGGGAGGGGGGTGTGTGCACATTTCTAGGAGCAATTGAGTCAGTTCAGATCTGAAATTGTTCTGTCCCTCTAAAATGTCAGAGGGAACATAAGACTAACAATTCCAGCTCTTTGGGCAAGTCTCTAAAGGCAGGAGTCAGGCATGATCCATCTAACTTGCTAAAGCCCTCATGACTGCATTTCTTTTAACAGAAAATATGTCCACTCTTAATCTTATCAATAAGGTTAACCATAGATTTTCTTTGGATTGTTTGATGTTAAAGATATATCAACAATTACATCTGCTTTGCAAACCTCCTGTAGCATCAATTTTTGTCTTGTAACCCCCCACCAGCCCAAGTCCCAAGTAAGCAAGCTACCTTATTGCTTCTTCTCTGAAGTGATTTACCTCTGCTACTATCCTCTGCTGAGTCTACCCCATCTCATCTTATCCACCTCCTGCAGGCGCCAAACTCTCAGCTTCCCATGTTCAGTCACCCAGCTTGTTCATTCTCATTTTCTTGATTGCTGCTTCACTCCTGTGTGGTGGTATGGCTCACACAGTAATGCTCCTGTTCCCCTGTGTTCATCATGCACTGCAATGTTCTGACCTACTGTGTCTCTTCTCTTGTCTAGAGGTGTTATACAGCCTCTTGCTGTGCCTGTGATTATTCAGACCTGGGTAAGGTCCTGATTCAAAATCTCTGAACTGAGTGGCACTGCTCCTATTAAATACCAGTGATGCAGAATTACAGGCCAGCCATCAATAAATGCCACTATGGCCAAAATGTCATGCTTTTCCCCTCCCTCCCAGCCTATAAATGTGGTGTTATGTTTCAGACTACCAATCATCTGTAATCAAGAAAATGGAAGCAGCTGACTCCCTAAATGCAGTGTTGGAAAAATATTACTAGAGAGCAGGGCCAAATGAGATATCCCTCAAAAGGTAATGAGTGATTTTAACTTTACTGCAACAAGATAAAACAGAAGCATCCTTCTTTTCAAGCATAAAAGGTCTTTGCTTTGTGGTAGCTGCATTTTGTGGGTATGTGTTTTATGGCAGTTTTCTCATAGGAGTAGCTGGGAAACAACACTTCTCTAGAAAAAAACCAAACCCCAAACCAAACTGATTTTGAATGCTTCATAATTCTGTGACATCCTAATGTTGTGTAGCTTCATGTTGTCTAGCTGGTCTGTAGAGACATTTGTGTTTGTAGGAATTGTGTCCTTTCAAATAGGAATGATGGGGTCAGTAGTTTGGCTGCTAAATGGCCTACAGCAGGAATTTTATCTTTTGCACTGCAGTCAGAAAAAAAAAAATTATGTTTTGTGTTAGTTTTCAGACTCCACACTCTTTCCTCCCTTGCCAGCTCTGCTTTCCCCAGTGGAAGTGGTGTGGCTGTAAAATTGTGGGGGAGCTTATTAAATCTGCGCATTTAATGCCTCAATTTAAAGCTTGGATAATAAAGGACCATCTTTTAATTTAAGCTGTGGATTTACCATCTGTGCAAATTGGATTTCTGTTTCCTTTCTGTATTACCTGAAAAATGGCATTACTATGGGTAATTTGTGAAGCACTGGTTTCTACATGACCGTCTACATTCATAGTTAGGTCAATGTGCACAGGAATTCAGCAATAGAGACAGACACCTGGACACTGCTCTTCCTTAAGCCATTAAGTCAGGTAAGCATTCCTTAAATGGTATTTTATTTCCTTTTGTAATTTTTTCCTGCTTAACCTTACTCTAATATCTGACCCTTGCTTCCTTCCAGCATGAAAAGCAGTAACACAGCATCTGAAGTTCTGAGCTAGGACAGTATTTGGATGCATCTTCTCAGTTTGAAAGCAGGTTATTGGCTATAACCAAAACCATGGTTGGTGCTGTTGCTGCTCACTTGCCTTCTTTTAAAGGTGCGTAGATTAGAGAGGGCAGGTGTGCTGAAAGTCCAGCTTTGCTCAGCACTCATTTGGTCCTCGTTGGCTGTCCTTCTGCTAATTCTAAGATGCTTTGTGACTGTCCCCCAAAACTTTGTGCTACCTCATACTATGAAGTCCCATTAATGTAAAAGAAAATAAAATCCAGTCAGTCTGAGTGAATTTCCATTGCACGGATTCAAGTTAGCCAGGATTATCTGTGGTATGCCATTCAAATGGAGAACAGTTTTAGGGATACTCTTAAGTGGTATTACTTGCATTGGAAGCATATAATTGTAACTAGGAAACAAAATAACATGTTCTGTTTGAGTAGTTAGATTAAAATGTCCAAGAATTTTGGGAAAAACAAAACAAAGCCTCTTTACTCTGGATTAATGAACTAATCTCAGATGACAGTCCCTAAAGGAAAATTGCAAACATAGGAGGAACCCTACATCCCAGTCACTCCTTCCCACCTTTTCCTGAGCACCCTGTGCTCCTGGGTCAGGTTAGGGGTTGGGCCTGGGTTGTGGCAGGGTATGGGGGCTCATTTTAGGGCTGGAGAGTAAGGCAAGACCACAGGACTGCCAGTTTCACTATGCAGCTCAGGCATTTCAGGCAGTTTGTTTTTAAAAGACCTATGCAGTATATTTAGGTAGATTACAAAAATGTATTTTTTTCATCTCCTCTCTCTACTATGTGCATGTGTAAATGCAATGCAAGACCTTCCCTTCTGCCTTCCTTGCAGTAGCAACTTTCAGGCCAAAAGTAATTTTAATGTTTAACTTGCCACTGAGAAATATGTGTAGGTTCAATATTGCGAATGAGAAAGCTAAACTGCCCAAACTCATCCTGTTGTGCAGCCTAGCTTCATGAAGAAGGGAGACAAGTTCATCATTGTCACTTTTTGCCCATTTTTAACCTCTTGTGCTCTCTTTTTCTTCCTTTCTTGAAGGAAATAGGTAAGTTTCTTACCCTAATAATTTTTTTCACACAGAAAATAGTCCCCTGAGCTAGGCCCTCTTCCCATTTCCTGATAATTCTTGAAGATTTGGCCAACTGAGGAGAGGTGCCAAAATCAGTGCTGCTGTCAAAGAAGTGGTTGAAGCATGTGCGGCTGTTAGCAAGCCAAATAAAATAACAGCTACTGACTTGCATGTAATGGCAGAGCTGAGTAAGCTGCTCCTGGAGGGCAGTATCCATGGATCCATCCATCAGCCTTGGACTGGTGAGACCAATGTTCTTGACTGCTTTCATGATTTCCTTGGGTATGAAGTTTTGCCCATAGGGCTGAGCTGAAAAAGGTGGTACTAGGATACTCCTGAGCTTAAGTAATTTTTTTCAGTTGGAGCATGTAGATAGGATAGCCTCAGAGTTGGTCTAATATATCTCATTGGAGGGTCCTTAGGACACAGGAGGTTCCCTGAGGAGCACAAAGCTATAAACTCAGTGGCTGCACCACACAGAGCTGAAACTGTTTGAGCCCAGCTGAATCTGGGGGAGAGGAGGGAGGATAATTTTCATTACTGATTTGTCAGCTCTGACTGTAATTTCTGTAAATCTAACTCTGTTGCCTGCCTATATGTTGTAAAAGCAATCACAGTTAATCATACCAGTTGTATATAAAGATGAAGAATTGTGAGAAAGGACATATTTAACTTTTGACATTTGCTTGAATTCTTAGAAAATTACATGGCATAGCATCCAGCAAAGTTTGAAAGTCACTGCAGATTAAAGCTACTAAGGGCTGATTTTAATCCTCAGCACGCCTGAGCGTTGAGTCCATTAGTATCTGTTACTGTGTCAATAGAGAAAACAAACTCCAAGCACTACCAATTAACTTCACCAGCAAGCATATCTTCCCGAGAAAAATCAAGTGAACATGCATCTTTTATTAGGAGGCGGGAGATCAGAGCCAGTGTTTCAGACATCTGATGACCTTTGTGTGTGGCTGCTATCTCATTATCTTTGACAGGGACTAAATGCAGTCTTCAGAGCTGATCAGTGCCTTCTGTCTCTCTGAGGAGACTTTACTTAATTTACTGTATTATATTATAGCATCTTTTCTCTTTAACTGGAGACATCTCAATCTATTCTAATGATAGTTATACTATGTGTGTCTATAAATACAGACATACTTAGAGATATAGGTGGCTTTAGTCTGTATTTGAGAAGGTGTTGGAAAACACAACTCTGAACTTGTTTGATTATATCTAAAATTAAAATTGCTGATATCTAAATATCTAAAATAAACCAAGAGCCAGTCTTAAGTGGTTGCCATGCTTTATTCTCGAACGCAGCTTCTGCTGTAACTAATCAAAAGGATGCATCTGAAATAAGCTTCCTGTGAATTTCCTGTGAAATGAGAATTATTGTCATTTAAACTTGATCTTGTCTGCCTGTCAGCCCAGGGCTGAGCACTCTTTCAGGAGCTTCTTAGTGGCTGAGCTTAGACATTTCAGGAGACCCCTGACACCAGCTGTACAGGGAACAAGAGCTTGTCTGACACTCAAATGGCAGCTATTGCAGTGCTTGTGTCAAATACATTATGTGCCAGAACCGAAACAAAAGACATGCCTGAATACCATGATACAATTGTTTGCCTCTAATTGCCCCCTCAACCCCTTGAAGGGGATATAGATCCCGATGTAGACTCCAATCCCCATGCACAGAGCTTTTGAAGTGCCAGGGTGATTGCACTCACCTGGATACTTATATGCTGGTTCCTACGTAGCCTTAAGTAAAGGAGTGTTAATTAATCACTCAAGTGGCATGGCCTGTTTACAGCAGGAATTCATATGCAAGACGCACGCTACAGCCTGATGGGTAATTAATGCACATATCTGCACATACAGAGGAACAGCTGGGCCTTGCACATGCCACCCAACCAAATGTCAGGGCAAGCTACTAATTTCTCTTTCAGGGGAATAAAGAGGGGTATGTGGAAGAGTTGTGCAAAGCTCCCACAGATGGAGTATTTGTTACTGACTGAAGTGGGTAGTTGGGTAGCCAGAGGCAAATATAAAATTAAATATAATTGTCTGCGTTCAGCTGGGATAGAGTTAATTTTCACAGGAACCTGGGAGGGGGCACAGCCAGGACAGCTGACCTGAACCAGCCAAGGAGCTACTCCATACCCTGTGCCATCATGCTCAGCATAGAAATGGGGAGCGGGCTGGGGGGGCTCTCGGCTTTCAGTGGGGGAAGTGGCGGAGCGTCACGTTCTGGCTGGTGAGCAGTTGCACTGTGCATCCCTCGTTTTATATATTCTTTTATTTGTATTGTTATTGTTTTAACTTCTCTTTTTGTGTTGCCCTAGTAAATTGTCCTTATCTCAGCCCTCGAGGTTCCGGGTTTTTTTTTTTTTCCTTTTCTCTTTCTGATTCTCCTCCCCATCCCACCGGAGGGGGGCGGGAGGAGCGAGTGAGCGGCTGCATGGTCCTTTTTTGTTACCAGCTGGGCTGAAACCACGACAATAATATGACTGTAAAAATATAAATAGAAAAAAGTTTTTGTGGCTGTGGTGCTCTGATGTAAGGGGCTGCAGGTGGCTGAAAAGATACAGCTAAGATAAATTTAACAATACATCTTTCTCAAGGTAGTTTGGATTTTTTTCATGTAGGCTTCCTACCCAGTTACTAGCAAGCCTGTGATATATATATGGTGTGACTAAGGTGAGCTGTAGCGGTGACAGGCTGAGTAGGAAATGTGACAAGAGATTTTTTCTTTGCAGCTTTTTCTTTTTCCTAACATGGTTAGAAAGTTGTTCTGTCCAACTCCTCATTTTCCAACTTTGAATGTTTTATGCTGAATGTCCTATACTATATGATATTTTTAATCTTCCTTTTTAAACGATGAGATGTTGGAGGAAAGCAAAATTGTGTTAGGAATACAGCAGAACAGGAATTTTTGCTTTGCTGTGCAGATGCTGACAAACAAAAGCACAGATACAATAGCTTTCCAGCAGTAGCATGTTACTAGCATATAAAATCCATAGGAGGAAATCACAGTATGTCATGACTGAAGTAGTAAGTGCTTGGAAGCTGTGTGTAAAGGAAATATTCTTCTCAATTCTGTGGGTTATACTTCATTAAACAGGAAATGAATAGCATCCCCTTAGACATGGTTTGAGAAACCAAGGCCTTGCATGAAGGAAACTTGCTTAATTTGAGTACTGTCTTAGACACTCAAGACAGCTGCTTGTCCATGGCTGTGTCTGAGCAAATGTTTTGGTTCAGAGTGGTGGTGTGTTTTTGTGGAAAATCCCCTTATTCATTCCCCATGTACTGAGTGCTGGCTTGGTTCACGGAGGGGTTTTGTTGGGCATGGGCTGAATTGCTTTGGAGAAGACATGCACCAGTATGCTGCAGCCCTGGATTCACATGGGGCTTTGAACCCAGGAGAGAGCCTGAAGAACAGATGTAAGGAGGGGACATTCAGTCCAGAGGGTAATATTAACTCAAGTCTGAAATAACAAGATGGAAGCAGAGCTGCGGAGCTTTCTGGGTTCCCAAATCTCACTGCTCTTTGGGGTTGCTCCCAATCAGGAAACTTGCAGTCTCCAGTTTGAGTGTTTGTAATGTGGAGAGAGCAAGATGGCAGATTGAGACTATCATTAAGCACCTTGGGTGCCAATTGCCTTCTTAGCTAGAAAGCCAATTAACTAACTTCTGTCACTCTGCCATTCAGTAGAAAAGTTTGCTTGGCTTAACAAGATCGGTTGTGTTAGGATGTATAGTTTATCAGTAGCAAATGAACTGAGAAGCTGCCTTCTTGCAATTTGAATAGCTTTGCTCTAGTGTCATGCCAATATAAGCATCTTAAAACTATACAGAGTTCACTAGGAGGCAGTGGCTATTTTTAAGTGGGAAAGTATGAATATTTAGCTCTCAAAAAACTTTTTGTGCCTGAGCTGAGTCAAAACTTTCTCTTGAGTTGTAGACCCTCCATCTCACTGTAGGTGGATGACACCTAGTCAAAAAATGTGGGAAAGTGGTAGCTGTGATGTCCTAAAGTAATGAGAAGTTAAGTGAGACAAGATTTGTGAGAAGAGGTCATGCATTATGTCCAGCAAACTGGTATCAGCTTTGAGGAAAAGACACCCTAGGCTGGATAGATAGTTTTAAATTCAGATATAAAAGCAATGGTCTTCAAATACCAAGAGTTCTTTGCATCTGCTGGTATGTTAAACCACCTCAGGGGCAAATTACTACCTAGAGAGTCTGGCTAGGAGGAATAGAGCCATATATCCCCTCAGATTGTCCGATTACTTGGCCTAATCCCTCAGATTAGCAGTACAGACCTGTAAATGCATGCTGCGGGCAGAGGAGGTGGAAGGCTGCAGCACATTGTGGCAATAGCCTCTGCCTCTGAGAACACTTCAGAGACTGAAGGACTGAGTTTGGTGGGGATCAAACCCTAAACTGATTCTAATGCCCTTAGACTGACCCCCATGAATGTCCTTAACAAAGCAGTGTTAAGGAGAAGAAACAATCACAAATCAGGACATGACAAATGGATGCTCAGATGCAATACTGTCCTGACATAACTTGCCTGCTTTGACTGCAGAGCTCAGTGGCTCTGGGCCCTCCAATGTAGTGGTAGCAATATGGCTTGCAAGTACCAAAGTCACTTTGTAAAATGGCATTTGCAACCAAGAGGTACACTGAATGCTCTCCCATGTTCCCAAGTGTGCAATTCCTGTATTTTCACTGAATGCCAATAACTTTCTACCTCCACTCAAATTGAAATCGGGGTGTGTATACGTTGCAAACAACAAGGGCTATATTCATTGCTTCTTTTAGCATCTTTTGTTAGATAGTGTTTCTAGATGCCAAAACTCCAAAGAAGTGCTGCAATATTGTTCTGTTTACTCCATCCTTTGGAAACCAGTAGAGGCAGCATTATTACTTTGGGGTTTGTGTTCCTGTTAACTTTAAAAAAAAAAATGCATTTTCAAATTGGTATTTCTTATTTTTCAGATGTGTGCACCCCCAGGGACAATCTGTCTGAAAATCAAAATATGCTAAGTTAACTGTTTCTGCATTTTCCTGTTCTTCTTAAATGTTTTTCTCTGGAGCAATTCAAACAAAGAATTTTCTTCACAAAGTCACAGTGCTTCTGTGTGGGAACATGTTTGTCTGGCACCAGCTGGAAAACAGGACAGATCTTGCCTGGATGCTGGATACTGCAGTTCAAACAGCATTTCCCACCTTTTGATTGCTCACATGTTTTGTTTTACTGCTGGTTAGGTTGAGGAGCTGCATTTAGCCACAAAAAGCAAACTGCTGTTCGTGGCTTGATGGCTTGTAATGCACAGTCAGCAGAGGAGAGCTAATCCTTCAATGTTCAAACGAGAACTGAGGCAACAGGGCCTCTGGAAGACTAATTATCCTGTCTCTGTCACTAGACACTTCTAAAAGCCTTTTCTCCATTCTTTGCCTAGTCTGCTACCTCCAACAAACATGTCTCATCTCTCCCCTTCAGGATCTGCGTGCAAAGCATGCCCTGAAAGTCCTCTGAGCACTGCTCAGCAGTTCTCTGCTGCTTTAAGGCTGGAGTGCTAACTTTCAATTTTTTTTTCTTAAGAAGACAAAAAAAAATATTTTAGATCTCTCCTGTCAAAGCACAGGACTGTGGTCTTGGAGAAGGTGGCAATACAAACAGCTTTCCTCTTGCAACTTGTGGCCACCTAAAGAACAACG
Source organism: Elanus axillaris (assembly GCA_026212715.1). NCBI lineage: Eukaryota > Metazoa > Chordata > Aves > Accipitriformes > Accipitridae > Elanus > Elanus axillaris. The sequence continues at coordinate 4,992,459 of JANZLQ010000100.1, forward strand.
ACACAGAAATCAGATGCACAAAAGTGAGTAGACTGAGACGAAACCAGTAAAAAACAAGCACCGTTGCTACTTTCTCTTAATGAAACTTGTGGATGGTTGTTGTATTTGCAGTCTGTGGATATATACAAGTTGGCAACTTGGCTGCTGTTGACAGCAAATGGCTGAATGGTCTGATTGCTACTAATAGGGAATTTCACAACCTTTCTCACTTCTTGGAGCACTCCATGGCATGCTATTTTCTTTAGCTGTGTATGCAAGAATAATTCTAACCAAACTGCCCCAAACACAGTCTTCAGCACTGCAGCATTTGACTCAAGGTCATGTGGGAGTAACTGCTAATTCCTTAAATATATTTAAAATTAGTGAAGCTGTCAAATATGCATTCATTGTGCCCTTCCAATAAATTGCTTATGTTCTCTGGCTGCCAGCTCTTCAGCATCTGTATATATATATATTTACATACATACGATAATTCTGAGTAAAGCTTGAGGTTTATTCAGATGGATGAAAAATTAATTCAGAAGGATGAAAATTTGGCTGTTCTACCCTTTTATTTAAACATTGATCCTGCTCACGGAAGCCGTTAGGAATCTGCACACAGTCTGTTCTCCAGCAGTGACTTAGGTCTATGCAGTCTCAGTAGGATGGTATCAGATATATGGTTATAATCTGTATGTACTGTTGTCTGAATAAGACTACTCATAAAACACTTGCTTGTGTAGTGTTCTTTGTCAGGTTTTGCCAAAACACACATTTTTAAAAAATGAAGCCCCCAAATAGCTGCTGAGAGAGAAGGTTTGGGAACTGCTGACTTCAAATTAAGAATTCCTGAGTTTCCATGCTTGAGCTGTGATGCTTGATAGTTTCTATTAAAGCAGCCAAGATATACTGCTAAATAGAAGGGAAAACACAAATATTGGGATTTCAGTGGTGAAGTGCAGCAGAGAGAGTGCATAAAGTGCACCAGGTTTATTACCTAGGCAGACCTATAATTGACTAAAACACATGGTGTAGTGGGGAAAGAGTGGAAATGGACAGTGCCTTTCTGCTCAGGACTGTGAGGGAAACACAGCAGAAATACCTCTGTGAAGGACAGAAAACAGCATGCTGCAACCATGTGCCTTTCAGGCTGCCCTGGGCACAGTGTGAACAGGTACTGAGTGGGGCACATGCAGAACTATATATAATTTGTGCATCTCAGCAAAGGATTCACTGTCTCCAATTACGGTAGTTTGCTACTTGTTTTTTGTAAGCTTTTTTTTTCTTCATCTTTTAAACTGTGTTCTTCCTGTAGCTAGCACAGCAAAGCCTTATTTCAAGGGCATGAATTTAAGCGTATGGGTAGCTTACTTTTGGCACATTCAAACATACTTATTCAGAAGAACCTCTGGTCATCAAAAAACAAACATGATATTGCAATAACTAGACATAAAATAACTAGAACTTATTTCCCATCAACCTGCAGGGAGTGATTTTCTTGTGGATAGGCAGCCTGGGTGGCCATACCAAGCATCCTCTAAGAACTAAGGAAATCACGCTGTAAGGGTATAAAAATGCCTCTTGCAAATAGTCTTATGGACTGATCAGCAGAGGACTGAAGGCTGTGCTGACTGTGATAGTTGAATCTCTGTGTCCCCACTGCTTGGGGTTAAAGGCAAAACTTTGCTAACTTTGCATACCAGGCCTCTGTGGAGATAATGTCTGGTCTGCTGCAGTAGTTTTATGGACCTACCATGGCACCTAGAAAGGCAGTAACTGTTCCCTATAGAGACTGCACAGGGATATATAAGATTTACATACACACATATCCGTTGCATCTATATGAAAATACCTCAGTACTACATATAAACTGCACCTGAGCTGGGAACAATGGGAAGCCTACAAGCAAAACTCCAGGGCATGTACGCTCTGGTAATTTTGTTCAATGGTAGTACTATAAATGCTGTATGTGCTATATTACTCCACACAGAAAATACTAAGTGCTATAAATCCAAGGAAGAAATGGTATGACTTTGCTTCTGTTTGGAAAAACTGACTGAGAACTGTTGTTCTCTAGCATATTGCATAGGAAATTGAGCTTTAATTCTGTAGAATACTTCTCTGAGTCTCTTGAGAAGAAAACTCTAAGCTGTACTTCAGTACAGGGTTAGATCAGGTGCAGAAAGAAGTGTCTAGCTATGACTTTCTAACCTGCTGTGCTATTGGGAAGAATTTTGGGCAGAAAGTTCACCTGGTTTTCTCAAGGCATGTATGCAATTGGACTCTGTGAGTTCTGCCTCTTCAGCTACATCAGAAATGCAAATGCAAAAGCCAATACTTGTAACTGTCATTTGGATTTCCAAGGCACCACAAGACCTTGGATTCATACATGCATGTGCTCAGGTGCAGGGTTTCCTTTCCAGATGGACTAATATGGGAAGGAAATAACATTTTTTCAACATGCTTAAGTATAATGCTATCAGTAATAGATATGAAATACTCAGTTCCCCAACACCAGAAAATAAAACGCAAGACTGGAAATAGGTTTACTGCACTGCATTGTATGATGAATAAGCAAGAAACAAGGGACTCATTTTGCTTTATTTTCTATGTAAGATGGAGGGAGAAATTGCAGGTAAAGGGAACTGCAGGATTTGATCTGTGTTTGGAAAACAGTGTAGCTGTGCAGCATTTTGGTAATGAGCTACCTATTAAAAAATTAATTTACAAGTAGTAGTAGTCTCATTATCCAGTTGCAATATACAGAACACTTTTGTAGGAGGTACTCTGCCCTTTGCATGAGGTATTGTGAATAGTTTTGCAGTGCTGGGCACCAGATGTTTTGTGAAATATATATGCCTCTTGGATGTGACAGCCTTGGAAAACTGCGTTTTCTTTTGCTGTTGAATGGTGAGCATTAATCAGCTTTAATGATCACTAGTGGATATACTAACAGCTTACAAAAGTTGCACTCTCCATTTTGCTGTAAATGGAGCCTCAAATAGTTGTAGTTGCCTACGGCTTTGTGCTAGAAAACCTGTTTTCTTCTGTGGATCACACTCTCACCCTTTAATCAGAATTTGTTCTGAAAATGGCAATGCCATGTCTCTAAGGGTGATCTCATTTTTGAGGGCAGTAGCTAAGGGGGATATTGTTATCTGTTTGAACCTGTTCAGAGAATGAGACTGAGAAAAACACATTTTGAACTTCAAGAAAAAAACATTATTCTGGTTTTTAGGCAGTTCATCTGGGAGTCTGTCTGCACGGAAATGTTCTGGGTTTCCTTCATGCTGTTTTGCTTCTCAGGGATGCATCAGGACCTCTCTCCACAATGACCCAAGGGACTCAACCCTTGGGAACACCATAGATGTCATAATAAGTGTTTACTCGAGAGTCAAGTGTCTCAGCTCCCATTAGAGAGAACAGATCTGTAAAGCAGATGGGCTCATCCTAGAATAGGCACTGAAGGGGGGGATTTGGTTGCATCAACACAGCTGTCTGGTGCTGTTTGGGATGCCCTACAGAATTTGCAATACCTGCACACAGCTGGCAGGTATGAGGAGATTCGAGGAGCATCTGTGTCTTTTTGGACCTCCAGCTGGAGGCCCAGGAGCTGACCTGAAACATCTAAAATGGTGCTAGGTACCCACACAGGGGCAACAAGATGCCATCCTAAATGGCTTGTCATATTTAAATTGTCTCTAGGCACCAGTGACTGCATTGACTGGGGGATTACAGTGGGACCACAAAGACACAGTGTGCATGTGGATGCCTAAGTTCAAGTGCCTTTACCTGAAACTAAGCCTTATGCCCCGTCTGACTTCATAAGGCTCTGTAACTTGTCATAGTTAAATGGTTTTTCTCCCTAAAACCAGAAAGAGGTGATGTTGAGTGCATTTACTGGAAGAGTGTTATAGAAATCGTAACCACAATGGTGTAGATGTTGGGGTGTGAATGGCCTTCAGGACTGCACCGTCATGCATATAGTATGAGCCTGTCGTTGCATCGCTCTGATTTTCCTAAGTGGAGTCTTTTTGTTCTAACTCCTTTGTATGATTTAAACTAAAATAGCCCTTTCTTTAAAAAAAACCTAACCTACAAATATAAATTGATTTTAGTGACATTTGTGTTGTTTTAATTAATTGGTTAAGGTGAATTTTTGCTTAAAAGTAAGGCTGTTAATTATTTGCCTGTCTGGTGGAGGAAATGCCACCAAAAGTCGAGTGGTGGTGTCATAGGCTGACAGGGTAGGGTAAAGCTTCAGTGGGTGTTCAGCGTAAAGGGGAATTATACCCCTCTCTGGTTGATGTTAAAGATATGAAGATGTGTTGTCTTGTCCTCTCTCCTTTAACCATTCAGAGCTCAACAAATGTGTGTAAACCTGGAACATAACATTTTGACATGAAAGTGTAATGGTAGTGCTCTGCCTTATTTTCAGTTAACTTGCAGAGTTTAGGTGCATTGTGACAAATAAGAGGAAGGGGAACAATGTAGTGTTGCTAGAGGTATGCTTTAGAGAGGGGCTGCAGTTCACTTGCTCAATTATATTCTTCCCCAGTAAATCAGCACCAGATAAAAATATGTGTATTTATAATATTCAGAATATATTTTAGCTCTTGAATGCACATAAATGTGGCATAAACTTATCGGAAGTAGTCATAGAACAACTCAGCTCAATATGCCTTTTACTATATTTTTTTATTAGCGTTGATGTCTATGTCAGTGTGCTCAGAATATTTGGCTATCACTACAAGATTTAAAATATAAATTTGTTTTTTATGTATGTTTATTGCCCTTGTAGATTGACCCTAACTATGTTTTATATCAATTTTGAAGACATTTTATTGTTACAGAATGTCTCATTTGAGCACAGAATTAGAAATGGGATAATTAAAATGGCATCAGGGAACTTTATTGTTTTCAAATGTTTTATCTGAACACCAAGCTGGAATGATAAGTTGGTTTGGATCAGTAAGATTCAAAAGATGTATTATTTTTGATAAATGCTCTAAGTATGTTCAGTATCTAGGAGCTTTTATTTGATACAGTGCATATTTGGCAGAAGGTATCACTTTGGACAGGCAGCACTGAGATGCTTCCTGAAATGAATTGAGTTTACTTTGATAAATCTTATACAAGACATAATCTCTTTCCATTAGCATATGGATAGCATTATGTAGGGAAATACTGCATTTAATTTAAATACTTCAGTTTGTGGTTGACACAAGCAACCACTTTAAATTCACAGTGAGTCTTAAGTTGCACACTTTATTATATTTTTTTGCGTGCAGAATTGAATCACATTCTAAATGTAAATGTGCTGTCAGTCAGCCTGGGAAAAGGGACTGCAGGTAAGTGGAAGCTGGAAAAGAAAATATAGTATATCCCAGCAGTACCCAAGAGGTGCAGGCCTGTCTGCTGTGCTCATCAATAATGCTGTCTGAGAGGAAACACGGTGGTGGAAGGGCATGAGGAGTTGCTTCCATTTCCTGCTCACAAATAGAATAATGTCATAAAATGACATAGACTTGACTGACAGCATTGCGGTGAAGGTAATGATGTACTGAGAGGCTTGAAGCAGATAGAATTGGCTGTTGAGAAAGGAAGAGGAGAAGTTGTCCATCAGAGTGAAGGTCAGATGGTGATGTGAGCAAATGGGGCTGATGGAAGGCTGTTACCAAACCCAACAATTATTTTCAGGCACAAATCACTGGGGCATCATCAAAGCCCTAATTAAATCAGTGTTTTTGTTTTGTGGTTTTTGGTTGGTTTTTTTTTGGGGGGGGGGGGGTTGTTAAATTGCCAGAATGTTTCCCCTGGGTGAATTTTTTATAAAAAAGAACCCCCTCTGCCAGATACGTTCTATTTGAGAGAGACCACTTAAAGCAAGTAGTACTGGGGACCCCCCCCTACTTTGTTAGAAAAATTTGAATAAACTACTTCTGCCCGGAAGAGCATGCCAGCAAAACACCTAGTTATTTGCTCCTTCAGAAACAGTAAACTGAATTATGGGGCATTCTGGGTTGTCTCAGCCCTGGTGATGAGCAGACTACATAAACCTTCTCTCTCCATATTCAGAAGAGATTGTTTTCAGATTAATAGTGTGACAAACAAGCAAATAAAACTGCTGAATTCGTCTTGTTCTGTTGAATACTGGCAAACATTTATGAAATAATTCGAAGAGGGGTTTGGCAGTAGTTTGGACAGATGATGATAACAGTGGAAATCCTGTGATAGGAAGTCTCACTGCAGTAGCCCATCCTACATTGTCAAAGCCCATATTTAGAGCAAAATATTCTACTTGGGGGTACAGCATTCTCCATTTCTTGTTCTGAGTTACCTGTTTGTATTTGAAAATGTAGCTGCATTTCATCTAAAAAGGCACTTGAGTGGCAGAGGTCATTCTTCTATGGAGGTGGGTTTTTTTTTTTTGTGTTGAAGATTTCTAGCTTGAAATCCATGAAATAAATATAACAATATTATTATTACTTTCCACACTGAAAGGGTATAACAGAGTTTCTTTGCCTGCCTTTGATTCAGCCATGCCTGGGTGCAACAAGGGGTGCTGAAGGAATGCCACAGAGGTGGTCTGGAGCCCAGCAGAAAAGCTGAAAACCACAGTGCCATTGAGATCTTTCCTTTTGCCACCTCTATTCCACTGTTGATGCTGAAATAGCTCAATTTCTGACATCAAAACAAAATTTCAAAGTGGAATGCAAGCACCATGTCTGAAACAGCCAAGTTTTCCTGTAAATTCTGGATTTCAGTCAGTATCCTGTGGCACTCTTGAGGCTTGGCTGTTAATACCATCTTTCAATTTGGTCACAAAAGCAAGCCAGCAGCTACTGTCCTCATATTTTTCTTGTGTGTATCTAAGTGTGTATTGATGAACACTGTCTCCATGGTACCACTCAAGCCCCCTCAAATTAGGAGTCTTTTGTTCATCTTTCTCCCTCCCACAGAGCTTATCGTGTGAAAGTGGCGGTTTGCTGTCATATCTCATTTCAGCTGAGACCAACAACTGGTCCGTAACGGCCAGGAGTATTGAGTCCTCCTTTTAGCAGTCCGTGTATTGGTATCAAATATTTTTTCAGGTCATGGAAAAAACCTGCTATTATGAGACTTATGTGTGCCCAGCGGAGCACCACAAGCTGGTCATTTCTTTGAGTTACACCTTTCTGAACCCCTTCCCCTTTACCATCAGTCAGGAGATGGCATTGCCCTACCATGTCTACAAAACATTACTGCTGCCAGAATGAGGAGGAGTGGGCTAGTGTTAAAACGAATGTCATTAACTTAAGGATCAAGTAATGCCAGGAGGAGAAAAAGGAGTGAAAGGTTTGATTACAAGAAGGTCTCATGGGTCTCTGTGGTGTTGCCTCGTAGAAAGGCAAAACTCTAGACAAGGTTATGTAAAATCTAGATAGCTGGCCACAGGACTCGGTAGTTGTGTGGCTACTGCAGCCAAATCACAGAGGAAAAACCTGCTGGAGTCCAGATAGATTGAAACCTGAGTTTTATTTTGGTTTGTTTGTCTTTAAACCAACTGTGATTATCTGCCTTTATTTGGATGTTACAAAGAAGTTCTATTTTTGCACAACCCTTCACCCAGTGTTGAGGTGGTTTGGGGTTGCTGTGAGACACTGAGGCATCACACACCTAAAGGAGCAGCAGCTCTCCATACCAGGCACTGTCTTACTGCTGGCACCCCAACATTAGGCTCAGGGTCACCCAAAAGCACCCAGGGGATGGGCTGACACAGGGACAAGTTGTGGAAAGGGTATCCTTTGCTGATGGCCTTAATCAGGGCTTTACTAGAAGAAACCTGCTGTGCCCTGAGGGCCTTTTGTCAGGTTCCCAATAGTAATTCACAGGTGTCTTGCAGAACATGGAGTTTAAAAATTAGGTACCTAAAAGCTATTGGATCCTGGCAGTTAAATTTCATCTTATGTAAGGATTGGCATTTAGTGCAACCATTGAAGAAGTGTTCAGTTCTCTTAAGAGTGTGTTTTCCTAAGAGTGTTTTTCTTAAGAGCTGTTTTCCCCCCTGTTCATAGCTTTGTCTGATAGAAATTAATAGTAGGTCTCACTAGAAAGTTGTAATATTCCTCTCCCCTTTGATATCAATATCTATTTGTATAATGCGAAATACAGTTTTAATCTGAGACATTTTTAAGTCTGCGCAAGAGCTGTCATTAAAAGAACAATAACACCCTTTCCAGCATCCCAGGCCAAGATAATCACAACTAGAAGAGTGTTTGTGTTATGAGGAATAAAAAGTTGTGGCAGGAGTCATGACCAGAGCTTTCTGCTTACTTTTATATTGCATCTGCTCTTCACTGTGCTCTACATCACGCTGTTTCTTGTACTGGTGGGGACCTCATTCACTGCAGCATGGCCTCGGCTGCGTTTTACCCTCCCTACCCAACTGTCACACAAATGGCTGATGAATCGCTTCACTGTGCTTCGTAGCAGTCCAGAATGCACACCCAGCATGGGCACGTCCTGCTTGTATTTATTTAACAGAAAAACCTCTTTATGCCTTCTGGTTTCTGCCCTTCTATGGATCCTTTCTTATTAAACCTGAAGATGCTGATTCTCCCTTAGGAATTCTTGAGCCACAAAGAGCTGGAGGCAGAAAGAGTGTAACAAAGATTCATCGCTTAATGCTCACTGCCTTTCTATGCTCTGTCTGCTGTGAGGCACAAGCCTTGTACCAGGCTGAGTTTTGGTGTGACCTGGTCTGGCTACTCCAGTGTTCTTCTGTTTTCACTTTTTTCTCTGAAGGCACAAAGGTGAGAAACCTGTCTAGAAAAAGAAGACAGTTGTAATTCTTATGAAATCCAAATAGAGACTTTAAGATAATCCCTATCACAGACTATAGCTTAAGTCAGGAGGGATCACAGCAGCATCTCTCACCAGTGTTGTTTCTCAAAGTCAAGGAGACTCTTTTTTCTTAAGAGGAGATATGAGCCAGGTCTTACCCGATACTGACAGCTCCTTCCTTACCTTGGTGCCTGTGAGTGTGTGCATGTGTGTGATAAGATTTTAGCATAAAAGACTGAAAAAACCCTATGTTCATAGGGAGGATCCTATCTTTTTAAAAATGATTTCTCCTTCAAAGTGGAACTGAAAAGGTCTTGTTCTCTGCTGTTGCTTGAGAGAAGGGCAACAATATCTTTATGGGCATAATTTTCCTATTTCCAAAATTCCAAAGCTTAGTCCCTTCAACTTGCCTTCAGTTAGTGGTGTTTCCTCATTTTGCAACACAGAAGTGACTGTTGACTTCTCACAGAGCTGCTGAATAACTCCCGGGGTTAGGAGTGGGTAGACAGCACCTATGCCCAAAAGCCTCCAGTTGTACAGATGTGGATTTCCTTTTTCTCTAATCCTGCTTTCCCTTCTTGCGCATACTTGAAGATGGTGCGTGACTGACTTCGTATTAGTTTCAGCCCTGCTGCTGGGTTATTAACAACTCTCTCGTTGCAGGGGAAAGGATACAGAAAGTCAGGAAATGAGGGAAACCGCTCTGACAGAAAGCCCTGACAAATGTGCAAGGAGAAGTGTGATGTCCCTCATCCATCCCCTTCTCGTCAGTCACTTTTCAGCTTCTGGGTGTCAGGTGCCATGTAAGAGTGCCTCACTTTCAGAGGCATGATTTCTGTTGCCACTGGTGGTAATTCAAGGCACTTCAGTTCTTATATTACAAATGTGATGCCAGGGTGTATCACCAGCTGAAAGGGCTTTATGCAACTCTTGGTCCCTCCCTGGAGGGGATCACTCTGAAGGTGGGTGCACAGAGACAACCTAGAAGCCAGAAGCCTTTCTCTCATCCTTGACCCCCAGGCCCATCTCCTGCCCTTGCATCCAACCAGCTCAGAAACACTTGCTGTGCTTCGGCTGGAGGATGTGTCTGTATCTGCACGGAGCCAGTTTTAGCCTTCACTCAGTGCCAGCAGTCCTTATCAAGGGTGTCGGCACATATGGTGTCCTTTTATACAGCTGTTGTACTGCTGCAAGAAAGGGATGTTACTGCAGGAAAGAAATGGAGTGTGAGCACTGAGAGGAAAGACTTGGTTAGAGATCATCTTTTAAGATGAGTGCATGGGTTGCTCAACTTCCATACTGTTTTTAATTCTAGGGTGCACCGCTGCTCTGTTCCTTATCTTCATCCCAGTAACGCAAATGATCATAAGGAGGAAAAAGAATGATCAACATTCCTTTCCCTGGGAAGTATAAAATGGGACTAATGTTGCTAGGAGACATATTCACCAGTTTGCACGTCACTGTACAGCCAGAAGGACTCTGCACATGTAAAAAGCACAGGAAGTCTGTGCAGAAATAAAAAGTGAAAAGCAGCACCGATAAAGTCAGCCAAGGCATTTTCCAACTTAGCCTTTTCCTTGAGTACTTGGAAGAAGCATACAAGAGAACTTCACAGCCTGGATGCCTTGGTGACACCGTTAATTAAGCTCTATATTCTGGGTCTTAAGGCAGATGAGAGTGAAAGAGCATTGTGCAGGGCTGCTCTTTTTTCAGCGTTATACTATTATCATTTTCTCCTGAATTGCCGTTAGTTTTTATCACTGCTCTTTGTATCTGTTAGCTATGTCAGAAATTTTTCACTTCTAAAAGCTTTTGGCTGTCCTTTGTGAGACAGTTTAAGCAACTGTGATTCAAAACGACTATAATGCACCAATAGTGGAAGTTTTTGTGAAGTGTGCTTTTGACTTCCCCATCCAATTAGTTCTTGGCCTCGAGTTTGCTGACACATGTGCCAGAAGTAATTTGTCAAACATTAGAGAGCATTTTTACTAGTTGAAACAACACAAGTGCTTGGGAAAAGAGCTTCATGCCAGAGGCGGTGCCAAAGACAGATTTAGGTCTTGAGAATGTGTTGAAAAATCAGATGAACTTCTTAGGCATTAAATTACCAGACTCAACTTGCACCTTTGCTCTGGGCCTCTGACAGATGTGGGGCTGTCAGTCTCTAGTTGTTGCCTGACATCACATTTGCTTCTCTTCTGTGCTGGCCTGATTTTGATATGTCTGTGGTGTATGAAGGCACATGGCATTGGACACTGTGCTAATGGGAGCACTGCAGCTCCCTTACCCTCTCCCATATCCATGTGCATGCACAGTGAGGAGCTGCCACAGCTGCTCCAATTCCTGTTTCTGACCAGTTGCAAAAAGGTTCTTGAGAGAGCCCTTGCTTTTGTGCAATTCTTGGCTATTTGCTGATGTAGCCAGTTAGTTCTATTTCTGATGATGTCTTTCTTGAAGGCTGCACAGATTGCCTTAGGCATGTGGCCGCTGGAGACTTTCTGTATGTCCATGAGACAGAGTGCTGCCTCTTTTGCAGCACGTTTTTTTTTGGTAAGAGGTACATAAAGGGTTTACTGGTGCAGGAGCACAGGCTCTGACTCCAGCTCAAGCATGAGACAGGGTCCCTCTGCCTCTGGTCTACTGAATGCTTTGCCTCCTAAAAACTGAAGAAGATGACAGATCTCTAAAGAGAACAAACTGAGAGGCCAAGTGTCATGGTTTAACGCCAGCGAGCAACTAACACCACGCAGCCGCTCACCCCTTCCCCCACCCCAAGTGGGATGGGGGAGAAA
>JANZLQ010000100.1:5013286-5032004 GCA_026212715.1 Elanus axillaris
CTGTCCAGCGAAGAGGGGGGGAGTGATAGAACGGCTTTGGTGGGCACCTGGTGTCCAGCCATGGTCAACCCACCACAAACTGAAACGTTTTGAGGATACATAGAAAACTTAGAATAAACATTAGTGTGTTTTGTTTACCATTTCAATTTGTTTGTTGTTCCATGTGCAGGTTTTTTTCTTTTTTAAATCTTTGCAGTAAGGAAGGAATTTCTTCTGCTTTTCTAAAGAAGGATCTTTATTGTGATTTTTCCCCTGTAGCACCTGTTTATGTGGCAGAGAGAACAATGGTGAATGAGCGAGAAAGAGAAATTACTTTCCTTTTGAGATAGATTGGAATAGTGAAGGCATTTTTAACCTGAAGTGTATACTTTGTAGGATGTTTACTAACAGCAATAGCTGTTTTGCAGAGCTCTCCAGAGATCTGGGCATCCATAGCACTGGCAGCAGTGGCGTTTTTCATGGTGATATCTTTGTAGCTACTGGGAGAGCAGAAAAAGATGAGACCCAAGTGGCTGAACAGGGTAGGAGAGCAGTTGAGATACTTGAGAGATGTTGTTGCTGCTTGAGATCTGCTCCCAGGCTGAGGACAGAGCAACACTGGTGCTGATTGGGCAGTTGTGGTGTGGAGATGAACAGGCATGGAAAATTCACTAGGGTTTCCCTCTGGAGACTGGCCTCTAATGGAGATTTATTGGCATAGGGAACATTGCATAAATACAGCCTAGAAATCTTCAGAGGATTCTGGTCTAAGAGTTTCGCCTAGGATTTTTCTCAGGTTATTTTCTCTGACAGTCAGTGGGAGGTAGGAAGGACACAAAAAGCATATAGAGGACTTTCAAAAAAATAAAAGCAGGGATTGGTTGGAAAAATAGCAGTTTGTCCATTAGTACTAAACCCATGATTTCATTCTCATTTTGATGGGTTTTCAGTCCTAGGACAGTTGAGAGGTACAACGTACAAACTTCTGCAACAAGAGGCTCAGCAAATATCTTTGTCACCAAAAAGTTTCTTCACTGTAATAGAAAAGCAATGACTATTACTGAGAAGTTCCCCTACACAAGCCATAGTTTTTGTATAAGGATTATCTTCCTATGGATTCAGGTTCTGGCAGTGAAGTCATTTATTGCTATTGCTTTTGGTGGGGAAATTTGATCTTGCAAAGTGAGGCTCTGCTTGAGTGTTTTATTCTCATAGTAGTGATCTCTGTTTTCTTCCTACACTTTGGCATTTGTTTTCAAGGTACTTCTGTTAATGCAGCTGTTTGTCCTCGACAGCCCTTGGCTGTGGCCAAAAATGCTTTTTTTCTAGAAGCGCAGTAAACATAGCTGCATACTTTTTTGTCCAGGACTTGCTCCTCATTTCTTGTGATATGGTTATTCAGAAGGATTTGTTTTGCAGCTGGGATAGATAAATAGTCCAAGTGATGCTGAGTTTGTGAGCTAACTTCCACCACCTCAGGGATGCCTCATAAATTGCAAACAGCGTGCATTCATCTGTAGTGTTGCTTCTGCTTCCTGGGGGGGTGAATTTGAGCTTTGACAGAGAGTAACAAATGACAGAAGTGAAACAGCAGACCTTAGATGCATTTCCTTTAAGTGTGCCACTATATACCAAGACTTCGTGAGAACTGAAAGCAATAAGCAAATAAAAATGTGGAAATATTGTTTATACCTATGTGACTAATTGCTTTCTCTTTAACATGTTCCCTTTACATTGTAAGAATAGCACTAGTGAGTCATCTCTTTAACATACCATATAAAAACTGATGAAAACCAGGACCGTATGTGTGCAACCCTAACTATGTTATGTGTCTTCATAGGAAACTGTCTCAGTTCTTGAGGCTGGTGCTGGTGTCCCCTGGGCAGAAGGGGCAGAGGGCAGAGCCATGGCTTCGTTCCCCAGTCTGTGGCATCAGGGGACTGCATTGCATCCCTGGCAAAGGTGCTGGCACCCATGGGGTAACACTCTGTGCTCATCTTCCACGGTGCCTCCATCTACTGTTGTGCCTTCAAAGCATGACTGGGGACACACGTTGCTGCTGATAGCTTTTTCTTGATTAAGTAGTCTATTGCAAATAACGGAGATTGTATTTTGACCTACTCTGCTGCTTGCTTGGTTATAGAATTATCAGCTGTTTTAGAGGATTTTTAAAATATATTTTAATATTTGGAGATTAATTAAAAATAGTGTTTAACACTTTTCAGCAAAGACAGAAATGCTGAATTATTCAAGATTTCATTTTGCATTCTGAACTAGTGAGTGCTCATGTATAAATAATGCATTAAAAATATTGTTGAATTTCCAGTCACTTCCCAGTTTGTATTCAGCCCCACAGTGAGCAAGAAGGGGGGGGAAAGGCAGAAAAGCAGCTGTGGCTCATGGTATTGCCCTGTTATAAGGTGAGGTGCCTTTTGCTTGCTATACATTAGATAATCCTAGTAGAGGCCTGGTCCCCAAGCCATTAAGAAAGTACCCTGAAGAGTAGAGCCTGGCTGAGGACTGTTTAACTGAGCGCAAGTTTTGCCTCTCAGCAGTGGTCGCTACTGAGCAAGGTGCCTGTGGGCACCAGAGCATCCCAGGGGCTGGTGGGAGGGCATGGACTTGGAGACAAGAGGGTGCACGATGCCTCTTTGTTCTTCCCAGGAACATGTCATGGCTTCTTGGAAATGAGCTAAGTGGGACCAAAAGGCTTCACTTTGTGAAATGCAGTCAGAAAAATTTCCATTTTTTTGTGCTTGCTGGGAAAACTGATTAATTTAGCAATCAAAATCTCTGTGAGGAGTAGGGGTGGCTGGGGATGATCAAATCGTTAGATCTGCTGCTTCGACTTCTCTCCAGTGAGGCTCTCCAATACATAGGTAACTTCTAGTAGCATTTAAATGTTAGCATGTTCTTGGTTTTCCCTTGCATGTGCTGTCTAATGGGCAAATGGCTGTGGATTTGTGTTCTCTCCCAAGCAAGCTCTGTGGGTCTTCTGCAGAAGCAGGCAGCAGCGAAACAGTGTGTTGCAATTCCTTCAGCCAGCTTGAACAGGAAGACATCTCTCATTGTGATGACAGGTTCACAGAATGATCATTTGAGATCTCCTTTAAAAATTAAAAACCACCACTGAAATCTTCTAGGCTGTTGCAAGACTGAGTGAACATAGCCCTTATGTGCTGAATTAGAACTTACCACTGTTCTAAGTAACAGAAAGAAAAATAGGATCTTTAGATACTTTTTTACTAGATGTTCAAAATGTGTAAGTTAATTGAATACATTGTATGTAAATATAACAAGTATGGTGGCAGAACAAGGGAGAGAACAGTTTCCAGATGCTCTGTGGTTCAGCTTTAAAACATCCTGGATGGAAAGCACCTTATTTTTCCCTAGGAAATGATCAATAGTTCTATACTTTCGTATGGAGAATATACTCCTGCCTTGAAATTATATCTCATGGAGGATGCACAGAGTTTGTGGGTTGGACCTATATCCAACTCATATTTCTTAGATGAATTGGGGTAAGAGAAAGGCCAAACAATAACATTAGATGTATTCCGCTTCTGCACAGAAGTCTCAGCCGCAAGGAATTTTACATGCTGTTGGCCTCTGGTTTATTTCTGTGCCCAAGACTACGTAGGGATTTTGAGTTATAGTTCTCCATGTGACCAGAGATTTGGTTTAAGCATTTTCCCTCCAGTCTCCTGCTAGGTACCTGCCGTGATTTATTGGCTGGGATCACAGAGGGCTGTTCTGCTGCCGACTCTTGGCTGAGCACTGGCTGTTTCAGGCCTCTTTGGCAAAGGTCTGAAGGTTTTGCAAATAGAACTGGCGGCTTTCCAGCTTGTTGGCCTCCAGAGCGCTCTCTGTAAGAAGTTTTCTTAATGATGAAAAACTAGAAGAGTGTACATTGGAGGGGGGGGGTGGGGGAAATCTAACCAGAATTGTAGAGGATACACACTTTGCTTTGTGTTTTGCCAGGAAACCCAGCATAGCCATGAAACTCTGTAAATGAGTTGGTATTTAGCAGCAAGTTGAGATATGCTTGTGTCACTTACTGCACCCTGGAAACGCCTGCATCTCTATATAAATTGAATTGCTCCGTGGTCTATCAGCTTTGTGGTCTTTTGGAGAATTAGCCTGGAGTTGCTGCCCTTTCCAAGGTAATTTCTTCTAAGCCTAAATGTACGTAGTCAGCAAGTCTGTGTGTCTGCATGCACGCCCACACGCACCTCCACGCAAACACATACACATAAATGCTGTTTTTTCCTTTTCTATTAATGGGCAAATACATCACACGAATGAAGGTGATATATCGGGGGATAAATTGCATGGCCACAAACTGCAGAATTTATGTAAGGTACCGAAATGTCTTCAGTTCAGACTTGAACATAGAGATAGGTGACTTGTGGCTCATTACTCACACATAGTTTGTGAGCAATTAAAATTAGTCAGTTATCCGCTGTCCAGATTTCCTCTGGAATCCCTGGATTTTTATGACATTCACTGGGATGAGACAAGCGTCCTGCTGGTGAGCAATACAAACAGAAATATGAGAGCCCACCAGAGCCTAAAGCCACTGCCTCTATGAGGAGCAAGACACCTGATGTCAGCTGCTGTGCACTGACACCCCGTGTGTGAACTCTTACTCCCTGGCATGCATGAAACACATCTTCTCCTCCCAAGACACGTGGGCTGAGATCTTGCCCAGGAAATACTGTTGGCCTGTAGATGCGCAGTAACTCACTCTAGTGTCTGAAGCTAGGCTTCTAGATGAAGAAAAGCTTTGGCCTGACATTGGTCATGGAAATGGTGAGAGTGATAAACGTGGAGACGGTCAAAATGTTTGGGCATACAGACATACATGCATTTGTATCTATACACACACATGTGCATGCACTGACTAGGAAGAGATGGGAAAGAGCAGGCTAATTCTCCAAAAATACCAAGGGGCTGATACAGGGTGGTGCTGCTTTTAATTAAAATTAAAGCTGTGGAGGTTTGTGGAAGCAAGTAATAGTACAAGGCTGCCTAAGCCCCACTGTTTGAGAGCACAGCATACAGAATAGCACCAAGAAAAAGGGCAAATTTGAGAGAAGATGTGTGTCTAGGAAAGAGCAAGAGAGAAAACCTACCTGTAAGCATAGCAAACTGGAAAATCATGCAAACCAGAGTTGACAGACTGGATGAGTACAGGCTGGATTCTGGCACAAAAGTCACTCTCAATCATATTTATGCTACTAACGCTTCAGGGACAAACCCCTGTGCACTGACACTGATCATGGTGGTGTGGGTTTGCTACTGGAGCACTTGATTGCCCTTTGCTGTGTGTTGCAGCCGATGCTGACCTTTGTGCTGCCATGAAAAAAGCTGGCTTGGCTGTTGTGTTTTAAGTCTGAGATGATTTTGTAAAAACAAAATCTTTACCTCTCACAACTTTTTAGTGTCTTAAATGGTGCACAATCCCCTAAACTTTGAGTAGGACTTCTGGGCAACGGTGCTGGTGTCTTTTTTTTTTTATAGGAACTTGATTAATTTTTCTATTCTAAATAAGGATGGTCTACAGCATCGATATTTTAGGCTGCTAAAATTACTAACTCCAAGATTAATTGTTATATACTAACTTGAAGTGTTTAGATCTTGCTGACATCTTCATTTGGACAGAAAAAATGTCATGCATATAAATTGTATGTCGACATTTATTTCACAACGGTGGTTATCTAGCTATTGGTAGCCTGCAGAGTAAAGACTTGACAAAAATAATCACTTTCAGTTCTCATTTTGTTGAAGTTAAATAGTCTGAACAGGGGAAAACTTGTTCACGCTCTTTAATCCTCATATTATTGCAGTGTGAAAAGTAAGCATATAAATATGAGGAAAATGAAAATAAATCAATAGGATAACATTAGAAAACTGAAAAATGGTTTCTGGAGAAGATGAGATAATCTTCCAATAAAACACCACTTGTTAGCATTGGATTTTTTTTTTTGCATTGTACAGCTTTTTAGAGAGGTGCCCATTAAAATTGAAAGAACTTTTCTCTCCAGGAAGTAACTGCTGTAAGAAACGCTAACTTACAAATAAATAAAATTAAATTTCCTATGATCTGAAATCATGCTCTGGGCATGGAGATACAACAAGACTGTGGGACTTCTCTATTTCTCCAGCTGATCTATGGGGATAATCTAAAATTTAGCATAATCAGAAATTCTTAATAACTTTGTAATGGAAGGTGTTTGACCTTTATCGGTATTGGTATATTGGTTCATCAAGGTTATCCTGATGAACAGCCTGTGTGATGAACATGACACTTCATTTTCCTGAACCTTGTCACCACTTCCCATCAATCCTGTGCCTTGCCTTTTGTTGCTTTTAATTTATTTCACTAAGTGTTCATTCTTCTCCTATTTTAAAATCAAAGTCCTATTCATTAGACCATCATTAACACTCCTGATAAACAACTGTCACCTGGCAGTACGGCCTCATTCAGAGCTGTGGTTACCAGTGCAACCAAGTGGAAGGTAACTGGAGTACACTTTATATGTAACTAATTTTCCACAGAGATGGAAAATTCAAAACTCAGACTGTAAGAGGTAAAAACCCCATTTGAATTAAAGGTAATTATTATAGTACATATTTAGGTCACCTAATGTCCCATGGGAAAAATTAAATGCCATTATAGTATGCTAATTGTGATTGACAGCTGGTGACTATGGACTTCCTATAGTAAGCTGAACACTTCAGGTACAATATAATTGGTAAATAACTTTGTTTCCCGCTCTGACTGGGAGCAAAATCCCCACAGCCTGTTGTGCTAAGTGGTAGGGGCTTCAAATAACACTGAAGAACTTGTAAATTGGATTCCAGGCAGTACTGACAAGAGATACATCTGGGTTTTTTCCCAAAACCACTGGGTTTTTTTTTCTGTGAATAGGGAATTCCTTTCCATGGACCATCTTTTGAACACATGGCACGAGGAACTAGGAACTTGCATTCAGAAATACCAGTTTTGATGGGAGTTCTTGAAGAAACTTGGAAGAATGAGATGCTCACATGGCAGTGAATGTTGATAAACAGATGGTGTCCCGATTGTCTTCGACTCTACAGAAATAGATAATAATAAACCTCTCTATAGAGATGATCTCTTTATAAAAGAGATTATGGAGAGAATCTCTATAATCCCTTTTGCATTAAAAACGCAGCATAGGTATTTAGCTTGCAATGATCTGGGTGAACCCCAAATGCCTGGGGAAATATGTGAAGTTTCTGGGTCATTTGTCTGGATTACTCAGACTTTTAGCATTTTAATAGGTCCCTGAAATTTCCTGATATGAAAAACTAGTTAAAGGTACTGTTTAACTGTGTTTATTTTAAACACAAGACTGACTTATGCATCTAAGTATCAGAGAAATTTTCTACAGAGCTGCAGGCTCAAATTCCCATTCCTTTTTAGCTAAACTGAAGTCCTCCCAATCGGTAAATGCTCCTGTTGGGTGCTGAGAACCGCAGGTGCAGGAATGGCCTTTTGTCTTACATCAGCCAGGCATCACCAGGGTCAGGCGTTGCTCTTCTATTTCCTCTCTCAGTACCGTGGGAGAGCTGAGCAACCTTTCTCACCTTGAACGTGCAGAGAGATGTCAGTAATAAGGGTTTTCTTAAATATTGGGAACGCTGTGTGAGTTAAGAGCCAAGAGATACGCCAGGAAAAGGGTGGCATAGGAAGGCATGACAGAAATAGGGAAGGCCTTTGTATCTCCTTGCCTGCTTTTTGGCTGAGAATCGGTTTCTGAAATGTCACTCTTTATTGGTATCTGCCATTTCATTCAAGATTACACCTCTTACACCAGAGAGCCTGGATCTTGTCCCTGAACATAGCAGTTCTCAGCTAGGGGACTAAATCAAAACATCTGTGCTTTGAGCTTGGCTTGTATTTCATGGGTTTGCAGAAGTGAGCAGCCATCTTCTCTAAACTGGCTTTCTGGTTTTGTGATGTTTGGTCTTTTTAAAAAAAACAAGTTGCCTATTTCAACATTTTTGCTAAACAAAACCATCTGTGTACAGTGTAAAGACAATGTTAGCACCAATCCAAAGGGGACTGCCATAGACTTTATTTAGCATCTACCTGGATTCCAGGTCCTACATTAGAAATGCATCACAAGTACTTTGCCAACTAGATAAAACATTAAAATTTTCCTCTTGGGTACGGTTAAGACTATTGTAGTGCCTTTGAGGTGGAAAAAGTACAAAGGGTTTACCTAAATAATAGAGACCCTGTCAGGCTGTACAAAAGTCCTGTGGTTCTTGGTTGTAAAATCTCCCTGAGAGTACTTCTGAACATGTTATCCTCCCTCCTCTGTGCCTCCTTCTCTCTGATCTATGGGAAAATATAATTTTAAAGAAACCTTCTGTCCAGGTGGGTGAATGCTCACTAAAACAGGGTTTCAGGCTCTTCATCCTCTAATTAGAAGCTCTCAGGAAACCCAGGAGCCTTTCAGCTGCTCTGTGGCTGAAATGTGGGGTGGAAGTAGCAGGGAAATGAAGACCCTTCTTTTTTCTATTCAGCAAAATTTTTGGCACCCTGTCACAATCTGACACATATTAGAATAAGATTTTCAGTAGCATCTTTGTATCATTCACATGTCTTGTCAGGTTTAGCTGACACTTTTTAAAAAAAGATGATTTTTGAGCAGAAAGCATATTCATTCACTTTCCTGCCACTGAAGACTACCTCTGAAGGCAGGCTTGAGTAGCAGTCACTTCTTTGTCTATGAAACACATTGGGTTTGCCCTATTTGAATTTCAGTATTTTCCTCTTGAATCAAAAACTTCACTGAAATGTACTTGTAACTAGAAAAAATGAATAAAACTTATTGCTTAAGCAGCATCATCCTCCACCTTTAACACTGTGCTGTTGTTAAATGTTTGAGGCAAAAGGGCAACTTTGTGTATGACATTGATATTGTGAAATCCCGCTCTGTATCATCACCGATAACTGTTAGCTCCTCAAAATATATCTATGCATTTCGCTGAGTACAGCTACTGCCTAAGCCTTCTGGAGAATTGGTTTTGGTACTTTCCCTGTTACAGCTACACAAACAAATGGAGATTTATTAGGTTTAAAGGCAAGTGACAGTGGATTATTTAAAACTGTTTTTGTTGTTGTTCTGTGTTAAAAATGTACATAGAAATACCTCCTTTCCCTGTGGATCCTAAACCAGGGAAAGGGGTTTTTTTTTGTTGTTTGATTTTTCTGATATTTCTGAGAAGGAAGTGCCTGGTCAGAGGTGAAGGCACTATTTGATCCTGCAGAAGCAAAAGAAGATGTTCACGCATTTAACAGGTCATTTTTAAAATAGAGATGATGAGCATACTCTCATGATGAAACACCCCTGTTGTGTATTTTGTTGTCCTGATCCATCAGCGAAGATGGTAATTTAAACTGTTTTGATGCTTTTCAAATATGTTAGGTATCACTTTGAAACCTTTTTGCCTAACTTATATCTTTATAATACTGAACAAGGAAAATGGAGGCTATAAATGGGAAAAGGATACCTGCTGTTGTCATTCACGTGATTAAAGATAAGTCCACTCTGATCAGTCTGCAGACAACTTCTGAGTAGGTTTTATTATATGGCAGTGCCATTGCAGAGCAGGTCTGTACAGCTCATGGTGTAAGCACCTAAATTAGTGAATCAGTTGTACTCTGTATTTTGTGCACCCCCTGATCGCAGTGTAGGTTTCAAACTTTTGCAGTGAATTATCTGCCAGTGACCAGAAAAACGATGCTGGCATCTTACTTCCAGTGGCAGGTTTCAGAATTTTAAGAGGGATAAAAGCCCAGTTCATGAAATATATTAAAATACAGAAAGAAATTAAATTGCAGAGTTAAATGATTGTGAGATAAATTCTTTGCTCAGTGTGATTCGTTACAAAGGTTTTGTAAGCAAAGCTTAGCCTTACGCCCCTAAGTTCAGAGAGCATTCATACAGAGAGCTCTGCAAGCAATATCAGTTTTCCAAGCATGAGGAATTAAATGAGCAGAAACAGATGATGGTGAGGTTTAATCTTCCTGATACACAAGAGAAACTGTGTTCTTGTAACCCTTTAAGGCTTTGAAAGCCTGGTGTTGATTAGTCAAATATGAAAACTAAGGAGAATATTTTGTAGGTGAATCTATTAACTCTAGTGATGTATTATATATGCATGTATGTATGTGCAAAAAAATATAAAACTTATCAGTAGAGAAGATAGATAATAAGTCATTATGAAAACATTTTTATTTCATCAGATACTTTACAACTGAATGCACATCCAGAACTTCAAGTTATTTTTTTCCTGTCATTTTAACAGAAAAATTTAAACACTTCCATGAGGAAAATGCAGTCTATTTATTTGACCATGCACCAGAACATGTCAACGAACTTGCAACCCTGCAGCATGCCTACACTTTTGACCCCCAAGAAGTACCAGCAGAGCAGTTACTTATGTTAGGAGGTTGTCATGGTTTAAGCCCAACCAGCAACTAAGCACCACGCAGCTGCTCACTCTCTTCCCCCGCCCAGTAGGATGGGGGAGAGAATTGGGGGATAAAAAGTAAAAACTTGAGGGTTGGGATGAGAATGATTTAATAACCAAAGTAAAATAAAATGTAATACTAGCAATAATACTAACAACAACAATAATAAATGATAATAATAATAGTAGTCATTAAAAGAAAGTAAATAAAATTTAAAAAAAAACAAGGAAAAAACCCTAAGTGATACACAGTGCAATTGCTCACCACCTGCTGACCAATGCGTAGCCAGTCCTCAAGCAGTGATCGTCCCCTCGCAGCCAACTGCCCCCAGTTTCTAGACCGAGCATGATGTTCTATTGTATGGAATATCCCTTTGGCTAGTTTGTGTCAGCTGTCCTGGCCATACTCCCTCCCAGCTTGTACACCTCCCTGCTGGTAGAGGATGGGAAAGGGAAAAATCCTTGACTTAGGATAAGCACTGCTTAGCAACAACTAAAACATCGGTGTTATCAACATTATTCTCCCACTAAACCCAAACCACAGCACTGTACCAGCAGCTACTAAGAAAAAATTAACTCTATCCCAGCTGAAATCAGGACAGAGGTAAACCTGCATTAGTCAATCATCTCCTTAAACAAAAAAAAGAAAATTCCTCAGTCTTCAGGCTTTAAGTTTTAGATTTTCACAAGCCTGGTACTGCACAGATTAGCCATTTCAGGAGCAGTAATACTTGAATAACTTACAAGACTACGTACACTTTGGCAGATCCAAGCCCCACATTTATCACTGTGATACCAGGAGACCTGAGCAGCATTCAGGCTCACATATGAGCCAAACTGTTGTGCAGCTCTGCAGATCTCTTTGGTACCTATTTATAGATTTAATCTAGACTATTGAACCTCTGTTATTTCCCTACTTTTTTTTTATAGGTAATGTTTAAGTTTTAACAGCAAGTATTTAATCCAGAGGAGAACACTACCTTCTTGGAAGTAGCTGGGTATGCTTCACCTCTTTGTATACCTGAACGTGGTGGTGATAACATTGAATTAGACCATATATCACACTCACCTTTTTCTTCTGGTCAGGTTTTTTACTCCTGTGATGTGTTTGTGGGGAGCAGTGCCATCTCCTCCCAGCATATATATTTCCTTTCCCTGATCACCCCTGTAGCCTTCTCAAATCAAATTTGATTCCTTTCTTGAAGAAGACTGACCAGAACTGAGCTCAGGAGCTCTGAATACATCTTTACAGGAGGTTTTAATCACTCCGAGATCCTTTGCCTTTTCCTTCTTTCCCATTTGGTGATTTTCTTTTCCATGCTTCATTCTCATGAATTATTCCTCTTCTGACCCACAATTTATACCTTCTTACTGTTACTGATACTTGAGACATGGTATCTGTGCAGCATTTGAGCCAGGTTTAGATTATCTTTAACCTCAGCTCAGTCTATATCATTAGTAGACCCGTTTTTTTCTTTTTTTTAATGACTAAAGACCTATTTACTATAAAATGAGAAGAAGCCATTTTCCTTAGCAGAAAATATTATGGCCCTTTCATCTAAGAGAAAGGGAAGGGCTAGCAGCAATGTGTTTTTGGCAGGGTTTTAATCCCTCAATTTCTGATTTGGTGAGGATTGCATTAACAGTGAAGCATCAGACCAACTCCCCCCTGCCCCCAGCAACTACAAGAAGGGAATGAAGGAGACATTTAAGTGACCTGATTGACTGTGTAATATGTGGTTACATCTTTGCAAAGTGGAGGCAATTCACCTTTAGTACGCTTATTTTCCTAGGTGTGAATGTCTCCAAAGTATGAGAGACAGTGGAGAATTGCATTCACTATTTGTAGCAACTAACACTTTAAAACCATTTTACTGCTAAAATCATTCTCTCCCCTTTTATTTCTGTCAGGGACACTATCCTGTAAATGGTGCCTTTTTTTTTTTTCTTTGACTGTCACTTCGTGTCACTTCTTTATTTGTCCAAATAAATACTTTATTATCTTGAGGTACTGTTACTCACTAAAAAGGGAGATTTTCCTTTCATCTGCTGTTCAGTGAAACACAAAAACGTGTTTTCTATTGCTGGAACCTCTCCTCACTAAGGAGAATAAAATGACAACTCTCACAGACACTCAGAAGTAATAAAGAACATCCTAAACATTTGCTAGATAAATTGTAATGCATTTATATCTGTCCAGCTGAAATTGTCACCATAGCTTTGATAATAAGAAATGTATTCTGGTCTCACTTTATCTAGTTGAAGTGCTACATATTTGGATGGATTTAAATAGCTTTGCATTGCGCCTTATGAACAACTGTTTTTTTTAATATGGCAGATAAAATCATCGAGAAGAACTTTTTTACTTTTTGTTTATGTCAGGCTTTGTTATAATGTGAAATTATATTGCAGAGATATTTCTATTCTAAAAATGTTAACTTTGCAGGGATAATGTTATTTGAACACTGCGACTGATAACTGCAACGCCAGTGATGTTGACGGTGAGTCAGAAAAAAGGCTCATTTTATAATATGAGTGGCTGAAAAATGTTTTCTCTCCCCTGTTTGTTTCCCTATTGTGCAAATTCCCAATAAAAACTGAAATCTCCTGCCAGATGTTTTTAAAAGAAGCAAAAGGGCAACTTTTTTCATTTTCTGTTTTAGTAAACACTTTTTAAAATGTAGTAGGTGGGAAGGGTTTCCATTCTTCTATTTTTTCATTCACTCATTTTTTACTACAAAAACTCAGTTGTTGATTAATATTTCTTGCAATGCCCACAGTCCTAGAATAAACTGATTCCCTTTATGAGGCAGCAATTTTAAACATTGAGACATATTTAAATAATATACAAGAGGTTTTAATCTACCTGTAATTGGAGCAAGTCCATTGCATATAAAGTCTGACTCAATTTGACATGATCTTATCTTATAGGAAAGTTTTTTAAAAAAATATTATTACAGAAAATTGTATGCTAATGGCTTTCATCACCCTGCCTAAAAGTATGTAGATACAAGTGCATTGCTAGAGAAGTGTTTGATTTCTTATTTCCATGGCCATTTTATTTGTTTTCTTTTCTACAATGAAGGTTGTATTAGTCCTAAGTGTAATTGCTCTTTTATTTTTACTTTTGACTGGCTGAGATGGTTACATTTTTTTCCCCAAAAATTAATTGTGGAGATGCCTATGTATTCCTATTCATTTACCTACTTCTTTTCTGTCATTTATTATCACTGAAAAAATAGTTTAATAATTCATAGAAGGCCAGTACAGCATTTTAATGAAACTTCAAAGGGCTATTAAAATCATACTATATTGCTGGAATATGTTAAATATTTTCAGAGCTTTGTTATGTATTTGATATAGAGGATCCTTAAACTTCTCAGTGTTCAGGGCCCTCAAGAAGCTATAACATTCTGCAGTTGACGATGACCCACTTCTCTACTCTGCATTGTGGACTGGTTTTACTGAAACTCTTCTTTGGTCTCCAAATAGGAAGTTGCTTTATTTGGAGTCCTTTTTGTTACTACATGCCTCACCATGGGGCTGCTGTGAACTTCTTATGATTCAGGAAATTTATTTTGCAAACCAGTCTCTATTCTCAGTGTTGCAGTATTTGTCCCAATTCTTCTTGAGCCATTCAGTGTTGCACTTGTTTACTGTACATTTAAAAAAAGTAAAAATGCTGAGTTTTGTGTATTGGTGCAAGTGAAACTTTGGAGCCAGCTGGCAGTCTCTGAAAATTGTGTAAGGACTGCCGTTCAGCCACTTCATCTTACATCTATCAAAAGCCTTCTCATGGTAGCAAGTATCTGAACTGCAGTCATCTTTGTGGTCTGCACTGAAGTTTTTCAGCTTGAAGTGGTGTGGAAGCTGGGATCACACAGAGAGACCCAGCAGTTGTTGGACAATTGCTTCAGTTTGTTGAGAAGGGCCAATAAAACACTCGTGCTTCTAGCTGGGCTGGTATTGGGTGGCACATGTACAACCATGAATGAAAAACTGACAGTGGAGGTTATACATATGCGATGAGCAGCAAATGGATGTCAGTTCTGCATTGTCCCCGATCTTGAAGACAGCTTGTCCATCTGCAGATACCTGGAGAGCTCTGTGAATACAGTAAGAACAGTTCACTGCTTTTAGAGCAGCCATAGGGGTTTATATATATATGTATACACACACACACACATACATCTTTCTTTATTAACACAAGTACTACCAAAACAACTTTTCTAGAAAGATAGTTTAAATAACTGATTTCAAGATTGCTAACTTGGAGGTCACCTATTGCCAGGGATTTGTAGAATCACTTTATGCCTCACTTCCTCTAATTTTCCATATGATTTTGCAGCTGACTGCCTGGTCCTCTCTATCTCTACTCATACTTCCTGTAAATGTTGCAATTAAAACATGGACACATATGAGTTAAAATGCCAGGAAAGTCATTATAGGTTTTTAAGCAAGAGGCTGAGATAAAACAGCTTACATTGCTGAGATTATGAAGAGGAAAAGACCCCGATCTTATTTGTCCCTGTGGTTTTAGACGAGGGTCAGGAGTCCCCTGCAATCTCTCTCTGTGTGGAATGGGGAATGAAGGCTTTGTATCCTGCTTCTGCCAAATTTCTACTCTGCTTACCTGGCTAGCCCTGGGCAGTGGGCAGGCCAGATCACCATGACTTTCCCTCTGATCCAGACCTCCCGAAAGCAACGTGGCCCAGCTGGACACAAGGTTTTCTTATTGATCCACTCTGCTTTTAAGCCTGCTAAGTCACTGAATCTACAATAAATCCGTGCTGATGTTTTACAGAGTGAACAGATGTATTTTACATCTTACAAAACCTATTTCTGCAAACTGCTGTGTTCTCTGGTCTCATTGACTTGAATCAGGCAATAAGGGCAGAAGTGATGATTTAGAAATCAGCTAGTAAATCTGAGGTGTAATTTTTACAGTCTGTTATGAATTTCTACCATCCTGACTCTGTTGGAGTGGAGAGGGATACAGTTCTTGCTTGTATTAAGTGTGAAAAGTTTATGAGAATTACAACAGTTTTCTGAATCTGAAAAGCTAATAGGGAGTTACACCCCAGGCACAAAGTATCAAAATTTGGGAAAATAAGTGTTGCAAGATAAGGCAGAGTGCTGGGAGCAATTACTTGCTTTTATTATTTCAGATGCATTCTCTTGTCCTTTATTTAGAGGAGGGGTAGGAAAAATTTTGTAACAGCTTGCTATTAATTTATGGATGTGTATCAGCTGTGAAAAAGAATGCCATGTCAGGAAGAGACAGTTAATATGGAGACTAAAAATTAATCTGCAAGAATAAAGGGGAGATTGAGTGACACGGATATGAAATTGGGGATGTCACGTTCAGGAGGGCACAATCCCAAAGGGACAAGAATGAGGTATTTCTCAGTATGGCTTTCTTGCTCATGGATATTGTACCTGTGTATGGGCATTTTGCTTCCACCTTCTCTTCTCCCTCAGAACCCCCCCTGGTGATGAGATAGTCCCCATATCCCAGCAGGATGAGCACAGTGAATGTGCTAGGGATGTAGAAACTGCTGTAATACTGTAATACATGCCTAATTTGGACACTTGGGTACAAAGCTGCTGCTCCTCTGGCTGACAAGAAATAGTGGAATGGGAGCAACAATCCAGGTAAAAAGACAACTCAAAATAGGATGGGGCAGCCTGCTGCCTTAATTGTTTTCACTAACTGGAGAAAATATTAAATGAAAGTCACAGCAAGAGGAAAAATGGGGCTAAACTGCACTGCTGCTGTCTTGAAGTACAAAGGCACACTGGCAAAAATATTAAACACCTGTAAGACGGTCTGATAGGGCCTTGCACTATAAAAGGGAGTCCTCTAACATGGGTGCACGTTTTAAGATGGAAATGCACTGGAGAGAATCCTGAGAAGGGCACAGAAACCTGTCCTCATGAGGTGTAATTGTGGTCTTCAGAAATACCAAACCCTTGATGCTAAGTAAACTAATAGTAAAGCATGTGGGAATCTGATTCTGCAAATCAGAGGAAAAATTCATGGCCAGGGATGCTTCTACCGCCAACTGAGCCATGGCCCATCACTCTTTTCAACATTTCCTCTTTGCTTTTGGCATAGCGTTGCTCCTCAGCCTCTCCTTCCCACCAAAAGTTATTTCCAGTCTCTTGCCTGGAGTTTGAAATGCAGCATTTCGTGAGGTGGGACTAGCGGGTGCTTCTATCCTCCTCTTTCCTGTTCCAGTCATCTGTCTGGAGGTCACCTGGATTTGGCAGATGGTTCTTTCCAGCTCCTGCCAGTGGTTGTTGAAGCATGTTTACAGCTACTTTAAGACCCAGTTGCTTTCGTGCTCCAGAAGCAGTCAGGAGATCCATGTTCCCTATCTCCATTCCTCCTTGACTCATTCTGTTTCATGCCCTAAAAATGCACTGAGCAAAGTATCACCATCTGCTTCAGTAAGTCAGCTGGTTGCTGCTTCTAGACGTATGTCCCCAGTTCTGTGTTACTTTGTGCCATGTTTCCTTTCTCTTGTTATCTGCCAAAGATATCTTGCCTTTACGCATGACACATGGGGGTAATTTTCTTCCATTTGCTAAGACCCACATCAGCATAACAGTGATTCTGTCTATTTTTTTGGCAGTATTTTTGATGTGGCCTGGGTGGGGGGCTTTTACCATGCATAGTAGAATGGGGTAGTATGTGAAAAAGGATCACTTATTTGCCCTCATAAATACGCATGAGCTTTGGTAGACCAATGAAATACTGGTGATAGTCAGCTAATGTTTTGGCATAGATGGATAGCAGTGTTTGCTCTAGCACAGCACAGAGAGTGCTGGCCATGCTTATGATTGTAGCTGCGGAGAAATTTTTAGTGGTGGTACCCTTAGCAGCTCCCATGTAATAATTGTTCTCTTGGTTTTGGGTTTTTTTTTTTTTTGGGGGGTGAACAATTGTTATTGTATGCTGCTCAGCTCCATCAAAGAGTTTTTTGCTCAATCCACAGAACCGCTGTTTTTACTTTTTTATTAGTTGTGTGTCTGTTGCCCGTGCAGAACTCAGTATGGTGTGTTCGCTGCCATCTACACAGCTACTTATTGTGTTCTCTCTGCCATTCACAATGATGAATTTAAATTTATGGCTGCAACTATGTCAACCTCCCTTTAGGAGTTTGTCTGTTTTGGCTATGCTTGTGCAAGATATTAACGCTGCATGTATGTGGCAGAGCTGTGCAGCTCAGAGAAAACAGCCAAAAAGGGAGCACTGAAGAAAGGAAACCTCACAAGAGCACTTGCAGCAGTCTCTGTGCCCATCACACAATGCAAAACAGCTGTAGCAGATTAAAACCATGAATTATATATTGGGCAGTTGCAAATTTACCATCATGGGGATGAGGAGAAGGGCTAAGAGGACTCCCCTTCATCATCATCAGTCCTTATGGTCCATGCCGTACAGCACATCATAGCAGGGACAGGCTGTGGTGCTGCACAAACCCAGGGATGCTGCTGCCAAAAGCAAGAGACAAGTTCCCATCTGACAGTTGCTTCATGGCAATTATAGAAATGCTCCTGTCCTGAGACAAATCTGAGATAGCTTACTCCACTTCCACTGAAGGGCTGAAATGACCTCAGAATTACTCTTTATAGCTCTGCGATAAAAATATGCACCCAAATGGCTAATAAATAGCTATGTATTACCTGCTCCTTTATACTCAGTTAGTAGTTTGTGTATTCTCACCCTGTATCCCTCCTATGGGGGACACAGGTACTACAGAAAAGCTCACAACTTCTGCTATGCTGAAAAATATTCGATAACAGATAATTCCTCCTCTTTGCTACTCCCTAATACACTATTCTGGGATCACTCTTGAATTTTAAATGCCTGGATGGAAAAAATGCTTGCCTTGGATTTTGGTAGATGTAAGAAAACAAATAATGCTTCTCCTGAAGCTAGTACCCAGTGTTTGCATTGCTGAACACAGCTCTGCTGGATTAATTCATTAAGTTGTCTGTGATGGGTTGACCATGGCTGAATGCCAGGTGCCCACCAAAGCCCTTCTATCACTCCTCCTCCTCAGCTGGACAGGGGAGAGAAATATAACAAAGGGTTTGTGGGTCGAGATAAGGACAGGAGAGATCATTCATCAGTCACCGTCATGGGCAAAACAGACTCAGCTTGGGGAAAATTAACTCAATTTATTACAAATCAACCAGAGTAGGGTAATGAGAA
>JANZLQ010000100.1:5032105-5059255 GCA_026212715.1 Elanus axillaris
TTTTTCCTTCTTAAAATGTTATCACAGAGGCGTTACCACTATCGCTGATTGGCTCAGCCTTGGCTGGCGGCGGGTCCGTCTCGGAGACGGCTGGTATTGGCTCTGTCGGACAAAGGGGAAGGTTCCAGCAGCTTCTCACAGAAACCATCCCTGTAACCCCCCCTGCTACCAAAACCTTGCCACAGAAACCCAATACAACTATGCACGCTCGTGAATAGAGAAATGTTCCTATGAGTAATTTATGGACTAAAAGGCAGCTGGAAGTAAGCAAGGGTGTTTGGGGCTCTCTCTAGGAAGAAGTGGGTTTGCCCTCTGTGAGCTGGCTAGCCAGTGCTGCCAGCAGCTCCTTGTTGCACAGGCTTTGCTCCTGCACAGAGAAAGAGAGGCAGATGTGACTTTGCAGCCATCCTGATGCTCTGCTGCTGAGTATCAACTCCTGCAGCAGCGCTGCTTTTCCTGGCTGGCCACGTGTGCCTGGTGCCAAGACTGGCTTTGCAATTTAGCATTTACTTTCATTTACTTTCAGCCTCAAACTATCTGCTGGCCTTGCAATAACCAAATTTCTTAATCCTACAAGTGTTTGTTAGCCCACATTTATTTAATCTCATTATGGAATGCATTTCTGTTAAACAGTTACCTCTATTTCTGCCAACCTTATGGTGGCTCCTAAATGACTTTAAAGAAGCCGAAGCTGTGAAGCATGGTTGACTTGTTCAGCCCTACGCATCACAAGTTTGCTAAAATATGTTATCCTGCATGAAGTGTTCATGTTTATGTATGCACTAAAATGAAATTGCAAGCATTGTTCTAGCACTGCTAAGAACATGCCACTGTGAATTCAAATGGAAGGTCAAGGGGACAAGGCTGCCTGCCACTAATCATGTTGAAGTCATGTTGATTAAGTGTTGAGAAAAAGGCTTTGGAAAAGTGCAGTATCTTAAAGATGTTTGCAGTATTGGGAGTGAATATACATTTACTATTAAGTTGTTTGTTGGTTTCAGGATAATTCAATTTTGCTAACCTGAAGAAGATTATGAAGTTTTTTTATGCCTCCAGCTATTCTTACTCTTCTATAATTGAGAGTAAATACTCAAGTTGGTGGTAATGGGTTTGCTGTGAAATAAGCATTAACTTTAACAGGGAATATGGGACTCTTTCTTTTTTGTGTCTTCTGTGTAAAAATCTGAAAATGTACCAGAAATAAAAATTATGGGAGAATCTCAATAATTTCTTTGCTGTTATCCCCCCCCCCGAAAAAAAAAGGAAAAAGGGGCACTTGGAGTGTAATTGTAGATAAAATGCTTCTTTTTGCGATTTTTTATTTACATCAGAAATGTGAATCCATTTGCTAATGTATTTTTTGTGCATTTATGAATATTGAAGAATCCCATTGTGAGAAAGAAGGACAAATATCTACACAAAATGTATATGCACACATGCAAACAGAGCTAATATGATAAGCAGATTTCCTTATAATGTGCAATTGCACATGTTGCATTATCTGCAGCATTCTTCCTTGTACAAGTGGTGGTGGTAAACTGAAATGATAATTTTTTTTCTCCTTTGGGATTTTACATCTTATAAGCTCATTCTTTGAGAAAAATTGCTAAAGGAGTGGCATGCAGAACCTTTTATAATACAAATATTTAATAGTTAAAGGTTAAAAGTGTGCAAGACACATTAAAAACATGATTGACAAAAATGTTCTTCACTGGGTTACACGCAGGTTTGTAACCTTGAGTAGCTCAAAACCAAATGCTATTATACTGTGTATAAGTAAATGGGAAGAATATGCCCATTCTTACCCTGTGGGGATAGTGTGACTAACAAAGCCATTCAGAATCACTGAGCATTTAAAACATTTCTACAAAAGGGAGTTACAGCACTATCATCCTTCCTTCCAGGAACTAATAAAACAGACTGCATGTTAAATCCTAACACATCTCCTGCACTCTCAGGAGAAGAACAAAACCAAGCTGCTGTCAGGATTATAAAGGCTGATGGGTTGTTATGTGGTGGATAACTCAAGCTCTTGCTGACCTTACTTACACCGAGGGGCAATATTTTTTGCAAGGCTGAACTACTTTTAAACACTTTCTCCACTGAATTAAATATACACACAATTTCCCAGGCAGGCTTCCTACAGAAATACTTTATTACAGATACTTAATTTCTCAGTGGAAAACCCTGTGCTGCAGTCACAGTACCACACAACATCTTCATGTTATAAAGTGGAATTCCTGTCATGTGAGACTTGGTGCCAAACCTTTGCTTAAGTCTGCCTATTGGATGGTGCTTCTCCTTCAAATCACACAGCATAAATTGGTGACCTTTTCTAGTACCACTGCCCTTCTGGGATTGAGACTGAAGTTTCCTTTCAGCATGTAAAGCTGCAAAAATGCACATTTATTTCACTATAAAACAGTGACTAGGTAGCAAAGGCTTCACAGACATCGCAAGGGATCATGTCAAGTTCATGGCAAGAAGGGGATACATTGACATTGCAGGACCTTTTTGAGAAGTTCAGATGATGAAATCCCTTAAACTATCCTTATATTTTGCACCTGAATAAACTGGGACATAAGTAAGGTTTCCTGGCCGTATCTTTCCATTTTCCCTGAGCTCTGTTAGTGTTTCCAGAGACACACTGAAGACAGCTTATAGCTCCTTTCCTCCCTGGATCTTTACACGCAGACTCCACTGTCAAAACACATCTGCCTCTCACCTCACTTTCAACCTTCTGCATGTCCCCCTTGGCCTTCTACCTCCTGCTTGTTTGAGATCATGCCTAATACACTCTGGGCTATTTTGGTCTTTTTTTCCTCTGTTGCTTTCATGTCCTAATTTCCCTTTCCCCATCCTTGTTTCCTCTTGATTGCATCTGGCTTCTTGAATTTTGCCTTTTTCACCTGTGCGAACATTTCACCTAAGTCTGTCTACACTAAAAATAAATAAATTTATAACGTTTTTTTTATATTAAAGGAAAGCCTAGGTGAGTGTGATTGCACAGCATGTTACCTTGTAATTATATAACTGTAACATAATGCAGTGAGGCACTGTACTATCAAATCATTTGGGGACTAGCTCTCACGCCGTGTAGTTTCAGAAAGTGCAGGTTAGCATAGAAGAGTCAATGTCTTGCATGCTAGGGCTTCCCTGTGATCACCTGGTTCCTTCCCCAGCAAAACGAGAGAGGAACAAGGTCACTGTAACCTCTTGAAATCTCTTAAACCCCTAAAATGGGTCATTTTAGTATGCTGACCATTAGAGTGGTCACAGTGAAGGCATAATTGTGCAATAGAGAAGTACACGGAAGAAAAAGAAACGTCTCTATGAACATACCAGAGAAAGAAAATTATGTTGTGCTGGCATGCAAAAAATATTGATGAACAGGCTTTAGTCATAGTTAGGGGATTGCCATATTCAATAGAGCTATGAGAACATTTTGAATAGATTCCAGGGAGAATATTGTATATTTAAAGTAGAAGTATACTGCAATACAGGATCTAGCAATGTTTGACTGAAATGGAAAAGTCTTAGCTGCTCAGAACACAGAAGTCTCTATGGCCATCAATCTGCAAATAGACAGCTGTTTCCCAGTGTGAAATAATCACACAATATAAAAAACCCGCTCTACTTGAATACACGGCTTTTTAGTAAGCAAGTACGTTGCCCGTCAGGAAGAACAAATACTCTGATTTGCCATCACCCTACCAAATCACTTTCTACATGCCTCCAACTTGCACTGTTATGTTAAATTTATTATTAATTTCCCCTGAGACCTAATTAGATGACAGTGAAAAGTATTCTTTTTTTTTGCCCTTGTCTGAAGTTGCTGGTTCTTTCCTCTCATCACCTTCTCTTCTCTCATCTGGGAATACTTTCTTCCTTTTCCCACCTATTTGCAAGTATTCAGCTCTGCCGTGAAGTGTTGGCAACTCCTAAAATATTGTATGCACCTGTTCTTGGAACTTTTGATAACCTGAAGAGCTCTGTATTTTGTGCTGATAATGCATCATTTTGAAAGTTTTGCTTTGTTTTGAGCCCTTACGTGTGCTGAAAAGAAAACCCATGAAAATGTAAACTTCATAGATTCAAAAACTGGATAGCATGAATTAACTGCTGTCTCATCTGAGTCTTAGAACAAGGTGGTTTCTCCCAATGAATGCTTGAAACACTTGATGCAGAACAGGGGAAGTACTGATAAAGTGCAGGGAATGCAAACTGCTTTCCATGCGACAGCTTGGTCTGATTAACACAAGTCACATCCTTCTCAGGAAGCCCTTCCTCCTCTCGACACCTGTGAGCCTCAGCATTATGGAGGTGTATCCCTGACGTGGCCATTTGCTGTCTCCTCAGTGATGTCTGCACCCCTTGCCTAAAATCTAGTACCCTAGCTTGTCTCAGTTTTTCCAGCAGTTGGCAGTAGTTGTCCTTCCACGAGGGGATACAGAGAATTAAATATAAAATGAGGATCTCTCATAGGTAATTAGCTCCGATCTTTTGAGTTTTTCTTATGGCATATTGTACCTCTGCTGCAGGCTTGTAGGTGGCTTTTCTTTCCTGCTTAAACCTTTTCAGCATTGAAATACGATGAGTAGCTCTTCAAAGATGTGGAGCTTTACTTGTCAGCAAGGCATTATCGTTTCTACCAGGAGCAGCCAGCCATGTGAGCACACCCAGTGTGGCAGGAAGCCTGTCCTTGCATCGGGTGGATATTTTAGAGCTTTCTGCAATGGCGACAGTTTTCTTTCATCCACAGAGCTACTGGGGAAAAGCATCGAAAAGGGCGCACTAGCCTGGGCTATTCAGTAGGCTTACAGGGCTATCATCCTCTACTTGACTGTCACTCCCTTTAATTAGACTTGACCTCCTTTCTATGAAGGGCAAACGATGAGGTATGTGAAATACATTGCAAGTAGTTTAGCCTTGTGGTCTGGGCCTGGGTTCAAGATCATGAGAGACATTTTCCTTGATCTCCTGGGAAACAGCCTGCTCATGAGAATGTGGATGTTGGAAGATGAGGGCCTGCAAAATTAAGGAGATAAAGAAGGTTGAGACAGACAATAGAGAAGTCAAGAACTGAGTACTAAGAATCTTCGTGGTAAGTGGAACATCTAGATGGCAAATGCTTTTACACACAAATACCACATTTTTCCAGCAAATGAAGGAATAATTTAGCATGTGAGTAGCAGTTGGTATGTCCCACCTCTAAATGAAAAGAATTATTTTCTTCTCCTCTTCCATCTGTCAAGAAGTCAGTGAAGACACATAAAAGCTGAGACTACATGAAGTGCAAGGGATGCCTGTCTTTTGTGAGCATCTAATTAAAAGTATTTAAACAAAGACAGGTGAGCCTCACTTATAGGATGCTGTTTAACTTAGAAGCCTGCTGATCCTCTTCAGGCAGCAGTAAAGGGAATGCTTTTACTTTATGGTTTTCTTTTAGTTTATAAACCTTGTATGCATAAGTGATGCCAATTGGGAAGAAAACTACTGTATGTATTTGAGAGCTTTAAAAAAAACAGAAACCAAAAATACTTTATGAAGAACTGATCAAGTATTTTATAAGTAGGGAGAAACAGAAACAGGGAGGTTTGTGATTGTTTTTCTAGCTGTGTTTTTTTTGGTCTCAAGTATTTACACAGCAGTGGTTCTTTCACTTGAGGAGTACAAACACGTATGTGAAAGCAAACTAAGGTGACTGAATCCCAGAATGAGAAAGCTATCTTTTAGCTTCTTACCTGGCTGCATGCATAAAATGAGCAGATTTTTAACATGTACTGTAATGCACCAGTAAGATTCATGCTGACTTCATGGAGCTGTGGCTCTTAATCATCCTGATGTGGGAGTTGTACTATTAAAGGTACCTTCAGTGCTATGATGGTGTCATACATTTGTAAATGATCATGCTTGTTCGGTTTTCTTTGCACTTAACCTTGTTTCCCTTAACTTTAAGCTGATGGGAATTGTTCCAGTTGAAAGGAAGTAGATTGCAAATAAGTGCATCTGTTTCCAGATTTAAATAACTAAAAGTAGAAAGTAACCTGTCTTCAAATGAGAGCAAAAAAAACCCCAAACATTTTTTTACAGAAAAACCCCCAAACCATAGTATTTTTCTTCTACTGAGCTTACTGGTGAAAGACCAATAAGAAGACTCCAGATTTATGGCAACCACATGTCTCTCCTCAGTCTGGGACACTTTGGCTTGTGAAGAGTGGTCTTGGGTGACCTTAAAAATAGCCATGCAACTGTAACAAATGGAAAAGCAGAACTACATTGAGAGATAATTCAAAGACAGAATAGCACTACATGAGATCCTAAAAACCTCGATGTCTGAGAGATGTGGCGTGGCATTGTATCAGGCATTTCACAAGCTAAGGAAATCAATTTGACTTGCCTGATTTCCTTTGATATTTTGATACATATTTCAAGATCCTATTATTTTTAATAAAAGATAGACATTCAAGAGACAACATGAACTGCACATGGAGATGCATGCTAAACCCTGTAATTTAAAGAGGGAACTGTCAAATTTTTATAATATTTCCTCTTCTAGATTTATAATATGTAATTTTATGGATGTGAGTAATCCTTATGGGCTTAAATGTTTTGTCATAATGATTTACTATATTGGGAGCCTGGAAATACTGCCTTCTCCTGTTGAATGGGCGCATAGAGTACAGTGAAGGGTGGGACAGGAGGAGGAGGAGGAAGAGGAAGAGGAGGAGGAAGGTGAACTGTGGCAGGCAGGAAGATGGTGTCTTTTGAAAAGATGGCAGCGGCTGACGGGGGAGGCTCCAGAGGTACCGGCTCTCTACCACTGGCAGCTTTCTTGGTGAGGTGGCTCAGAGCACCAGGAATAACCCCGATTTACTGCCTCACTTTTCATCCAGCAGGTTGGCACTGGTGTATTTATGTTCCTCACCAACCCCCCCACCCAACCCCCCGGCCCGAGGAGCAGGCAGGAGATACAACTGCCCCAGCATTTTAACATTCCTACAAGCTAAATAGGGTGACCAGCCTTCTCAGCCAAAGGGCAGCCAGCAGAGATAGGGGAAGCTGGCCATTAAAATAGGCAGTGTCACTCTTTGTTTTAGGATGCATTGACTTTCTTCCACACTGGGGAAGATAACACTGTATTTTTGCTTTACCTTTGTTGTGTGGGCTCGGAGCAGTGATGGTGGCTGCAGCCACCCCCCCCACCTCAGTCATCCTGGTCTGGGGGCACATGACACCCCCACCTTCGCTGTGGGTGAAGAAAGCAACTCCCTTTCTAGCATCTGTATGGCGTCAGGTGTTAGCCTCCTTCCTCAGAACTGGAACGTGTTGGCAGGAGGACACCATCAGCCATATCAAAATGCCCAACTGCTGGCACCTCGGGCAGCTGTGGTGCACTCCTATAGCTGCCATAGTGTGCTATATAGCTGTGATTGTGTGGTATAGTAGTGCTGCTACCCAGCAATCTGGGATCTGGCTCTGGTTTCATCTCCAGATGTGTCCAGGGGGGAGAGAGTGTCCATCCTGATGTGGCCTTTGTGTCTTTCTTGATTTTCCCTGAAAAATACCTATATTAGTAACCTGCTTCTTGCAAGCATCTAGAAAAGGAAACCTGCAGTTTTCTAAAGCAATTCTTTAACAAAAAAAATCCTGTAAAAAGTAAAAACATCCATGGTACATTTGCAGAACTACAACATTAGGGAAAAATATGTCTTAGTTATCACTATACTTTTTTTTGTATATATAATACACACAGAATTTTATTAATTTAGATAACTTTCCTGGTACTTAAAGCACATAAGCTTAATTCAAACCTAATTCAAACTTATGGCATAAGTGTAATTCAAAATCTATTAATCAAAATCTATTGGAGAATTACTACTCAAAGTAAAGTGATTGAGTGTTTGTTAAAACAAGGGCATTGATGAGATTTTTTTTTTCAAGGACCCTAAAAGTAAGAGGCAACAGCTCTATAAAACTTGAGGGGGTTGTGGC
Organism: Elanus axillaris; assembly: GCA_026212715.1. Taxonomy (NCBI): domain Eukaryota; kingdom Metazoa; phylum Chordata; class Aves; order Accipitriformes; family Accipitridae; genus Elanus; species Elanus axillaris. The sequence goes on from JANZLQ010000100.1 coordinate 5,040,101, forward strand.
TCTTGCAGTCCCTCAGGACCCCTCTGGAAAACCCATTCTTGGTTTACTTGTACTGTTGGCACAATAAAAGCCAGCAAACTTTATGTTCTCTATCAGTTTGTCACTGAAGATAATAGAAGGGGAGGATGAACTTGAGTAATTGTGATAGAGGAGTGTCTGCTTATTTTGTGTAGTAATGAGATACGGCTGAAAAGAATTTATGTTCCAAATTAGCATGCAGGAAGGTATGGAATGCAAAGCAGCTCTGGTAAAATAAGTGACTTAAAAAGCCTGACAGCAAATAGTTATTAACTGTTGTGCTCAATAGCACAATAACAATGCTCTTTTAGAAACTTTCTTATCTTGGTGATATAGTTGGTAATAGTTCTGAAAATAGCTGGTAGATCACAGCTGGGAAAGTATGGCTTTCAGAACAGAGACACATGAAAGCAAGGGATCAATATGTACTTTGAGGAGCTTTACTTCAGTGTACTTTTTTTAAGCTAGGTAAACAGATGAGATCTGAGGCCAGATAGTCAGTGAATAGTCAGAGAGACAACTAAAGAGATTTAAATATGCTTTACTTTCAGCTGGAATCTTCAGATGTGATGCAAGCTCTGAGGGTTGCAGGCTGTTCCAGTAGTTTCCTGAGGCTTGTTCTTCCCGTTCGTTGCTGCATAGAACAGTTTTGTTTCTCTTTCTTGTCCAGGTAATTTAATACTAGGAAAGTATGGGCTATTAACTGACAAGAACTGTAGAACGTTGAAAATGATGGTTATAGTGTACCTGCAGTAAAGGAGTAAAGAAATTTGGTGTAACTAATGCAAAATTGATGTCTTGAGGAAAATAGCCTATACTGAAGAAACAGTTGTTTTTCTATTATATTATAGTCTGGCTTTTAAAGTAACACTACTGAAAACCAGAACAGCATCTACTAAACCAGTGACTGCATACATGACTGGCAGTTGCTAAACCGTCATTATAAGGGATAAAATCCATTGTGCATGGATGACTAATTCAGGCTTCCTTTATTTTGAATGTCTGGTCAAGTTTGGCTTCTCTTCTTCACTGCTTTCCCACCTCCCCCATGTTTACATTCTCCTCCCATCATGTTTCCCTAGCATGGAGTCCTGCTTAGTGCCTGGTAGGAATGACTTTTAACAGAAAATGAAGTAGCTACAAAGCAGAAAGTTTCTCACGGGAAAACATTGCCACATATTTCATTTGACTGAAAATATTTTTGCCCAATCTGAAAAACCGATGTAGAATATTTTGCTGTATTGAATTGACATGAACTGTTTGGAGGTGTTGAAGTATATGAATTGGGGTTAAAAAAACCTCAAACATTAAAACGTAGCATTAAAATGTAGTTCTGTATATCTTTATGACATAGGAAATGCACCCGTCCTCTCATTCTGTCTCCTGTGAGCTGAAATCTTAGAAGGATTACATTTCCTGAAATGCAGCGTGGTTCCAAGAAGGCGATGGTCAATTAGGGAAGTTGTGTTACTCTTGTCTCAGGAGAGATGTAGCCTGGCCAAGGAGAATGGAGGTGTTCAGCCTCCTGACTCTACTCCTAAGGGCATCATCAGATTTTTTGAATGTTACAGGCTTTGTCACACTTATCCCACACAAATCCAAAATGTTATTGCTGAAGTTGAGAAGACATTTAGGAGAAGTTAGAAGAGACTCACACAATGTTCCAGGATAAAGCAGGAAGCACAACTTGCAGAAAAACAAGATGGCAAACACTCTGAAAAGAAGCAATGTAAACATGGGTCAATACTGTTACTTTGTTAAGAAAAGTGATAATGGTTTTCCTAGGATATAATGTAACAGGAGTATTTCCTGTAAGAAATACAGAAACTACCCTTCTGGTCTCCTTAGCACTGGGAAGACTAATAACTACTGTATCTAGTCATAGACATACTTTAAGAAAATCATGAATGAGATGAAACTTTTCCAGAAGAGAGCAGCAGAACTGTGGAGAGTGCAGGAAACGTGAGCAGCATTTCCGCACAGAAGGAACTGAGTTACCCAGTCTAGAGAAGAGAATGTATAGTGTAAGAGCAACTGTAATAGGTCACGGCTTGGTCTAGTGAACTCTCTTTAATGGTGGCCCACAGCAGAAGCCTAGGGAGGAGTGTAGAGACTGGGCAAGAGTAACTTGATAGTTTTCCAGAATACCGTGAGAGCTGGCAGTGAGTCTGGAGCCATGGGACATCATTTTCTTGAGCCAATGGTGGGGGCTGACTAAAGGGCTGTAGCAGTTTTCAGGCATATGGTGCTGCTGTGGATAGGAAAGAAATACCCTGCTATTCATATTCGCTCAGTGGATGTGAAGTTGCAGGTGTACATTTTAGCACAAGAGATACGGGTAACTGTTCAAAACAACTGTGTAAGCTTGAGATAGTGAAGTACTAGCAGGCATTGCCAGGCAGAGTATACAGACTTTATCCTCAGGCAGTTTTTAAAATATTAGCCAAACCAAGTCTTCTTGGTGCAGGTACATCCTGGAATAGGGGCTGGAGTGGATTATATGTCATTTTCTCTTCCCTCTTTTGACCACTCATCAACAATTCTATGTTGCTGTTCTGCTGCTCTAATTTTAGCAAAGACTCTTTTGTGCAGTACCAGTCTCATACTGTTAATATGTCTGTTAATGTGTTTTCTGTGTACAGACATTGTTCAATAATAGTACTTGTTCTGCCTCTTTTTCCTTTGATTAAGGAAATGAAAATGAGAAGAAAAAAAGACATCAGTGGTCAATAAACTAGTATCTTTTTGTCACATGCCTGAAAAATGTTAATGAAATGTACTGTTTTCAAGTACTGAGTGTTCTTACACTCAAAATGACATAAAATACATCTTTACAGTTTCTTTATTCTATATGGAGATATGTCTAAACCATAGGGTGTAGAACTAAGGCTTTGATCACTGCGTGTCTCAGGAGAATTCAAGTGCTTGTTAACTTCAGCTTGCCTCCTGTGTATAGTTATAATATTTTCTGTCTTCATGGATATTTATCTGTAGCCTGTGTGTCTATGGGAGTAGAGGTGCTTAGGCATCTGCATCTTTATGCCTCTGTAAATCTGATTGTCTTTATTCTTTTTGATCAGATGCAGAGGGTGACGGTGATATGTGTGCCAAACAATAGTCTGCCTTCCACCAGTATTCATGGGAATGCTGGCTGCTGAAGTTAGCGATAGAGGTAGCTAAGAAGAGGACTCCTTTTCTCAGCTGTTACAAGCTTATTTCTTTATGTTGAAGTCCTAGAATTGATTCTACCAAATCATCATAATTTTTCTATAAATTCAGTCACAAAAGAATCAGAGGAACAGCCATGTGCTGTATTTGGTATTCTGAAGTTCACGTTCTGCATTTTATCTGATTCAGATTCTTACATGTGTAGGGAAAAAAAAATCGACATACTAAGATGTATAGAAAAAAAGAAGAAATGATGCCTCAAATGCTGCTGTAGTCTGTAATCAATTGGAATGTATTTAAATGCAGCAGCTAAAGAGCGGTGTTCTGAAAAGATGCTTTGCCCCTCCGCCTTGACAGTCTTGATCATAAGTGCTTTGTGCTAATGCTTGATACTTCTGGGAGCAGGATGCTATCTAATGTATCCTCTAACTGCTGGTGTAATGGGAAGCATGTGTTCCCTTAGCATCTGCTGCCAGATGTTGGCAAGCACTCAGGGAGTGAGGCCATAACCTTGTCCCTTGCTGTTCGGGCATGCTGCCACTGGTATATGCTGCCAACTTGTATAGTTTTCAGGCCAACTGAGAACAGTACTTTGTTTTGGAATATTTTTAGTTCGCTACTGTTTTCAGTTGCCCATGGATGCCTAACAGACCAATGTCATGACACCAGGAGGAGTGTTCTTAGGTTGGTCCTACTGTGTGCATGTTAGGACTTCTTTTCCCCGCCACCTTCTTCAACAACTGCTTTAGCTTCTTCAAATAAGCTGCCTACGTTTGCCCAACAGATTCCTTGAAGAAGCAGGTCTTTTTGAGATCCTAGTCTATTCAGACCTTTCTGCAAGGATTTGAGGGCTAACGAAACTTTGAGGAATTTCCAGTCTGCTGCATTCCTTCTCTGTACCCTAAATGACACACTGCATCTTCAAGCCGGTATGGTGAGTTTATTCACTCCTGCTTCCTATCAACTTAGGAGGAAGTATAGAAGTTGGGCTCCTTGCATTGTTCTCCTCCCCACAGGCTGATGTCGGAGATGGAAACTTCCTGCTGCCATCCTCCCTTTCCTCCTTTATGTTGCTACATTTTTTCATAATGATTTAATTTGCTTATTCCTTCTCTTTCACCTCCCAGAAGTTCCTTTGAAATGCTCCTTGATTCTTGTGAATGGAGAAAGTAGGGATTTCCATTCTGTCTTTGCCATCTGTGATTGGAACTAAGGAGAACGAAGTATCACAGGAGAGCTGATGACAGTCTTTGTGCGCTATCAGTTATAAGCCTGATCTTTACTGAGGATTTTTGTAAAGCCTAAGTTGTCCTTTGCCATTGGGTATGATTTGGAAATGTATGTAGCAACAATGGCTGTAACTCAGTAACGCAAAAGGTTGGAAAAGCATAAGCTGAAAAAAAATCTCGCCTTCTGAGAGAAATTTCTTCTTCAACACACCAGGATTTAGGTTTTCTTCTAGATAATGAGGTTTGTAACATATATAATAAGTTTTCAATTGTACCTCAGCCACCTATGTTGATTTATTGGCAGGAGGCAAGGAAAAGCTGCTGTCTGAATTTTAGCATTAATTTCATCCAGCTAAATACTTAGATTTGGGATATATGACTACTCTCACAATATATTTATACTTCAATAAGGTATTATGAAATGTGGATGAACATTTCTTTAATGAAAAGTGTTTCAAAGCAAACTTTCTTATCTGATAATCCAGAGTTGATGTCTTAATTTTACCACTCTAAGTCTGAAATTCAGCTTCTCTGTACTACAGTGAAGTCATGGTTGTTCTAGGATTATTCCAAAGCATCCAGGGAAAATCAGACATTGCTTTTATTTTCTGCTCATCAGATAAAATCCCTTGCTCTTGTCTGTCATTACTAGCAAAATCGAATCATTTGGGGGTGGGGGAAAGACTGCACGTAAAAAATGAGGGAGTTAAGTCAAAATGTTTGGTTTCATGTGAAGGTATTTTCCTTTTAAACGCACACCACTTGAGAACAGAAATGTAATTTTTTTTGTTATTTTAGAAGAAACATGAATAAAGACATTGTATTTCTCTACTGTAGAATTTGGATTTGGTTGCTCTCTGATGACAGTACATATTTCTCCTTGATTTAAGAGCTCTTAAGGCTGCTTAGTGATAGAAGTGAATTCCAGATAATTTTCAAAAAGATTAACATAATATTTGCATGTAATAAAAGGTAACTGATGGGAAATTAAGACTTCTTTTACCTTGATGAGAACTGCAGGCTTCTGAGGTAAGTATGGAGAGTTTAAGCAACTCCATGCCTCAAGGCTGGCTGGATGTTCATGTGGAAGAACTTAAAATAGCACTTTCCACCTTAGTTTGGCCTTCAGGTTATAAATATTTTTCCTCTCAGTGCAGACCTTGCTGTCATTATCCACGTTTTACACCCTCATATCTTGATGACTAGTTGTGGCTATATCTTAAATTGATCTAGAAACTTCAGCTGGTGCAGAATGCTTGATAGTGTACTGAATAATGAAGATGGAGCATGGCAGAATTTAATGTTCTTGGTTCTATTTTAAGTGAATTCCACGGTAATCTAGAGGGTAGCAGGTGAGTATTACTAGTGACAAATGCTTTTCTTGTCGAGCGCCATGGATAGTAACAAGGCAGGCTTCCCTACACAGCCCTGACAGCCTGACTTACAGTGTTCTTATGCAATGGGGAAAATAGAATTTTACTTGTGCACAAAACCCTTGTCCTTTCTGTGCTGGTAAGACTTTTCAGGCAGTAAATGAGCTGAGCACATGTATCTCAGAAACCAGACTAAAGTTCTTTAAAGTACACAGGGAATGGAACAGGCATTTTGGAACTGTTGAAGGTCTTGGTGGAAATTCCACATTGGCAAACAGCAGGAGATGCAGTTTCTCCACTTTTAAGATGAAAGATTAGTTTGTGTCTGGCTTCAATTTGAAGTTAAAGCTCCAGGGAGACTATATATTCAAAACCTTATTCTTTTTCCTGCTAATCCATCCCCTCCAGTGATACCTAAAAGCTCTACTTCAGCTTTATTTTTTCTCCCTTTCTATAGAAGATGTGTCTGTGCAACAGTCATTCCTTCTCAACATGTATCCTGGGAATACTATCTTCCAAATGGAAAGCAAGGGAGTTTGTATGCACAGAGATTTGTATCCTGTCCTTAGTAGTCTGCTCGGTAAAACTGGTCGGGAAAGTTTTTGTTAAAAAATTTATCATCATATGTGCCTAGGATGTGGGAGACCAAAATTCATGCATATGATTTGGATGAATCACTTCACTTCAGGTCTGATACTGGGTAATGGCTAGTTTGGAATAAACATGCTTTTTTTTCTTAATGAATGTTCCTGAAAGGTGGTGATCTGATTTTGTGCTTCAGCATGTCATCATCCTTCAAGGAACATATTTGTCGTACTTCCACCAGCCATGGCTTTGCTTTTTTTTAGGGATATTTATTAGGATGGAAAGCATGCAGGGAATTGGAGCAGGTGTCTTAGCTCAGTGGAAAAGAGCTGTGAGATCTCTGGGAACTGCAGGTGATTTGTGTGTAGATTTCTCTTCCCCCCCTCTCCCCCATCACCTTTTATGTGAGCAGGCTGTCTAACATTATGCTGCAAGTGCCTATGCCTCCAGGGTTGCAGAGAAATGGTTTGTTACCACCTACTGAATGATAGTTCTGGTTTTGTAACAACTAATTTTAGTGTACTGGAGTCCCAGCAAAGTCTTTCTGCAAGGTTAAGGTACCTAATTAATGAGGTCTAAGGAGACTACAGTTAGAGACAAAGGAGAAATAGAGAAATTAGCTATGAAGTATGCATTTTATGCAGGACTTACAATATACGGCCAAGCCTATTCCCTGACTTGGTAATTAATGACATACGGTCATGCTGTGTTTTGCTGCACAACAGATATATAGAGTAAGCAGAGTGCGTAGAACAAAGTTTAAGTTAGGAAGGTACGTTGCATGGGTCAGGTACTTTGTGCTCGCTGCACAGGTTACATCTCAATTGCTGTTGTAAGGATTTGTAGAAGCTGCTTTGAATGTCTTAGAAGGATTTGTTTTTAAAGAAGAGTGTGAGTAAATGGCCATCTGGTATAATGGCTCCTGAGACATTTAGCAGCACATGTCTCCAAGTTTCCTTAGTTTATATCCTTTCTAGGACTGTTTGTCTTTTCACGTAATTCAGTGATCCAGTCTGCCTCATTTGCTATGTCCCTACAGGAACACCTCTGCCTAAAGGGAGCTCATCTCGTTTGAGGCGCTGAGGGTGGTGGCAGGCACTGCTGTGACTGAAGGTGCTGCTGCTGTAGGCTTAGAAACAAATACGATCTTACTTATATTTTTATTGTATGCTAAACCTACAGATTCTAAATATTTTTTTAAAAGAGGGGGGAAAAACAGTATCTGAAACAAAACTTTCTATGTTTTTGAAAACAAAATCTAATGCAGGAAAACTGCCTTTGCCTTATGATGTGGTAACAAGAAATACTGAATTGACTTTAGGTGTCTACTGGTCCAAAACCAGCACTGGCTTCCAGAAGGATCATTGCTCAGCCTTTTAATCTTGCTGGAGAGCTCTCCAGTATGCCAGAAAGTGAGAAATATTATTTACATAGCAGCAGCACCAGAAGGTTCCAGGTGCAGATGAAGGTGTTGTTGTTCTGGACACTGTGATAACCAGGAACAAATGCCCAGTGTTCCCCAGAGAATTTGTAATTTAGGGCTTTTGAAAAAGTTACAGCAGGCATCCAAGAATTCTTGGAACAAATGAAATGCTAGATCCTTGTGAGCTGAAGTATACCTTTTAGTGGAGATGCTCTAATGTGACCTTTCCTGAGTAAAATGCATTTGGAGTGGTTCTTGAAGCTGCTGGAGTGATCTCGGTGCATGCACTGGCCTTGTTGAGAAAACAATGTGCAGTATACATCCATTCAGTGTGAGACGAAAAAGAGGAGACCCCAGAAGAGGGAAAAATGGCAAGTGGCAAAGCAGCAAATAATAAAAAGCTAAACTAAAATGTATTCCTGAGAAGCACTGGATAGATTCTCTTTCACAAGCGAAACAATCATTTCTGTGAATAGGGGACACAGTTCCATTCTATTATTGTGCTCCCCATCTGTGATTTAATATGCATTTTCAATCTTATTTCTGTGACTGACTGGAATTTAAATAAACAGGAAGACATATTAAGTGGTGGAAGGGATGGAACTTTTCACAGAAAAAGCAATCAAGGTGGGTCATGATGGGGTGACTTCCCTTCTCCTAAGGGAAGGGCAGAGATGGCTTAGATCATAAACATTCATTATGTTTCAACAGAGTATGAGTATGTTCAGTCTCAGTGTGAGTGGAGTAAGTGTTCACCATATGGAATCTGTTGACCTTCACCTGTAGGTTTGAAGTCACGGCTAATGATTCTGTTGTATATATATTTTTCCAGAGAGAAATACTGTTTATGTAGGAGATGGTTTTAAGGTCCTTTGTCACTTGAAGCCAAACTTTAACAGTTGAGTTTCCACTGGTACTGCAATAAAACTGTTGAAGACCATCGGTCACATATCACAACAACTGTATAGGCAATTCTTAGGAGAATTTATTGCAGGAAAACATGGAGCTTTGTGTTCTTTTGACAGGCTTTCCTATATCCTGGTGACCAAGGTAGGAGCAGTAACTCTGTCCAAATAGTCACTACTGTGCTTCCACCTTTGCTTCTTCAGAAAGGAATCCTGATTAAACATGATGCTGCTTGTATGCATGAAGATTCCCAAGATAAACACTAGGCAGAGAGAGTTTTGCATGCAGCAAAATCCCACTGTACACTGTGGCTGAGTGGGGAATGGGCTGTATTGCATCTGGTGGTACTAGAATTCTGTAAAGCAAATATAATTCAGAAAACTGTGGTTGTGTGGTTTTTTTGGGTTTTGTTTTTTTTTTATTTTTTAAGCTTCTAGAGGATATTAAAAAGACTAGAGAGTAAATTAAAACCTAATCTTTTTAGTGTTAGCTTACCTAGTTTTAATGTTACCCTCTGGCTAGCTCTGGTCATGCTATTAGCTTATAATTCTGGAAGCTGAGAGTCCTATGTACTTGTTCTATTTCTGTAGCTCCCTTTGTTTTGTTTTTTTTTTTTTCTTTTTGCAGCCAGAAGATAAGAATTCATTAACTCCCTCTCATCTCAACATCTACCTTCGGGCTTTGTTCCTAATAGCCTTTAATAGTTCTGGGAGCAGTTGTTCCTTTTCATTTATTTGTTTTCCTTTTCCACTGCAATAAGTATGCCAGGTCATGCCCAATTAATATTGATCAACTTCCCGAATTAAGACTCGTACTCTTATTGGAAAAACCTCTCACTTTTTAGTAAGGAAATGAGATCCATCAGTGGTCTAACTACAATTCAGAAAATTAACCTTGCAAATCTAGCAGTAACCTTTGTGCATCATTGAACTTTCAGCAGTGGGATATAATCCAGCAATATAATGCCGGCAGGTCATCTGCCAGCACCACTAGTCATTAGCTACAGAGCAGGAGCAAATAGGTTGGTGTCTGGGTTGGATTGGTGAGTTTTGTCCTAGTGAAATGATGCTTGAGCACCCGGAAGGAAACTTTTCTGCTGTTGCTGTGCTGTGGCAGACCTCAGACCAAGATATTTTGTTTACTGATTTTCACATTGCTCTTGCTTTCTGCAAAGAATTTTTTTCTCTTCCAGCCCCTTTTCCACCTTGCGGAAAGCAGTCTTCGTCATTTGCCGCGACTACTGGTTGTCCAGGTCTGCACTGCCATCATCCACTGGCAGGTCTTAGTTTTACTTCACAGCAGTGATCTACTGAAAGAAATTGCTGCTCAAAGATCCCTGCAAAAATAGCTCCTATCTTCCCTTGATATCCTCTACTGGTGTTCTCATGACGTGCTTTCAGTCTGTCCAAGTCTAAACCATCTGGCTGCCTGCCTGACAATACTTAGAGGCTATTCAATTTACATTAATAATCAGCCTTGTGGTACTCATTAGGGTTGGCTCTGCAAAGTCTGAAAATGTCTGGCTCTGAAAAGGTGGCTGAACTATGCAAAGGTAGGTGGAAGTTTTTCATACGGTCTACCTCTTGGTGGAGTAAGTCCCTGCAGGGGTTTCACACTCTTCACAAGAAAGAAGAAAACCAACCAGCAGTGTGATGGCCTGATGGTACAGCTTTGGACCTTCAGGGTAACCACTGAGAATTCTGCTGGGCTGTTTGGGGAAAAAAAAAGCATCCATACAACTTGATCCTTCTTTCATCTGTCCTGCTTTAGTTATAGTAGTTTTATCTCCCTCCCCCTTCCCTCTGAAAACAAGGCCTCAGTTTGTTCTCTCTATTAATTGAGTTGATACTCCAGATGACTTAAAAAAGGGCAGATTACTTTCAAAGGTTCATACAAAATGCTGGACTAATGCCCCTCAGACTTGTCTGGCTGGAGAGATGTTCAGCAGATGCACCTCTGAGAGTCCTCCCCATGTGTTGGTAACATCTGCTTCTCAGTACATGTTCTTTTGGATCAGCTTTCTGACCTCACCGGGAGCCAATTTCCCTGTGAGAGCCTGAGAGAACAGAATAACCTTTGCTAGTTAGAAAGGAAAAGAGAGTGTGAAGCAAAGGAGCAAAACAGAGAGGCTCTTGGCTCCTGACTCCATATTAAGTCCTATAACACCGATGCCAGGAGAGCCCATTAGGGCAACTTTGTCAGAAAGGTGAAAATCAGATTTTTATTGAAGAGGTTCCTCCTGTCTGGGTAGATTTTTTTGACAGCAGATGTTATAACTAATTTAGGTGCACCTTCCTAAATTAGAATGCTGTAAGGACTCATTATTTTTTCATGCTAATGCACTTCAATGCATTTAAATAGCCTTTCTTGCCCTTCAAGATTACTCGTGTTATGCAGGGGGTTGTGTGTGTGTGAACCGCTTTAATAAAATTAATACTTAAGTAAAAGGTTAAAAGGCCTTACCAAAGAGAGGTGGAATGGAAAAATATGGGCAGAATTTTTACCTTCTAAAAAGCTCATGGTAACGGGCATGTTTTGCTACCTTTACTTATTGACTGGCTAAACACTTCAGTCAAGTAAAGTCTCAATAAGCTGTAGATTTTTGGAGTCTAACACACCAAGATTTTAGGAAGGGGTACAACTTGAGGCCTGATCATGGTGGTCTTTCTTTATGGAAGCCATACTATTATTGTTGACTTCTGAATTACCCTTTGCTATTTAATTGAAAGTTGTACATGACCTGAAGGATCCCATTATATATATATATATATTTTAATGAATTAATCTTGCAAAAGTATACAATTCTACTCTTTCCTTTTCTGTCTGTGTTTTTCAAGTTGGTATTCTGGCCATCTGCTGCTTCATCCTGCTCCTAGGTAGTTTTATCTGCATAAACTACTACTTTATGTCATTAGCTGTCTTGTATTTGAGAAGGTACCTTGGACCTTCTTCTTAACATCTCATTATGGATGTTCAGTTATTACACTGAACTTCATGTGGTTAAAGTTGCGGTTGAGTCTCCTCCTCTTCCCATTCTTTATTCCATGAATAACATTGAGTAATTATTTAGCATGTTCTAGCTATTTCTAAATCTTGCTGGCTTCCCTGAAATACAAGTCCATTTATCGACTCAGGCAAAAAATCCTCTCACATCCTTGTGTCTTGTTTTGACTCTGTCACTGTTTCTAACATAAACCATTCCAAACTTCCTCTCTTCTGTTCATCTGGAAAGATGATGCCAAAGTATTATTTGAACAGGAGAGTTGAGATTTTGTCACTTTGTTGGCTTCCTTTCAAAGTGCAATCCAACCTTTCTTGTCTTTGTTTCAAAGTCTTTCATAATTTAGTCCTAAACTAGCCAAGATAACTATGGCATAAACATTTTACTGTATTCCTGCCAACCAGGAGATTACTGCTTTCCTTCGACATTTCTCCATTTTGTTCCCTGCCCCCCCCCCCGCTCTGTTGCCTTTCCAGTGTTTCCCAGTGTTTCCCATTCAGGGCTTTTAAAAATCTTTTTTTGATCATTCTATGTAGACTGTGTTAATTAGTTGATAATTGTGGAAATAATCATATTTAAAAGGGATGGTGAACATATGGGTGTATGGTTTTCTATGTTGGAACTCATGTGAGTATTTTGCGTGGTGAAAGTACACACTTTGCTTAGGTTGACTTCCGATGCCTGTTTTGGCACCTAGATAAGGATATAGTAGTGGTGGCTCTCATGTCCATACTCAAGGCAGGATAGATAATCTAGACATTTTACATGTCCTTTTTATTTTTTGCATTACCTTCTTTTCTAACATTTTGTATTGTGTAATCTTTTCCTGTGTTACTTTATTTTCATGCTTTTCATTTTTCAAAGCTTATTCATTTGCTTGGAATGTTAATACAGATCGTGGTAGTATCTTGAAGATATTGATTGAGTGCTGACCTAAAATATATTGTTTAAATAGGCTTGTTTGCTGTGCTCAGTGATGTCTGAATATGTATGTTCTCTGTTCCAAAATGCCTGCAAATAGTTTCTGAATGTGTGAAATACTAACAATATTGTAGCTGTAGTTTGCTCCCTGTTTACTTTGAATGCTCTTGTAGAGACTTGTCCTTTGTGAAAGTTGCTTTTTTAAATCTGAGGTTAGTATGCTGAAAATTTCTGCTGTGGTTGATTTGCTTAATAAATAGTTAAATATTTAAAATATCCTTTTATCTCACTTATTTTTGTTGGCCTGGTTACTGGTTGGGAAAATCAGTTTATAGCAATGCAGCTAAATACTTATGAATGATGATAATAATGACAGACATCTAGAAAGAAAATTCAGTGTTTGCAAAATATCTGAATGTAGATGTCTTCAGCGAGCAAAAAGATTTGTACTTAGCTTGACTGGGTTGCAGATATAGTCACCAATCTGTGACTTGTAATTTGAGGAGACAGTGAAATTAATTTGAATATGACAGTATGTAAAACTTGCTTTCGTGGTGTCATTGAAGCCCAAATCCACATATATAATACAGCTTCTTGTTTTACTGGAACTTTTAGCATGGAAAAAAAGGACAATCGGACTAGATCCATACCTTTTATTGTTGGACGGAATTGCCTTTTCTGATCTGTTTTTTCATAGTAGTTAGCTTTCACAGAGAAATGAGAATATTGGTATTCAAAAGAGGTATACACAGATGCATTAAAGTTTTTTGGTAATTAAGGCAAAGCAGATGGTTGCTCGCTACATTTATAATATTGCTTAAATTTTATTTTGATTCATTAATGGAAACCATAAAATCACATAATGAAGCAACAGGGACAAGCTAAAAGTGGAAAACAGACTATTAGCAGTACTTCTATTACCAAACTAATAAAAATTAACAAGTAAACATAGAAAACATAACTGTCACGTTATTTATACAGCTTTCCTTTTGCATAAATATTATGGAATATACCAGGTAAGATTGCCCATAGTGCTGAATGAATCAAAGAATTTGAAATAAATTGAATTTGGATGACTGTTCTCAGAAGTTGATAGAATTATATATTTTTTAAGAACAAAAATCAATATTTTCTTTTTTCCTAAATGTATGAACTCTCTCTAATACAATGCATTTCTCTCAAGTATCTTTTTAATTGGACTGCTTCCTGTGGTAACAATAAGAAAGATTGTATTCAAAAGATACTGAATTCTTGATTTATAAAATATAGTGTGCGTGCTGCACTTTTCTCCCCATCTAAGCCATCTGTGTCCAAATCCAAACTTGTAGAGTTCAGGCCTTTAAAACATAAACCAGCATGTTTTTCTCTGCAGCTGGAATTTTAGCTAAATTCCTTTAAGACAATATTCATGCCATCTAAACTTAGATATTTCCTGAGGCAACCAGATCGGGAGCCAGGATGTTGAAGGTGCTTCCCCTAGCTGGAGGAAAAGGGGTAGCCTTACGGGCAGCCCCACTTGCACCTTCAGTGGGGATTTGCGTGGGTTGTGATTATCAGCCAAATCTTCATAAAGGCCTTAGGCTAAGTTTTATTGCTTTTGGAGTTTTGCAAATGGCAGAGTATAAGAATGCTGTAAAACTTCATTTGGATTTGATAAAATGTTACTCTTCACCAAATGAAGTGGTGGCCTGTGGCCTTCCTCTCATCCTTTGGACCCCTATTCACTACAGTTCTTTCATGGCATCTTTCACCCATGCCCTCGTTAGGATCATCCCAAGCTTTTAGCAGTGACTATCACAAGCTGTGTAGTCTGTTTTACAGCCCCAGGAGAACTTTTTGAAATAGTTTCCTTTGTTTCCACTTAAGCCAAGGTGGGGACAGGGAAAATAGATGATGTGCCTCTGCTGTGCCAGCTCAGGAGGACTTCTTCCTTAGCAGCCAATAGCAAACGTATTTGTGTTTTCTAATCTGATCTTCTCAATAAGACTATACATGGCCTTTGTATAGTAATAATAACTTTTAATGGTTGTAAATCCACTGTATTTTATAAAAAATGTGAATTTTTTTGTGGAGAGTATTGCTCCCCTCTTACCACATTCTCATTACTTTTGAGTCTTCCTTTAATACTTCTAAATGACTAGGCAACTCTACTGAGGTTAAAGTTACGACACAACAATTCCTTCTTTTGTTACATTAGCTTGTCTTTCCAAGTTGAGCATAGCACTCTTTCTTCATCTCCTTTTTCACTTTGAATTCCAAAAGTGGACAGTAGGTTATTGCATGTCTTAACTTAAAGTACATTACTTTTACTGTGAGCCTGATGTAATGGGCTTTTGTGCATAAGATTTATTTCTGTATCCCCTCTATTTCTGAAAGCAGGTTAGTATACTATTACTGAAACTAGACAGTTATATTGTGTTTAATTTCTAGTGTTGCATCTCTATTTATAGTAATTGCAGCAACAGGAGAACAGCATACTTAAAGTTAAACATTTTGGAACTGCAGGCACTCTGCAATACTATCAGCTCAAATGCCAGCTGTATTCCACAAGCACACTCCTACCTCTTGTCTGGGTTGTATACTGCTTTCTGGGTCCTGCAAATAAACCCTTGAATCAGCAGAAGCTCTGTAGTGACCCCATGTGCATGACTGACCAGGATAGCCCTACAACACATGTTGTTGTAGGAGTTTGAAAAAAAATACAGGCTACTTCATTGTCACAGATTTACCCTAAAGTGTGTGATTTTGCTGGAAGACCCCTTTCAGTCACAGCCTTAGAAAGTAGCATGTACATATAGCCCTGCGCTAGGACACTGTGGTCCTGCAGGATGCTGTTCTCTAGGTCCTGTGTTTGCATATCCCTGTAAGGGACTTCTCTACCCCATCCTTTTAAGATGCGTGTCACAGGTGCTGAAGTGAAAGAGTGTGTAGAAGCAGCTCTGGAAGGAGTAGTCCTTGCCAAGTGGAGGGGAGAGGATGGTTCTTGTCTCTGTTTCTACTAAGTCTTTAGCAAAACTTCTATGGAATTCTACGTTTGCTGGCTGCTGCCTTCTGTGTAAGGACTTCAGGATACAAATCCTGTGTTTGCTTGTTGTCACTGCATATGGGCAAAAAATGGGATTTATTGAGGCACTTTCTCTGTAATTGTTACGACATAAACAAAGGAATAAATGTATTAAATATTTTATTTTTGCAGGATAGGGAATGATGCCATAATACATGAACAGCTGTAGCCTCTAATGAGAGAAGATGGATGCTGTATATAAAATCAATCTATATGTGTTGTTTATACAATGACAGCATTAAAATGCAAAGAAGCTGCCAGTCAAAATGCTGACAACATGCAAAACTATAAAATAGTGAAGCAAGTGTTTCTGATGTTTAGTGATGAAATAAATGTTTGTCAGCTCTTTCAGTTTAATGCAACTCTATAAAGAGGAGAAAAAGGGATATATTACGAACATCCATCAATCATCTGTTTTGTAGCATTCTACATATTTCTCTTTTCTGAGAGAATCCCAGTCAGAAAACACTTTTGTCCAGCTATGCATTATGTCATTACTTTGTAATTAAATCAATTCTTTGAGGCCAAGAGTTCATACAAGTCAAAAAATAAGCATCAAAGGTAACTATTCTGGATGTAGTTTCAGCCCCCCTTTATTTCAAAGGACTGAAGATCATGAGAGTTTCTACTTCTGTCTCTGCTACTTAAGTCTTCAGCAAATCTCTTATTTTTGTTGTTCCTTAGCTTTCTGTTGCTAAAGGGGAGTGTAGCTGCTGTATCAAGTGTTGTAGCTTGTCTGTAATTTTTCTTGTTCTTTCATTCTGTTTCCTAGCTCTTTTCTGTCTAGCTATCTTTAATATTTTGGTGTTTGCCATAGTAGCAGACAAAATAATTTTAATAGCCTCATATGCCCATGTTCTACAGCCATGTTAATACCCTGCAGCACCCAAACTGTTCCTTCCATATCGGCATGCAGTACAATTACTGTAACTCACCTATGTGTGTTAGAAATTCACTGCAAGATGAATGCAATATTGTTTGGCACTCTGTATAGCATCTTTCATGTGAAAGAATACAGCTAGGTGCTTTGCAGGGTGAATCATAGAACTACAGAACTAAATAATATATTTACAGGGATAAATAATACATAAAAGCAGAGAGAGAAACTAAGAGGCAAAGCAGGAAATGAGTTTTAGCTTTAATGGGAGCTGGAACTGGTAAAGCATAGAAGCTTCAGCTGGTCATCTTTCCAGTTTGGTCTGACTTGAGCATTCAGATTTGAGCTGTGATAACCACAACTGAAATGTTGCCCGAGCATTTTATTCACATCATTTAGATACCTGACCAGGCTGTCTACAGCATTAGGTGGACTAAAATACAGACAGAAAGCTAACCTTACCAAAACTGTTTCTTCATCTTCATTTTCTGTAGTATCTGTCCAAAAGGTACAGGATTTTAATGAAACATTTGAATTTTGGGATACTTACAAGGCATGAAACTGGATTTTTTTTTCTTCTTTTTCGTCCTCCCCCCTTTCCGCCTCAAAGGGAAGACGATAAAGAAGGAGAGTGGATGAGGAAAAAGAAGTTGAAATCTAAAAAATACGGTGTTAAGTAAAATGGAAATCTTCAATTATATGAGTTGAGAAACCTTATGTTACGGAAGACCTTCAGAGTGAAGTGGAGAAAGCTGCATTAATGTGGAGGTAAAAAGTAGTTGAAAGGAAGACTGGTTAGCTCTAATGGTCCAAGAATATGGTGTTAGTTGTAGACTTGGAAAACACTACCCATATTTGCAAACCTTTTCTTGGGAATTAGTTCTGCAGGACTGTCATTAGCCTAAGTTGTTCCTTGGCTAATTCTGTGTTCCGCTTTAGTTTTATTCAGCCTGGGGTACAGAAGAGTTTACATGCAGGAATTCAGTACTGTTGTAGGTATGTTGCTCCCTGAATTATTTGTGGGTTCACCTGATCCTTTACTTTTATGATGCTTTTATTGCTACAATATATATCTCAGCAAGGCACAGTAAAACCAAGGGAAATAAAAGCTTTCCAACTAAAACTATTAATTAAAGCAAATGAGATGTAATTCTTTAATGCTGTTGGGATTGTCACACCTGGTAGACTCCTGGTAGGGAAGGTAAGCTGATCCCTTCCCTCTTTGCTCATCCTGTCCAAAGTTGAACTAGTTTTCCTGAAAAAAAACAATAAAAATTGTTTCAAAGAGGAATGAGTGATACTCATGTAACTAGAGATGAATGAACATAACTGTAGCAAGCTGTAGCAAGGGAAGAATATGAAAGCAGGTTTTCTCTGAGAA
The DNA here is from genome assembly GCA_026212715.1 of Elanus axillaris. Classification (NCBI taxonomy): domain Eukaryota; kingdom Metazoa; phylum Chordata; class Aves; order Accipitriformes; family Accipitridae; genus Elanus; species Elanus axillaris. Next base: position 5,058,047 of record JANZLQ010000100.1, read on the forward strand.
GTTGTTAGAGGTATGGAGGAGGGTTTTGGGGGGTGGTTGTTTATTTTTCTTTTTGAGATCTCACCCACAGCCTTCATCAACTGTGAAAGACATGAAAAGCTGAGTGGAAGAGGTTGTGAGTCTTTGAGGCAGAACTGTAATTTAAAATGCTGAATTGTGAGCCTTGTGGGTTTGAATATCAGATATTTAATGCTGTGATTGATAATGCAAGGAGGTTATCTTATTTATACTACATAAGCATTAATGCAGCAGGGAGCTTACGTATCTTTCCCTTCAAGCAGCTGATGCTAAAATACAAACGAAGCAAAGTATGCCTTGCACTGAATTTCTTTGTCTGTTAAATTAAGCTGTTACATACCAAGGAAAAACTCTTCCCTTAGAACTGAAGATCAGGTGGTTGGTTGTTTTTTTTTTTAATTCCTTTGTTTTGTAATTACAACCAGTGAAGATGAATTCTCTCAGCCCTCGTTCCTCCCATGTTTTCTGAATAGCCACAGGGGTCTAATAAATGACCTCTAAAACTCAGGTACTTGGATTGCGTTAAAACACAGAAATGCTCTTTCTGAAACAAGGTGAAGGTTAATTTCATATTGGAACATACTTCAAACTGAAATACTGAAACATATTCTTAAATCACATGGCAGAAAACTGTGCAGCTACTAATTTTCATGTGAAAAGTAGGTGCATGACCATTCACAGTTTGGGTTGTTTTTGTTTGTTTGGTTTTGGTTTTGGTTTTTTTTTGTTTGTTTGTTTTGTGTTGTTTTGTTTTGTTTGTTTTGGTTTTGTTTTGTGGGAGCTTCTTTTTATGACGCTTCTAAAAAGTTGAGTCTCTTCTTAGATATATAAAGCTTGCTGCAATATTTCGTCAGGGTAGAAAACTTCAATGCAAATATACAGCTCAGCTGAATGATTCATTATGACAAATGCTAAATGATGCTATAATCCCAGTCACTTGAAGTTAAAGAAACACATGTACAGAAATTACTCCTGACATCTTTAAAACTCTAACAAGCAAATTTTTTTGCAGACTCTCATGAAACTTTCGAAGGTCTAGATGAGGTCAGATCTTGTGCAGTAGAGCTGCAGCTGAAGTTCCCAGTCCTGAGTTCCCCAAACCTCTGAAAAAAACATTGTAAGGGTGTGTGGTAGGTTGACCATGGCTGGACGCCAGGTGCCCACCAAGTCGTTCTATCACTCCCCCCCCCC
>JANZLQ010000100.1:5065334-5078414 GCA_026212715.1 Elanus axillaris
ACCAATGCAGAACACAGCACTATGAGGGCTGCTATGGGGAGAATTAATTCCATCTCAGCCAGACCCAATACAGATGCATTGTGCACAAGCCACTGAGAGAGAGACAAATGCATGGGAGTGAGAGGTCTGTCTTTTCTTAAAAAAATGAAACAAAAACTCTTCCTGAAGTCTTGTACTTCATTCTGCTGCAGTAGGACTATTTTTTTCATATCTTAGTTTGGTTGGGGTAGGAAAGAGAAAGTCACTTGTTTGTTCTCAGAAAGACCACAGGTTTAGTCAGCCAAATTTGCACGTGATCTGAAATCTAAATTCTTGCACGTAATTCCCTGAAGTTGTCTTTTTTTGTCACTGGCATCTCTTAAGAAATACAGAGCTGCTTCTGGCAATCTGAGATCACCTCTCAGAAAGGCTGTTCAGGTTGAATGGACCTGGATATGAAGCTCTCTGTAATCTTGAATTATTACTGTAATACCCTGGGTTCTGGACCTCTGTAGTGTCCCCACCTTTCATCTGTCACTCCTTTACAATCTCAGCTGTCATCTTCGGGAGTTAGAACAGGGCTGAGAAAGTTTTTCTGAGCTCAGAAACACAGAAGGTGCTTTTCAGGGGTAAGGTTTCCTAGATTTGTGTTCTCTCGCCTCACCTTTACTTGCTGAAATAGGGAAAGTACATGTAATTTTTCCTGGAGCATGAAAATGCTGTTCATTCTGACTTCAGTCAGTTTCCTCCAGAGATCCTTTTCAGTTTGGTGCACCAAAAACTTTTCAGAAGAAATAGGGAAGTTTTTTGGTTTTTTTAAATGTGTAACAAATACAGGTGAGATTGCTGCTGTGTCTATGTCCACGTTAAAAAAAACACTGATTCACAGACATTGCAGGTAGCATAAATTTTTCAGAGTGTGTGAACAACTGTTCTGCACTGGGGATGAAAGGGAACTGTAACCAATACCCTTAAAAGAAATTCATGACCAGAAACATGAAAGTTCCACATGACAAGATCAGAAATTAAGTGAAAGAGAAGCCTTTGAAAATCAAAGCAGCAAGTGTCTTCATGGCATAACATAAAAGAGCTAGTTAATTTTTCTTTTGGTTTTAAACACTGAGGAGAAGCATCATGGACAGGTTTACTCATGTTTCAGATGCCTGCTGTTTGGAGGTGCAGACACTGGAAGGCAGTCATGGTTTTGAAGTGGCAGTGTGGAGCCTGTGGAGTTGCTCACTGCAGGAAAGGGCCAGGTTTCCCCACCATGGTAGTGTGCTGGGTGGAGGATCCTTGAGTCCGAGAGACATTTGGAAGAGACCTGGGGAAGGGTAATACCTGGATTAGTTCTTGTGCAAGTTTTCCTGTTGGAGTGATACCGTATATGTGCCGGTGGAGGACTGGCATGGTGGCACATAGACTCTGTTCTTTAGATTGGGAGAGGAAAGTATCTTGTTTCCCTTATTTGGGGCAGTAGTGCTGAGGGCACTCCTCAGTCTTGTTCTGCTTACATAAGATTTGTGGTTTTATACATCAGATTTCTTGAGGAAAAATACTACAACTGCAAAGAGATCTCTGAGAACTTGGGAGTGACTAGAGATGTGTGATTTACCTGAAAGTTAAGGAAATTTTTATATCATCTAAGCTGCAGTTTGCTTGTGGCACAAGCCTTGTCCTTTTGATTTCAGCCATGTATCTGTAGTGATAAAATTGTGGAGTGGATCATGCAAGGAATGTTTACATTTATTAAAGCATTTTTGTAGCACAAAGAATACCTGGTCCTTGGATTCCTAGGTAGGAGTTTACTCAAGAACTGCTCAATATTCTTAATAAAAAGTGATTTCTACTGATCTAAAAACTGAGAAAGATACAAGTGAAAGATAGTACCTAGTCTTCCTGTCCAGTATATAATAAAAATTAAAGTTAATTTCCAGAAATTTGCCTATTATGTGTGCCACCCTTACTAATTAATTCACAAAGTATTTTTCCCTAAAATGTTGCTAGGGAAGGGGAGTTAATTTTTCAAGAATTGATATGCATGGAGTAGGTTGGCAATAAGGACTATGAGGAATTTTGGAAAAGACTCTGCATTTTAATTAAATCCATCCTTTGAATTTTTAAAAAGTAGTTTGAAAACAAAACAAAACTCATTCTCACATTATTCATTCTGAAGCCTCGGGACTGTTCCAGCTAATCAGGGATTTTTGGCTCTAAGTATTACACAAACCCTAGGTATTAGACTAAAAGACATGTGTCAGTGAATATATAGAAAATTAAACAGTGAAGTTAGTTTTTGTCTTCAGAAATTATTAACCTTGTTCACCCATGAATAAAATGGAAGAACTGTCAGAATATTTCTGTAGGAATGAAATGCTGAAAATTAGAGTGAAGGTTACATGATAACTAATTGTCTGAAACAGCGTGCAGTGACAGATGGCTTGTTATGATGCTTAGGGACTTTTTTTTGTCATCTTGTGTTGTCAGTAAAAATCCTTGTCAGGATTCAGATCTGAAATGATTGTCTGCTGATCAGGGTTTTATTGAGAAATTAATCTGGTATGAAAGTTGCTGCTCCTTGGAAGGTGAGCATGGAGCCAAAGGCTCAGCAGTCTCACTTACAATTGGAATTTAATTTGTGTAGTTGTTCTGGCTTCTGGCAGAGGTGATGTTTGCTCTTTAGGAAGAGTGAAGCTGAATATATGCACTAAGTCTGGCTGTACCTTAAACCAAAGAAAAGCAGAGGCATGCTGGAAAATCATTCTTTCAGTCTGCTGCTAAAAGATGTTTTCAAAAGTACCTGAGTGACTGAGGAGTATGAAGGAACTGGGAAACTCATTGGAATGAGGCATTTAGATATCCAAAATTTTTCTTCTTTCATGGGATCTCAAAACTGGGTTAATTTCAAAACAGGGAGAAAAAAAAAAAGATACATTGTCTTCAAGTGAATAAATATGTACATGAGGTCAAGTTGCTAATTCTCTGCCTGTCTGAGACAGGACCCTCAGTAAGGAAGCGTGCCTCTGCACAGGTTACCCTGGTTGCCAGCCTCATGGCCTGCGAGGGACGAGGGATGTGGACACTCTCATGCTGTTCCCTCCTCTGGTAATGAAACAGCCAGATTCCACCCACTCCAAAATCACCATGCTTGGGACCTTCCGTCTGAGTTGCTGTGACAGGTGCTGAACTGCATTTCTCTCTACTTAAGGAACCTATGAATCACTGTGAGACAGTAGAACAGCCCCCTTATCAGTCCATTACACCTAAAAATATACCTTTCATCTCCCCTGCCCCTTCCTCCCCCTGACCTGGTGGTTTCCTCTTACTTTGTGACCGTTGGGCTTTTCTGCTGGTTAATGAAGTTTCAGTACTGCCTACTGGAGGAACTGTGGTGTCATTCAGACCTGTAAAAATATCATCCCTACATTTTAGCTTGTAGCTGTGGTGTTGGAAATGAAAAAAGTACCCATGACACTGTAGGTATCAGAGGAAAAAAAATGCCTCTGGTAAATAGTGATTCTCAGAGAGCAGGATTGGCCATTTTGGTGGTTTGGTACGCCACAAACATTGCAATAATTAGGCTCACCAGGAGTTAAAGATTTGAAAGAAAAAGCCTCTAACGTCTTAAGAGGCCTGAAGCACCTAAGTAATATTCTTTCTAGAGGTCACATTAATTTCACTTTTGTCTGAATATAATATAGTTTAGAACAGTGAATGTTCTGTGCACCTCAGGATTTCTGTAGTTGAGGAACCTCTGTTCAGCTTCTGAATTTACTCACCGGACAGCTCTGTAAAGCAGTCTTAATGATCTGGCACAGGACTCATTCTTAAATACACTTCTATCAGCTAACAAACTCTCCGCTGCAATTCATGGTGTACACAGGTTTATACACACGGCATGCGAAATTTAAAGTAGGGTTTCTGTTAATGGCATTAAAATCATGGAAGTAAGCAACAGCAGGTAAGCCCAGGAAAGTAAGGAGGAAGAAATAACTTGAACTCTTATGGTGCCCCTTAATACAAGGGAATCTCACTCAGTCTATTTTAGCAAATATGTAGGGATTTTTTTTTTTTAAATCTGCTATATTTACTGTTAATGAGAGTTTTGCTTGCAGCTTCGCACGCTCTGCAGTTAAGAATGACGCTCCCTTTTAGTGTTGTTTTGACATGATTTTCTTCTCATTTCATTACTTATTGTAGATCACCAAAATTACCGGCTTGCAAACTTTATCATGGTCTGGTAATAAAACAATAAAATCAGGAAACATGTAAAAGACCTAGCTAATGTATCCTAATGCTGCAAATGTTAGCCCATCAGTTACTTTACCCTTGAACAATAAAGTTTAACTCTTCTTTATGGAAGTGGAGACTTTACAAGAACGGTCTCATAATATAATGAAAACACTCTTTACCTGAGCTCTTAGTAGCTTTCCTATTATGTGTGCAGGTGCTCTGCAAAAAGATGATTAGTTTTGTGAATTTGTTTTGTTATGTGCTAGGCCATATCCTGCCCCAACACCCCCCCTAACTCTTAACGAGACATTAGGGTCTTTGCCTTTTGGCATACCTTGGTCTAACAGCTATTTACTCCTTAGCCTGAGACAGCATATAGAGAAAGCCAGTGATGGTAGCTGTTGTTATTATAGTAATTATTATTCCCTTAAATCCTGATATTACCCAGCAGCTAGTTATGGCCCAGGAGTCATTATGTTAGGTCCTAGAGAAATGCTTCTCTTGCCCTTCCCACAGGTGGCTGGGGAGAACTACATCACCGGATTGTGGTGCTGCTTGGGAGAATATCACATTCAGAGCTGTCAAGTTGATGTGTGAATATAACACAGCAGAATAAATTTAGAAGGAATGGTGAAGAACCTCTAGTGCAGAATTAGTGAACCTGTAGCTGTCTTGTACAAAATGTGAAAAGAGGCATATGTAAAGGCACAGTCTTCCACTGGGGAAATAAAATTACTATGGCCAAGATAAAACATAAAATAGAACAAAGTGTGTATGACATTAGCATAAATAATGCATGCCAACTGGAAGAAGAGATAATTCATCCTTACAAAAGTGGTTCAGACACTACAGGAAACACCACAAAAAGGTAAACAATGTTACACTCTGCAAATGCTTGAGAAAACCATCAGTTAAAGCTATTTGCTCTGGAATTGAAAGAGGCCTGTAACCCTTAACCACAAAAATGAAAAGAAAATTTAGGGAGGTTTTTTTTAAGAAAAAACCCAACATGCCAACAACCACAAAACAAAACCTAAGTGAAAAAACTCACTCATTCAGTGCAATGGAACTTCGGTAGCTTCGCTAGAGCATTTTCATAGGCCGGTGTTTATGATGATGGTGGATTGTCATGAAACTCTGTTTTCTTCAAGATAATCTGAGGAAGGGAGTTTATGCATGAGGGTTAAAACTGGAAAAAACCCGTTATGAGTTTGGTCCCTTTCCAGGCAACATTAATTAAAACCAAATTTCAGCCTTATGCTGGTGTGAACGGGATCCTGGTCAGCTTAAATCCTCGTAACTATGTTTCCGTTGCCAGATTCATGAAACAGGGTCACAGAAGAATACAGTGACTCTTTTTATTCAAAAAGCTGAAACAAAAGAAAGGTTCTAACCTGGTTTCTTAAGGAAATGAATGGCTTTTCAGTGGCAGTGCTCTGTGAGTGTGTGTTTTCATGTCTGGCTATCTTTCCCTTTCTGCCAGCACCAAATAGCTTTTGAATCTATTGACTACCTGCAGCAGTAGGCTGATGTCTCAAAAACACTTTCTATCAAAACCATAGATAATTATATTGGTAACCTAGAGGGATATATGTAGGTTCTGGCCAGCTAGCCAGTCAGGATTTGTATGTCGCCGTGTTGCCCTTACCTCAGGCAGACTTTGGACTTCATTAACTTCAGCCCTGAGGGATCTTCTTCCAAAGTATGGTGACAGGGATCTGAGGTACTGGGAGTGATTTTGGGATTAGTTTGTCATGCACGTTAGCTAAAGGGTAGCATAACTGAAAGTGAAAAAAAAATGGGCTTTTATCAGGTAGGAGTGATGTAGGCTAGCATAGAGGGAATATTTAAACACACTATTTAATTCTGAAATGCAGACGTACAACAAAGCTATAGAAGAAAGTAGAGACTCAAACAAATCATAGGGAAAGGAGATAATCTGAAGAGCAGTGTCTTGGAGAGTATTAAGAATCATTGTATAAGAACAATAGACTATCCTGAATGTTGATTAAAAGACTTAAAATGAAAAAGTTCACACTCCGTGCCTCACCAGACTGTATTGATCAAATCCGAGGGAACAGGTAGCATCGATACTAGATTTGTAAACGGCTTCCAAATGGCAAGGTTATTTAGAGAGCAAATGGAAAATCATCTACTGTGAAGCACTGAGGAAAACACCAGGGGCAGATCCAGTCAGAAGTAATGGATGGTATCTGATGAAAACTAGAGTAATAATAAAGATGATTTGTGTCTTGGGGAACAGTAATGAGAAACATCCAAGATGACTAACACTCATATGAGGGTAGATGCATATACATGACTGGACAATGCAAGTAGGGTGAGAAAAATAGCTGAAATAACATTATAGACAATGCAATTGAGAGAGATTTGTCAAAAATACAACATGCTGACTAGATGTCACCTAGCCCCAATGCCAGAAATACAAAGTAATGTTTTCTTCTATTTGTTTATACTGTTACAGTGTTGGGGAATTCCTGCTGGGCATGTAATCACTTTTATAGTTACCTACAGTCACTGCAGCACTGGCAACTAATTCATTATTTTCCCAAAGTGCTTTGGAATACCTTGGGTATTAAAGACATAAACCCAAATTCTTTTCTTTGGGCTTCTACTCCATTCCATCACACAGGGAAGCTACATCATCAGGACTCAAAGGACAAGAACTCATTAAAAGTGTTAAAAGACATGAGGCTAAGGCAGAAGAATTTTCTCAGCTAGCCATTGTTATAAATTCTAGATCAATTAATTATTTGAATTTACAGTAACCTCCCAGTCTGAAAAGAATTGTGTTCCTTTCAGTGTTTGAAATCTCTTGCTGAATGCTCAGCATCATGCACAAATCAAATTTCAAGTTACTTAGCCTCCCAGTTATGTTTTTCTTGACTTCCAAATAATCTTGGTTTATGTCCAGTTTAAGAAATGACGGTTGAATTCTCATGTTGCTAGTCACTAGTTACTTGCTTATTTGTCCATGTATTTTTTATATATTTGCTTTTGTGTGTGTGTGTGAAATTAATGAAATGATTGTTCCAAAGATGATTTATTCTTGGCATTTGTTTATTTATAAATGATACTCAACAATCTGTCTTATGTGTCTAGGAGAGTGGTGGCAGTCTTAGGTTTTCCTTTGTCCTGCAAAACCTTTGCTGTCCACTAAAGACCCAAAAGCCTGAGTGTAATTAGTAAATCAAAATGTTCTAGTCAGATTACTAGTTATATGAAAAGCAATGGATGGTGTATGTAAGTGCATGGAAATTCCTAGAATATTTTATCTTATTTGAGGAAGATGTATGTATCCCTTGCAATAGTACATTAACCTCTGTTGAAACAACACTGCAAATACAAGAGGTGTTATGTACACCTACCAAGAGGGCTTAGGATCTCAAGTTACAGGACTGAGATTTTGGGCTGTATGACCAGTGTGGCAAATAAAGTCGGAAGAGCCAATAGTCTATTGATAGAATAGTAGTGCTGGTCCCCATTAACATGAAGGGAAAGATGTTAATGATTTAGCAGGGGTCCTTTATGTGAAGATTCAGAGGGTATATTTTAGCAAATTATGCTAAGACTGTCCGTCAAAGATTATGAAACCAAGACTAGATTTCATTAGTGTTAACGTTGAGTGAATTTATGGTGAGTAAAAAGCATGTGAAATACAGAGGATAGAAAAGAGATCATAAGAAATGTGGTTAAACTTAGCTAAACATTTGGAATTTGAGAATTTTCAGCTCCTCTCAGTGTTGGCAAGAAAGCAGAGTGATGCTGCTCTACTTTGGGACTCGTAGAGGATCAGAAAACGTGGTGATCTTTGCAGCTAGGTTAAAAATACCTAAGGAAAAAAGGGATCAGATGTCTTCTGACACCCAGTGTTAGGCCACCCACTCTGTGTGTGTCACCGTGACTTAGGACCTTGAGGTGCTGGTGAACGGCACGTTGCTGACATGGTTGTAAGGGATTTCAGTGTTAACCTCTGGCTAGGCCGTTTTTGGGAACCGTTTTTGCCCTAGTCAGCATGTGGAACCATCAGCTTGGTTTCAGACTGGCAAACGAGACAGCTGAGTGCTCCAGGAGTGGCTGGATCCCTTCAGGTCAGGCAAAGCCCATGGCAATGGTAACTGGAGAGATTTCTGTGCTACCACAACATCTTCCTGGGGTGTGGAGGTGGCTGTGGCACAGATGACTGCACAGAGAGACTTGCCTAACAGCGGGGGGTCAGCAGAGACCCCCTCTCTGAAGGTAATTTGGGTAAATGACCAAAGAACTTTGAGCTACTAAACTTGCTTGTGGTTTGGATTGCAGTAATAGTTCGTGGCCCTGGGACAGAAAGCATCAAGAGGGCCGTCCCAGAAAAGTGAGATGTGATCAGCGAATAAAGATTTTATATACTTGTTGAATTAAAAGCTAAGCCATAGCATTGGGCCAGCAGCTTTGAATACAAGTTGATAAATTAGTCATTCCTACCAGGTGTGTTTTTGGAAGTATGTCCCATTTGTAAACAGCTGATGAATGCGGCTTTACAAAAGTAACAATACTTGTCACTCCTCGCCTCAGAAGGCTTCTGAATTGATGTAACAGCTTTACCTTGGAAGTGAAGTACTAATGAAACTGGGGCATTAGCTACCTTTTATGCTGGTTCACATATTTTGAAATAGATATATTTACATTCAAATTTAAGATCCAGTAGCCTACCATAGCAAATCTATTTTAAGTTCTGAAACATTTTCTTTTAAATTGAAGCATAGCAAGGGCTTTTTGCAGCCAGCTCTGCTTGGAGTGGATAAAACAGTAATAAAATTTAAAATGTCAGTTTGTCCTTTCTTCTGCTGTATACATAATTGATGAATTAACATTTTAATAATGTCCTGTATCTTGTTCAACCACGCCACAGACAGGTGGATTATTCTTTGTGCTGTGAGAAACCTGAGGAGTGTGTACTTTTCTACTACAAAATTCCACAATAATTATTCAGAGAGTCATATAATAAGAAATACCTAGACTTTCATGGTATTTCAGTAAGGATTGTATGCCAGTGTTCAGGGTTAGCTCATGAGCATATCACCTTCTTTACCAACAATATCCTCTGTCTTTTGATTTTCATGGTGCAGTGTTCTGAATGCCTTTGAAAAATATTCTTTCAGTGTATGTAAATCAAGGATTTAATCCTGGTTTCCAGTGCCCAGCTTCATTTTTTTAAAGCAATTATTTATTCAGATTTTTTCTAGCTTTTTAAATATTTTATTTCATTAACAGGAAAAAATGTTGGCAAAAAGGATACAAGTTATATATTTTCTTGTATTATATTTGCTGTCTACCTAGGAGCCATTGTGTTGATTAAAGTTGATATTGTATAGCATAGTACTTTGCCATTTGTTGAGTAAGGGAAATTTGCTGAGCGGATAATCTCATAAAAGTGTGCCATCACATAAGGCTAAGAACATACCAGTGATTGCTCCTGGCACCACAGAAGCCTGCACAGCCTAACTAAGCCTTGACACCAACCTCATCAGCCTCATTTTATAAACCAATGAATGATTGCGGTTGTGTTAGCATAAATCCAGCAAATGAGATCTGTGTGAGACAGTTTTTTGAAGGCATGGTGTTTGGCATTACCACTGGAAGCTAAAGATGCACAGTAGAGCCAGGAAGGAAACATGTGTCTGCTCCCTAATCGGAAAGAAAGGTTGGTATCTCTGTGAATTTAACAGCCAATTCCAATACACCAGCCCAGACTGCTCCGGCTCAGCCTGGGAAGCATGTTGGAAACAGCATGGGTGGCCCTGCTCGGAAGAAACATCAACCTGGCAAATACTTTTCTGAATTGGTGCAGCATGGGGTATTTTGCTGATACTTCTCTAAAAGACCTAGATCTTGGAAAAAACAGAGTGCATTGAGGCAGGAAAGTAAAACACAGGGATGCTGAGGAGCCTCTGAGAAATTGGAGAGGTACCCACATAAGCACAAACAACTTCGTAGCAAAAGTAATTTTGGGATTAACAGCTGCACAAACTCAAGCCCTGATTATAAAGGGAAATGAGGGCAATTCAAAGCAGAGCTATTAAGAATGCTAAGGAGCACAACGAGAACTACCATGACTTGCTGAAGTAGTTTCATTCCATTTTTTAAAACCAATAATGCTTTGCTTATATAGCATTTTGAAAAGTGTACACAACACTGTTTCATTCCATGGAATGATTCTCCTAGTAGTGTTGGACACTTGGGACAAAAAAATTGCACTCACTAAAAAAGGTGGCTTAAGTATCTAACACTGCCCTCCTCACCAGTGACTACAACACTACTGTGCTATACCAGGCATTGTAGATTACAACTGGGTAATTCCTTGGCTGTTCAGATTGAGATGAAAGCTATGAGGTAATAGCTGGAACAGTGAAACAACTACAGGAATGTAAAAGCTTTTTCTTTATCAATTGTACGATGGGATCTGTGACTTTTAAAACAGTAGAATTATTCTTTTGGAAAACAGCTTGTAATCCATCTCATTTAACAGTCTCGTATGACATACTAAAAATTTACAAAAGAGTGGTACAATTTGAATTTTTATGTTTACAGCTGGCAATAAAAAAAGCCCCAGAAGTTTAATTTCCCCTGTGTATTATACACTGCATTAATTAGACAGGTGAAAGAATATCTACAGTTTTAAAGCAAATGTCAGTGAATATTTAAGTCTAATGTTCTAAAACATTCACAAAAAATGTTACTTTGGAATAGCTGGTAGTGAGAGACAGAGCAGCAAATCTTCAGTAGTTTTGTCAGAAGAAAACAGGGAGGTTTTGCCTCTTCTAGAATGAGGATGTTCCAGGAGCAAATGGCCGAGAGGAGTAAGTTAAAACTCTAGACTACTGTCCCTTCCACAGTATGCTATAATCCTCGACAATATCCCTATACTGCAGTGTATTCTAGAATAGCAGGATTTGGGCTGGCTTTGGCGATAGCTGTGGGAAGCTTTTGGGGAATCAGGGAACCCCCTGATGCTCACGGCCTTGGTAACAGGGAAGACAGACCATTGCATCCAAGTGGTGTTAAGCTAACAATGACTTTCTTGTGCTTTGATTATTTTACAAATATGGTGAGTAGGTGACTTCCTTCTAGCAAAGACCCACGTACCTTTTGGTATGTTAGTGGTTTTTTTCATCAAGTGGTCTTAAGATAATGTTGGCTGTCTTTTTAATCCTAGCATTTCTAGGTTTTAGCAGGCTCCCCTGCTGTATCCCAGCCTGGGAATAAATTACGGAAGACAAGGATATCGTTGTGTATTGTAAGCAAGTTTTTTTGTTTGCTCAGGCAAATACCAAGCTAATGACTATGAATATTGCCACCTTTTTAATGATGTTTGTTAGTGTAAGTATTCCCCATGTTCCATGTTACTACCTTGTGAGATGTCACAATTAGATTAGCATCAGTCAATATCTGAACTTCAACAGAAAAAAGATCAGGATGATTTTTGAAAAAGATTCAGTCTTGCATTTTAGATATAGGTGACTTGGGGAGAGAGGAATGCGAGTGAACAAATTATGTTAGTGATGCTAAGCAGTGAGGTGAGGTTTTGTTGGTTTTTTTACATTAAAGATGAGAGGTAATAAAAGAGCTGGGCTGTTTTTGATCAATAATAATATCACAAATATAATATTTGCAAGGACAATGCTAACAGCCTCAGTAGAATCTTTTTTTACCTGTAAATTGAATGGTTTATGCCATTTTTTTTGCTTAAATATTTAAATTTGCTACAGTATTTTTCAGTTCGTGTCCTAAGCTTGTGCACTCTTCTCAATTCCAAGGCCTGCTGTATCCCAGAGCTAGCTGCAGACACATCCTGTGCTAACACTTGGGATGAAATGTAAGAGGATACTGTTACTATATGTTGTGATACAAACTGATGACTGGAAAAGATTCAGTTGCTCTTCTTGTTGCTGCTTCCTTTGAGGGAAAACATATTTTGTAATATCTTTATTTCAAAGATTTTTTAAAAATTTATTTACAGCACTACACTCTTAGTAATTGAATTATACTAAGAATACCTAAAAGCTATTGTGAATTATGGGTTTTTTTGGTAAAGAATAGAACTAACAAGTATTATATTTTTGTATAGAGCAGAATCAACATCTTTATATAATCTCTGCAGTATTATTTTGCTATTTTGAGAACACGAACAGGTTTTGTAAATTTACCTGAAGCTCAAGAGACCTCACCTGATTCTCAGAAGTTTTAGATTACTGTAAATATTGTGCTGGCTTAGAGTGCTTAATTCTTGTTTCTAGAGATCATGAGAGGCAGAAGTAATGCCCTGTCTTTGACGTGTATATTGCAAATCAAAACTGGACCTCCGGAAGGCAGAGGATGATGAGAAATCACCAATAACTCATCCTTTAGTCTTCCAGAAACACATTCCGATAATATTCTGAAACTGCTCATGGGGAAACTAAACTAATCCCTTCTCAAAGTACCTGGCAAAAGGCTTCAGAAGGAAGAGTCAGTAAGGATAAGCCAAGTCCCCTACGATGACTGAGGGGATCATAACTCCATTAATGTCAATACGGGGCCAGTGAGCAAAAATAGCCTTACTTATCCCAATTAACAGGCTTAAGTTTCTAAATATCTTGGCACAGCAACCTGGCTTTTGAAAACAGAGAGAAACCTTGTGGCCATAGGAATGTGACATTGGCATTGTCCTGCTTGTATGAGTGATGACATGATTGATCCTTATTGCATCCTTCTGCCAAGCACTGTTTTGGAAATGGAGCCATCAAAAGGCTGAGGCCAGGTGTATTGGGTCTGGCTGAGATGGAATTAATTCTCCCCATAGCAGCCCTCATAGTGCTGTGTTCTGCATTGGTA
>JANZLQ010000100.1:5078514-5107966 GCA_026212715.1 Elanus axillaris
GTCCAACTGAGGAGGGGGAGTGATAGAGTGGCTTTGGTGGGCACCTGGCGTCCAGCCAGGGTCAACCCATCACACCAGGGGAGATAGCGTGACTGCAGCAGTGAGGAGGACACTGCTGGCCACAGCTGCTCGTCCGCCTCCACTCACCGGAGGTCAGCCCTCCCTCAGCTCCGCGTGGGGTTGTTGCATCCGAAGCCTGACCTGGGTACACATAAACAGTTCTCATGGATGGATTTCTTTCACCTGTATCGCTTTGATAAAATCCAGGCTCAGGAGCATTTACATGAACAGTCGTAGGAGAAGGTCTTGGAGGGTACGGTAAGCAATAGCAGAGGCAACAATACTTCACGCGGCTAAGAGGAAGTGTGGACTCAACTTCACTGTGTACCAGGAATGTGAAGAATCAGGGCAGTTTTAGTTTGAAATACTAACATCCCTCTTCCACCTTCCCTCCAGCCTCAGTTTCCCATTTTCTCTGCTAAACTTCCTATATATCATCAGTATGGTCAAATAGCAAAACTATACATCCTGAAAATAGCTTCCCAGAATATGAAACAGTTATTTTTGAGCCCGAGTAGCTCCACATGGAATTGAGCTGACTGAGGAGGAAAAAAGTTCAAGCCAAGTTGCTTAAGCTAAAAATACGTTCTCATTCATACTCCAAGATATAAAAAATGCATTCTTACAATATGATCTCGGTATGGCCTTGTGCAAAACCTGACATTCTCCTATATGTGAATTAAATGATTTTGCGTAGTTAGAGATGGTCCTCCCATTATTCCTATGTGTTTTGCATGATAGAGTACTGGATGTGAACTGAAAACAGAATCAGGTTTATGATGATGTTTTTCTAACAGATAGGTGCATTGTTATTAAGTACTCAGTGGTGGAACAGTGGCCTCTGTACCTTGAACATTGCCTTCTTTTGGGGAGAGAAGAAAATAAGTTTTTCTGCTGTGCCTGCTATTAACCACTCTTTCAAAGTCGTCAGGAACCTTCTTTGTTTGTAACAGTCAAAAGACTTGCTAGGGACATAGAGAAATAGTTTTGGTATCTGTTAGAGGATGGTATTTTATACTGCTTGTAATACTTCTTTTTAAATCCTTTCCATTCATAATAAAAGAACTGATTCTTGTTAGCTGCAGTACAAAACATGACCTTCACTTTTTCTCCTTCACTTTTCATAATGATATTAGAATAAAAAACAGTAGCCTACTGACTCTTATTTTAAAATGATCTCCCTATTTGTTTGTAAATAAATAGCAGCCTTGGAATATTTAATTGATTATGTTTAGAATGCTTAGAGCAGGCAACAAAAATATTTATCTGTCATTGCCACCAGCGATATCTTCTTCATGAAACTGTAATTCAAGGCCTTTTCTCTCCAGAAGTTGTAAAAGGGTTTATGAAATGAGAGTGAACACTACATGTAGCTCACCAAGACTGTCAAAGTGTCCACAGCACAGAATGTATTTGTTAGTTCTTGTACCTGGTTTAATGCTGCCTCAAGTCCTGACTTTTTGGAGTATATTTGCATATAACCAAAAGAAAAACCATAAACTTCTAAAAATACCACATCTTGAAATGAAACATGAATTTTCTATCAGAATTTGATGTAGAAAAAATTGTGAGAATTTTATCCATTTATATAAATACATATACACACAGATGTGCTGTAGACATCAGTGAATAATTTTAGAATCTGGGACACTGATACTCATTTACAAGTCAGAGTACATTATTTATATTTTATCACCCAATATTTGCCCATTTTTTTCCTAAAAATGTAAAAAAGAAAACAAACCCATATATGTTTATGCCCCCCCTGCCCCCAGAGTCATGTATTATTATTTTAGGACATTAATTTTTATCTTACTTATCACTGAGTTCTGTTTATGTAACCCACATCACTACATTACTGGAGAGTGCGCTGTCCAGCTAGACTGCACATGGAAACTTGATTCAGTATAAAAAAATTAAGTATGATTCATCATAAGAGTGAAAAGATACCATATGCAAAGGTATATGTATATAAGCTTTGAACAATTTTTTTCTTTTATTCTCTGACATTTCCAGCTATCATCAGGAATATATTGAATGCTCCCCTCTATTTAACACCGTAGGTTTCATCTGCAATTTATCATTCCTCAGAAATGCTATTTCAATTTCAACTTGTTTCAAAGTCTTATTTCACAATGACAGTGGTAACTGGTATAAAATAGAAATATCTGCTATTGTTAAAACAACAAAATGCACACTTAGGTCACCTACTACTTTTTGCTAAACTATTTTCAGCAGCTTGCCTAAGAAATCCACCAAGCATGCCGATACTAGGATGAGCAGCACATATATCTAAGCTTAACCCATTTTTTCCCCAGTCTTCCAGTGCAATAAATGAACTAAAAGGTATGTAAAAGTTTTCTTATCAAACTTGTTCAGTATTTCTTTTCTTTATGGGCCAACTTCACCCCTCACCTGTATTGTATCATGGAGATTTTAAAATGTGAGTCTACCTAATGCTTATTAATAACAGATTCTTATAGTGATTTTTAGTTGTAGAGGCACATGGTGTAGAGGCCAAGACTCAAGGTCTTGTTCAAGACATCTGACCACAAAAAATTTCCCCACATCCTGCTGATCCTGTTTTCAGCTGGGTAGAGTTTAAAAATGTGCAAGGATCGTCGATGAAAGCTGTCTTTTTAAACTATCTTTTTGTACTGACTATTTTTCTGGGTCCTTTTATTCTGACCTTTGAGTATCTAGTGTAAATTGTTCTGTGTATTTGCCATAATCTCATAACAGAAAAAATCATATTCTCATTTAAGAGGCGCAAGACAGCGACAGATGTAGGAAAGGTATTGCGAAAGGGGCCTCTCTGGTTAATCTCCCCATTTCCCACACCTCTCTGACTTACAGTGCTACTGACTTACAGAGTTTCTCTTTTTAAATAGTAACTAACAGTTAGGTATTTCTCAGCTAAATTTTTCTGCTTGCGCCACAAATTTCTGGTTTTCCTAATTGGAATGTGGAAAGACTTGCACTTCTGCTGAGCAGGATGCAGAGAGCCACTGCGAGTAGGAGGTGGATTGTCAGTTTTCTGCCAGTACTCCTGAACACAAATCTACAGAATTTAGCATCAGATGTCCTCTACCACTTAGGGTTTATGACAGTGATTCTGGGCCCAGAGGAAACTGTTACTGGGCTTGATAGGTTTAAAGACAAGAAATGCGTGGTGCAGAACATTTGGAAGCGGCAGCTGGGCCGTACTGGTAACTGAAAGGGAGTACAGATCTTTTTCTTAAGAGTCAGGGTGCCAGACTTGAGACATAGACTGGTCTTCTAAGAACTCTCTGGAAGCGCAGATATTTTACAAAGTTAAAGAATGCATGAAGAATATACAAGAAAGGTGTTTCCGTCCCTGCTTTACAAAGGTCTTCTGGGACCAAAAGACTATATTGTCCTTCAGGTTATTTCACTTGTTCTGATATAGACAATACTGTTTACCTACAAACCCTATCTTGCCTGTGTCTGTAAGCCATTGTGACTTCAGCAAATATCAAAGCACTGAATGGGGGAGTGAGTAAAAAGAGGCATTTAGAGTCTGGTTCAGAAAAGATAAGTTTCTGTTGCAGGTTTCATCATTAGTTGATGCAGAGGATTTCAAACTAGAGAGATTCTGTAGCAATTAATGGTGATTTAGTGAGAGTCTGAAAGAACCCAGTTTACTGGCTGTAACTTGGCTTTTCATCTTTATCTGGTTTCTAGTAGCTTTATAAACACCCTGTAGCCACAACAGGGATTTTAATCACAATAGCTTAGACAAATTTCTCCTTTTAATAAATTGTTCTCCCTATTTGGAGGGGATGTTGTCACTCACTCTCCTCTCTACCCCTGGGTCTGGCCAAAATATCTGAGAGCTGACTTTGAGCTGGTTCTAGTTTTGGATGCAGTGTTTATACTACACAGGGTTTACTGAGCGCTTTGTTACGGAAAATACTAAATAACTGTGAATTATAACTGTCAATATTTCCTCAGCTGTACATTTTGTAAAAGTGATTCTTTAGCACCATGTTTTTATCTCTTGACTTTCTATTGACATCAGCATTATGTGTTTCCTTGCTACCCTGTGGAAGTGTTAATAGTCACTTTGGCAATCACCCATGTTTTATTATGTTGTATGAAAGTTACTATGAGTGCTATTGACAAGAAAACTT
This sequence comes from Elanus axillaris, assembly GCA_026212715.1. Taxonomy (NCBI): domain Eukaryota; kingdom Metazoa; phylum Chordata; class Aves; order Accipitriformes; family Accipitridae; genus Elanus; species Elanus axillaris. Next base: position 5,082,729 of record JANZLQ010000100.1, read on the forward strand.
TGCTTTACCAATGTTCTTGGAGAGAAGAGTTGTGAAGAAGTTCGCCTGAGATCTTGTGCAGCTAGAGCTTTTTATAGAAAGGGAAAGTATTTTACATCATTTGTAGCCAAATTAGAGTGATGATGGACATCACCTCTTAATACTGACTTGCTAACTGCCACTTAAAATTTTTCTAGAGTTTGAATGTCTGTGGTTCTCCTTTTATATACCCAAGCTCAAGTCAGTCACAGGAAGAAGGTTTCAGGATTACCAAATTTTCTTCTTCAATCTCAGTAAAAGTGCCCTTTTTTTCTTCTGAAAGAAGTCATTGGCAGTTGCAAAACATGATAAGGATGAGAAGTGTGGTGTGTTGTAAGTCAGTCCATTTTCAGATGTCATAATAACCTCATGTCCAGTAAAAAATAATGCTTTGGTTTAACTTACTTCTTTATAGGATAGAGTCTTAGGTGTGTCGAAAAAGCTGGTGTTTGGACAGTATCATCTGTGCTCTGAAGCAGAAGGGTTGTAGCAATCTCAGCCGTCAAGAAAGCTTACTCAGGGACGCTATGACTCATATAGGAAAAAAAACAAATAAAAAAATACTGTCCTAATGCTTTTGGCCCTCTTGACAATGAAACATTTATTATGCTACTTTAGAATGCAGGTTTGTGCAGATCTCTACTGCATACTGAGGTGATTTGTTCAAAAGATCATTGGATCAATACGGTCAAGAACAGAAATTGTGTACAGAACTTGAAACAAGAGCATGGCTATAATTTCTTAGTGTTTGTGCTATTATGGTGTTTGATAGTATTTATTGAGTATGTAGAGGGCAAAATTTCTCTTAAGGCAATGAGGGAATGCTCTCAAAATAAGAAATATAGGAGGACTGAGAGGCTGTAGAGCTCATGTAATGTTAAGGAGAAGATGATACTCAAGGACACTGCTCTTTGTCTAGTCTGCATCTTCCTTACATGCTGGAAGTAAGCACTAGGACTATAGCTGCAAAGCAGAGCAAGATGGCACTAAAAAACCCATAGTACTCAGCCACATGTGTAGTAGCCAGTGTTGGGAGGGGGAGCATCTTACCTTATGGGCTTTCACTTATATTATCTGAAACTCCAGGTGTGCCCTGTATGCTTGTATTTGCTTTATCTAGTTCTCTTAGACAAATCTCTTGTTTTAGCGAAGGAAACACTGTACTTGGTGTTGAGTCTCTGTGTTGATCGTTATAACCCCAAAACTATGTTGTTCCTAAGCAATGTCTTCTATATAAAAAGAAAAACAAAAAGAGTAGTTCATAGCATGTCCTTTGTTTTTCATGTTTTCCTTTACTTTTTCAAGTTGGCAGCATTACCTCTTCTCATGTTAAAGGAAGATTGGGCCCCCAGTTTAGCATACACTGCACACCTGAATGTGTTTCTAATATTCCTCAGTGACTTGTCAATATAAGACGGGACTGGCTGATACTGCAGATGTTCCAGAACTGGTTTGATTTAACAAATTAGGTAAAGATACCTTATGCTGGACCATATGTGGAATCAAAGTTAAACTAAGGAATTGGTTCCTTGGCCTTTGTCTGTGGAGGTGAGGAATTGCATGTATTCATCCTTGAAGCATTTTTTTAGACAGAAGAGTAAAATGAGACTGTGCAGGGAAGAGGCTTGCAGGGAAGGAAGAGGTGTGCTTTGTGATAGATAAAGCCAGATGAAGTCTCACTGTAATGGCTTGAATCGTTTTAACGTTTGAGCTGTGCTTATTTCTTTTCTGGGAGCCATGTTTCTTTGGAGAAGCATAGTGTGGTGTGGTGACCCTGTCATTCAAATTATTTTTTGTTAATTTTTATTAATGAATTGCTTTCATTGTTACTTCTGTCACTCGAGGGCATACTGTACCCAATAAAAACTATGAGTAAGCATTGCCTGAGCTATTTTCAAATTGCATATATAAAGACAGTGAAGTAGAAAGAAGTGAACGCAGACTATGTCCACAAGCAGTGAAAGGAAAACCTATTAGGTGCTTCGATTTCTTTTTCTCATGTCCTTCTGAGTTTCATTTGACTGGACATTGCATTGAGATAAAATGCATTCCAATTATCTATAATGGGAAACCAAATTACATTCTTCAGAAGAAATTGTGATAATACAGTACATGCAGGAGAATGTAAAATGATACAATGTATTGCTGAATTCTTATTGTATAGTAGCATGATCTCCATTGTTCTGATTTGCTAATGTTGAGTCGCAGGTGTGCCTGGGTCTGGATTACATTTCTATTGTAAACCTGTCTGACACATAGCAGCCTTAAGAATAATGTACTGTTGTGTCTTTCTTTATTTAGAATGCATTTTAATGGATGTGGTTTTGTTAGCTAGACGGCTCTGGAGACCATGCACATATCAAAGTGACAAATGCCTGGCTGTTAAGTCCCGTGTCATATTCATGAGGAAAACTAAGATCTTTCTTTTCTATAGACTGTACAAAGTCATTACCTTTTGGGGCTCTCCTGGATAGCTACACACATAATCTTGTTTTCTCCCAGCATTCTTCAGCTGCATAAAACTTGCATCCTGCTTTGATGGTAATTCTCACCGTTAAAAACCTTCAAAGCAACTCTGATCTGTGGCTCTTGATGCTCACCTGCTCCCCAATGCCTGCAAGATTAAGGTACGGCAGCCTACAGAGTGGGCTTCCTGTCTTGCAAGAGGCAGCAAGTAGCTTCATAATTGTTAAAATACCATACTAGGTCTTTTACATGAATGAAACCCAGCGCTGACAGGGTAGATTATGAAATGCAAGGAAGTGAAAACAAGCTAGAATCAGTATTACTGAGTTTGATGTAGTTAGGGGGCTTTTTTTTTTTTTTTAATACCTTCTGCTTAGTACCCAAATTAATTGAATTTTAGCATGTAGGCACTTGATTCGTGGCACTATGATTTTAAGATGCTGTATATTGATTCCTCTTGTGACTAGGAGGTTAAGGGGCCTTGAGGGGTATCTGGAAGTCCTCAGAGCATCCTAATGAAACTGGCTGGGTATGTGACAGTGCTGGGAATATTTCAAGTGCTCTGAGAGCCTGTTCAGGATAATCCCTTTCTGGCATGGAGCAGCTGGTATCTCACAGCCCTTGGGGGGACTTGAGGGACAGAAAATGGGGAGAGAAATGTTTTTTGTTGTCTTTATCTGACACCTTGCTGCTCAGACTGCCTGCCTGGTATAAAATCATAACCACAGTTGCTACACATGCTGCACTCAAAGGAGTTTCAGGGGTAGATCAGCAGAAAATGAGATCTGGCTGTTTTCCAAGCTGGGCATTTGCCTTGCTCCTGAGGCCATGGCAGATGGTCTGCAGAGCCATCATGCCGGGCAGCATGTAGGAGCGTGCTGGTCACCTCCATATTCTGGAAGAAAGTTTCAGAGCTGGCAATGGCTTTTTGGCCTCAAAGTTGGGAACTGTTGTGCTTGTAACTCAAAGAATAAATGAAAGGCAAGAAGAGCAAGGGACTTGGAGGGAGAAAAATAAACAGGTCAGTCTTGCAACCTTTTCTGTTTAGCATAGTGCTGGGAGTTTCTATGTTAAGAGAAATAAAGAGAATGGTTATTTTCTATCTATGTGAGAAAACTGCCACATACATAGTTAGTCAGCACAGACTAGTGATTTGCATTTTAGAAGGAAAATGTTAAATATTGCTGAAATATACCACAACAATGTCAGAGTTCTCAGTGTAAAAATTTTCTTCAAATTTTATGCTCAGACCTTTCTCGCTATTCCTAGAGATGAGGAGGGAAGGAATGCTGGGCTCTTCCTTAGCTGAATCAATTTAATGAGGTTATGGATACACCCTCTGTGGATAACTAAATCTTTCAGTGATGTGTGAAAACACACACAAGCACATTCCAAGTGTGTGTTAACATTTCTGAACAAAAGAGACATCTTTTGCAAGATTTTTCAAGTCAAGCAAGACTTGAAGACTCGCAAGCTTACATTACCATGTAAAAAAGCTTTTTATTTCTGGTATGTGAATGGAACTGCTAGATCCATAATCACTTGCGTTCAAGACAAATGAAAGCTGGGAGAAAATAAATTTGGAAAGAAATTGAACATGGGCCTTAAATAAGAAGATTTAAGGGTGAAGTATGAAGAGGTGCATGGCATTTTGCAGATTGATATGATGTATTAAGAGATGTAGAAATCGGTTTATGTACTCTTCTCCTCTGATTTTTTTTTAATAACATTGAAATGCTAGTTCTTCATTTTTTGCTTTACTGAAGACCTTGCTAAGATCTTTGGATAACATGAGTAATGATACAGCCTAAGCTGCTCTCCTCCTGTTTCCAGGCTTTGGAGAGTGTGCTCTTTTGCCAAAAGAAACACAGAGACATCCAGCCCCTCCAGCAGAATGACACTACTTAGGGGTTTCTATACCTTTAGAACTACAAATTCCAAAGGTCTTTCTAGATCTGAAAAGATTAGGATGGCCACACTTACATTTATTAGAGAAAGGAATCTGTTTCTGGTTTTGTACAGTTTTCATTTCTGATAGCTAATGGCCTATGAGAATTTGATGCTGTTGCAGGACAAAGTGGAAAAATTTTAACTTCTAAAATGTATTCCAATTGTGACACACAGAATTGTCATAGAAATTTACTCCTTTTTAAACAAAAATATTTGTAAGTCTCCATTGCAAGAGAAGTAATTGTTGTAATCTTAATGAGAGTGAAATAATTTCTGCATTTTTAATGGCATGCTACTCTCAAGTTCAAAAATCGGTAATGGGCAGTATGTGTTATATTCCCTTTTTATGTACAAAGGATACAATTTGTACTCAAGGAAAAGGAGTGTCTTCCTGGAAGACAAGGAGAGAAAAGAGGGAATTGTGTGCTTGTTTCCTTTTCCTCATATACGCACTGTATTTCTGGGGTTTAAGTGATGCTGAGAAGGAACAAATCTTATGCAGAGATTGTGCCCACTCTACACAGGAGTTTGCCCTTCCCTCTTCATTCTAATCCCTGAGTATTTAAAATCTTTTTTCTCAGTTTCTTATATCGGGTGCTGTGGAACTATTGACTTCTGCTCTCCCCCCCTTATAAAGAAATTGCCGTGGCTTTTTTTGTGAGAAAATGGCAACATCTCGCCAGATGTCGTAAGAACGAGGCAAATTCCAGGTACGATTCGTATCACCCCAAGAGGTCTGAAGTTGCATCATGCTGGTTACACCTGTTCTAATACTGCTTTTACTCACCTGAGCGCTATGAGCGATGAGACACATAGGATGTAAGGAGGGCTCTAGGCAGAAGCTGTAGAAGCAAACTGAGCGGCTTTCAATAAACTTCTTTCCTAAATATTTGCAGGGATATTTTTCTCCTATAGTGAAGAAAATTGATTTTCTCTGGAGAACTAATTCTTTCCCAATTCATTAATCAAAGAGCAAAATTAGCACTGTTTACAAATGCTCTTCAAGTTGCTAATGCATGTGCAAAATTCAGAGCAGCCCAGTGATCTGCCACTCTTCCTCTTAAGTATAGCACACATTCAAAACCACATTAAAGTGTTTATGTCTGTATGACTAATCACAACCAGGCCACTCAGATCTATAGTGGCACTGCTGTCTGTTTCTCTGCTTAATTACAGCTGTCGGCTTTCTACTAATATGAAGCTACAGCTGTTCAAAGTGGAAGCTGCAATGTTAGTGTCCCATCTTTTTTTTGCTCTTGGCAATGAGGCACCATTGTTCAGCTAAAAGATGAAGATATTTACTTTTATCTGAGAACAAATGTGCAGCGTTTTGTGTGGAAAGATAAAAGGTGGAATTATAAACTACCTAGGAGTCTCTTGCTGAGTTATTTTTGTACTGGGTTGGAACAAAAATACTGTGTTTCTCACTATTCTTTTTCTGTTATGGGAGTTTTCATGGGGAAATTGGTGCTCAGAGGAAGCTATTTATTAAAAGTCAAATCTTGGTAATTGGGATATTTTTGCCTTTTAGTTTACTGCTTGGCAGGTCAGTAAGACCCATTCTCTCATCCATGACAGTAAGCTCCAGAGATGGTTTGCCTTATTTTCTAATTTAAAAGAAAAAAAAAAAAGAAATTAAGAGATCTCTGCTGCAAAACTAAAAAGAAAGTTAGACTACATCATCAGGATTTCTGTATTTCTTTGAAGTGAAACGCTGTAGGAGCTTGTGTCCACATTTGGGTCTTACATGTTTGGCATCAGTATCATAATTAGTGAAATTTTCTTGAATTACCATTTCTTACTGCTGAAATAGATTTTAGACTGTAGCAACTGTCTCAGTATTTCCTAGAAATACATTAAGTAATCTTTGTTTTCTCTGCCAACTCAGTGGAGGAAAAAAGTTGACTGTCTTTATCACAAGCACACGAATAATCATGTAACTTTTTCTGAATGTGCAAAATAGAAAAAATTGCTATTTTAATTTTCTTTTCTTTTCAGTTGTGGCAGTACCTGCTTTGCCCAGGGGCTGTTGGCCGGTTCCCATTGGGAGTGGTTGTTATCATTGTGCATGCAGTACAATTGCTTATTATAAAATTCCCCTTGACATGCTTTTATTGGTAGGCCGCACTGTTACGTACTTGTAATAACACCACAGTTAAAATTAGACATTTGTCTTATTAAGACACATGCATGTAAATAGTTCTTCCTCATGAGATTTTTGCAGAAAATATGTTTATTATACTGCATTTTTCTTTCATCTATTGAATTCATAGACCATTGAGGTGTCTCCCTCGTTAGAAGAAAAGAAATGGGCAGCTGGCAGGAAACCAGCTGAAGAGATGATCTGTGTTTGCCAAACACTTACCTATGAGTGAACTTAGTAGTTTCCTCACAGATTACTCTTGCTTGTTATGAGAGGCAAACAACCTCATTCTGCTGTTTGAAACACGTAAGGTGCTATCAGATAGCACACACAAGAAGCATACAGAGATTCTTAATTAAATTTATGATCTAATTGCCCTTTTGCGTTGATGCTGCAGTTCTGGAGACAGGTCCCTGCTGAGCCCGCTGTGGTGAGAATGGATGCCTGCCTGAAATCCACTCTGTGCAACTCCTCAGTTTCCTGCAGGCACAATTTCTTTTGATCGAGTCCCAATTTTAAGAGGAAAAAGCACTGTTATCATACAGGCTGGAGAGAAATGGGAAGTTTTGCATTTGCCCTTTGCCGGAAGACATTTAGTCCTAATGAGCTCAGTTTTATGATGATACAAGTTGCAAAGTACCCAGAGCTGCTGTCTGTTTCCAAGTTTTTAAATAACTTCTCATTTCTGAAAGAAGGGAACCCATGGCCATGGTGTTACATTTTCCTCCTTCAAGAAATTAACAGTTTCCTCAGCTTAGACTCCTTTTCAGGGAAGTTTTCTGCATAAAGCTGTACCACAACTTTTTCATCTTCTTTGGTGTGCAGATTCTTACTCTGTCTTAATTAAATTTCCTTCTTTTATTTCTGTTTTTGACCCCAAATGTTTGGTCTCTAGCGTGCATAATGGTCAAGATTTTCTGCAGGTCACAGGTCTCAAGAGAGTAGCTAATTATTTTGTTATGTGCTTGCACTTAATGCAGTTATAGCCAAAATTAGAAGAGGTGTTCCCTGACCTTGACTAATAGGTAATTTTGACACAAGGTAAGTGTATTTCAAGAGGAGTGAGGATATGATAAGTCCCTATGAGTCTCTTATGCGTACTGTCATTTCCTCGGTAATTCGCTGGCTTATATTAAAGCTTTGACTGTCTCTTGCAAAATGCATTTCTGCATTTTTATGTCTTCTGAAGAATATTTTTTCAGTATCTTAAATTTACAACAAGAAGAAACATACAGTTTTTGAAGGTAGAAACTGAAGGGGGAAAAAATGGTGGAAGTAACCATATATAATGATTACTGAACGGTAACATGAACTGCCCAGTAGCAATCCAGGTATTTCAAGTCCGTATTGGGCAGGCTGTCCAGATCAGTGAAACTGGGACTGCTGGTTTCCTGACTTGTTCCCAATCTGAAAAATACTGTAAAAGAGGTGATTATTTATATCACTGGGCCTGTACTTCACCTGATTAGTACTGTATGGAGACAGGAGCACATGTGAAAACCTGAAGGGAGCGAGTGAAGGATTTTCTGAAGCGGTTACTGTTGCCCTCATTGAAGGAAGGGGACTAATTTTCAGTGCTGAGCTGCCACATCCTGAATTTGTAGCTCCTTTGATGTTTCTCTCGCATTTGCTTGCATCCAAACCAGGCTGAGCTAATTATAGGGGATCAGGGAAGAGTTAATTCTCATGAGGGTCCTTAAAAAGGACAACAGTGAACAACTGATAGCAGAGCTTGTCATTTCTGTCAGTCCTGTTCAGTTTGAACACTCTCACTTGCATGGTGTGTTAATTGTTCAGAAAATTGTTAAACTTGGAAATCTAAAACTGCACGAGTGAAAACCACATGGCCTAAAAACTAAAGGAAAATATGCAATATTCTATGTGATCTGTAAGCATCTAGTGGCAGACAAACAAGCTAAAAGGTTTGTTGCCTTTTCTCCATAGTGATAATATCTAGTGCGGTTTGTACGCCTGCACTCATCGCGTTTGCTGCAGTTTTATTCCACCTTGTCCCTCCACTGGCACTGCTGTGGCATTAGCCTTTAATAGTATAGTCTGCATCAGAGATAACTGTATGAAAATTTCATTTCTTGGGCAGAAGTTGGGCATAAGAGCCCTCCCATGTTGAAGTTTTTGCATGCCCCTTGACTTGGAATGGAGAATGGGTTTTTTTGGTTTTTTTCAGCATCAGTTTCTACTGTTAACTATTTTTATATAAATCAAAGACCTAATGGAATTAATTAAGCAGAGGTGTGTTTTGTTTTTGCTGAAAAAAGGCAGGCTTTCAATACCGCAATGACTAATTCCATGTGGTAAGGAAGACTGGAGTCTTTAGGAATAAATAATGTCAAGCATCCTACCGGCAAGTGGAAAAATAATTACTGAACTGGGAGAAAAATTATTGAACAATGGAAGAGAGATGACAAAAACCTCAGAAAAGTTGTCAGATGTCATTTTAAACTTGCATTTAATCTTGTGATGTGGTAAGAGAGGGGAAGAGAGGAGATACTGAAGGATAATTGCAAGATTAGAAGAAGTAACAAGTTTTTACACAGACACTTACTTCAGGGGAGCTATCTCTTTCTGTATAATATGCGTCAAATGGCCCATACCTGAATTTCATGGAAGCTGAGCTCTATGCGTAGTTGCGAGGCTGCCAGCATAATAAGGAGTTGGACAGTCTGTAATTCAAAACCCAGGCACCTGAGACTAGTAAATCTAGAGAAGAATGACCCTGACCTGCAATTATGATGGTAGACCCAGAGCACTGTTTTTTTTGAAAATAATCTCTGCTAAACTGGGAAAAGTCTGCAGATCAGAATTGTTTCATATATCAAAGGCTGGCAGCTGAGTGCCTCGATAATTCTATTCAGGACAAAGTAGTAACAGCTTTCAGATGTAGCCCTTTCACCTTGAGATTTCCTTTTAAACATTGTGGGGAAATTAACATTTGAATTGTTAAGTATGTTTTCCTTTGGGGATGATGACTTACAAAATTGCATAAAATTCTGGAAGTCTCATTTAACATTAACCTGGCGTTGCAGCAGTGCTGCAGTAGGTGTGTAGACTGGACATGTGTCACTGTATAACAGCATCTATTCCCTTTGTGAATAAAATTTTCATGACTTGCCCCCCCCCCCCCCCCCATTATGCTTACTTTTTTCCCTTTTCTTTTCCCCTCTTAAATGGCATGAGAAGAGAAACATATTAAAAAGTCTGTGTACTCTCAGTGGTCAGTGACATTGTGGCAAGCATTTATCCACCTTGTTCAATTTTTCGACTCTTCCCTATTCTGTTTTTGCCTGTTGCAGTGGTTCATATGCCTTCTTTAGTCACGTGTCTTTTTACCTAAAAAGCTGTACATGTCACATAAGCAAACAGTTTAACATGCTCCCCCCCCACTCTTTTTCACCAAAACCTTTTATCTGCAGCTATACAAAGAACCTTGTCCTTTGCTTTGTAGGTAATTATTTAAAACCCTGATGTACTTAGGTTGCTATTCTTGGCCAGTTGAATGCTGGCCCTTATTATTATAATTAATAGTAGTCTTGGACTGTTGCAAGAAACTTTGAGGCACAGGACAACCATGAGTTTTAAAATGAAGCTGTAGATTTCTGCAGCTGCTAGATAAGAAGCTTGACTGCTGGGAACCTTTCTGAGGTTCATAAAAATGAAACACTGGAGAATGACAAATCCTTTAGTCTACCACTACAACACTTCATTTCTGAGCAAAAGCAATACTGTACTTATAAGATTACAAAAAGCTGTAGGCACCAGTTATATTCCAAGATGTTTGTTGCTGACCAAATAAAGTATTTTTAAATCACTTTTGTGTGCACTGAATATTTTAGGCCATGATTGGATATTTTATATACAAACAATAATCCATTCTTCAGCTGTCCTGATGGATCATCAGGTCAACTGCTGAGTTTTTAAGAGTGGAGGTGTAGGAATGGCAAAATCACTGATGTGTGAAAATTTTATAGAAGCAGCCCATTACTTCGAGCAAATAGCTGCTTTTGATCTTTCTGATGATTGAACTGGTGATTTCTCAGGACAGGAAAGTCTACTGCTCTTCTTTAAGTGCAGCACATAATAACATAATTTCTGTAACCTTCAAAAGTTTTGGTTTCAGAAAGGCCTCTTTTTGCTTTTCTAGTCATAGAACTCAGATGGCTAAACAACTTTGTGCTATGTATGAGCTGGGAATTTTATTCCAGCATGAAGAGTTAATTTAATATAGTATTTTGGAGTCACTTGCTCACAGCACCTTTTTACTGAAAATGACAGGCCTGATGGAAACCTAAGGAAGCCAGATATCCTGGGAACACTTGAGGGGTTACAGTCATTCAGCATATAGTTTTTTCTTTTGTCAGCCAGACATGTAAAAAAGAACTACATGATTTATCAGTTCTCAGTTGCTGTCTGTTCACCTATTGCACAAGAACAGCCCACAGAAGATGGTGTTTAGGGCCTGATCAGTACAATCTACACAGGAGTTCAAGAATTTTTTTGTCCATGTCAGGAGTGCCAGAGCAAATGATTCCTGTTGCAATGTCAGTCCAATTGCATGTTAAGCCGTAGCCTGTAGTACGGTAGACTACAACTGGTTAATTGTCTATTCAAAATGAATAATGCAGTCATGCATTACTTGACAAACGCTAAAAGAAAATAGAATAGCAGCTAAAATTTAGTCTCTCTTACTGAGCTTCTCTCCATGGGCCCTTGGCCCCAAACTATTTCAAGGTTCTGGGAAGCGGGAGATGCTGTTTGTCAAAGTGCTGCTCTGACCTCTCACAGGACTGAATGTAGGCATTAGCTGACAGTTTTCTCAATTGACTTCTCTCTGCAGAGTGTCTGCTGCATCCGGCTAGCTGGGCAAGTAACAGGAGAATGAGCGGTTTGTGTAACAGTGGGATGTTTCATGCCTCACTTCTTTCAGAAACACCACCTCATCATTAGTTTATTTTTCTTCTGCTTAACTTAAAGAAAAAAGCAGTGGAACTGATTTGATTAAATTTCCTTCCTTCTCCTTTGTCAAATGATGCTACTATTTGGATACAGTAAAGCTTAATTTATGTAATGAATTTTTGGTAAAGATTAATTATATGTATAAATTATTAGTCTGTTGCTTTGAATATTTGCTTGGAAAACATGCAGACCACTTGCCCCATGCATCATGACAAAAGAGTTCCTCACCATTGCTGTAAACTAGTGTGGGCAATGCAGTAACATCTCCTGCAAGTATTCTGCTCATGCCTTACAAATGCATTTCAACAGTATTATTTTGCCTTTAAGGGATTCATAGTTAATCTGTAAGGTAGCAGATTCTGCAAACAGTTATACTCTTTGAGATTTGTACTGTAGTGACTTAAGCCACCCGTCTGGAGAACAGAAGCAATTTAATGAGATTTATATAAACAACACATCTGTCAGTTTTGCAAGCACTTAGTAGCTGAGTACATCCTAAGTGTTAGCAGCCTGGGGATCAAAGTGATGAACTTAGGATTTTTTCCAAAACATAGTAAATTGTTATAGATAATGTGCCAATCGTTTCAAGTAATTAAATGAACATTGAGTTTAGGTTTATGTCATTAATACACAAAAAAGATAACATTAAATATATTTTTTGCTGTGAGTATGTTTAAGTCGTAGTCCCTTTAGATAGTTTATGATAGAAAACAGGAGACAGAGTTCATTAATTGGATTCCATCTGTGGCTTTTTAGTAGTGAATATTTTTACCTTTGTGGCTTACTAGAACAAAAGATGTTCGCTTGCTGTGCTATCTTCAGTTCTGCCCAAGCGATGAGGTTCCCAGTCTGTAGGGAATCATGCAGACAGGTGATGAAGGTATGAGACTATTTAGAGTCACAACAGCTTGAACCACTGCTTGCTGCATATTACAAGGCTACTCCTCTTTTAATATGAACTCAGTCTGAACTCCTTCTCCCTGAAGTGTTTTCTTTTGTTGTCAGTTTCTATTTATGGAATGCATTAGGTTAGTGAAGGCCTTTCATATGAAATTTGTTGGTTATCATGGGTGTTTCACCTGCTGACTTGGTGCATACTGAAGATCTTCCCCAGCTCTTGTTGGACACCAAAAGACACGAGCTTCTCTTGGGCTTCCTCATTCTTGGCATGGCCTGTGCCTGGGGAAAGGCCTGGTCCATAGCACTGGGTAAAACAGCTGTCACATGTGCAATTTCCAGTGCTTTGGCATAGGTCAGGGATGTGAAAAACCACCTATATTCAAGCCCAGTTACGGTAAAAGGAAATAAAGTTTATTTACAAAATGCAAAATGTACAAATGTTGTGAAGACAAAGATAAGAGTGTGAAAGGAGAAGCAGATACTCTAAATGAGTTACACTAGAAAAGACAGAAATGTCCAGCTAATTACTCGGTAGATGCTTAGCTGGCCTTCCCAGTCAGGTGTTTGGTCCCTGTGCAGGACAGATGTATTCAAGACTACTTCACAGGAAGGACTCTCCTCTGCTTCAGAGCATGTTGCTTCCATTCAGATTAGTCCCTCTGTGCTCCTCCTTCTTGACAGTACTGACCCTTGGCGTGTTTGGGAGATAATTTTGATGTTTTCTCCAACACTGCTCTCATGTCTTTGATAACGCTCATATTTAAGGGCAGATCAGGTGCCAGACTCCTGCGCTTGAGCGGGGTTATACATATTAGCTTTGTCTTTTTCAGAAGCCAGTACTGTTTTGTAGACCCATGAGAATGAAAAGAAGCATTACCTATTAAATAGGGAAAATACTAAAATACCTAGTAAGTTTCTCTCAAATCTAACATAAGCTGAGGTAACTTTTTTTACGCATCCCTGTTACTGTTTCACATGCACTAGGTCTTTCTGTCATTCTAATTTACATCTACCTCCAAGAGGCCATGTCCTTACCTGGGTGAACTACACATTTCACTCTATCTGATCATGACCGTTCATGTGCATAGCAGTGATACCTGTAATTATTTTCCCTATTTCCTACAGAAAAGTACAGGAAATGAAATTCAAATGTCAAGCCTCTGCAGAGTAAGAGAGGATTTGGATATGAGACTATCCATACAGTTTATGGTGGCTGTGGTGATAATAGAAGAAAATATAGAATCAGCAGACATTGCTATTTTGGGCATTGGTAAGCAGAGGCTGTGGTTTACATGTGTGAGTTTTTAATAGGTTTTGGTTTTACTCAGGTAAAAGCTGGCAATTACGTTTGTTGTTAGGTACTTAGGCTTCAAAAGGAGTTGAACCTTTATGACAATGCTGTCGAAGGGAGACGAAGTAGGATGCAAATTCCCTTTCCATCCTTTTTGATCTCACTTCTGCTTTAAACTCAGGTCATGTACCGAAAGAGAACAAACTGTCCAAAACAACGTCCAGGTGATATGTAGTAGGATCAGCCTGATGGACTGCCAGATGTTTCTCTGGATATTTGGTTCTCTGAATGATAGAAAACTCTTTGTTCCTTCAGACATTTCTGGATTATTGAGTGTGTTGGACTAAGCACAGACCACATCCGTGTGACTTAGTGGGCTTGGGTTTGTCACCTGCCAGGTTTGGTTCATGAACAGCAGTTTCTTGTATTTGTATGCAAAAGTGTGTTGGCTTTTATACACTATACATATATATTTCTGGCTGGCTGTGGATTGGCTGGTCAGCTGTGCCTGGTCACCAATTTCCTCCTCAGCTGATTGTGCTCTAAAGATGATGAACCTGTTGCCCAGGTGTTAGTTGTTCTAGAATTACTATAAAACAAGGAGAAGAAAGACTTGCTAGGGTGCAATCCAGGATGCTGGAAAACAAGGGCTACCTGTTACTGGAGAAGGTATGATTTACACTGTTTAACTTGTATCGACATCAGTACTGATGCTAAGAATAAGCGCATACAAATGGAATTTGTCTGATTTTAATTTGGGCAGCATCACCTTTCTTTATCTTCTGCTTCCTAATTTTATGCAAATTGTGTTGCTCAGGCAGAGGAAAGAGTTCTGTTCTTGTTTTCATTCATTCAGCTGGTTTAAAGTAGTCTGAAATAGATACTGGTGCTTGGAACCATTTGACTTGCCTATTTTGAAACAGAGGCTGCGATTGCATATCATCATTCATGTTAGTGACATTTTGGCAGCATTTCAAGAGAAGGATCAGTGGATCACAAGTTATTATGAACTCTCTTCTTAAATTTATGAGTAGCCACTCTTGTGAATGGTCATGCTAAAATAATTTTCAGTATTTATGTGAACAGCTGCATGTTAGTGAAAGTAGGTAGTTTGAAATCTAGCTTTGAAATAGCTCCACAGTTTTGATGACATCGTATCCACTATATAGCTGAGGAACCTAGAAGCTGTTGGTTTATCAGATGAGAGAGTACAATATGTTAGAAGTCACTAGAGAGTAGCCCCATTTTTTTTTAAAATCTAAGACTTTTTATTTTTATTTTTTGTTTTAATGTGAGACCTTGATTTGCTAAAGTGAGGACTTAGGAGGAGGTTATAATTCAGACACCTTACTTAGTTCAATTTCTTTCATAAAAGACATAAAACTCAATTAAAGTTGATGATTGAGGAAGGAAATTAGGTGAACTGGGAACTCTAAACAGATCTACAAAAGCACTTGGAAAATTAAGCACAGATTATTCTGTTCATGTACAAAGTCATTTAGATGGTGAATGGAAACCATATACTGTGAAACCCAGCAAATATTCTATGTTCATAAATAATTGAAACTCCTCAGGGTAAAATATTCAGTTGCAATAGACACCTAATAAAACCAGAAGAAATAAAAAGGACATAAGACCGCCAGAGAATATCCAGTACATGATAAAGGACTTAAGTGCAGCTGCACCAAATACAGCTAGGTTACCAAATGATGTAAAAGTGAAGCTGATGACCAGGCAAAATGAAATAATCAAGCAGGCTGAATATCTACAGACAGTGTTTGGTAGAAGAGCCTTGTGCCAACTGATAAAGCAGAAACTGTGCATGATCACAAAGAAGAGTAGGTTTAAAAACTTAGTTTCCTGACTTAAACACCTAGAATTAGGTACACAGTACTTGAAATTCAAATACTGATATCTGGAGATGGATGTTTTAGAAGGGGTCTTGCAAGTATAATAAAATATTTGAAGAAGAAAAGGTCCTACTGTTCTGTGAAATGTCTGTCTATAAAGTGACTGTAATCCCAAAGCTACTTGTAATTATTACTAGTGCTTGTTCAAATGGTGACACAAAGGGTACTGTCTGAGTATGATGTGAAAAGAGAGGAAAAAAAATCCCTCTAATCCTTTATCAGAAAATATATACATCAAAATTGGAGGTATAGACTTTTTAAATGAGTTCTTTACCTGGACGTGTTGCTGCTGCTGTTGTTAGAAGAAGGTAATTTATGGGCCTTTCATTTTTTTCCATTGAATATTCCTGTATTACTACTGCCATAAACCACACCAAGGACGGTGCCATCCCATCAGGTGTTAATGCAAAGGGGGCACACAGTACTCCAGCGCGGGAAGTATAGACAGTGATGCAAAAACCAGAACCAGCCCCCAGGGCTTCTACCAGTCTCCTAATCAGGGCACGTGGGCCTTGCTGACAAGTGTGAGTGAAGATACACTGCACTTGGGCCTGTGCTTTACATCTTTACTAAGCGTTTATATTTGCACAAGTGGGTGAAAATAACCATAATGAGGGTCAAGATCAAGATGATGCAAAAAAGACACATTTGTGCTCTTATTTATTGAAACAGAAAGCTGTAAGCAATCACGTTCAGTCCCAATGAACTGGCTTTCACTGGGTTATTGACCATGATATCATATTTCTGTTCTTTCCTAAGACAACCTCACAAAGCCCAAATATGACCCAAGCCCAAGAGCTTTTCTTTTACAAATCAACTTTAAAGTTCTCTAAGATAGTTTCAGGTTATGACAAGTTATTTCAGATGATCTGATGCTTCATAATCACTCTAAAACTTTTGATATTAATTCACAACCAAACTGTGTCAGACATTGTTGACATGCTTTGGTTTCTTTTGCTTTTATTGATCCTGTGGCTTAGCTGCTAATTGTTGTAGGATTCTCAGCTTTTTTTAAAGACAACTTAAAAAACAAATCTTGTGGGATTATTTCAGAATCTCAGCAAGGTTTTCCAAGAGCCAACTGTGGTATTATTAAGATTATTTCACAAAGAGAAAAAGGTGTTTGTTGCTTTCTTCCCAAGTTCATCAAACTGGCCTCTAAAAATGAGTCTGAAGTATTTATTAGCTCTACAGGTCTTGTGTGACTCATAGAGTCTGGCTTAATCCTCTGATGCTCAGTTCAGATTCCAAGTCTTTGTGCGGTGTCTAAAAAGACTGAGGCCAGAGCCCAGCAGCAAGTCCTCTGTCGTCAGCAGCCGCCAGTGATTATCCTGGTTGTGAGTCGGGCATCGGCAGAGAAAATGCATCTCTGCTCCTCAGCTGTGTCCATGCACAGAAGGCAGCAAATACAATTGCGCAGTGACGAGTGGCACAGAACTGACCAGAAGTGCTGCATGCAATTGAGATACGAGGGATGGGGGGGAACTGCTGCTTCAGTAGGAGAGAGAGGAGGAAAGCAGCTGCGTTGCAAGAGGGCACTGTATGAAATGCTTTGTACAGCCACTAGGAAGGCGAGTTGAAGATGGCAGGTTATTACAGCAAAAAATGAAAAAGAGATAGCAGGGTGGAGGCATCTTTGCTGCTTCAAGCAGACACATCTCCTAGGCGAGTACCTGCCTTGTTGGTGTTGTGATCTGACTTGGCTTCCACACTCTACCACCTGGTAGAAAGAGAAGGGAGAGAAATGATGTCCTCTAGAAAATCAGGAGGAGGAGTTGCAGCCCACAAACTAATTTTTTTTTTTTTTTTTTTGCTGCAGGAATAAGGGTACCTTCTTGATATGTCCTGAAAACAATACAAAAGAAAGTTGTTTGGTTTTTTTTCTCCCTTCTCCCCCCATTCTTTCTGAGTTTAGTATCAGCTGTCTGCA
Source organism: Elanus axillaris (assembly GCA_026212715.1). Classification (NCBI taxonomy): domain Eukaryota; kingdom Metazoa; phylum Chordata; class Aves; order Accipitriformes; family Accipitridae; genus Elanus; species Elanus axillaris. The sequence continues at coordinate 5,100,308 of JANZLQ010000100.1, forward strand.
AACATGAAAGAATTAGTTAATAAGAATTGTCACCTTCCTAAGTCTTTATGGGGTTTGTTTCCTATTGTGGAAAAAATCTGGTTTCAGTTAATCCAAACTCTGGAAGACTTTGAATGGCAGCGAGACTCTTACTCTGTTTCCTGGGCACCCGTTATTGGTCAGTGTCAGAAGTGGGGTGCTGAGGCAGGTCAACTTTTGCCCTGGCTCATTACTGGTCTTGCACACTGATTACTGATTTCTAATTTCAGGTTGAAGATAGTAATTCTGATTATTATTCCTGTATGGCTTGAACATATTGTAACCACAGACACAGAGGGGAGGGAGATTCATGCCCAATAATTGTTTTCACCTGTGGAATAAAAAGCCTGAAGTGTATTATTACTCTGAAGTCTGTAGTTAAGTATTACACTTGATTAGAAATAAGCTAAATATGTGCAAAACTTCATTTTGCAAACTAGCTTGCATTTTTTTACATGATTAGTAGTCTCTTGTGAATCATTTTACACACACTTTTTATCACACAGTGTTGATATTTGTTTGCGTTGGAAGGTGGTTTCTTACGTTGCATCTCTCTGGTGAATCTTTAATGTGATGTCAATCAGTTGTTCACTACTTATTTATTGACATAATTATTTCCCTTGCTGATTCTCCATTACCCAGTTTTTGTTGTTGCTTTCTTTTCTAATGCAGTTCCTCTGCTCCCAACTGAACGCACGTGTTCTCTAGTTTAAGGTTTTTGGGGGGGGGTTGATGCTTGTTTTTTATTCCCGCCCCCAGCTGCTTATAACTTTTATCAGTTAGAAAATGGATGTGATCAAGAGGTCCTTACCTCGCCAGCTCAGTCTGAAATGCAAACTCCAGCTGTAGTTAAGTGTTGATAGCTCCCTGATTTCAGATTACCATAGTGGTTTGATAACTGAAAACAATGACCAAAAGCTTCTGAAAACACGAGCCTTTTAAAAAAAAATCATTATTTTGTTACTACACTAGTATGTTGTTATAAATATACTGGCTTAGGTGGGTTTGTGGGGAAAGAAAAACCTGTAGAAAAATACACACAACTACATTTTTTTTTTTTTTCCCCCACTTTGTTGTTTAGATTTCATGCAAACTAGGTGATATGGAACTGTTTTCCTCCCAAGTTAGACTTGAATTCCCTTCTCTACAGCACACTTTCTCTGCTCTTTTTTTCTAACACTTATGGGATTTAACCTATCTACAAGTTGTCTTAGCAAATGCAGTCTGTGTATGGCGTTCCAAAATCAAAATGCAGTCTGCAGAGTAATAACTAGCACTGGCTTTTTCTTGTAGCTGTGTGCTAAATCACATTGGACTTGAGTGTCTGTTCATGGCACTGGCTTCTTATTTCTGCTCCTGTTCCACCTTGTTTGCAGCTGCACACACAGTCCTTTTATAATTTGTCAATTAATTATGTGTGGGTGGGAATTACTGTTCTATAAATGAAATGAGGATGCTGCTGCTGGGAGAAATTATAATAATTTGCTATTGAGGGGAAAACATTGAGGACTGTGGAAGATATGGAGGTCTCTTCTTTCCCTGTGCCGTGCTGTGCTCTGGAGAGAGCAAAGTTACCTGGAGGGTGGCAGTGAGCTGGCTGAGCAATGTGGTTGGTAAACAGGGTGAATGTGTCCTCCTCTACAGGATGCCTCTTCATGACAGCTTTTTGTCTGCATTTCCTGTCATATACTTCTCTGCTGTATAAAAGAGTTTGGGCAATTGTGATTTCACAGCTGTTCTAGGCAAAACACCTGGGAAGCTGGAATTCTAGCCCTATACAGCTGTGCAAATTTCAAACTCCCTGCTTTCTATCCTGAACTATATTTCTTTCTTGTATAAAAATATACTCTTATGTTATTCTTCTGTTTTCAGACAACAGAGGTACATCTGGGAGAGGGCAGGACATGGCTTTCCCAATAGTTGAAATGGGAAAGGGAGGGGGAAGCCTGCATACCAGTCTCTTGAGTTTGGCAGTGACACATCAGCTTCTGCTGGCCACCTTGCACACCGGCATATCTGTATCAAGCCGATGACCAAACTGTGTTTGTAATAACCTTTTTCTTTAATGGTGGATGTCAAATGCCTGTGTTACTGCTGTTATTTGGAATTGTGCAAGTTAATATGGCCAGAATAAAGCAGAGCTTCAGCCAAGTTTTTTTTGTTCAAAAGCTTATTCTGTTTAAGGATACATGAGCTACCTATAAAATTTTGTAAAATCATCAGCAAGTTAGGTAATTGGAATGACTTCAAGATGGTGGTAATGTCCTTACTGATTGTGCCTAAAAAGTCTTTAGAAGAAATAAAACCTCATTTGCTAACAAAAAGAAATGATGAGAAAATTCCCACTGACACTGTCTGCAGGACTCGTTAGTCTTGGTAATTCATTCTCTCTCTTTTTGGTGAGGCAGAGGTGCTGTAATCTGAAAGTGAGAGATCATTCACATCCAGAGCACTGAGGGGGTCAACAGGAACATTTTGTTTGTGGTCCATTTGATTTCTTCTTACTTTCTTTTGTTGTCTTATTCAGCAACTGAGAAACAATGCAGCATATTAAAATACCATTCCCATTACTTCAGCTGAACTCATAATCTGTGCAAAGCTGTGCTGCAGAACTTGGAGGTGTGGTTTGTTTAGGGTTTGGTGTTTTGTGGGGGTGGTGGTTTGTTTTGTTTCTGTTTGTTTTTAACATAGCTGCAGGTGGGAAAATATAACTGAAGGGAGACTGAGTTTCATCTTGGACAGGAATCCTCACTTGTGGCCCCTTGTAGCTAGTTGGCTGCAGCATTTCTCTCTGGGTATAGGATAGTTCTGCAGTCATCAGGACTGTGATATTTTCTGAGCTTCTCCCCTCTGGCTGGGCAAGGGTATTCATCAGACTTGGAACAAGATGGACAACCTGGAAAAAAGGAAAGAAAACACATATGTATGCCTAGGAATGCAGCATACCGCTAGACATAAATGATCATAAAAAATTGTAGCGGGCAACTGCAGGATTTTTGTGGTGGGCTGTGGGTTGCTGATGTTGACAGGCTGATGGAAATGAGGGACCTGTAGTTCAGCTGATCCACGCAGGAAGCCATAGACATTTTGTTTATTTTGTCCCTTGTAAACTGGAATAGCTCTAATGGTAGTATTGAGCATAACAGAAGATGAAATCTATTTTGGAGCAGAAATATGTTTTGTGGCCATTATAGCAAAAATATTGCAGAATGCTTAAGGAATACATAATGAGGTAGAAATTTGGATCCTAGATACTGGAGGGGTAGACCTTACTGTTTGGGGATTTTTGTGTCAGAGTGGTGTGTTGTTTGGCTGCTTGGTGTTTCCTCAGTAAGATGTAAATCTTTATTGACATTCTAGAGAGAGCAGGCTTCCCAACTGATGAGAAGAACAGAAATTGGAGAAGTCATCTATGCTTAGGGTAGGTTCTGCTTCCCTCAAAGGGTCATGACCCTCCTGGTCAGATCCTGGAAGGTGCCTGGACTCGGAAGGATGTAGAAGTCATTTGAGTTCTTGACAGAGATCCTATATAGACCTCTACATGAAGTCTTAAATAGGCTTTACCTGTGGCATTGTACAATAAGAACTGTAAATCATCTTACTGGACAAAGGCTTGCTGGATATAGTGAATACAGGGTGGTCATACACTGACTGTCCTCCATAATAATAGGCTTAAATCTGAACCTGTAGTAAAATAGGCAGTTCCTACAGGAATTCTCCCACTTGGCAAAAATGAGACATCAAGATATTATGTTACCAACTGCTACCAAGATCCACCCTGCTTTCTGTCTTACTTTCCTTGTCTATCGTAAACAACATACCTTGATGGAGGAGAGGACAAAGTCCTACGGGCCATCTGCCAGAACAGGCATTGCCATCTCCTGAGTTTTCCAGACAGAAATGCAGTGCAAACACTACCTGTCCCCCCCTCCCCTCCACTGTTTCAGTAGATGCAACTTTGATTCTTGTTGATAGCTAGTAGGAGTGTATTGATCCCTATATCAAAATGTGCAGTTCCCTCAGTTTGCTTGTTCTGCTCTAACAAATTCTTCCTCTGTACAAGTTTGAAGGGTGATGTGCAGGGCTGTTTCAGTCCAGGACTCCTGGTTAGTCTCTGCAGTTTCTTGCAGATTAAGTCATTTTGTTGCCATCTAACTTCACAATACGCAAGTGCAGTTAGGCTCATATACTTTGGATGCCATTACAGCAGCACCCAGAAATCTCTGAAAGCAGCATTTCACCCTCTGGTAATCACATATATGAATTTCAATGACCAAAATGTGACTTCAGTGGACCTTTGCTGATTTGCACTGATGGCCTCATCATTTCAGGACCATTTTTTTTTTTTCCCCTTCTGGTGGTTTGCAGAGAGAAAGAGGAAGGAAATTCAGATAGCCAGTTCAGGTTTTTTTTCTCCATCACATCAGAAGATAGTCTGGATTGGTAGGAGAGTGTTAGTATTACTGTTGTTTTCTTTGGCACTTGAATTTCTGGGATTCAAGGTCTTTTGCAAGGTGTTAAAGAAACTGCAGGAAACGGTCCTACTGTCATGCCAGAAAGATTTTTTTTATTTTTTTTTTAAAGATTTACAATGGTAAATAATGTCAGTGTGATAATTATTTTATTACGAGTGAGAAAATTGAGCTTTTTCTCCTTTAAAATTCAATCTAAAAGCAGTATTTCATTCTCTTTTTATCCAATAAAATAACTGAAAATGGTTTTACTTGGAACACAGATAAGAAAATGCTAGCGATTAAAGATAATGTTGTGGAATGTCTGGCAGGGTTCAGTGCATCAATAACCCTGACACATAATTAAAGTAATTGAAAATGCCCCGTGTGTGTTCTGTGATAGAAGGCAGTAAAAGATCAGTGAGGTACCAAAGCTCTTTCACAATACTAGATATATTTTAAAATCAATCTCTTTTATTTTTAATCTTTTATTTGAGTCCTTTAAATCTCCATAAAGCCAAACCTAAACGTTCATCAGTGCCTTTAGCTAGTCCTGTTGGAATAGAGTGGCTCATATTTCATTCAGTTCATTTCTAAGGTCAGCAAAGAGGGCTGCATTTCAGCTGAGAAACACAGCCAAGAGGAGCCTCAAGCCTGCCAACACCAGGTAGAATTGGGGTGGTGTTTCTCTCCTTTATCCTATCCGTTTTCTTCACAATCCCGTCTTGAGCCCCACTGTCTACCTCCTCTTTTTTCTTTTTTTTTTAACTGGACATGCTTGTTCTTCTCTTTCCTTTCTGTAGTCTTGCTACAGCTGTCTGCAATTAACCCTAAGGTAATAGGAAAACTTGTTATTTTGAAGTTCTGTAGGAGAGGGATGTCATTCTGATTTAGGTTACTTAATTCTAGATGCGTCCCAGATTTCATTAACCCAAAACTCTGCATTGGTAAGAATTCAGATTGGTTTAGGACCACTGATTCTAACAGAAGGGACAAAACCATATGAGACTCTGTACTTGACTTCAGGGAATGCACAAGGGAAAGCATTTTCCATTAAAAAGCTGCAAGAAATCTGGATTTGTTTTGCCTCAAGTTCAGACTCTGCCAGAGGTTAAAGTTCTTTCTGGATTTTCTTCATTGGAAAGTGGTGAGGGCATTTGGCCTTTAAAACAGCTTGAAATAAAATGTCAACTTTCCACAGAAATGTTCTGTTTGAAATCACTCACTGTTGTTTGAGTGCTAGTGCTAGAATGGAGTAGACTAGACAATGTCAGATGGAAGGGACCTACAATGATCGTCTAGTCCAGCTGCCTGGTAGCTGACTAGAAATGAGAGGTTTCCTCACTCTGTCCCTCCTTCCCTCACAAGGTTTTTCCTCTTGTATTTGACTGAATCCCTGTTTTTCTGCTAACAGCACATTAGAATGATAGGCTTTGGACTCAAGAGTTCCATATAAATATGTCCATACTTAACCATGGTCGTATGCATTTAGTGAGCCCCAGATTTTTTCAAATTGGAAATCTAACTTCAGTTACAAGATGCTGAGACAAAAATGCAGGTAGCCAGTCTGATTTTCTACTTGTCTCCCTGATGGGCAGTGCTGTATGATCAAAGTATTCTGTCTATGGTCTTTTCTCACAAAAAATGAAGATCACTTTTACTAAAATAGCTTCTTAAAATTAAGAAATGTATAATGAAAGACATATGTTGCAGGCACATTTTTCTGAAGGAAGTTGGATGTTGTTAATGACTTCTGTTGTATTTTATTAAAAAAATCCTTATGTAATAAGTGCTAAATTGTTCTTCTTACACTAAAAAATGATCTCATGGTCTTTAGAGACTTGATCTATACAAGTACTTAGAAGTCAGACAGCCTTCAGAGCAATTCCAGTGGCCCTAGAAATGCATGGGGTATAAGGGCTTAGCAGTTGGGCCCCTGTGACGGATGGATGCAGCCACGGCTCTTTGGAGAATTTCTTGCTGACTGCGTCACTAAACATTGGCTCAAAGGGCACAGATTTGGGAAGTTTCTGTACCCATCATCCTTCTGTGCAACTGAGCAGTAGCGATCAATGTTTTATTCTTGCCTCAGGAGGAAATAATGAAGATTAGTGTGACTGGAAGTTAAATGTAGGGATGAGGAAAATATGCTCTATACATAAAATTCCATGTGTTTTCTCTTAATCAGTGTTTAGGGCAAGCACAGGGAATAATCCATGTTTCAGTTAGTTTGGGATTGCATTTGTGAAAGTCACTTGAGTTAAATTAGCACACAGTGCTGGAATACATTACCGCAACACTTGTGATCTGAGGGTGAATGTACTCCAAGGTGTTAACCTTGAATGATTACCACAATAGACCAGTCCTGAGATTCATTAAATCATCACTGCAGAGGCCGGGAGCCTAAGTCAGTGGAATTAAATCATAACATATGCTTAAATAGATAAATTTGGATAGGAATAAAATTAAACATGTAGGATAAAATTTCAAAAAGGTATTTAAGCTTCAAAGATACAGAGAAGGATGTGACTTGGATATATAGTCTGCTTGGGTACCTAGTGGGCAAAGGCAGCTGTTTGCATTTGTAGACGTGTAAATACCTTGGAAAAGTATCTTGTACTTGAAGTAGCAAGCTTGTAAGCATTCTGCTTTTTCACCCAGTTTGTTATATCTTTATAGTGAGCCTGTTATGAGCTCATTAGTTTATCAGTGAACAATAAGCCCAGAACAAAGCAGATCCTTGTCTGTCTAAAGCACATCAGGGGGGCAGAATACTAACTGCCAAGAAGACTGAGACATGAGATAATGAAAAGAGTGGGTTAGACACTAAAATTATGTTTATATTTGGATTTTTCTTTTATTGGTAGTTTCATTTTTCAGTTATCAACATTAACTCACTACACTGCTTAACCAGTAGGCAAAGATAATAATACAACTGATAACATGCTCCCGGAGGAGGAGTAGAGGAACTGTACTCATACATATAATACCGAACTGTCATTTCCAGCCAAACTGTAACACAGAAAAGTTAGCAGTATTACAACAGTTCTGCAGCATGTTTGCATCTATACATTAAAACCCCCATAGTTTTGGTGTCAGATTGCATTGTATGTGCTCTAATGACCTTCTTATTTGCCTTCTCTCATCTGTTTCATCTTTCATAACAGAATTGTGGATATGTAAAAGCTGA
>JANZLQ010000100.1:5108066-5121828 GCA_026212715.1 Elanus axillaris
GGCGGGTGGCGGGTGAGGAAGCTGGGCAGGCAGACAGGCTGCATTGCCCATCCATCACTCATCCACAACTGGTGCTTGTCTTGTCTGCTCTTGGAAATACTGCAGCCTCTCTGAGTCTTTTCCAGTGCTTCACTATCCATATTGTGAGTTTGTTTTCTTTTCCTAACACCTGACTAAAATTTTCCTTGTCCTACTTTGAAGCTATTACTTCTTGTCCTACCTACAGTAGAGTTTATTCTTTCCTTTTCAATAGCTACATTTTATATATGATATCTTGCCCCGGTGCTCTTTTCTGTAGTCTAGACAACCCCTGTTCTTTCAACTTATCTTTTCAGATCATGTTTTTCCAAATCTCAGATTTTGCTGCCCTCTGTATTCCTCCTTCTCAATTCAAAAACTTCTTCATGATTTGCTTCAGCATTGTAGCCTGCTTAAAACAACAAAATGCATCTAGACCCTTAAGAAAAAAGCAGGGTTATCAAAATATGTCAGCTGGCATATGCCTCACCTTATGTGCATAGTATGGATCGTGATAATTTTGTCGTTGGCACATACAGAGTCTTGAGGGACTCTGCGTGGATGTTACGTGGATGCTCTGTCACAGTAGCATTGCAGGATAAGTCTTAATAGACAGCTGGCACCAGGGGAAGAGACTGTGCCTTCCTTTGTGTCAATCCTCTGGATCATTGGAGTGCTACTGAAATTTAAATAGTTTATGGCCATCATAACCAACACAGAAAAACATACAGTGTAGAGCCAAAGACTCTTTGTCAGGAGATGAAGAGAATGTGAGTCAGATGCAAAAAAGATTTTGCTTTTGCTTTTTTTTTATTTGCTCTAAATGCTAAATGGGGGTTAGGGAGAGGAAAGTGCTAGACTACTTAAAGCTGAACTTTAAAAAAAAAAAACAAAAAAAACCAAAAGCCAACAAACCACCAAACCCCTAAATTTAATCTTCCATGGGAAAGCTGTATTGGTAAGGTCATTGCTTCATTTTTCTTTCAGAGAACAAGTCTGAGTGATAGGCATGGACAGGTTGAGCCTAGGACATCATCACTAAGCATTGAAGTGTCTTGAGCTCTACCAGGGACATTTCTAACACTGGACAGTGTGTTTGGAGATGTGTATCTGAGAGGAATCTTAGGATTTTGGGCATTGCCCTGGGATTGTCAGGCATCTTGTAACACAGTCGGAGCAAGAGGAGTAATAGCTTTGGCAGGTTTGCAGGTTGTCTAAAAAGCCAGGGCACTCTTTGGATATACCCAGATACTGTTAGGTCATTGGTGCTGGAATTGCATCTGGGATGTATCAGATAACTAGTGAATCCAGTTGGAAGGATGAAGCCCTATCCCTGATGATTGGTCTATTTGAGCACTATAAAATCTACTTCTCACTCCACAGAAGACATGGGTGCACAAGAACGGCAGTAGCAGGTCCTGTTTGGTTTTATATAAATTCTGTGATGTCAGACCCATATGGAAACTTTCATCTTGGGTTGGAATAGGTTCCAACAAGAGGTTGATAAGCACTGGCTCAGCTCTGGGCTTTTTGAGTATTGCTGAGCTCTGGTAGAGTCTGTATTACAATAAGCAGGTAATTATGGCTTATGACAGTCCAAGAGGTGTACATTTGCTAGAGTCTTATGTGTTTAAGATTGAGGTTGTAAAACTAGGCTGGCACCTTGAAGGTAGGAGTAGCTTGACTTTGAGAACACCTGAGGGCATGTCAGTGAAACATGAAGTTCTCCTGCAGTCTCTTTAATGCCTGACAACATGACACTTATTTAGATGCCTGTGGACTCAAGGGCTATGCAGTTCATTAGTCTACATCCCCCTTCCCAAACAAGGACCTCAAAGCCCCATCTGTGTGCATAAGCCGGTGCAGACCCACAAACATCAATGGCCTCTGAGCAGTTTTTTCCTGGCAGCTACAGTGAACATCAAAATAAACCAGACTGTTACACAGCAAAGGTAATTGGATATTTCAGAAAGCTATGAACGGCACTGTGGTAGCTGTCTGTCATTTGGTTCTGGTGTCAGTCTTTGCCTTGAGAATTTTATTTTAAAACTGTCAGCCCAAGGTGAAGGTACTGGTAAATGGGGTTAAAAGTGTAGAGAATCTCTCTGATTGCATAAAAGAAAATGGGGGTGGAAAGATGGAAATTCCTGCAAGACAAAACATTTGAAAGAATGGCATAGCAAGAGGCTAATTGGATATCTTTTTTTCTCCCCAAAAGTGTTACGATGGGTGCCAGAAAAAGCTGTAAGAAAGCCGGTGTCTGGATGCATTTGTTTCTTATAGCTAAATGTAAAACTCCCATTGACAGCTGGTGTCTGCATATGATTCCAGGAAACAGATGATAGCGATGAATTACCACTGAGGAAATCAGCATGACAGCCAGATAGTGTAGCTATTTTACATGGCCCCTCATCCCCTGCCCCACAGCTTACAAACTCACTGTCACAACAGAGAGCAGTGCCTTTCGAGAAGGTGATAGCTTCCCTGAATTAACAGTAAGTACTTGGGCAAAGATCTGACTTCATTTGGGAAAATTCCTGTTGGCTTCAATAGCTGGGAATGTGGCCCAATGAGGAACTGTGGGATTTAGCAAGTCGCTAAATGTGGGTTTGAGTTGTGGATTTATAGTTCATTTGCAGAACAGAAACTGGACATTTTTATCACAGACCGATAAATCTGTGTCTGTATGTGTGGGCGTGAGAGAAGGAAAAGTGCAAGCCTCAAGGAAAGAAAATATCATTTTCCCAACAAGATGAAAAGGAAAGCAGGCAGCCTGTTCCAGTGCTTGACAACCCTCTCAGTGAAGAAATTTTTCTTAATATCCAATCTAAACCTCCCCTCCCCTGGTGCAACTCGAGGCCATTTCCTCTCATCCTATCTCCCGCCACCAGTCAAAAGAGACCAGCTCCCACCTCACTAAAACCCCCTTTCAGGTGGTTGTAGAGAGCGATAAGAACCTCCCTCAGCCTCCTTTTCTCCAGACTGAACAGCCCCAGTTCCCTCGGCTTCTCCTTGTGAGACTTGTGCTCCAGACCCCTCAGCAACTTGGTTGCCCTTCTCCAGACATGCTCCAGCACCTCGATGTCTTTCCTGTAGTGAGGGGCCCAAACCTGAACACAGTACTCGAGGTGCGGCCTCACCAGTGCTGGGTACAGAGGGATGACCGCTTCCCTAGTCCTGCTGGCCATGCCGCTTCTGATACAGGCCAGGGTGCTGTTGGCCTTCTTGGCCACCTGGGCACACTGCTGGCTGATATTCAGCCAGCTCCCAGCCAGCACCCCCAGGTCTTTCTCTGCCGGGCAGCTTTCCAGCCGCTCTTCCCAAGCCTGTAGCATTCTGTGGGGTTGTTGTGACCGAAGTGCAGGAACTGGCACTTGGCCTTGTTGACCCTCACACAACTGGCCTCAGCCCATCCAGATCCTTCTGGAGACCCTTCCTATCCTCCAGCAGATCAATGCTCCCTCCCAGATTGGTGTCATCTGCAAACTTACCGAAGGTGCATTCAATCCCCTCGTCTAGATCATTGATAAAGATATTTAACAGAGCTGGCCCCAGTCCTGAGCCCTGGGGAACACCACTTGTGACTGGCTGTCAAATGGATTTAACTCCATTCACCACCACTCTTTGGGCTTGGCCTTCTCGCTAGTTTTTTACCCAGCCCATCCAAACTGGCTGCTTATGCCAGTTTCTCCAAAAAAATGCTGGATGTCCAGATGGATGTTCTCTCTCAACTGATCTCAGCTTTTATGCACTTATCCTTGCTGCTCAATTCCATCCTCCAGTGCCTCAGTTCTGGATATATGGGAATATTTCCCACACTTGAAGAATTTGGAGCTTTTTCCTTGCTCCAAGAATGTCCAGTACAGCTGCCATCTGTGCCTGCTGTCATCTGGTGGTTCTAAGTTTTCTCCTTTCCTTTGCCCGTTCTTCACCATATGCCCCTAAGCAGTTCATTTATGAACCAAATCCTTAAGTCTTATACTTGGGAGCTGAAAGAACCTTCCTTTAACCCCCAGGTACTTTCCCACTTCTCCATGAAGCTGATGCTCCTTATTGCCATTAGATGATCTTAAACAGTGGGGGACATTCACATCCCTAAGACTTGATTGCTCCAGTATTTGTTTTCTTCAAAGGCATTGTTCTTCTCCAAAACCATCACTCACAATTACTATCCACTTGGCCTCAGGAGATGTATTTTATCCAGAAGAATGGCTTTTCTAAGCCTCTGTATTTTGAGGTGACTCTACACTGCACACTTACGATGCTTGACAGGGTTTTATTTTTTTTCTCCCAGATTTAGGCTTTTCTGGTAACCCTCAGTGGTTTGTTTCACCCACTGAGTGATGAAGAGGTTTTGCTGTATCCAGGTGGTATCTGTGCAAATGGGTAGGATGTGTGAGGCTTTTTTTAGGCAATATTGCATGCAGAAATCCCACCATGGGCACATCCTCAGGAGTCTGGGGGACACAAGGAGCGTGGCAGCACTGTGTTTCCCAGCCGCACAGGGACCCTGAGATCCAGACCGACTTTCACTAGATACCGTGCGATTTTTTGAAGCACCTGAGCTGACACAGCCTTTGCTTGGTGTTCCTTAACAGGTAATCCCAAGACCTCCCTCAGAGCTGATGTTCATTGAAAGGTGACTGCTTGGAGCCAATCATCCCTGTGAGATTGTGCTTGTAGCATCTCTCTGAAGGGCAAGTGGGAAGGAAGGTGCTTGCTAGTGACCAGGACTCTTCCAGGACTGTAGTCCACCAGACTACCAGTCGGGTAGTCCACTGTGTATGGTTGCAGCCCACGTGCCTCTTTTATATGGCATGCAGACTGTGAGGAAAGAGTAGTGGCTGTACCTGATGTTACACGAGTATACCTACTTTCAGAATAAACAGTGGTAACTAACTGGAACAGCTAAAGCTAAAGGCAGGTGATGGTAATATCTTGGCAGTAAGGCCAAGGCAATAAGGTTTAACGAACAAGATCTTTGTGAAATTCATTTGCAGTTTCTATAGTGATTGGATTTCAGTTAGCAGCATTGTTTAGCCTTTTTGATCCATAGACTTCTTATTAACTTTGTGTGTGTACGTATTACATTATGTTTTACTGTATTTCACAAATCGTATCCTTTGAGGTAAATTATTTGAATAGTGGTTAATTCTACTTGAAAACAATGGGAATTTCATTATTTTACATGTGGCAGTAAGTTACTGTAAAGCAATTTTTGCACTCAATTACTTGAGCTAAATGTCCAATAAATAACTTTGTCTTTTGGGCTAAGCATGAAAGATAGTTTTCAGTTAATGTAACAACTCACCCACCGTTCTCAAGAAGAAATAGCAATGTGAAAGTGGTTTGAAGTATAATGATGGAAACCATAGAATGAATTACCATTAAGAATACATGTAGCAACTTTTACAAAATTTGTGGTACTTCTGAAGAGTTTTAAACTAGGTATTTAGGATTATTTTGGTTGCAGATGTGGTTCTGATGGGAGTGGGAGGGCTGAGCCAAGGCTCTCCTCTCCTGCACTCTCCCCTAGTGCTGATTTCACAGGGTGGGGGATTTGGGGAAGCACGTGCTTTGTGCAAACTCTTTCCTGTTTCTTACAACCTGTGTGAAGAATAAGCAAGTGCTGGGAAAAGGTTTCCCAGTGTGTTGAGAGAAGGAAGAGGTGATGGTGAAGATTAGGATTAAATTTTCTTCGAACTTCTCCCCTTCCATGTCCAGTTTGTATTCAAATTGAAAAAGAACAGGGTTTTTGAAGGCATTACCAATATATAGACCATACATGATCTGAAAGCTAGTGTGGCTGAATGAGCTATGCTGATGGCTACTGCATGGAATTTAGATGGTTTTGCATTAAACAGATATTTCATAATAAACTATCTTCTCTTCTCTGCTTACAGTAAAATAGACCAATTGCTTGAAGTCTGTAATGTGAGAGAACTGATCGAGATTAATTAAGATGTAAGCAGCTAAGACAAAATTCATATAATGATTAAGTAAGATATGCTTGGATCCATACAAGCTATATATAACTCAGGCTAAAACAGGAATAGCTTCACCATAACACTAAAGGCTGGAAGTGTCTGTTTTTCCTTCCTTATATGGAGAAAAATACAGCGAAATAGTAGAAGACTGGCTCTAGGAAACAGGCTAGAGGAAATATCATTTATGAGAAGCCACAGAAGCAGACTAAAGGAGCCAGATGGAAAGATTCAGGGAGTAGGTGTTGTGATGAAGAGTTAAACACTTACTTTTGAGGGATTTTAATCACTGACATGTAGCCATTGTATATTGATGTGGCAGTTTATACGGAATTGCAGGGTAAAGAGGGGCTCAGACTTCTGTGGAGTGGGCATGCAGAGTCCCTCTGGAAGCATGACAAGCTGAGTAAGTGTAAAATGAAATTCTACGAAGGCTTCCTAAAGGTGCTTAAGTCCTACATTTGCAGCCCTGTGTTTGCAAGCCTACTATATAATGTCTGTGTATATGTCTATATAAATAAAATACACACATTATATATATTTAAAAAGAAAGAATGTAGTCTTTGGGAGTAAAAAGTTATTGTTTCAGGTGTTGGTATTTATTGGAAAAGGAAATCAATAATGGAGTCCTATATATCTTTGATGCAGTGGATTTCCCAAGAATGCTCTCTCAACAGAACAGCCATAATAATTTAGAAATTGGCTGCTGTTCACCATTTTCAGCCTCTTTGCACCACCAGTGAGCTCTCTTGCTTCCCTTTCTTCACTTTTATTCCAGATTTTTTCTCTTTCTCCATGCTTTTGCTTATTCTGCATAAACCCCGGCCAAAAATGCATCAAACCAAATCCAAGGGAATTAATGCCTTTATCTGCATTGCTTGTGCTCTCATGGTGAAGGTTTTGTATTGGTCCAGCTACCTCCACAAGAGGTTGCTTTATCCTTCCTTATATACTGAACGGAGAGCAGCTGTTCCCTTTTCCCCCACCCAACCCCTTCAATGAAGTTAATGGAGACAAAAAAGGATTTTATTGAAATGTTGTGGAGGTTAAGATTAGGGTGAAGGAACTACCACATCTGCTTGTTGAGGCAAGAAAGAAATCTCAACCAAAGATGCTCTGCAGTAGTGCTGAATGCAGAGGGATGAGCCTAGGATGAGGTGGAAATGTGATTTTTTTCATTTGCAGCCTATGGAAGTCCTTTACCAGTTTGGGGGTTTGAGGATACCACATTGAACATGCAGCTGCAGAATGGGATTGACTGTAGTTGCTTGTCTGGAATAAATTCCTCTGAATGTTTAGTTATTAAAGCACAGCTGTTTTGCTTGAGGCACCTCACTTTATGTCCCATTTGCAGAAAGCATCCCTTTCACCTTTGAAGGGTCAGAGATACTTTGCTGCCAGGACTGCCATACAGGGAAGGGTGTTTTCTTCCTACAATGTAATCTGTAAACAAAGTTTGAAAAAGCAATGATCTCGTTATTAATAAACTGATAAATATTATCTTGTAGTGCAAAATGTAGTCTTCATTTCCCAAGAACTAAAAAAGTTTAAATCTTTCTGGGAGAGAGAAAGGGGCAGCACGGTGGTAAAACAGCTTAGTCAGAAGATGGATGAAGAGATGGTAGCTTGATATTGATCTCTGTCCGTGAATTAGATAGGCACTGTCTGATAAAACATCCCTATTTCTCTAGGTGTCATCACACATTTCCAAAATATCCTACTTACCCGCTGGCTGTTCAACCTTGTGAGTGAAGCCTGTTCTGCCTTTAAATGGGGCCCATTTATCAGAAGAGTAGAATGGAGATGTTAAACTAACAAATGCAGCAGCATGAGGGTATAGACAATTAAAACGTTCTGTTTGACATATCAGGGAAGAGTTTCCATTTCAGGGAAATGTGCCTTTTCAGATTACATTAGCTCAGCTTTAAATATCACAGGTACAAATGATGCAGAAACCTCACATGTTCAGTAGTCTTACTGGTATCCAAAATGAAGCGATCTAATACATTTATTCTCAATAATTTGGCACAACACCTGAATGTAAATGCAGCTCCTGAGCCGAGAGGAGGAGGAGGCTGCCCTGTCTCACTGGCATTTCTCATACAACTCTTTCCCACAGTGGGATCCTGGGGTACCTGGCTGTGCCTGACCGGGCTGACCCTCAACACTGGCATCCCAGCCCTGCAGCAGGGTGAGAGGCTGCAGGGCCTCTGCACTTCATTCAGCACCCCAGCCGTCACGGGAAAGGGAAATTCAAGAAACCATGCCCAGGGAAAAAAAAAAAATTGTGCCTCCATGTAATGTTGTTGAAAGATCTTTAGTTATAATGCTCTAGGTAATACAGCAAGTGAATTGGCAACACTGCTGTAAGAAATGCATAAGGAAGACAAGGTAAACGATAAGCTACTTATTATTCTAATAGTTGTAAATATTAACGAAAAGAAGATTAAATCTTTAGGAGGTCTTGTCTCTATTTCCTAAAAATCAATAGTACGTGGCCTCTGTCATGGACAGCATTTATCTGTGTTCGATCTTGCCTCCCCCCAAAATGTCTCTGCATCTGCAGGCAGGCATTTAAGCATGAACAAGAGTTCTGCACAAGTGGATCACTGTTCAGCAGATCCCTTTTCTTATTATTTTGTCACTAAGGTGAAGTTGCTGTGATTTATAGATGTCATTTGTAGTGCTTCTAATTTTAGTCGGCCATAGCAAGGGAAAATCTTCATCTTCTGTCATTTCTCATCTCTTTGGCCTTTTAAGAAATGCTGTTTACTATTAGCATAACTTATGTCAATGGAGTTAATAAGTAGATTAACTTATGTCGTTCAAGGCTCTTAAAAGTGCGGGACCCTCCTGAATTATAAACCCAGTCATCATCTACACTCAGAGTATCCTTTATATTTAGTAACACACTAGATAGATAATTTATTTTCTGTATAAGCATGCAAAGATTGTAGGCCTTCATTACCTATGATAAAGACAATCTTCCCTTTATTTTCAATGTATTTTTAATGTACCCTTGTGCACTGCAATAGTGTTTCAGAACAAGAGGGTGCTATTCAGTGCCATGGCATTGATTCCTTAGTAGTGTGTTGTAAGAAACTTCAATGGGATATCAGTAGATGGTGGCTGTTAGCGACAGAAAATCACTGCAAGGAGGTTGCCAGGCATTTAACTAAAAAAATACCTTACTTTGATTTCTTAATGTGGCTTGATGCCTAAAGAGCTCATAAGATGACTAAGTTTATATTTAAGTATTGTTATATTTTCTCATGGGTAGGTAGGCACAGAGGGTAAAATATATCAAAGTTGGTGATCTTATTTTAACATATTTTCTTCAGTTGTTTTAAACGCTAAGTATTGACTAAGGGAATAGCTGTTTGTTTATAAGCCTGTGCAGAACTGAGGCTTACCAGTAACTTCATATTTTCTTTCAGTTTTTGCGCAAACATTTAAAAGGGTTTTCAGTGCTCCCTGTGTGAATACTCCCAAAAGTTTATTCACAGTAGCATTTACACTGTTGCCACCTCTCATTATTTATAGGCAGTTACTGCTTACCCAATTAAGAAATGAAGGTGAGTTCAAAGCACAGCAATTTGTTTTCTTCTGTTTGCAAAGAGATACTCAAGTAACCTTTTTACTGATAATTCCACAGTCTGTGCTTATGTAAGTTCAGTGCTGGTGTTCTGTAGCAGAAGTGAACAGGATCCCTTTTCTGGGAGATTGATGATTAGAAGTCCCCAGAAAACAGATCAGTATATACATTCCTGGCTTGTTCTTATGTCCCTAGTTATATTAAGAATGAAAAATACTTCAGAAAATGAACACTTAAAAATATGCAACTTTATATGTTAGACCTGGAAATCCAGGTTCCCGCCACCTTTAGACAGTTCCATTAATAAAGGTCCTCTTGCTTTTGCTGCTCTTTCTTCTAATTATACTGCATATGAAAGTTTGGTCTCCTTTATTTCTTGGATTGCCACAAGTGACATGTTAAAGAAGGTGAATATTCTGTCCAGGAGAAATTCTTTATTTTAATTTACATAGCAAAAACATACATCAGCAAGCTGAGTAGGAAAGCTGTGGTTCTTTTCCTTCCAGTTTATTATCTGTCTGCATGACCCAAGTTCCTTTCTGTGGGCAAGACATTTCCCACTGGCAGTGGGAGTCTACTTTCCTACCAGGTAGAAGTTAGTTTTTTTTATTATTTTCTATAATAACTTGCAACAGTACAAATGTTGCAGTTTGTTAGAAATGGCTCTGGCAGGGCCATGACTTTGCCCTGCTCCAAAAGCATTCATGCTTTCTGCACAAGTCACATTCCTTAAATGAGTGTTCTCTACAGTACAGGTTTTTTGTGTGTTTTTGAAAAATATTCTTGTCTTAATTTTTCTTTGAAAGACCAAGCCATTCACTTACATACTTTACAAAGATATCACTTCCAGTGGACGTTAGGCTTTTGCTACCAACTGCATCTTAATTAACTACTAGAAATTTATGAAGGATGAGTTTTTTATTCAGTGAAATTATTCAAACTATTGATGGTGATTATTTATGAAACAACCTTTGAATTAATCTGACTTTATTAGCATTGAAAATTGTGTTGGTAATGAAAAATATTAACTGCTGCTCATATAAATTAAAAAGAAGACACTTCTTATTTTGAAATCTGTCATGTAGGAGAAAGTGTTCTTATATTAAGTATTTGCTGATAAGTAGGTATGTACTGCCTCTCGTCTGATAACAGGTTTTTCTCAAATGCTGATTCAGGTTTGCTAAGTCTTTAACGCGGCACTGCAGGCTATGAAATTACTTTGTCTTATAACAAATTATTCAGAAACTTTGTATTAGATGGAGGACAGCCAAGTCTCTACTCTGGGCTACAAATAATCCAGACAGAAACAGTACTTGTGTGAGTCTCTCGTATATTAAAGCCGCCAGGAAATAAAATTCTTTTCCTTAGCATTAACGTTTAACTACACTGAACTTCTCAGCATGACACCACAGATGCGTTTTGGCAGTGGGAACACTCACGCCTACGTGGGACAGGAGAGCATCTTCCTGCAGTATCTGTTGAAGTTGTTGTCTCCTCTCGTTCTCCTCCTGGTCAGGATGCAGCAAGTGGTACAGCATACTGACCACTCTTCAGGCAACAGTCCCTAATTTTTCTTGTGCTGGAGTGCTGCAGTATTCCCATGCTGTATTTCCTTCACCTAAATCAACCTTTCAAACATAAGCTGCTTGCAATGGTCATATTTAATCTTTGGACTGCTGCTCCTGGTGCATATATTACTTTGAGGAGGACCACGCACACAAGAAATGTTGGCTTTGCCAGCGATTGATGCCCTCATGCTGCAGGCTTGCTTGAGAGTGCAGCGGATGCCCGTGCAGGCCACGCAGCTGGCAGCCTTCTGCGTTGTAGACTGGTCCAGCCCAGCCCCATGGCACCAGCCAGAGCAGCCCGGAGAGCTCTGAGCCAGCTTCTATCTGGCTTGGAGGCTGCTGGCCCAGCCAACTTGCTGGTGTAGCCAACAGGGGTTTGTTGGTTTGTATGTGGTGTTTTGTTTTGGTCACGTCCCACCCACCCCCTGCCTTTTTCTGTCCTCAGACAATTAAGCCAAGTACAAAACTACTCATATGTGTTCAGTTACAGCAGAATCTTGCTCAGTGAATGGGGTTTGCTCCTGGAAAAAGCTTCTTCAGTTTTGGCCCAGTTAGCTAAACTGAAGGCAAGACACATGACACTTTTGAGGGGTTTATGGTACTTCATCCTGGGTTTATGGAGACTGCACTAATACATTTAAAGGTTTAGGGTCAGATTGCCACCATCCTGACCTAGTATTCTAGTTTGGGAATTAGTATGGCTTTTGTCTCTGAACTTGCATGACACTTACTGTTACACTGTGATCACAACTGTCACGACTGTCTCTATCAGTGTTTGCTGATAACCTTATCAATTCTGAGTAATTCCACTTGGCCAACAGGCATCTGGTGAGCTGAAGGCCACCTGATACTTACTTTCTCAGCAGGATCTGTCCCTGTTTTCTTACTGTGACTGCCTGCCAAAGGGATTGCCACAGGACAGCATCTTCTTGTCTCTCTATTTGACACCATCTACCTTCGACCTAGGCCTTGTGATGAGTATTCCTACGTGACCCCCATTCAATCTGTTGTTTTTATTGGCAAGAGAGAGGGAATCAGAAGTTCTTCTGCAACAAAGATTTTCTTCCACTTAGACAGGTAAGCAGAACTGCCAGTGCAGTGAACCATATGTTGTCATGGCCAGTAGCCGTGCTGTGGGACTGTAATTTCCTTCTTGGCCACATGACGGGCCCGTGTGATGCCTCACACTACATCTCTCCAGCTTCTGAGGCTGGAACAGGCTGCCCAGGGAAGTGGTGGAGTCACCATCCCTGGAGGTGTTAAAAAAAAAATGTGTAGACATGGCACTTAAGGGCATGGTGGTGTTGGGTTGACAGTTGGGCTCGATGGTCTTAAAAGTCTTTTCCAACCTAAACGATCCAATGATTCGATCCTGTCTGCAGGCCAGCGTTACACCCACCAGCCATCAGATCACCACCCCTCAGTCCGTGAATGACCTGTCAGTGCCTTGACTCCACCTTTGAATGCCAAGATGTCCCCTCTCATCCCCCTCTGTCAGTTTTAATGGCTGGATAACCCACTGAGAGAGCCAGCTGATGCCAGTTTGTCTGAAACATAAGCCATCTTCAGTCCTCACCTGGGCAATTATTGCTGAACAGTGGCCATCATGAGTTATGTAAACAAATGAGTGACAGAGTTTTCTTTGGATCTGGTGATTTGTCCAGGTCCCTGATCTAGAGGCCAGCAAGGGCTGCGAGTCTAGATTAGAAATGTGGGATCAGATACAGCAAGGTGATTGAGGTCACTGACAAGTGAGACCAACGCACAGGCAGTTTTACACCAAAACAGCAGGAAATGTGACTGGTTTTGCTCAAGAAAGGATCACGGTGTAGAATTGCTTTTCAGTGCATTTCTGCTTGTGGTCAGAGACTTCAGCCCATCTTTGCCTCACTTCTCTTCTTTCCAAGGCCTTGATCAAAGCAAATCAGGACAAGGCTTTTGATAATCCAGAGGCCTCTGGTGGAGACACTTCTGCTTCTGGTGTCGCCTCTGTCTGGCTGCAAGACCCTCAGAGTCTCGATCAACTTCTCTTCTTGCCGTTTCAGGGCTTGGGGCATGGCTGTCATGTTTGAAAATGTCTGGGTCTTGGGTATGGGTCCCACGTGTAACTGAATCTTTTCTGCATGCATTACCCTGCTGCCTGGACATGCCCAGAAGGTATGACCTAAAAGGCAGGCTGTAAAATTGCAGGCAGATTACTGTGGTGGTGCAGCCGTACTGTTGCCTTCAGCTGAGCTAGTGTGGGAATTGGCACAGTCCTACATCGTACTCTGCACTCCTGGACTGCAGAACAAAAATTTGTAGAGCAATTAAAGTTTCAAATCCACACATACATAGGCACTAAAATATGTGACTAGATTTTTTCGTTTTTTACAGTGCTGAGACCCTGTTCTTACACCTTGTATGAACAACAGTTGCACAACATCTCAAATTAGGTCAGTTCTGTAGGTTTTGGAATAATGATGTTGTCCTGGTTTCACCTGGGATAGAGTTAGGTATCTTCCCAGTAGCTGGTACAGTGCTGTGTTTTGAGTTCAGGATGAGAAGAATGTTGGTAACACTCTGATGTTTTCGGTTGCTGCTGGGTGGTGTTTAGA
>JANZLQ010000100.1:5121928-5176214 GCA_026212715.1 Elanus axillaris
TGGTGAGCAATTACTCTGTGCACCATTTGTATATTCCAATCCTTTTACTATTACTGTTGTCATTTTATTAGTGTTATTATAATTACTTTCTTCTTTTCTGTACTATTAAACTGTTCCTATCTCAACCCACGAGTTTTACTTTTTTCCCCAATTTTCTCCCCCATCCCACTTGGGGTGGGGAAGGGGTGAGCGGCTGTGTGGTGTTAGTTGCTCGCTGGCGTTAAACCACGACATATCTGAACAATAACTTTTGGATATTTATTTAATATTGACTTTTTTTTTAAATTTGACTTTTCTTTGTTATTATTTTTCCATAACTCATGGGATATAAATAGCATTGTCTCTAGCTTCCTTGATGTCCTTCAGTATTTCAATTCAGTCAAATAGAGGAATCTTCCAAAGATGAGGGAAGTGGGAACGGCTTTTCTTTTTCATTTACTCATCAGCATCACAGGAAACTGGAAAATGAGAGTCTGGGTACCAGCAACACAGTAAGAAAGTCAAAATACTAATAGAAACAACCAGCTATTACTACATTAATTAATTGCTATTCATTCCAACACTTACAAAGTGAATGCGAAATAAATTAATCCTTGACATCTAATCAGCATTGCTGCATAGACAATTTGTTGTATTATTAAAAATACTGCTACCTGCAAACTGGCATTGGCTTATCCCCAGAGAGAGGGTTAATGCTTAATCAAACCATGTCACGTTAGAGAAGACCTCTATTAATCAGAAATGAAATTGTTTGTAAAGTTGTTTACTTGATTTTAACACAGTGAAATTTGTTTATTTTATGGGAATATTAGTGTATTGCTGTTCTTACACTAATTTATTGCAATTCTGTAGAGTCAGCCATGGTGCGGTAAAATTGAACAAGATTAGAAATGCTGTGTTTGGAATTAGTAAATCCAATATTTCAACTGTTTTCCATTGCTTGAGAGGGCAAGACACGTTCATATTGCTAATTCTAGTTATTTATAAGTTCTCTAACGCAGGGAGTGAGATCCAAAGGAATTGCTCTATTTGTGTCAAGGGGCTTAAGTTGCATTTCCCAGAAAGCTCTGAGAATTCACAGGTTAACAGACAATTCTGACCAAAACCAACCTCTAGCCCTCAAATCCATTAGTGTTCTTCAGCAGCACTGAAATGAGTAGGAAGCCCTTCAAAACTGTAATCTCAGTGTAAAGCTAAATGAAAATCTTTGAAAATTTTTCAACTTTTTTTAATAGATATCTACCCCATCTGGGCATACCCAGGTGCCTCTGGAAGACAGTGAGGGTGCAACGTGGTTACGCAGGTAGGAGAAAAGTGATGTTCTAGAAGTTCCTCTCAGTGTTAGGCACAATATGGGAGAATTGTGCTTAATGAACTTCCTGGGGCTGGGACAGGGTTTTGAAGCTTTTCTGTTGACCTACACTAGTGGCTGGTCTGGAAACCCAAAAGAGGGGCTGTCTGCCTGGTTCCGGTGATGCTCTTGCGATTCACCAGCTCTGTGTTTTGATACAAAATAATTGGGAATAGCTTTTTGTTCATGAGATGCCAAGCAGAGATGGGATTTAGCATTCCTGTAAAATCTTACAAAATTAGTATCTTTGGGCAAACGGTGGTAAGCTTTGTTCTGATCTCACAGATGAACCCGAGGGACTTCTGTAATATTCAGAAGTGTAAGTGAAAACAGAATTAAGTCATAACTGCATAGATTATGTTCAATTCCTGGTGGGAATTACACTTAAAGTTGGGCAGAGTTAATGAAGAAAGATCAGCCATCATAGGACTGCTGGGGCAGGAGGGAACTGTAGTCTATGGGAAAGCTGCAGGAACTGGCAGGCCGGTCGCTGGAAAAAATAACAATGAAGCAAGGACTGAAGGAGGGAAAAAGCTAATCTTAAAAGGTTGTTTGGGAAAGCACAAAGCTATGCAGGAGCTATTTGCTCTCCCTTATATTGGGGATGTAGTAACAGTTGGATATGTTTGTGGTTTTGTGTTTGCAAACTCTGGTGTCGCAGTTCAGATCTTGGAAAAAATTAAGGTTTCAGTCACATCTTGAAAGTGTGATATTTCATGGCTTGATTCTCATAACTGGGAAATAAACTCATGACACATAACTGTGACTAGCTATCTGTTATTTTCAGAAAGAAAGAGATCTAAGCTACAAGAAAAGCAGGAAAAGTTACTCTGAAGACAGTTACTGCAAGGGAATGAAGTGTGTTTGCAGAGTATATGCATGCATGGAGAGACGTGCCTATGCAGATGGACGTGTATATAAAATATCATCTGTGTGTCTGTACAAATCTGATTTCACCCTTTCATCAGATTTTATTTTAATTAGAATTTTATTTTACTTTCCTTTGCAGTAAAGATCCAAGCTGTTGTTTGTTTGGCCATACAGAGCTTTCAACAAACTGGCTGGCAATACCCCTGTGTACTTTACATAAATGTGTCTCTGTTTCTCTAAACGATGCAGCTTGTCAAGCTTGGTAGTGGTTTTTTTGGAAGTCTTTGCACTTAGCTTTACATTGTAACCATCTTTTGAGAAAATCATAAATATGAAAAGGTGTTTCATAACTACCTCTCAGCAATAAAAAGCCCAGTTTTGCACTGTTGCGTGCTGCTGTTCCGAGTGTCTTACACAGCAGTGAAGCAGGTCTGCAGGACAGTACCAAGGTCTTGCCAGCAACAGTTCAAATAGAGGAAGCATAAGCTGAGAGAAAGCTCAGAGAGCTTCGTGATGTTTAGGTTGTTTTCAAGGCAGAAACATTGGCCAGAGATTCTGGATGTTTTGCGCTCCTCAGGAATAACAAAGAGCCTTTCTTCCCAAAATACAATCAGCCCATGGCTGTCCTCCCTGCGTTTTCTTTACCAGTGAGAAATGTGATATTATTTTTTTATCTTGATAGAGGGTGATCCTTACCTCTGTACAGTTGGAGTAGAAGTTGGCTTTTCTTTAAAATCTAGCTCTTTACAAGACTAATTATTCCTTCCTTTAGATGCTCAGTAAAAAGTAAATCTTTAGTCAGCTACAAAAAAAAAGTGATGAGCTTAGCATTAAACCAGAATTGCATGGGTAGTACAGCGCTGAACATGTGGAGAAGTCCAAATTTAGTCAGTTTAAAATTTGTCATTGGTTCTTCTTAGAAAAACTGAAGAAAAGTGGAAATGAAAAGCTTTCCTGAGATAGATACATTTCTTACCTAGCTCTACTGCTATTTCTGTACTTACAGAATTAATTGGAATTTGGCTCAGCAGTGGGAATGAGCAAGTTTGTCATTGGATATGATAGCTTCTTTCAATGCTTCTGCATATTTCTTCTAGGACTGGGGGGGGAAGGTTGCTGCCAATGCATTCCCAATACATAGCTGAAAATGGTTTCTAACACACTTTTTGGGTGAGACGGCTGTTTCATACTGCTTGGAAGTAGCAGTATGGAATTCCTGAAGTATTGTGGAAGCATACATAGGTGGTGGTCCAAGATGCAAAGGGAACTGGAGCTGTGATTGTTGCTGGGTGAAGAGCTCTAACCAGCTAAGATCTTTGGTGGTTCTTATTTTCAAGGTTTCCTTAATTTCACTGGAGGTGGCCTGCCTTGTTCCTGTGAACATAAGGTACAGATGCGTATACACTGCTCAGTTTCCTTGCATGGCTTAAAGTCAGCATTTTCTTAGCTGTGTGGTGGCACTGGATAGTAGAAGATTCTTCTTATCCACATGTCCTTTTCCAGGCCATAGCTGTCATAAAACCACCCTAGTAAAGAAAAGAGGATTTACAATAAGAAAAAATAACTAGGAGAAACAAAATTATTACTGAAAATAATCCAGAAAACCCAGGCTGTAAGAAAATACAGTTTGAACTTCACCAGCAAGCTCTTTGGGAAGAGTGATTAGCAGAATCTATCTGAAGCTAAGTGTGCCAAATGGAATTTCTTATAAAGATTTCAGCAGTTAATCAGAATTTCAGCCTAGACAAAACTTTTGTAAGCGTGTATTTTTAGCAGATCTGGGCCTTGTGTGAAAGCATGTAGATGAAATTATGGTATTAACATAAAGTAATTTGGAATGAGGCCATTTTGGAGCAAGGAATGGCACCTCTGTAGATGAGAGCTTCCATAAACCTTCCCAAAAAAGTAAAAATCCAAAACCTACATAGGTTTACTCTGAGGTTGGTTTCTTTGAGAAATACCTCTCAGAATGACATCAGACATGTATTGTTGCCAGGTCACTCAAAGCCCATTTATTCTTTAGAAATCCCATTCTATATCCACTTTCCTCTGCTTATTGTGTCGTTTTTTTTCCTGATGTAGAACAAAATGATGGCAGACATTCAGAGAGATTAAATTAGGGAAGCATACAGAAAAGTCCCATTTGATGTGTTGAATATAATGTGGAATAAACTCTCCTGTCTTTGCTGGGAACTCACTGTGATTTGGAAGACATAAGAAGTTTTGGGATTCAGTGTAGTTAAAATATGTATTATTGTTATCAACTGATGATTTTGTTGTTGTGTATTTTGGTATTTAACTGTCACAAATACTGGTAATGACTGCTATAGATTCAGGTGAGCGAATAAAACATGTTCTTTCCCAGTGTTGCAAGCACTGGAATAGGTTTAATAAGAGCTCCAGTATCTGTATTTCCATCTTACGCTGTCAAGTAAGTAAAGGTAACAGATATACTGCTCTTGAGATGAACCAGAAGGCAATCATGGAGTGTGGAAATTCCTCCAAGACAGCCAGTTTTTTTTCTCCATATTACAGCCTTTTTTGGAATGACTAACACACTGTTTATATTGGGGTGAGTGCAGAGATGTTGTATCTGTGTGTATGTGCGACAGGCATGCCACATCAGTCTTCCCAAAAGATAACCTGGAGGTGCTAGGGAACACGGAGCATGAGAATAAGAAGGTATTTGCAATTGCGTTAGCAGCACACAAAAGCAGTCACACCACATCTAGAGGTGGCTGTGCGGTCTGTGTGTGTTTGAGAGCTGATGTAGCTGTCACGCAGTTAACACACACCATCAGCCAGGCACGGTCTGTGAGTACAAGGGTGCCTTGAACATATCTGGCAGGTCAAATTGCATTGCTTGCTTCGTCAGATCAGACACTTTGCAGGGTGGAAGCATGGGTGCTTTCTCTGAGTGGCACTGCTGTAGCTCCCCTGTATGAAAGGTTGAAGGGCTGAAGGGTGAATCATTCAGCAGCTCCAGGTGGTCAGTGCCAGCAGTGCGAAGGCTCAACTCGGAAAAGTAATCACTTTTCAGAATCTTCCTAAACATTTTATCAGACTCAGGAAATGGCTAGAGTACTGGGTAAGCGTTAAAGCTTTCAGGTTAACTTTCTCCTTTATTGCTTTATAAAAGGCGCTGTGGCAAAGGAGGAGAATCCTGCCTGCTATCTTTTTGACGATAGGAGAGGTTGTAATAGCTAGGGGAAGTGGAAAAAGTTAGCTGAGGTGGACTGTAGCTTTCTCTGTTGCTCTCCAGTGTGCTTGTGGAAAGAAAATAATGAGAAACACCTGCAAAAGTGGGGGAAAGAATGGCAGAATAAGAAATGGAGCAGCTTCTGGCTCCAGCTCTCCCTTGCAATCTTGCTGTCAGAGGGGCCAGGCATGGCATGTTACCTGCATGGCCAGTCTGAAACCTAGTGCCTGCTGCCAGCATGATGCTTTGAGGCATTGCTTCTGATGGCCTTACTGGTCACAGCAGTTTTACAAAAGGTGTGGACCTGTACAGCTGAGCCAGGCCCTGGGGTGCCAGCTCGCGGAGTCCCTCCCATGCAAGATATGTTTGCATATGGAACAGCAGCACAGCATGTTTGTGGCTGGAAAAGTAGATAACAGGGATTTGGGGGAATCTGAAGTGGGAGAAACTGGTATGAGAGAGGCTGAAACAGGACAAGAGGTTTGAGAATACTGTCTCTGTGCTGGTTCAGTACCTCTCTCCGACTTTCTTCTTTCCCACTTGGCTCCCAGACTTGCATGTCCACCCTTAGAAGTGTCCTTCTTCCTCCCTTCCTGTGAGTCACATTCCTCTGTTGTCTCCAGCTACCAGCATCTCCAAGAGGAGAAAGCCTGAAGAGAGCATGTAACTGTGTTAAAAGTCTAATAACTTTGTAGTTTAGAGTATATACAGACCCCTTTAATAGTATAAGCCATCCTCCTCCCCTCGTTCACATTTGTAAAGGGATGCTGTGGACTACATCTTTCTTGCAAGAGCCCCTTTCCCTCTTTCCCCCTGCCAGCTGGTTTACACAGCCTTAGGGGCAAAGTTCATCTTCTATTTGGTGCTTTGATTCAGGAATTCAGTTTAAAAGGAGTGTTTTGTAATTAAAACTATTCAAAGGTTGCCCTGATTAATGGAAAGGAGGGAACTGTAGACAAAAAACCTCCAAGCATCCTTTTGTCTGCTGTTTCTCTTATTCTCTCTTAATCCCAGTGTGAGTAAATCATGTCATTGAACTAGAATGCTACCTTGCACATAATTTCTATGGCAATCTTTAATTGTTCTAGGCTGTAAACTGGGCTCCCACATTTTGCATATTGGCATTTGATGCAGCAATAGTTGCAAGCTTTTGTGATGTGAGAAATAAGTTGATCAAACATCTCCCTTCTGTCTAAAAGAGCAATTCAGTTGAATGGAAGCATTGCATAGAAACACTTTTCACACTGATGTTTTCCAAGGCCTGTTATCATGGCATTTTGAGACTGAAAGAATTGATTTTGCCTTCTGCTTCAGCTGTGATTATTGTCAAAACCACTACCTTCAAACTACTTTACATTTTCATTAAACAAAATAGTAGAACTTTTCTTTTTTTCAAGACAAAGCAAACTTTTATAATCTTAATTTCCTGTAGGACATAAATTTTAGGGTTTTATCAGCTCTGCTCATTAAGCTTTAAATGAAAGGACTTGTCAAGCTACAAAACCAGGTATTAACCCTTCCCCAAGTGTGTATCAGGAACAAGACGCCAGCTTCTGCTCCATGGTTGGGGTTTGAGTTCCATGTGAATTTGTTTACTGCGTGTGTGAAACCCACTTCTCCCTGCTGTGAATCTGCTGGTTGAGCTAAAACCAGTACTGAGCCACCTGTAGCTGGCTCTGGGACCTGGCAGGTAGGGACCGGATAGTAGTTCTAATATTCCTGAATGAAAGTGCGTAAATGCAGTTGCTTTGTGAACTCCTGGGAGTTGGAGACTCTTCCTTTTTATTCTCATGGAGCACAGTGCGTCCCGTTTTTGACTGGGGCTTGTGCCAATATAAGAATTGAAGTTTTGTAGTGGCCGAGG
This sequence comes from Elanus axillaris, assembly GCA_026212715.1. Lineage (NCBI taxonomy): Eukaryota > Metazoa > Chordata > Aves > Accipitriformes > Accipitridae > Elanus > Elanus axillaris. The sequence goes on from JANZLQ010000100.1 coordinate 5,129,213, forward strand.
TGGAAATGAGTTAAAATTACTACGCAAGAAAGCAAAGCAAGAATCCTATATTTGGAAAGAATTTATATTCTTTCCACAGCTGAATTTTGACATAAATGAAATACAGTTTTGTTTGAGCCAGTAAAGAAAAGCAACGTGACACCGTATTTCTCCATATATTTTCTACAATGTTATACATGAAACCTGCTGATTGTCATATTTGTTTCAAGCAGGGACATGCCACAGTTGCCTTACATTTTCTTGCAAACAATCAATTGCTACTGATGGCACTGCTAGTACTTCTAAAGCTATTATCATGTATTTAGACAAGCTCATTATCAACATTATGGATGTTAACACTCTGTAAGAGCTATCAACCTATACAGGGAACAAAGGGAAGTAGACAAGCACAGAGAAGCCGTTTTTATGGTGGGTGGTTTTAAAAAGCATTCATGCATATTACACTGCTTGCATGCAAGTCCTGAGCCAGAGGGTGATGGATCCACATGCTGAAGACTGGTTTTGCATATATTGAATAATTGCAGATAAGAAGAAAATAATCTGTCAAAGAAAATGGTTCACTGCAGTATCTTATCTCTTACCAGTTCTTGCTATTGAATTCTATCCAGGATTTTTTAACTGTCCTTAAGTTCATCATATAGGGTTCAACTTACGTAAAAAAAAAAAAAAATCTTTGTCAGCTGTCACTAAAAAGTGAGTAAGCATTGTATAGGGAAGTTTTTGCTGTTCAGCAACAGCAGAGCTACATATGCTTTAAAGCTCTCATGCAGCTAATGTGTAGCATAGAGCTGCAGCTGAAGGCTAAATGAAAAAGGCTTGAAGTCAGGGTTTTCCACCTCTGTAGGGGAATATCCATGTAGGCAGCAAGATGCAATCACCCAGACTTAACTGCAAAAACCATAGCTGGGTTGTGTGATCAGACATTCAGGTAGAGTATGGAAAAGAGAGCTCTATCCAGATGAGAAGTGCTTGGGATTTGGGGATGCATTTATTTAAATGTGTCCTAGTGTCAACTTTTCCACTTTTTATAAACACATCCCTTTTTCACTAGGGGTGAACTTGAGACATTGGGCTGTAGATTAGGTGTCTTTCTGAGTTCTTCAGCATTTTTTGAGTTCTATAAGAGACATTATTAGGAGACATCCAGCCCAAAATATCTAAAGCTAAGGGACTGATAACATTTCAGGTCTCTGCTTCAGTTCAGGGAGAAAATAAATTTACATCAGTTCCTCCAGGGAGTAATGTAGCCCCTTTTGCTTTTTGTAGAACCTCTCTTGCTCCCTGTCTGTTTTGCTATTAGTACATAAACCAGATATCATAATTTGAGCAGCCAATGTGGCTGAGGCATTTGGCTTGTGGAGGGGGCTTGCAGCCATTGGGAGTGTATGCTGGGACAGAGTAACTTTCCTCTTTCAACAGCCTGAAGCTAAGTATGAAGTCCTACACCTTTCATTGCATTTCACATAGAGCATGCTTAGGAGCTCATTGCTCAGGAGGGTTACGAGACCATCCTGCCAATGTAGCCTGGTGCTGTCTTGCAGCATAAACCCAACTCTGACTATCTATGCTACCTCTGTGTCAGCTCACGTCCCCATGCTGGAGGGGAACGAGCCAGCTTTCTCTCCAGGTTGGGTAACTTGGCACCTATCAAAGTCCTGCCTGGCCTTGGAGTTAATGAGCTATACTGGGAAGGCAGATGGCTTGAATCCAAGCTCATGTCCATGAATGTAAGTATAGATACAGCAAAAGTGGCCTAGTTGTAAAAGAAAGATCCCTGCTTCTGGCACCCCGATCGCCAGCACTTCTGGAGGAGCTCAAGTGCCCTGTGCAGAACTGCGGCAAGTCTAAGGGGACTCCCAGGGCTGGACTCGGCTCCTGGCAGAGCTAAGCAATCTAGCCTCTGGTTCCTTCAGTGGTGCTGGGCCTCTCCAACAAAGCTTAAAAATGTTTTGAAATCTGTTTGCTAAGTGACACAAAGATTCAAAGAGCCGTAACTCCAGTTTGGCACTTAATTGAAAAACTGAACTTAAAAAGGAGTTTTCCAAATCCTGCAGATCTTGTAGACTTTGTTCACATCTGCTTTTGCCTCCTTGCTTTATTTAATTTAGGGGCAACTGCAGCATTCAATTAAGCAAGACACCACTATGGGAATTCATTCAGTGCTGCCTCTTGATCTTCTAAACTACCGGCAGGCAAGTGAGATTTCCAGACTGGTGAAATCCGCAGTGAATGTTTTGAAAATCTCCATACGAGACAGAACAAGTGTGAATTTCAGGGAGCAAAACGGTCAGAATAAATATGCAGCTGTATAAACGCTTCTTTGAGGGCAATTTCACACTGCTGTAATTTCAGTTTTGCCTGGAATTATTCTAGAATGGCTTTCAACATCAAAAGCCTAGGAAAACACATGGTTATCTCTTTCAATGGGAAGCCTCCACCCTTCAAAAGGAGGTTGAGCCTTCAGTAATTTGATTCCAAATAAGCATGTAATTATTTATTTCAATATTAAACTCTTTCACAAAAGCACACTTCTCTCTGAGGAGGCCTGCAAATCTGTGCTTTAGCATCAGTGGCTTAGTGACGGTAGGACAACTATAACTTTCAAGTAACCCCATAGGTTTCAGCAGAACTGGTTTCTTAAATTATTCCTGCCTAAGCTAGGGCAGGTTTATGTGAGAAACTTAAGTGGTATCTCAAGTACTGTAGAAAGGATTTGTTTGCCTTAATGCAGACATTTGAAAACAGTGACAAAATCTTCATTGAAGAGATTTGTTTCCTTTCTGATTCAGAAGCAACTTAATTTGAGACATTTACGTGGTACCTGTGTAAAAGGAGGCAGAGTAAATGCCATGTTATCAAGCTGCAGCATTCGTATACGCTACCTGCAATGGAAGCAAAAAGTTGCCGCTTTTTTTTTTTTTTTTTTCTTATCCTTCACCAGTTTCACAACCACCTTCTGGGGGATCCATCACAGAAACTGCTATAGTGAAACACAGCCCGGGAGGCTCTGTTGAGCAGAGATTTATAGCAGTGTGTTCATGTTTTACTCGCCCTGTGCTGCACCCGGCTCCTGCTTGCCTGCATCTCAGGGGTACACCAAAAATAGCAGGCTGTTTTAAAAGCACAAGCTATGCCCCTTAGGATAAATTGCTTTTAAATCTGGGCAGATTCAATGTATTTCAAGTGTTTCATAACTGAGTATTGCATTTTTGCAGAAGCAGGAAAAAATATGAGGAAAATCTTTTAGAACTCATAAGTTGTTGCATTTTGATGCAGAGTAATACAGAGTTTAATATCTTGAGCAGATTTGCTTTTTCATCTGTGTGCTGTAATTGTATTTTAATTATGCTAATGAAAGCTTGCCATGCTTTTATTTTGTTTTTATCTATTAAAAAGACAGGCCAGGTTTTCAGCTGGTATAAAATGGTGCATGGTGGTTTGAACCACTGGAATACCTTGCCCACAGTGTGCTAGTTTAGGTAGTCGTTGCACTTCTGAATAGTTTTGAAAACTGTTTTAGAAAAAAGCTTGGGGGGAAAAAAAGGCTAAGTAAGGCTGGAAGGAGATAATGATCATCAGGATCCAATTAAAGAGAAGCTGGAGGGAGAGGCAAAACAAAAACAGAAGGGCAACCACTGTGACAAGCTCTCAATCTGTATGTACTGTCTGTACCTCTAAGCACATCCCAGCAGAAGCACCCACAGAACTTCCTCTGAAGTCTGGAGTCTGTGGTGCCAGGTAGGACTCAAAGCAAGAAATCTCATGTCTAGCTCATTACCAGAGAAATAGCAGCAACATAAGGTACCGTTAGAGAATTGTACTCGTAGGTGTCCCTGGGTTTGGCTATGGGCTTGCATTACGACTTCTGCTAAGTCTGTAATAGGGGATCATGGGCAGGAGGACAGAAAACCTGAAAATACTGCTGAGGAAGCGTGGGAATCCTGTCCAGACTCTTATCTGCTCCATCCGTCACAGATCTCTCACCAGTAGTTGCGTCTAGCTGCAGCTGCTGGGCCTGTTTTGGGTTTGCTTCACAGCTGTGAATTGTCTTTAGCAGCAAACAAGGTTGCAGCTTATGGAATTTTCAAGCATGTTGCATTGCTTGTTATGGTGGTGGCAGGAAGTTCATTAAATTAAAAACTTGAGATATTCAACACTGAGGGGAATACAATAGTGGAATTTTATCCCAGTGTATTCTGTCCTGAGTAGATTCCTCTGTCCTCAGATCCTCTGCTACACCTCTGATTTTGTGCTCATCGTTTCAGGGGGTTACTGTCAGGATCAGCCACTCGGAAGGATGCACAGGGTATCCAAGATGCAGGATAGATGTGTGAAAGCAGTCACTTCATTTGCCACAAATCCTACACCTTGCAAGGTAAACCCACGGGAAACTGCATGTCATGCAAGTGGGTTTGGGGAGCTGCAGTGGCACGGAGCTGGGTCACCCATGAAGCAAGAACCTCAGAAACCAAGTGTGATGTGAGGGGCAGTGGGGGAGTCTGGCCTTTACATACTGCTTGTAGTGTGGTGTAGGGTGTTCCGAGATAGGCACGTGGTCAGAAAGCAATCATTTTAGCCTCCTTTACTCAATTGAGCCCTTGATATTTCATTAAATGTTTCAGGTAATGCCCATGTCTTCTCTAAGCCAATATGGCCCGTTTTGATAAAATGGCTTTGTACGTGCCAGGCTGTGTTAACTGTTATTGCATGCAGAACGGCTGCTGATTTTGCCTGCCCAGTTGTTGCATGGTGGTGAAAAGGCTTGTAAAGTGCTTTTGATTACCCTGAATCTGAAAGAAGGCAAAATATATAAATTCCAATTTTACTTTTTTACACAAAAACCTTATTGAGCTAGAGGAGAATAAGAAACCATGCCTTTGCTTCATATGCACCAAAACCAGCTTCTCTGAAATCAATTCTTTCCTCCTTGGCTCTCACCATCCCTCAGGAAATCCCCCAATAAAATGCAATGTGGTTTCAATGTTGCACTGTAAGCAACTGACCTTTCCCCCCCAAAATAATGGCTTTAAACCCACTAAATGTGGCATTAAGACTGCTTGGCAATTCCTTTGGTGTTTATGCATTGTTCTGAAATGAGTCTAAACCTTGATTAATGTTACAACACTAAATAACAAATCTAAATATGTTTGGTTTACCTTAACTTTTACATTTACGAATGTTAAGGGATTTAAATCCTTAAGGGACTTAAAAGAATGAACAGGTAGAATGTACACTTGGGGGTAAAAAAAGCCATTTTACTCAGTTATTCTGGGCTTTCTCTAAAAGCTCTTGCTGCATCATCTGAAGTTAGATGAGGAGATGACAATGCATCTTTCTCCTCCCTGCCCTCTCTCATCTGCTCAGTGGGAGTTCTAGACAAAACCTGTGAACAGGTATTGTATTTAATTCATGAAAGACAACCCAGCAATCCACAACTTGACTTCTTTGCAGGAATCAACTGGGGCTTCTTCCTCTGTCCCCTCCCTCTACGTGTAGAAAAAGTAACTTACTCCCAACTTTTTCCTGTTTTGAACAAGGAAACTGCCATTTAGCTTATAAAATTCCTCAGTTGACTGAAGTGTTTACAGCCTAATTGCTTGAAAAATTTGAAGAAGCAGTTCAGCTGTGGATGGGGCAGGGTGCTTCTCTCAGAGTTGAATTAAACCATTTGTACTAGATGGAGCCAGCAGCCCCCAGCAGTTCAGTGAGCAGGGAAAGGGGGTTCCTTAGGCAATGTCGGTACTGAAGCATACTGAAGGCTGGCTGCCCTGTACAGGAACTGAGCAATTAGAGTGGAGTTCATCACTGACAGTAAAACAGCATTTTCAGTGTTTTTATTTTTCCCTTTCACTGAGGGAGATTCACAACATGTAACATTTCTAGGAGATCTGATATTGAAGTCTTTGTGCTTCTTGTTATTGTTGATAGACCTCTTTAAGAGGGGGTTTGGTGAAGGCATCTGAAGTTGCAGGGAGGTGCTAGAAGGGAAACTGGGTGTAAGGAAAGAAAGGAGAATACAGCTGAGGGGTTAGATGGTTTCTCGGAGCAGGGAGTAGGCTTTGAAGGGGGTTGAGCGTAAGCCATCCAGCAGGTGGACTGGTGTCCTCACAGTAAGACACAGGACAACAGAGAGGACTTCAGGAATCTCATCCCAAGACTATGCTGCGGGCACTGGTTCCTTCATGTGTTCGAAGCCTTCAGAAGAGATGAGGATAAGCATATAGGTCATGGCATCCATAGGAAGTGCTGCTGAAGGACTCTGTTCTGCAAAATGGATGCTGGTGTTCAAGAGATGATGTGGTACAAAACTGGGTACCCTCGTAGGAGAGAGAGGGGGCAATGGCAGGAGGGAAAGCATTAGACAGTGAGTGATGGAAACACCAGCAAGGGATGTTCTCGATGGCCATCCAAAAGTCATGTTGCCATCATACTAAATAATGGTGTATTTTTGTGCACTGATAAATACTATTATTTATCTACTGTATTTATCAACTGTACTTGCTGCAGTGATTTATTTGTTACAAGTAGTATCAATGACCTGTCTTTCATAATTAAGTTGACTTGCTCTTCAGTGCCCTTGGGAAGTGTTACTCAAAATAATGCAACTTAAAATGGCATATCTCGATCTCTGGGGCTGAAAATTTAACTGTTAATACTCTCCCAGTGATCTTCTCAAATCTTTTCCAGAAGCAATGGTGACTGGAGGTAATATGCTGTGTGAAGAAATGCCAGCGTGTTGGTTTGGAATAGCTCTGCATTTAGGGTCCCTGGGCATAGCCATACAGCAAGTTTTTTTTCTTCTTTTTCCAGCCAAAAGTTGCAGCAGATTGTTAGAGAAAATAATGACAGGGTAGTAAAATCCTAGCAAAGTAATTGGTGAGGGATAGCTTGTCGTTAACAAATAATGTTGTAGTATATAGATACAAACCTCCTCATGTACAGCGGGGAGAAATAAAAAGTACGGCACAAAGTAAAAAGGATCATTAATTGAGTGAGAAAAACAAAAGTGTTCACAAATGCTGCAGGGGAAGGAAAGAAGAGAAGGTTAAGTAAAAGAAAATAATTACATGAGAAATCTACAGAAATAGATAGTTTTGGATTGCTTCAGATCAGTCCTGGATCAGGTTGTCTGAAGAAAGCCCAATCCCTTACTGAGAGAAACATCAAAATAGAGCTGTTCCCAACATCCCCCTGAAGAGAAAAGATGTGTTTTTCATCAAGCTGCTGGTCTAGTACGCAGAGGAGTTGAACTCAGTTTCCCACCTCTTAAAATTTCCCAGGTCACCTTGGGCAAAGCCTGAATTCCTCTTGTCTCAGGGTTTAACGAGAAGCCACCTTGCAGAAAGAGCTATAAGCTGATCAACAGTGAGGAAATTTTTCAGGTGTATGTTTTTGCTAAAAAGTTGCTCTGTCATCAGAACCCAGACTTTTAATGGGAATGTACTCATTTGAATTAAACCTATGGTAAGGCTTGTTTGGGGGTTCAGGGTAGACACTCTGGGCAAAATGAGAGACCTCAGCCAGAATAGCCACGGCCTTCTCCGAGCTGTGAGGAGCTGGTGACTCTCACGTTTCAGTCTCACTCAAGGGTATGATGAGCTTTTCCAACACTGGTTTAGTCGTCTGAGCCAAGGCACCTCTCTTGCCCAGTGAGCACAGCACGGTGGCGAGTGGGGCCGTGAGCCTTGGCCTCCCCAGGTGCTGGCACTCTCTGGGCTGGTAGAGTCTGTACATTGCTGGTCTTGATTTTCTTCCTCTGCCAGACCTATTAACTGAACAGTGATCAGTCCAGCTACTAATTAGGAGCCGATTGTTTGGGTAAGTTAGGTGGTGACAGCAAAGGCAGCAGAACTCATCTGAAGGCTTGTTCCCATTGAGAGGAGAGCTGCGTCTTGCCCTTTGCCCTGTACCTCTCCGCTCTTCTCCCTCTCTTTTCCCCTGCCTTGCAGTGGCCCAGGCCTCCCACTGCCCCCTGCCGCGAGCCAGTTCAATGCAATGTCAGAAAATTATCTGCCCCCCACCCCCTTTTGCCTGATTGCTGTTTTCCATCATGTTAGTACATTCTGGCAGGGCTTTGCTGGGAGCTAGAGCAAGCAGAAGGTAGCAGCAGCAGTGATCAGGCAAGAGGAGGGAGATTGGGGAGGAGGGGGCATCCTTTTTGGCAGCAGAGCCGATACATCATCTCATCATGTCCTGTGGAGCCATACTCTGCCGATCACCCAATTAAATGGTTATACTAGGAAGGGCGTGGATAAAAGGCAGAAGAATAACACTGGCAGCCAGAGAAAAATAAGATAAAATAATGTCCTGGAGGCAGTCCAGTTCTGTGCTGTACAGACTTCATGCTTTGCAACCCTGGCATCACCTTCTCAGTGCATGAATAATGAATTGCTTGCCATTTTGACAGTTTGTCCCAGATTTGGCTCACCTCACGGTAGCTAACTAAAAGTCAAACCTCTAATGCCAAGGTTGTTCTCTTGGCTCCCTTTCGAGATGGAAAAAAGGGGCAGGCACCCCCGGAAAGTGATTTATGCAGCCTGGTTGGAGATGTGGTTTGTCACTGTCTGGAGGTGCCAGAGCATCCCAGCTGAGTGCAGGAGGAGCCTGGACCATTGCCCTTGTTCAGGGGGAAGGCGCCTCTGATTTAATGCAGTCCTGTATGTAGCTTTGGTTCATCATTAACTGGGCTTTCTTGCTTGGAGAGATACCGTGCCAGGCACGCTGCTTGTCTTCGTCTGCAATCCCTGATGAAGGCTGCAGTGCCTCCCCTGTTCCCATGGAGGAGTAGGGCTTCTGCCCCAGGGTGCCGAGTTGTTCAGAAGCTCAAGCGTCTCTCTTGGCAAATGCGAGTAGTCCTCCTGCATGGGCCTGAATGTAGTTGGACGAGTCATGCCTTGGGGAGTGATGGTGGGTAAGCACTTGGTGTTATTCTGGATGCTCCAAGGAGTGTCTGTGTCACGAATTCCACCTTTATGTGGGTGTCTCAGCAGCCCTAGGGCATAAAACCCAGCCCTCGACACCTGTGCTTAGGCTGGGTAGGCACCTTGCGTGACTCCTCTGATGGATGGGTTTTACTCAGTTGCAGTCTCATGAAATGAATCGCCTCCCCTCGCTGTATTTTTTTGGCATGCGCTAGCAGGGGTAGCGATGGCGCTTCTCCATCTGTGCGGCAGGGCTTTTCTGACAGTGCTGGTATTTTCTGGTTTGGGACACTGCCTACTTCCCTGATGTGTCCTCAAAAGGGAGGATGCTCTGGGGCCTGGTGTGTCCCGCTGGGTAGAGCAAGGAGTGTGTGTGCCCACAGCCTCAGCACAGACAGCTGCCCTCCTCTTAGGGGCCAGTGGTGTCTGTGATGAACACAAGCGGCCTGGAGATTGGGGCCCGTCTGAATGGATTGCGTTTGGTGAGCAAAAAATTAAAACTTGGGTTATGATTTTTTCTTCCATGCCATTTGAAATTGCAAATGTACTTTTCTGTGATGATTATTTTAGGATAGACCCTCTGCTCCTGGGATCTCCTAATTATCTGAGTATGTTTTATCCAAATCCATCCCCAGGATGGCTGGTGCAAGCATTCTCAACAGAAGAGATAATGAGAATGTAAATGGGGAGGCGAAATACCTACATGAGAAATGCAGATGCAGTTGAGTTCTCAAGAGTATCTGAGGTTGTATATTTATTCTGCCATGTGAGCAATGACTTGATCTGCTATAGGGCTGAGTCCTAAAATAAAATACGTTATCAGAATACTCTAAAAGCTTAGTGTTGGTAACACACATATAAGTTCCTGTGAGTGGGAAGTATTGCCAAATGTAAAGGGCAGGGAGAGGGCCCGCAAACCAAAAGAATATGGATTAAATCAGGAACTTGAAAGAAAAACAAAACAAACCTTTGGTTACAGGACAGTGCATTTTCTAAGATATCCTATAAGAAACAATTCTACTGGGCCATGATTTGAAGATATATCCATTTAAATACCAATTAAATTTGTTCAAACTTTTTATTTTGGCAGTGGATACGATAATAAAATGTCTTTAGAGTTTAAATGATATTTAAAATTTAATTGTGTAGAAGACTTGCTGTACAACGAATGGTAAATAGTCTTAGTCCGTACCAGGCTTCTCATTATCAAGGCTGCAAGCTATTTAGAAACTGAGTCTTTCCTTCTCAGATTATTTCCCTAAGAACCAAAGAGTGAACCTAGCAGAGGTTGTTAAAGGAAAACAGAAAATTACCAAGAAGGTATTAGTACACTTGACGTAAGTAAACAATTGGGTTTTTATTTTGAGGATATAATATTCCTGATTGAATTATCAGTAGCTTCAGATATTCAGGCCTTTCATATGTATATTCGCATGTGTCATTCTGTTGTTGCAGATAAAGAAGCATGGAGTTCTTTGCATATATAATAACATTATTATCAGTTCTGTGATAAGGCCAAATGAAAGTGCATTCTTTATTTCCTCTTGATACAGTTTGGCAGCCAAAACATCCTTTGGTTTAGCAAACCTGAAAATAGTTTCCTGCAATTTTGTGCAAAAGACGAAGGAGATACGAAGTTTGAAGGATAAAGTGAGCTTCCTGGTGTGGGAAAGGCTAGCAGAACACCCAGGTCCAGCTGTGGAATGGAGGAAAAAGAGGACTGTGTTGGCAAGTGTTGGCAATTGGTGCTCAAATTCAAGCAGAAAGCATCATCTACATGTGCTTGCTAAGTACTGTGCTGGTACAGAGCCCTTTTAAGGATTCATCTGAAATGTCCTTGCACGGCACTATAGAAATCTTGATGTGAAAAAGCAGCCAGATTTTCCAGTGTTTGATGCCTTATCATTAATAGGTGTGATAAAGCTCAGGATCTTTAGGATTCAGACTGGGTGCAGATACCACTGATAACACTCTGCCAGCTTAGAAAAACAATCTGTTCCCGTACAAGAAGCCAGGTATTAACAGGACCATTAACAGACAAAACACTATTTTCACTACCTGTAAGACACTAGTAAAGATGTCAAAATCCCTGTTAATCCTTCTGCCCCTACTTTTGGCTGTACTACAACTTCCTCGGGCCCCCTTACTTTTACCCTGGTTTAGATAAAGATTTAGATTTATGGAAAATCCAGCTTCAGATGGTGTCCTGCTAACATATAAGAGTTTAGTGCTGTAACAGTGAGATTTTTCTAGCTTCTATTTCCTCTGTGGATGATGACTAGATGGCTTGCAAAACTCACTGTGCTTAGAGGGAAATGTCAGTAATGAAGCCTTTATTCCTGGCTTATTCTGTGTGCCACCGCAAGTTGAGCGTGTTGCTGGTGGCCTCTCAGCAGATAGGCAAACATACTCACCCAGACAGTATCTGTCTCCAGTGCTAAGGGAAGTAGTGTTCAGTGAAGGGAATAAGTTTGTTTGGTTTTGGTTTTTTTGTTTGTTTGGTTGGGTTTTTTTGCATTTGAGCCTGTGGTAAAAAATCTGGAAATGCAATGATCAGATTGGGCAATGATCAAGCTTAAAATCTTAAGCAGTGAAATTAGATGCTGGAAACAGGGAGAAGTAGACTGAGCCAAGGAGCAATGATACTTAAATTAAGCAGATATTGATTTTGTGGAGGTGAACATCAAGTTTTATTGATCTGAGAGATAAATATTCTCATGTGTTCCGTAACTCTGTGCTGTTGTTCTTCCTCTGGAACAGTTTTCCTTCTTTTCCCTTGGCCCTTCCCAGAAAATAATATCTTAGCCTTAGCTGCTCTAAGCTCCTGCTGTTTTTGCAAAGCCAGCATTGTTTTCTAGCTAGCTGTTGTAAACATCTGAGACAGAAAAAATGGCTGTGACTTTATAAATCAATAAAACCCTATACCCAACAGCTATTAACAAACTAAAAAGGTGCTTGGAAATCCAAACAGCCTCTTATAAAATAATAACAAAAGGCTCTGCAGCACAATCAAGTTCTTGGCTCCTCTTACACAAAAAATCTTTCACAAAAAAAAGGAGAAATCGCATTTTAAGACAGTGATGATTTTTAATTCTTAGCGAAAAAGTTACTACTTCATTCCTAATGCTAGTGTTTAAAACCATCACTGTGATACTTTTCATTGAAATGATCCTTTATTGCATTTATGTAAATACTAGTTTACAAGGACACAAACTTTGCAATTAATGGGGAAGTGAATATTTGGAGGGAAGGAGCAGAGTAGATAATGTAGAACAGATAAAATAATGAAATAATTACTTTTGACCTATACGGGTGGATATACCTCTGTGCTAATGTAATGAAAATTCAAACGTTTCCAACTTCAAAAAGCAGTTATGTGATTGCAGCATGTTTATCTGGGCAAGTATAGGCTATATTTGAGGGAAGAGGACTTTTACTATGGATCTTGTATGTAATTTCAGTTGAATTATTTCGAAATGTACAACATTCTGAAATAGTTTTCAGGATTTTGAAGTGCTTATGGTTCTGCATGCTGCATGTGGAAGACTGTCCAAGAAGGCAAATTAGTGAGGATCATATGGTAACACAGAAAGAAGAAGGAAGAGACAAATGGCTACAAATTCCTCCAGGCAAATTCTTGCCTTCTGAAGCACCAGATCATTTTGTTTCCTACCGAGTATACCTTCACATTGGCTTTTAAGCAATCATGAAATCTGGAGGCAGTGAGATGTACCGACTAACTCTGTGGATCAGATGGAACTTACTGCTGTTACCCAGTGTTCTCTCTGACCCTTGAGTGTCTGAAATTGTCAGGTTAGGCAGGTAATAAGAAACAGAAGTGGACTTTAGACCTGCATTACGATTATTTTCAGAGATTTCACATTGGCCTGGTTATTAAATTGTTTATTGGCTTATTTCGCTATAGGAAAGTGTAGAAAAATGGCCCAAATGGAAAAGAGTAGTTCATAGCAAGCTCCCAGTCAGCAGAAACTTTACTGTTGGAAGAATGATTTTGGGTTCATTGGTTTTTGAGCTTGAAGGACAAGTTTTGAGTAGAAAGCCCAGAACAACAAAATAACTCAAATGTGGAGTAAAAGAGCCCACTACCAAGAGAAATGGAATAGTGGTTTTGGCAAGAGCATGAGATGGAATGACCCAGAGGAGTGCTGGGAGAAGTTCAGTCCATCTAGGGAGCAAATAGAGAATAGGTGTATTTTCTTAATGGCTGGCTGTAGCCATAAGTAGCCATCTGTATAGACTGTTCATTTTTGAAATTTCTCTTTCTAAAAAACACCCCCACAAACCAAAAAAACCCAACCCAAACAACTAAAAAAATAATTTGTTAATGTTTAAAATAAACAACCAGGACCAGACTGCTGTCCCTTGACTCCAAGGTCTCCTTTTTAGTGAGTGGGGGCAGTGAGAGACCCCGCAGGGCTCCTCCAGGCTGGAACGCAGCTCTGCAAGAGACTCCTGAGCTAGTTCTGGACTTACTCCCTTCTGGCCTCATTTTACTATTTCAAGCACTTTATTTGTCAGTTCAGGTCTGGTTTTGTTAGGTGATACCAGAGCTAAAATCTCTTATGATGCATGTTATATGACCCATTAGGACTAATCACTCAGAAATTGCACCTGCTTGTTCTTTAAGAAGTGGCATCTTCTGCTCAAATCTCTGGCCCGGTGATTGTTCAGGAAGAGAAATTTTGACAGAAGTAAACAATCAGCTTTCAAATCTTGTGTCAGATTTCCTTCATGACTTTCTCATCAGAACCCCCCCAATTACTAATTGCTGCTTATCGGCACTATAGTCATCCATGGCATGAAAGCCCCAGAACAGCTTTTTTTTTTTAACGTCTTTTTGTCCACAATGTTTTCTTTGTGTGGGGGAAGACATCTGCCTTGCTCTGTTTTCCCAGAGAGCATCCAGTCTGGTTCCTGTGTTCACCACTTGCAGTTTCTGTGGTAATTATTGTTTAGGAGGGATGATGTGCTGCTATATGTATTCTTGTGGAAAAGCTTTTTTTTTTTTTTCAGAAAATACTATTCAAGCAAAGGGAAGGAATCCTGTTTTAAAATCCACTGACATTTTCCATGCAGTTTTTCTGTTTGATTGGCGTATTTAATGTCCCTAGAAATCATAGCCTTGGCTTTGTAAACGAGAAGGCTGCATTAGCATAAGTGACCTAACAAATCAGGGGCTGAGGAATGTGTCAGGCTTACAATAAATATGGTAAAAAGAGCTACAGTTTTAGAAGAATCATGATGTCCTAAACCAACTAAATTCCTGAAAGAAATGGGCACCCCTGAGCATGGTCACAGTGATGAGCTGGAAGTAATTCCCGTCACCTTCTGCTTAAAATTCCTTTGCCTGAGGTAAGAGGGGATGACTTCTTTGTGTCTAGCAGAACAGTACCAACGTTTTTCTTATCACCAGGTACTACTAGTGCATTTTTCCTTTAGACTTCATAAAAATAGTCCTGAAAGTAAAATTTTTTTTCCTTTCAAAAGGATTCAAATTCTGGGAGAGAGATATCTTAACTTCTAAAAAAAAATCAGGGATTTTCTCCCTCTTCTCTTGCATCCACTTAAGATTTCACCTGCTGAAAAACATGCTTTCACTACGAACACACGTGGCAGTGCCGAAGGGAGTGCTGCGCTTCTGCAGCTTCTCTCCTGAGGGTGTGGGATGAAACCAGGGCAGGTTGAAAGTTACTGGCAGTGATGAGTGGCAGAAATGTTTCTTTTTGCTTCCTGAAGAATGTGTGGTGATAACTTGAGATCCTTAATGCAGGTAGGATTTCTCTCCTTACTGAAACTTGTGTGTGTATGTGCGCATGCACAATTGCCTTGAGAAGCGGAAAACAGGAGGCATGCCTGGCACAGAAGCTGTAGAGATGTGGCCTGAAGAGCACACAATTGTCACCCCTCTTCCCTTCTCCTGACTTTGTCCTTGCTAGATATTTTCTCTGTTCTTACAGCTTTCTACTTTCTATGGAGGCAAACACAGGGCTTTACCCCAGGTGGCTTCGCAGGAGAGCTGTGTGGGGAGAGAAAGACTGAGGGAACAGTTAGGGTAATCTCAAAAATCAAAGGATTAATGTTAATTCATGATGGCTGGGGATTGATACTTGTAATGTTCAGAAAACATAGGTGCTCCCAGCAAATTTATTTCATTGTTTATTTTACTGGTCTCATTCTTCAGCTATCTAAATCTCCCTTGTTTTAACAGGGACATGGCTTTTCCCACACCTCCCTTCTTCCTCCTTTCAGCACCCTTACTGATAGAAAAGGGAGTTATAATATGGACAGAAAGTGAAAATGTTCTGGAGGAAGATGTGCCTAAACAAAGTATCAGCCCAGGGAAAAAACAGTAAGATGTGTATAGATGTGGATCTCAAGGAAAGACAAAATAGCAGACTATTATGAGTAGACTATTGTTGAGAATAATAGGAGTTTCTCAGCAAATCAGTCGACATTTCTAAGTCATTAATTAGTGATTAAGTCATTATTTTAAAGGAAAATTGAATTGGTTTCTTTGCAATGTAGTAAAATGATGAAATACTTTTAAATTAGGCATTAATGTTACAAAGGTAGCACTGGTTTTGACCGTTGCCTTGGAATCTTAGATATTAGATTCTTCCTTTTTTTTTCATAAACTGCTAGGTTGCATGTCAGATACAATTTTGGCTCTGTTTTGATGTAGAACACCACAGATGCTTTGAATACACAGTCATAAGTAGAAACATGGAAGTAAGGGAAGGACTCATTCATAACTTGATATCATGAGGGAATACCTTGTGTTAGTAAGTCAAATGAGATTTGACTCATGAAAACTGCTGGTGTAAATTAATTCAGAAAATTCAAATAAAACCTGACTTTGAAAGTTTCAGGTATCACATTTATTTCTCACATCCTCCTGTTATTATTCATAATGTCATACCATCCTGAGGCCAGGAAAAACAAACTCCAAAACAGAAATTCTTCCCTAGTTTCTGGTCCCTCCAGAGCAATAGGAATCTTTAAAAAAAAAAAAAACCAACCCTATTCCTATGAGGATTTGAATACATTTTGCAGACATAAAAATAGTAAGGTATTTCGAAAAAGGATTCAGTGAGCGTCTAGCCTAGCCAACCAACCAACCTTCTGAATAACAGCTCTATTGTGATTGATCTCTGTGAGACTTTTATCACAGTACGGACGTAATAATACTTATTTCAGGAAATGTTTCTGTTTGTAATTATTCTAGCTCCTTAAGAGATCCCAGCGAACTCTGCAAGTTAGGATATTATTGGAGGGAAAGGACCCTGTGGCTGCACAGCATGTTGTGAGTTCTAATGTGTTTTATCAACATTTGCATAAACACCACCCACAGCCAAAATCAATGTCTGTATTTGTAAACAGTGATCTACCTCCATCCCAAGTTAATTGCTTTATATAAGGAATAGGCCCTGTAATGATTTTTTTTTTCCCAAGTCAATTGGACCAGTCGTGTTTGTAAACTAGTTTTGCTATTGGTTTTATTGACTGTTCTCTCCTATGGCAAGTTTCTTTGTGTGCTTATCTATTAAAACTAGCCAGTGAACTTGGAGGGTGAGGATATGCCCATGCACCATGTTTTCTTCCTGTTGTGCCCCCCACCTCCCCCTTTGACCTTACCATTCCACTTCTGTCTTCCTTTTTCTCTGCAGCGACTCCTTAGTTCAGCTCTTTTGCCTTCTCTCTGCATCCCTGCTGATGAAGTTGGAGGTGAGAGCAGTCTGTGCACCTGGATTTACTGGCTGCATCTGTATTTAGTGTCACTGGAGAGCTCTATCGCAATGGCTGTGCCTGGCGTTGGCTCAGCAGTTCCATCTCTTTCAAGAGTACAGAGACAGAATTGTATTTTTTCTGCTTTGTATCACAACTCTCACGGTTACAGACAACAAAAAGGAAAAGGAAATTATTGTGTTATTTGTCTAGAAAAAGTGGCTAAGCTAAATCTTCTCTGTACCCTTGTACTGACAAAATTTCATGATATCTGCCTTGAAATTAGGATGAGTGTGAATACACGCTTGAATTTTAGTGTATTGTTTGATATTCTGCCACAGAAATGATATTTTGGAGCTACCAAGTCTCCAACATGCAGTTATTTCTTATATTGTAGTAGTTTTCAGCTGAACATCTTAGAAAGAACAAACTCTATTTGAAGCTAATGGCTCTTTTTATCACTAAGTCACATATAGCTGAACATTAAGTGCTTGGATAAGACCACATGGCTCACAGATCTTTTCTTACAAATTGAAGAAATAAAGAACAATCTCATATCTCATTCTTTGAACCTAAGAGAGCTAGTAAGTTGAAAACTCTTGTACCATACCTTTTTGTTTTTAAATGTTTTAAGCCGCTATTTCTCTTGTGTGCATCTTTTTCTGAGGGAAATGCTCTCTGAGATGCTGCAGTGCTAATCGTCATCATGCAGTCTATCCAAGATGATTTCTTGTGCTTAAAGATAATGTTGTAAGTCCAAGTTAAATGAATCAGAGTTAAGGTGAAGTCAGGCATTAAACTGTGCTATCGTGTCCTCACTATGGTGCAAAACTAAATATATGCACTGCAGTCTTTATATTGCTTTTAGAATACTGACATATATAAGAAACATAACAATTAAAAACAGAGTAATGTATAAGGTGCAATGAATTTGCAACATTGTTACAGCCTGGAAGAAAGCAGAGTTGATCTTTTTGGAACACTGAAATCTGTTTTACCTGAGGATTATAAAAGGGCTAGGCTTAGCTTTCCTTTTAATATCAGTGAAGTACAGTTCAGACATAGTTTTTAAGCCTCTTACGTTTTCATGGTGGGAATATTTGAGATTTTCTCATTCTTGAATGCGTGTGAATCTAGTGTCAGTCAAATCTCCACTGATATCAAAGGCAAAATGTTTCAGATCTGCAAACATTAATCATTAACAATGTTTACTCATTTGAAAAAGGTCTTTTGAATATTTTAATCCAGCCTTACTATTAAAGATTGCTACCAGCTCCAGCTAGTATATATTTCTGTACAGCTCCTTTTATGAAGAGAAGAGAGAAAGAACTTTTTAGAACTTTAGGTGACCTAAAGGTAAGGTTTTCTCAGTTTGAATTTTCTGAACAGAGGGAACTTGGTGGCTTTCTAACATACAGTTGCTTGCTGTTGTGAAGCCAAATTCAGAGGCATCTGACTATAGTCAGACTATAGGAGTTCATTAACAACAGGATTTGTTATCTACTGAAAATAAGTAGATCCTACAAGTTTTTTTTTTATTGGTACGTGAACTTTGGAATCAGAATAGAAAATTAAACCACAAACTACATGCCTCACTGAACCCTCTGACAATTGGTGTTGAATTGGGCCTCCTTTTGGGCTAGTTCTTAAATTCTTTTTGTTCTTGGCTCTGTTAGGAAGAAAAGGATTTTCCTTTCTCTTGAAGTGATTCCCACTGCCTGTTTTCATACTCTAATTCCTGCCTTGCAGTAAGTTTGTGTAAGTTGATTGATTCTGTTTCATTGCCAGTGAACACACTGGCTACCAGGAGAAGACTTTTTATACCGCGTTTCCAGGCATCCCTTGTCGGAGCTGTATTTGGGCAGTGAAGCTGGTATACTGAGGAGCTTAAGAAAAGCACAGGGAAGAGACACTGATGTTCGGTCAACTGGCTTAAAAGTGACAGAAAATATTAGCAGAGGAGAAAGTGTGAAAAGGTATCATGTAGGGTTTAATGGGTATAACTGTTTACTGTGTGTAAGCATAGCTTAATGAACATACCTGAAAAAAATTCCATTTTGTGTGCAAGTTAAGGAGCCATGCGCTTTAAAATATTAGTTAAAGTTATCAATTAGCGTGCTTAGATGGGAAGCATTTATTTATTATTCATAAAATAACACATAAATTATTCTTGGGTGACACTGGCAAATCTCTTTGAATCCGAGAGAGGTATTTCCAGTGAGTAATTCCACCTACATAGGAATCAAAGGTACGTGACTTTCTGGATGCTCCTGTACCTCTTCACTGACAATTGAGAAAACCAGTTAGAGCCACGTATTTTGGCTCATTTTTGCACGGTGAAAATTAGGGGAGGTGAGACCTGTCACTTCCATGATGCAGATCCTTATATACTTTTAAACTACCAAACAGATTTTTAAAGTGGGGATTGAGTTCAAACTACTTATATCGGTGTTAAAACGTCTCTCTTGACAAACTTGGATATCTAGTTAAGAAGCCTGCTGCCTGCTTGGGTTTTGAGTTAAGCAGCCTTACATTTTAGAATTCTTTGCGGTTTTCCTGTGCTCAGTTTCAAGTTTTTATGGCTTCTTGCTTTCAACTTCTGACTGTTCCCCTCATTTCTTGATGATGGAGTTGCACCACATCATTAACTGTAAGATGTATCGTTGTAAATGTTCAAAGAATGATGGATTTTATTACGCTGGCAACACAGCCATGTTGGGAAGGCTGTCTTTAATATGTTATTGATGCTCTAAACGATTATTTTTAATAGCATTGTGCACTGGGAGAAGAATACAGTGGAATGGAAGCATAGGTGAAAATGTTTTCTGGAGCAATAATCCAGTAGGAAGTCAGACTCTCTGAAGTGTCTCTGGTTGAGCATGTGCACTCTCTTGCTTTGAGCCATTAGCTATGGAGGAATGATTTACTGCTGGAAACGGAGGATAATTTGGCAACTGTTAATTAATTCCCGTATCTGAAGAAATCACGTGGCTAGAACTTGACATGGTAAATGTTTGTTGTTTTGTCAGATGTACCTAAATGAATTCCCTGTGGCAGTCAGGCATCGGGCATTGTAGGTACATGGATTTGTTTGAAGTGGTTCATGCATTGTTTCCTCCTTTGCACAGATTTTTGGTTTGTTTTATTGTTGGTTCCCACACCCCCAAAACTGAAAAATTAGTGTCCCTTCCAACTTACAGACTCTCTAGGCAATTCCAAATCTAAAGTTGCATTATGCCACCATATATCTAAGCTTGATCTCCTAGGAACAAAGAGTTTTCTTTCCAATTTTCAGTTCTCATAAAAACTAATTTCCAAACACTTTTCTTGCCAGCATGAAAGTTCAAGTGGGTCTGGCCTGTCCCCAGGGGTGAGCACACATGATGTGCTACTTCCACAGGGAGATCTCGAAGCTTGGGGGAGGACTGTAGGGGAGCCAGGTAACACCCTGGGTCTGGCCAGTGAAAATAGCATAAGAGACATGCTGATTTTTTTTTTTTTTATTTTAGTTCCCAAATTAAAGCTTCTGCAGTTTTACTTAGTTCACCTCTTGAAAGTAAAAACAGGGTAGAACATTGTTATTTACATGCACGTATTTGTAAATATGGACAAAGAAACTGCAGCCTGACATTACCCAGAGGAAATGAATCTGTTTCTCTCTTGTTTTGTGTTTTTTAAAGAGGAATTCGGTGCTCTGCCTTGAGCTTTTCTCTTCAGAGGAGATGCCTCCCGAAGGGCGGATAGCTGTCTAAGGCTCTGTGTCTGTACATGAAAAGCAAAGGGAATGGGATATCACAGCCTCTGTTGCTTGAGCTAAAAAGAAAAAAAATCCAGCAAATTTCAGCAGTAAGAGTGCTTGCAAGCTCTGTTGTTGGCCAGCCAGCTGGATTAAAAAGGGGGCAGGAGGGCCAGGCTGGGTAATTTCACAGGCTCAGATTTGATTGTATCTTCTAGCTGGCAAATTTAAAAGGCTAATGCATTACACAGATTTTTTTTTTTTTTTTAGCATATGTTCTGATCTGATCCTGGTAAAGGCAACAGGATAACTTGCCTTAATATTAATGCCAGGATTTTGCCCTGTGCATTCCCACTCTTCTGTGGCGCTGGCACAGGTCCTGAGATTGCAAAACATCTCTGGAAATGTGATGCTTAAAGAAGTCATGAATTCTAATAAGTCCTAAAAATGCATAAGATGGTGAATTCATGAAAGAACATGGTAAAACAAGCAGATGAATGTCACTGTTAATGTTGCTTTTCTGTAACAATCGGCAAAGCAAATGGCTGCTGTTAGCACAGGGTTCGAGTATTCAGCTCAAGTTCAGGATATGTTTTCTTCAGGCTTTTTGCCTTTGTTTATAGGGCTGCCTTATGATTACACCATGACTCTTCACAAAGTTTAAGTGTAAAACTGTATTGCTTCCCCCACCTGCTCTCCATCACAGCATATACTTGTGCCAGCTCCTCCTCCAGACTGGGAGGTGTCAGCACTGCTCCCTGGTCACATCCCACCTTTCTCCATTAGTATTAATGGCTTGTTCAAGTCTGAGGATTTTTCCTCCCTTGGTACAGATCAAGGACTTAGCACAGAACTGACTAGACTTCCAAAATAAAAAGTATTTTCTCTAGTGGTCACACGTACTGTCAGGTGAAGGGCTAATTTTGCATTTATAAATCCTACCATTCAGTTGTAAATCTGCTGCGATCCTTTGGGCTCTGTTCAGTTGTTAATAGTATTTATATATTATACTATCTCTTTAAAATGTCGTTTTCCTTGTCCTTCAGAAAAAAAAAAAAAGCAAAAAACCATTTTGTAGGTGAAAATACAGAGTTATAAGCCATGCTGCTGCTCTTTATTTCTTTTTCCATGCTTGTCAATAAAGCACCATATTTGTAACTTTTATTTTCTTTGTTTCTCATTGTGAAATTCTGTTCCAGCAGCTGCTTTGTTAGATTGAGAACTAGTGAAGTTAGCAAAGTTCTTGGTGACTCAAAAGGAAAAACCAGTAAATAATAGCTCCTCATTTACTGAAGTCAAAAGGCAATTTCAGGAAGTCCCTTATGTTTCTAATTAGCTTGTGTCCTTTAAAAAGCTGCCCTAGGAAGGCTAAAAGAAAACCATGTAAAAGGAAAACAGCTGAAAATCCTTGTGAACTTTCAGTCCTCAAAAAGAAGGCAACCTTCACTCCATCAAGATTGCAAACCCTGACCTACTGCTCTTTCTTTTCTTCTATATATAATTGTGAAATAATAATTATAACTTTTACCCACCAATAGTGTAATTTGCTTCAAAAGTAATGAAATAAAGCATCCTTATTGCAAACAAGCACACTATTTCCTGCTGATTGAGCTGCTGCTTTAAATTTAGTGCTCTGTAAAAATGTCAAGCGTGTATTCCAGGGTGAGACAAAACAAATCTGGAAATGACAGATATTTTTCATAGAATGGAAATTCTCTCTTATGACAAGCTCTTGTCCTGAGATACAGAATCTTTAAAGAAAAAAACAACTGAGAAAGGAAAAGAAAGCACTCGAAGAAAAGCATGGATTGTATTGCATTTATTGTAGGGTCTTAGGTTGTTTCTTAATATTCTGAATCTAGTTAATTATAGGGAAATTTAGCTTTGGATTTGTTTTTCATATGTTATACATATTCCTTGCACAAAAGATGTTATGCAAATATATCATCAACTTTGGCCTTAGATCATCTTTACTCCTGTTAAAAAATAAAGTAATCTTTAATAATGTTGGGATATATGGACAGAAAAATGCATTTGCCAGCATGGTATTGGGAACAGTTCTCAAACTGAGCATATGACAGGTTGTACGAGATTCTCCATGAAAAACTAACAGATTATTACCCAAATACTTGGCAATAACACTGCTCTGTCACTTACCTACTAAGTCATTAGCGTGCAGGAGGACGATTCAGTGCCATCACACATGTGAGCGCAGTCCCTGTTCACACAGGCGACCCTATTGAAATTACCCCCTTAATGAGGATGGCAGAACTGAAACTCCAGGGATTATCTAGCAGAAGGATAAAAAAAAAAATCTGAGAGAAACTGAATTTTTTGTCGTGCTTGGGGCAAACTGCTCACAGTTGTAGCACTGTGGTTTTTCTGCATTTGTATGGCCCATTGACTTCTTCCAGGGGAATGACATTTTAATTGCTGTGTAGTATTTTCCCCCCCCTGCCCTGTTACCTCTCCAAAGAAGGCTGCTGCTGTTTTGCCTAAAGAATTTAAGTCTTTGTCAGAAGAGTTCTTTGTTATTTGTTATGATTCTTTAACTGTCCGGTATCCAATACTGTTTCTCGTGGTATTAGTGGATAAGTGCCTCTGGTTGATGTTATTAGTTCAGGTGCCAGTGTGCTTAAGCAAATAAGCTTCGTGGGATCTTAGCTGAGCTGCAAGAAACCAACTCGAACATTTGCATCTGTGTCACAGTTAATCCCCAAATATTAATTTGGGTAATAAGGGTAATGTATGCGTGGAGAATTAGGCATCAGCTGTTGCATTTGAAGTTGTATTGATGAAATAATAGGGTAAGGGCATATTTTGGTTTTTTTTTTAATAAGTGATCCATATGTTTGAGTGAAGGTCTTCCTTCCAGTTTTACCTTCTTCTCTGTTACCCTGAGAAAGCCAACGTGGAATTTCGGATAGATGAACAAGAAAATCATAGCAAAAATCATGTTAGAAATTTTTTTTTGTTAGGAAGAAGAATTTCACTGAAAGTATCAACCATGTTTTAGGGATTTGAGTGGGTGACATTAATTCTAAAACTTCTTCTTTACATGCTTTTAATTCTAAAATGTCCATTTTTTTTCCTAGTTATCTTCTCTGTGGTTTTCTTCCCCATTATTTTCTGTACATAGCATGAAGGGTTACTGTTAGTCTTTTCACTTCTAAGCTGTACTAGCACAGAGCTATACATTTAAGTTTGTAGCGTAGGTACAAGACTGTGGTGGATTTCTACTCAGTCCCTTGCCTGAGCTACTTGAGTGAGAAACAGCTTGAGAGGAAACTTTTCATTATTTCTGGGTTTTCTGTTCAGAAAAAAGTAAAAAGCTACTATGATGGTTTTTTTTTTTTTTTTCAGTCCAGGCCTTTCCTTGGAAAACCAGTTGCCATGATTTTGGGGAGGGGAAATTCCCTTTCCAGATGTTGTCAGTGGTGGTGTCTCTGTAAAGGGGGTGAGTCCAGAAGGCTAAAGACAACTTCCTACAGCACATGACTTTCTACAAAATCAGTGTAATGTTCAAATACTGATACCAGTCGACATGGCTCTTGACCCCGGAGACAGGTATTGACCAAACATGAAATTTGACAGAAAATGGGACAAAAACCTGTGCATTATCAAATACATTATTAAAGTCTTCATCAGCTTGCCATTATTCATATTTTAACCTGGTGATAACTTTGTCCTTTTAAGTTCTTGTTCAAAGGTAGTATAAGTGAAAGGCTAGGGATAAAGATCTTGCCCCGAAACGGTCACAGCTTTCCAATACGCACTGGCTACATACATGTTCTGAGTAGTGAGCGTTGCTTCAGGAGTCGGTGGGGTGCTGAAAGATAGCATTTTTCTACCCCAGTAGTTGCCAGTTTATTGTACGTGACATTTACTTTCCTCCATGCCCTTTCGGGGATTGCTCTGAACCTTACTGACAAAGGGTTTGGCTGAAAGATGGTCTGGTCTTGATATACCTTCATTGATTCATACCTGGAGCTAGCAACAAATGCAGTCTGAATATTTAACTTTTTTTTTCTTCCTTTAAAAAGGACATTAATTTTGGAAAAGTATTTTTATTATTGGCAGTTGGGCAAAACTGCTTCTCCTTCCATAAGTCTTTTGACATGCATAAAACAACAAATGGACATAATACAGCCTATTAAGCAACTGCTCATGTTACTCCTCGTCCATCACGGCTTTTGCCTCTGTTGCTTGATTGGTATTTTATTGTCATTTCCTGTGAAATATTGCTTAGTAGTTCCTATATAGCTTTTACTCAAGATTCTTGACATTTAAGAATGATATGAAAATATACTGAATATCAACTTTGATTACATAAAATATATGTTTTAAAGCCAATAGTCTTTCGATAGCAAGACAGAAAAGTAAAGCACATCTGTTTGGGTAAAAGACACCCCATTACATTGCTGTCATTAATCATGCAGGAAACAATGGGCTGTGAGAAACTGATGAAAAATGCTTTGGAGATGCTTTGTGTAAAAATGAGAGGTTTTGCATGATAACGCTGGTTTTACATAAAGATAAAGCTAATTTCGTAAAGCATCTCGTAGTCCGAATAAATACTCGTAAATCAGTTGCAATAGTGAGCAAAGGCATTAACCACACAAAACTTTGATTAGATTAGATTTTCTTTTACTGAGAACTGTCTGCTAATTTCATGTTTGACTTTATTACAGATTTTAAAATTCTAAATTTGTTGAGTCATGCTACATATGGAAACTATATATGGAAAACTATATATGGAAAGGACCACCAAGTGTCTAGTCAATGAACCTGGGGCTTGTGGCCAAGTAATTTAAGTAATTTAAAAAGTAGTAACAAAACCAAACCAAAACAGAACAGGCAAGAAGTTAGGATATGGTGGCTGAGGTGTATGGCCTTTCAAATCTGAGGAGAGGAGAAAAGCCACCGTCAAATTAAGAACAAACAAAGTGCAAAGTGTGGTGGCCAAAAAAAGGAACAAAAATCAATGACCAAATCACTTATTCCTTCCCACTCCTTGGATTTGGGCAAAGGAAATTGTTTTGCTGTTCTTAATGTTAGAAAGTTTGTGGGGCTTTTTATTTCTTTTTCCTTGCATCTAACTTCACACATTCGCAGCTGTGGTTTTGGCCCTTTCCTGTTTCTGTCCCATCCATCACGGGTGTGGAGAACTGGTTATTCCTTTCTTCATTCTAACAGCCTGTTATCTAATAGAAAGCTGCTGCAATGTCCTCTCCTCGATCTTCTCTTCAGGTTTAGCAGACCCCATTCTTTCAGCTTTCTAATCTTCCCATCACTCTTGTGCATGTACTGCATATGGACATTTCATTCCAACCAGAAGTAATCCTAAAGCTATGTATATATATGATGTGTGTGTATATATCTAGGCTATGGAGTTATATGCAATGATTTTTATAGCAAGCAATGATATAGATTCACATCTTCTGTGTTTGTTTTTGACATGCTTATATAAGGGACAATTTGACATTGTACTATTTCCCCAAATACAAACATACCCGCAGGCCTTCTTTCCTTCTTATAGCCTGTGGATGCACCTGTCTTTGGACTTCTTAATGTCTTTCTACTGGAAGAAAACCCATTAATCTACAATGGAGTTAGAACAGTGTTCCTAATAACATCAGTACTAGTATAGCATTCTGGAACCTAAATTTGACATTGCCTCTGTGATATGTGGGACCATTACTCTGAAATATGATGATGCTTTTATATAAAGTCACCCTGATTCCTGGTCACTGAAGTTCTTCCATGGAGAGGCGTCTCTGAAGGAAAAAAGGATTTTTCAGAAGTAGGTGTCATTGTTTCATTCAAGCAATACACCTGTACCTTTTTAATTTCTGTTCTGAAGATGTTAATTGCATCTTGAGCTGTGTCCAACACTGAGTTGTTATGTGTTCATAAATATTCTAGAAATGCTAATGTAGCTGAGATGCTGCTGGAACCTTTTCAAGAATATCCATCTAATAACTTCCTTGGAAGGAAGTGCTTTCAGAAACCTGCCAGGGTCTGTTTAACGGGAAAGATTTAATAACATGGAGCAATTGGTGAGGCAGACAAATTAACAATGTGCGTGAATTTGTATTTGCATGCTAAATATGTGCCAACATGAAAATCCCTTACCAATAGCTTGTTTTTCCACCTCCATAGAGCTAATTATTATACATGTTATGCTATACTGAACTCCCGCAGTTCCCAGTCAATCTTACACTTAATGCCGAATGCTTATATTATTTAAAGTTCTGAAAATTTCTGTTAATTTTGTGCCAGAAAAAACAGGAAAGATCTGATGATATACAGAACTTCTGTGCAGCAACAAATTATCTTAGAAAGAAGTGGAGCAAGTTCAATATTGTAGATTAAATTGTGTGTGTTGAAACTTGTTAGGCTGCTAACATTTTGGGATTAGGATTGGAGAAGAATGGGTAAAGCATTAGGGGAAGCAAACTCCTTTGATCTGTTTGCCATGAGGTTGGAAGAGAGGTCATGAAACTGGGAGAAGTAAGCACACAGAGTCGTTCTGTTCTCCCTTGTAAAACTGATAGTTTCAAAACTTGGTAAATCCGGCAGCGGTTTCCATCTGCATGTGTATGAGATTTTAATTAGACAACAAATTTGCTTGTACCTTCTAAGGATCCTTTATAGCAGTTCTAAATCACTAAGAATGCTCTTGATTTTAAGGGTTTGCTTCCTACTGAGCTATTTATTTCTACAAAAATAAGTGATTTAGCAGCATATCTTCAGGGTAAGTAAATAGGGAAGAGGTTAGTTCAGCCATCAGGCACTGTGATATTTTGCAGAGAGATGGAAAAAAACCTTTGCTGGCATTTTTGTGGCTCACGGTTTCTAGGCAAATCTGGACTCTAGCAGGGTGTGCTGCTCTTGCTCACTAGGTGCAACACAGGGCATTGACCCACCGCTCATTTCCAGACATCATTGAAGCCTTCCCTGGTGCCCTGGAGCAGAGCGCTCCCTGTAGCGTCAGATTTTATAGAAACTCTTTTGGCAGAGTTGCCCTTGACAGACCACTGCAGAGCTCGTCTCTGTGCTGCCCTATCTTTGCATCTGTACTTGGGGATGCTGCGGCTGATGGGGTTTTGGGGTTTTTCCTGCCATGAATGAACAGATTTAAGGCATGTTCCTTTGAGGGCTGACTTGGCCCCTTTACTCCATCATGATCATAATGGGAATGACATCCTGCTTTTTGCTTTTGGATATTACATGAAATGTGGTGCCTTGTGTTGTCCAGGGCATTTCAGCCTCCTTCCTTCATTGTGGCGAACTGAATATGTGTAGTGGGGCTAGACTGGTGCCTGAGCAAGCCTCAGGGCAGGGGAAGTGCTTCACCTGCCCTAGTTAAGGCGCCTTCCTTGACCTGATAGGATTTGCCTATCTGGAGAGCCTGTGTTTCTCTGCTGAACACAGCTCTGCAGTGGTAAAGGCATCCTCCATCACAAAGGTAAAGCCAGCCCCGGCTACCTGATGTGAGGCTTTTGTTTAAACATTGTGCTCCAGGTACTCTGGCTGCTACAATTACAAAATGAGAGTGGCAGTGGGTATCCCAGCTCCTCAGCTGTGTCAAGTTGGGGTGCCCCACTGATGTGCATCAAGCAATGAGGTTGGGCTTTTTTACCGCCTTAACATAAGACTAATTATTTCTGTAATTTTCAGGAACTCTGTCTTCCTCTTACAGCTACGAGTGCTGACGATGTCTTTACCTGCTCCTAATTTAAATGCTTTGAGGAGGATGCAATCCCTGAAGCGTGCTTTTCCCTCTCTATACTATAACTGGATTAAAAACCAAGTTAAAACAGCCTCCCTCCACCTTTTTTTTCCCCAGTCAAAGCAAAGCTCAAACCCTAGTGTATCCCTAGCGATGATTTTACAGCTTAGAGCAATGTTTTTTTCATATTTCTCTATGGCTTTCACTAGAATACTAACACATTTCTTTTTTCCTTCTGCAGGCACTTCTGGTTATGCATTTGAACTCCACAGATCTTGTAAGTAACATTCATCCTATGGAAATATGTTCAGCCTTACTGTTAAGAATTACATGTGCTTGGGTTTTTCTTGCTCAAAAGTGTTTCCACTTTTTTGGACAGGCTATTGCTTGTATCAGAGGTGTCAGTGGTATGTCTCCTATTGCTTCACAGGGGAAGTAAGAAATGAAAAAATACACTTACAAAGGGATTTGCAGGGAGATTTTTTTTAAAAGATTGATATGTGTTCAACCATCTTAATCAATGCATTTTATTAATTGAAACAAGGACTTTTGTGCTGACTCTGGCAAATCCAAACTGAATGGGAACTTTTGTGTTAGTAATCAGCATGGCATTTTCAGTGGTAATGCAGTGGCAGGAAATCCTAAAGAACATTACAGATTTTGTGGTACTGAGTGTGCCGCCAAAATCTAACATGATCTTCCAAAGATGTGAATCATCAGTAGATACGTGCAAAGTGAAAGAATATTAAGTTGATGAATAACATTTGAAATTGAAATAAGGAAAGTCTGTTCCTTTATGCACATCCACCCACCTTCACACATACAAACGTTCTTCAGCTCTGAAGAACATCTAGGTCTTTGCTTCTCTTGTCAGAGAAAAGTATTTTGTACCTGATCCATGTCCAGGTAAGCTCTTGAACCAAAGACCTTCCTTGATACCTTTCACAGTTGAGCATTTCTATTACTCCTACAGTTCTTGTATACAATCAATATACATTTCTTCCTTTATCTTTCTACAACACTAGTAATGATACTACATCTTCTGTTACACCCAAAGAACAAAAATTATCCTTATCTGTCTGAGTTTGTAAGCTGATTTTCCACTTCTGCTTCAAGGGTTCTTGAAACTCAAAGCTGGGGAGGTTTGCTCTCAGGCAATTTTAATGTGGGATCATAGATGGCAATACATTATTGGGTTTTGCAGCCTTTAATTTGCAACAGCTGCACTTAACCCTTAGTTTACCTCTCTTGCTAACTAAGTTTTGTAAATATTGGGAAGATATCTCTGGTGTTTATTCAAATAAAACACAACAGGCAGATGTTCAGCTGAAGTAAATTGGCACACTCCTATTGAAATGGGTGGATTTACCCCATATGAGTGTTCAGCTCCAATAATTAGCTTAAGCAGTGTTTAAACCCTTGGATTCAGTTTCCTGGGGGAAAACTGAATTTCTGTTAGATGAAATATTAGTGGTAAAAGTGTTCCAAAGAGTATGAATATGAATTTGAGTCTGCTTTATACAGACATTTCATAAATTCCTTATGTAAATTACATCTATCTGCTAAGGGAATACATAAAATGCTGCGTGACCCTCAAGACTGTGCAGATGGCACATTACAAAGAGCAAGTATTTGAAATATTAGTTCTGGTCCAAAAAAAATTTCAGGCAGAACATATGCTGAGTTATGTTCTTGTAAAATTCTAACAAGGCTAATCAGAAAGTTTGCAAGTAGCCAGTGGACATAGCAGATCTCCAAGATGGTCAGATCAATCATTCATCGCCACTGGGAATGTGCTTGGAGAACAATTCTTCAGAGGGATCATAAAAGCAGAGGTATTGCCACTGAAACTGAAATGTGGTGGAGAAAGAAAGGACCAGCCACTGAGCCATGGTATCAGTATACGTGATTGGGACTACAGTGCTCCACTTGACATATGAATACATCTAGCTTAAGCAGACTAGATGTAATATCTTGTTTGTTAGTTTAAGAACTAATATATCTACAGCATGTCATAGCATCTCCACAAACTTGTGAAGGTCTGCAGGGAGATATTTTCTGATGTTCTGTCATCCCCTTACAGCAGCAACCTGAAAATCAAACCACTCGCTCAAACATTAGCTATTAACATTAGACTCTGAAGCGATACACATTAATAGGCACTGGAAAGACATCAAGCATACCAAGAATTTTAAAATCAGATTATACAAAACACTAGAAAATGTAGCACTGATTCAGAACAGGAAAGGGTGAATGGATATTGTCCACCTGATTTGGTTTTCCTCAGCCTTCCCAGGAAAAGTGACAGAACTAAGCACCTGTATAAGGGGAAATACTAGTAATGTGCTATTTGGATACTTTTAACACAGGCAAGGCTTTAGAATTTAGCCCAGAGGTTCGGAGCCTGTAGATAAAAAGGAAAGGCTGTATGGCAAATCTCTACACTTCTACCTGGCTTTAAAGCTTGGGTTTGTTTTACTTGATTTCCTGCTTCTGCTGCTGAAAATGCACTGCCCTTCCTCCAAATAGGCTAAAAGTGAGTCTTGTTGCTATTGTTCCAGTGAAGAACAGCTATCTTTTCAGCTCAGTGGCTGGAATGGTTTAGGCAAGGGCCTAGACTTTTAGTTTTGTTCCGCAGGAGTTGCGGGAGCTGTGACACTTACACATGTGTGGTGTATACTTCTGGTTTGACTCTGTTTCTTATGGCGCTTGCTGCTATGTATTACAGTTTATCTCCTTCCAGTAGTGGAGTTAGACTGCCATAAACCACACACCTTGAAGAGATGAAAATGGTGTTTATAGTATTTGCCGTTTTTACCCACCTAATTAATTAGGATTAGATGATGTAAATTATTGGTGGAAACAGCATACAATGAGAGTCACCGAGTTCAGTTTGTTTCTCCCTGATGGCAACTCAGAAATGATGTATAGGTTCATAGAACTTAAGTAGACATATTTTAAGTAGGTCAGGTACTTTCATTCAGCTACTACTGAACTAAATACATAACTTCTGTGTTAAAACAGCTTCTCATATTATAGATGCTGTTTTGAAGCCTTTAAGTAATAAGGAATCAAAACTTCTACATGAGGTGGTTTTCTAGTGTTTACTTCTAATCCTCATTAAAAAACCCCATGTTTCTCCTGGTTGCAATTAGTTTCAGCCTCCAACAGTTGGAACATTTTTAATTTCCCGCTATTTTTGACTGGAAGGTTACCTAAAATCTAAAGTTATTTTCCCATGGAATCTGTCGTAGTGTGTTGTAAGCTGTTGTAAACCATAATCAAGTCATCTCTTTGACCTTTCTTGAATAAGCTGAAACGGACTGAGCTTCCCAGGAGTTTCACTGTGATGATTTCCAAAGTTTCTTTTATTCAGATATCATTTTTTTGCTTCTGAAGTACACCCTGAGAAATGAGCACAGCACTTTATTAATACCTTGCAGAAGCAATACACCTCCTTAAACCAATCTGATATTCGTCTGGTTTTATTGTAAATAATCCTAGCTCTACCATTGTTCTGGCAAGGCGATGACCAGTTCACACCTGGCAAGACTCCTAAGTACTCGTTGGGGTATGGATTCTGTTTTACCACCCCTGTCATGTGGTTTATGATCTTTCTTTTATTAGCACTCCACAAAGTTAATCAATTCCTAATACTCATTTAAGTGTTGACATTTGTCCTCTCAGTTTTCCTCATGATTGATTTCTGCTGTGTAAACCTCACTTTTTCAGAGGGTTGTGAGCCAGATTAACAATGACAACGACAAAATTAGGAATGTGAGATAGGAATCTAAATATCTTTGCAGCTCTGGGTTTCAGTATGCGTGAGACCAATAGGGACATGTTGCTGCCAAGTCAGATGGGGTTGAGGTATCTAATACAGTACAGGTATGAAACTTAGGCAAGAAGGAAGTGTGGCCAGAATAAGTACCAAAAAAGAAAGAATAGAGAGAAGAAAAAAAATCTGTAAGCACTCCCTGAAAACAGAGGAAGCACTGTCTATAGCACAGGGGCTAGGAAATCCATTTAGACATGAGGCGTTTCTCTGCTGGTTTGAAAATAGATGAAATGGAAGTAACAATGGAGGTGAAGACCATAGTACTTTGGTTAAAAGGCAGTGAAATGCCCATGGGCATGGGTCTAGTGGCAAAAAAGACATAAGAGAGGAAGTTACGTATTTCAAAGTGATTTGAAAATAACTGTCAAATAACAGGGTTTTCTGCAGTTTTAAAAGGTAAGACAGTTGCACAAAGATGCAGAGAAGAATACTCAAGTTAGGGAGCTTTGTTTATTTTTGTTTCATGAAATAATGGTCTAGCCTGAGGGAAAGGGTAGAATGGGCTCCAGTCTGTGTCCCAAAGATGGGGGGGTGAGAAAAAAGGCTAATGAATTTGCAGCGTCTTGATCAACTGCGAGAGAGCTGAAGTTGTAAAGCTACACGGTAGTTGTGAAGGGTGTTAGGAAGGGACCCAGGCAACTTGTACTACAAAACTGCAGGGTGGCTGTGAGGGGCTTCTAGGTGCTACTGAGTCCACCCCCCTTTGCCTACTCCAGCTCGCTTCTGCCACTCTCACTCTTCCCCACTGCTTGTCCACTTTGTCCTTCGTGCACAGGGCTTTGCTGGGCAGAGGACTGCACTCCTATTTCCCCCTGACAGAAATGGTCTACAAACTTCTTTTCTCTGACTTTTGGCTGACTGGGAAGAATTTCCACCTTGCCTTTGCATTCATATCCCCCTTGAGCAACTTGGGGCAATGTATTGTTCACCTTTGGTGTTTACAACCTGCAGCTATTTCCAATTATCGCAGCCTCTTTTGTCATTATTTAGTTAAGCTACACATACTTGCTTTTTAAAGTAATTTCCCATTAGTGTGTCTCTCTAGCCCTTTATCTTTCTTTGTTGCTATTTTCTGAACTCCATCAGTTTTTCTTTTTTTCATCCTCCTAGTGAGCTGCCAAGGAGTAGCTACTACATCTTCTCAGGGACAATAGAGAACCCAGAAGGTAAATTGCAGTATTAAAGTAAGGAAGAAGCAGGGAAACAGGTTTAAATGTCAAGTTCTGCATGTGTATTTCAAAACAGCATTTATAAATCAGAAACGGATAGTAAGTATTCTACAAATGTCTGTGAAGAAGAAACTCTAACCCTAGATATAATTTCCTGAAGAGGAGTTTAAAGTTACTAGTTCTGAGGTATGGTCCTCCCAAGCAGTTAAGTTGAAAACTTACAACATCTTAGAGGACCAAATCTTGCTTTAATATAAGCAAGCAGGGCTAAGACAAGTTAATACAGGGGCTAAGTCTGTGGAAAAATTCTTACTTAAACTGACCAAAAAGGAAAGCTGGACGACATTGGTGGGTATATGGATTGCAGTGCAAGTATCTGCCCAGTGTCATAAGGCCACACTGAGAAGGTGTTTGTGGAGACTGAAAACAGCCAGTGCTCTAGGGATCTTGCAGCATTGCTGTTGCTGCTGCTGCCTTTTCCTATGCCCACGCTTTTCCTACCTTTCACCTCTGCACTGGAGGTCATAACTTCCCTGTAAATGATCCCCAAATTGTAATACCTAAGATGAAATGGATCTCTGTCTCCTTTGGCACTGTCCAGGATCTCTAGCTTTAACTGTATGTGAATTGTTAACTCCTCATGACGCACACGGCAGTTTGGTTTTGGTTCTGCGTGGGAAATACCAAATACAGTAAGATACTGCCTGTATTTCTGCAAAAGGAGATATAGGAGACGGGTAACAACAGGGATTGTGTGAGATGGGCAAGAGGATGGGGTTCAGGTAGCAGGATCTAAGTAAGCGCTTTGGTTTTGTGGAGTTCTTTTTGCTATAGAACAGGGTGCTGAGCACCACAGGGGCTCTTAGAGGCAGGGAAACAACGCTGGGAGCTGCTCATCAGGAGTACATCAACTAGAGAAAGGGAGAGAAGGGGGTTTTGGCTGGGAGAAGAAAATGAAAAGGATTATGACTGTAAAGGTTGTTCTCATTGTTTGAATAAATTCTTGCTAGTACTGGAAAAATTAAGTGAGCTCATGTGCAACAGTCTTTTTCCAGTAGACAGGGACCCATTTACTCACAGGTTACAGACAGATATGGACACGAAGATATTTGTTTGTTAAAAAAATAAAGCAGGTTTATGTTTTCAGTGAGGGCATTTCCTTCCCCAATTATATTAGTGTTTGAAAGTAAAGGTGAGCGAAGAAATTTCAGTTCAAAACTTTTTTTGATGCATTTTCTTGGAATGCTAAATAATTCTTTCACATCATCATTGGCTTCTCAGAGCAAAGATATTAAGTAATAAAAAAGGCTTGTAGAAACTTAATTTTTTTCACTACTTTTTGGAATTGCTTGTTAGCAAAAGAGTCCCTAGAATCATCAGCTTCTCTGCACTGCAATGTATTATTACACAGAGAAGTCAGCAGGATTGGATAGACTCACTGGTCCAGAAAAGCTGTTAGATGAAGAAGATGGCTTGATTATATTTTTCAGCTTCAGTACACTTCTGAAAAATGTTGAAAGTGGAAGAAAATAGGATGTTTAGATTCTTTACATACCTTTCTTAAAGGATGCCAGTAACTGTTGCTAGGTTTTATCAACAGAGACAATAGGGAAAGAATGTCTGAAAAGAACCTTTTGGTCTACTTTCTGTAGCACCATTTGTTAACAAAAAGGTGTTGCCATTTGATAGCTGTTGGGTGTCCCATGTGAAATACATGGGAAGGGTCAGTGCCATACCTAGAGGGTAGGCGTCCATGCCATGAAAAGCCTCTGTTGGCATTCATTGTAATATATGTTAGCAATCACAGGCAGAGGGAGCTTTGAGTGTCAGTGCCCCAGGCAAAGAGATAGATGTAAAGTTCGGACGTTAAAAAGAAATAGAAGCCATATTCTCTGTGTGCTAGCACATGCATATTCAGAAGGAATATGTGATAGTGTGACATAGCATCAAGGTTTTGTTGGCAGTCATTTAATCACAGATTGAGCATTTCCATGTTCATAAAACAGGAAAAGCAGGAAAGCAGGAGGTTGAGGGAGAGGGCAGAGGGGAATTAGTCAGCTTGCATATCTCCGTCTTCAAACCAGAGACCCAGCAGCATGTGCCTATGCAGGGTGCCCTGCAGTCATCTCAGTCCAGAGAAGGCAGCTCTTTCTTGGCTAGAGCTCAGGTATCTTAGTGCCTCCATGAAGTTTGTCGTTGCTCCTAAACTCATTTTTGCCCGGCTTCTTTGAACACCTTTAGCTGTTGGTAACTGGCCGTTGGCGAGATGTTCCTAGCCCTAGGGTCTCCTGTGTCATTCTGCATCCCACCTTAAGGCCACACCTCTCATCTTGTTCATGTCTGCTCTGCATCCTCAGCCCCTGGTTTCACAACCTCAGCAGAATCCCATGCCTGCGTTTCTCTGCACTGCTTCATTAGGCCAGCACTGTTAATGGGTCATTCTGCATGGAATAACTACTTGCTATTGCCATCCATATCAAAACTATGGTTGCACCACATCATTATACAAAGCTAAGTGAAAAATAAAAAGCCACTTAGTCATTAAAAAATTGCTGTTACAGCTAAGCAAACTAAAACAGTGCTCCAGGCAGGCCAGGAAATACCCACAGAAAGCAAGCCTGGGTCTTCAGGCTTTGCGGAGTTACCTTGTGACTGGGTACTACCAATGGCAATATTGTATTTACTGTGATAAGGGGCTGCAGACTCCTTAGTTGCCAGTACTCCCTTGCCTCTGGGCACCTCCATTAGGAACCATTCCCATGGCTATTGGTATTAAAAAATAAAAAAAAAAAAAATAAAAATAAGCCGTTCTTTGCATTTTGGTAATTTCCTTCTCTCTGAGTGTTGAGGAATGTTATATTTCTCAGGCTTTGCAACAAGAGGTTTTCCCAGTTTTTGTACTTCATATACATCAGGGACTCTTAGAAAATGTTTTTGGTGAGGAAGTATCTGATCTTCTGTTCCTGATCTATTTTATGTTCAAAATGGGAAGTGTCATGCCATTAAAAGCTTACAAAGCAGAAGAAACTGTTACAAGGTGCCTGCTACATACAAAGTAAACTGCAAAAGTAAGAATTTGCCTCTTTCAGCTCCCTATTTTTCGAAGCCCATGATTGCTACCCTTCCTCCTAGTACTGGGACCGTGATGGACACTTCTCTTCCTGCAAATGTGTTTTACAGGTAGTTGCACAGGGCAGATGTATGTTGTAATATTAGCTATGTGTGTGCTTACAGTGCACACCTGCTAAAACAATATTTTGCAGTCGCTATTTCATTTAGAGGGTAGTGCTTGTAAATGATACAGTTTTGCAAGATTTTCTTGGACAGTGGTATCCTGAGCAGCAGGATATAAGCAGAAAGTTACCTTGTATGGATGTTCAATGTCCTGCATGGAGTAAACAGTTTTGAATTCAAAACATGGTAAATTTTTCATCAGCTCCTACCCTTAGGGCAGAACACGAATATCGAGTTAAATGTATACACTACATCCCACTAGTCTGAATTAGATCAGAAACTAGCTCTTTAACAAGGTGCACAGCTGCAGAAAACATGAACCGCATGCAAAGATTCTGCCAATCCAGAATGAGTCAATTTATTTGCAAATTCTTTGTTTTGCACGATATATTAATTTTACCTCAGCAGAAAAGAATGTCTTTGTAGATGCGATGCTTTGATTCTCTCTAACTGTAGATTTGTTTGCAAGATCTTCGTTAAAATGCAAGGTATTCGGAGGCAGCTTTAATTAAAAATGGCTAGCAGATAGGAAATTATGAACTTGGATGCCAGTATAATAAAGGGGACAAAAATCAGATATTTTTTTTCTAGAATGAAAGACATTGTTATGGTATTGGCTGGTCTTTTTATATAGATAATAATATTAATTGTCACACATAACAGTACAGTAGAGATTCCCTTGTTTTAACTTAAAACTTACTAGTCTCTAACATAGGGATTAAGAATTGAAACCACCTTCTTTATATGGGTAATAAAGCTGCTGAAAGCCAAAAGATTGAGGAAGGTGTTACTTGTTTTGTTTCATGTTTTTTAACTGTGTACTGGAATTACAGAATTTAGGATGTAATGTACTTGACTTTAACCTGATTGTACTTTAGAAAGCTACATAATATAGTTATTCACATGAAATATGGGAACAGTATTAAATGTCCCATTAGTCGGTTTTTGCTTTCAAGTCTACCTAGATTAGTGACTGAGGAACCTCTGTTCTGTTAAGGACTGTAGAGGCAAAGAGAAGTGAAGAAACCTGAGTAGGGAAGAAAAAAATCTGGAACTAGTACCCTAAATGTGTAACCTGGTGATGTTATTAATGTGTCACCTGTGGCTGGTATCCAAAGTTCATGGTAACATGGAAATTAAGAATGGAATGGGACACAAGTGCAATTAATGCTGCTAATTACATATAACTTGTAAGGTTTTATGACAGTCTTGAAAAATGTTAGAAATGGGATATTCTACCCTGGAGCTAGGAGGAAAATACTGAACGTCTGAAGAATGCAATGGAAATGCAAGGTAAAGATGATGGAGGAGTGGGGAAGAAATTGATTCTCACTCAGGAAAGGGCAGGAGAGAGTCCTGATTCTGGCACGTGCATTTCTTAGGCCAGCACTCGGGTGCAGAGCCTTGCCACTCCCAAAGGCAGCCAAGGCTTTTAAGCACCTTTAGCAGATAACTAAGCAAAAAAATCAGTATGGCTGCTACTGTCGGAGCTGAGTTGCCAAGGGTAGGTTTTTTTCTTTAAGCTATTTTCTTTCTGAAGTTTGTTTCCAGTTTTAATGAAATCTGTAACTTTATATGTTATGGGAATAAATGTGGCTAACCTGGTTCCTTAATCTTGTCTGGGAATGAAAGTGATCCCGGTGTGATTTAACAAGTAGTGGGCACTCTGTCCTTGAGGAGGTGTTGACTCAAAGTGGTGTGTGAAAGTGTGAAACTGCATTGTGCCTAGCCTGTGTTTTTCAGGTGTTAGTCTTTTATTGAAGCAAGAAACCTTAGTTTGCTCCCTTGAATCTTATCCTTCCTTTTTTCTACAGACTATAGACTATACTAAAAGTGTTGTTATACAGGTATTCGGTTGCTACAGGCATAAGCCTTAGTGTGGATACACCTGTGGCGGTGCTTTATACTAGTGGAGTTTATCTTGCTTACTAGACATGAGAATTTATCTCAATGTAGTCCAATATATGTGAAATCTGTACCTATCAGGTGGGCGGGAGGTGGTTTTGCCTGTTTGATTATATGTAAAGAAATACAGCTTGACAGCATAGGTAAGCCGTTTGTTGTGAAAAGTCATAGAGAGTGACTTTGTGTCTTCATAATACCCTGCTTACTCGAAAAATATTCATCTAGACTGCTTTATAATCTGCATGTGTATACAAATTGCTTCATTTACTGCTGCAACGCTGTCTGGTCCCCTCTGGGGTGAAATACAGGAACAGCTACTTACCGATTCATCATTTGGCACAAATCCATTGTGCCGTGACACCGTTCAGGGTACATCCCTACCAGAAAAAGCAGCATTTGCAGTTAAACTCTTCCCTGAGACCATGGCAGTGGCAAGGTCAGATGCTTACAACTAAACAATATTCATATAACTTCAGCCTGATGTACTTTTATGTCTATGCAGTTAAACATAGCATAAAGTTGTACCTAGAACATTTTTTCCACAATTCTTCAGAAGGCATTAAGAAGCAAAGAGCGATATGGTAATGGAAATAGCCTCCTACATATGGAGAAAACTAGAAAAAATTGGAAACATTTTATTTCAAAATTTATGTATTTTTTTTTAAAAAGCAGAATAAGTTCTTTGGTTTAGGTAATCAAATATTTAGGTTGACCTAAAATGTATGACTGTTATGAAAACCTAAATGCTCTGCTTTCATTGAACTTAAACTGATTTTTATTGTTCATGTGACTGCCCTCAAAATATCAACTTTGCCCAGCACTGATTTTACGTCTGTCCAGCTGCATGGTTTCTTTAAGCTGTGAGCCAAACCGAGGCCAACTTATGTCATAAACAGCAATGCATTTAACTCTGCTCTTTATTTTCCTTCATTTTCATGTGTCTGTAGCTCTCTGCAAGCATTCAACTTTCTATATATTTCAGAGAAAATACTATTAATCTGTCATGGACCATTTGCAGAAAACAAATCTTTGTAAAGTAATAACACAAAAGGAGATATATCTAAAAGAGGTAACATCACAGAAATAATTAATAGCCAAAGCCTGGGAAAAACTGAGGGACATTTTTTCATTTAAACAATGGATGAGAGTATAATCAAATAAATCAGATCTCAATAAACAAGAAGCCAGTTAAAAGCCTCATAAACAATGCGTGAATGAGAAAAAGATTGCTGTGGAGCAGACAATTAACTAGAGACTTAGCTGAAAAGTAGTTAATGACACAGGCATAATAATCATGACTTCTAATGACAACAAAATCAGGAAGACAATACTGTCTTGTCATGAAAATAAGTCATTCTGGCACGAAAGAATTTAGAATTCATACTTTAATATAGAACTGTTAGAATAGAACTGAACTGAGAGTCTAGCCTTGCAACGGTATTTCTCTGCTGTTATGATAGCCAACAAAATGATATAAAAAATTTCAAAAGCTGCAGAACAAAACACCCACTTGCCAGAACTGTGGAAAGCAAAATACCTAGTAAGTACCTTTTTCCTGACCCTTTTTCTGCTTATAATGAACTGCGTTTCTTTCATATCCCCTTAGTGTATATTTTATAAAATGTGCCCCATTTGTCTCCCAAAATGGTTCCTTCGTATGGAGACACTTTAATATTAAAATAAATAAATAAAAAAAGTCTATGCATATTTGGAAACCTAGCTGAGAGGCTTTTCATGAGACAGGAATACTAATAACAGCTTCCAATGGTTTAAAGCTTAGAATGTGGTTTAGAAATTTAATGCATATCCTTCAAAAGGAAATGCTAAGTGTATTTAGAAACAAACAAACTAATTTCAGGTAGGTTTCCCGGGGGGGGGGGGGGGCTGGGAATGGATGCAGTTATCCTGGCACCTAGAGACATGGTCCTGCTGAGACTGCGTTGACCAATTAATCTGTCTCAAGCGTAGAACTTGAAGTCACTGGGATTCCAGCTCAGGCCTACAGCCTGGCTGCTGGAAGAGTCCCCGTGCAACATGGGCTCCTTGGGGCTTCTTCAGCCCTGAGCTGAGATTGGGAGATGCTGGTCGTCTTCCCTGCTGTGGGATCTGGAAGACGCTGGGGCTGCTGTGGTGGCTGGTCCAGAGCAGGGAGCCCAAGCCTCCGTGCTTTACCTGGGCTGGGCTTTAGTCTCCATTTCCCTTGAAAGAGTATCTGGAAACCCAGGAAGACATGGATGAATCTTGGGCTTTTATCGGTGGATCAAGACTACAGCTTTCTCATTTTCTGCTGGGAAACAGTGAGCAGGAAACAGTGAGTAAAAACAGTTTCCAGGGCTTTTGCAACTTCCTGATTCTTGGCATTTTCTTCCTATGTTATCAAGAAACCTGGCAGAAAACCTGACAGGTTTCTCATGGAAATTCAGTAAGTCAGAATCCATCCTCACTACTGTGCTTTGGGAACGGGGGAAGAAAAAAAAATAAATCAGCAAAGCCAGTAAGTTGCCATAAAATGTTTTTGCTTCAGGTAAATTATCTTTCTGAAGAAACTGAGTTTATTAAAGGATGTTCTGCCTCGCTCAACCTTCAGTGTGACCAAAATTCCGCTTTTTTTTTTCTTTTGAAAATGAGATCACTGTTTACTATTGACTGCTAATACATACCATCTGAAGGGGGATTTTTACCAATTTAAGTTTGTCTGGGTCTTGTTCTCTGTTCTCCTTAAGCAGTCCCTCACCCATTCATCTTTGTTCTTCTTTTTATAAGGCGCAGAGTAGAGGGCTCAAAATAAAGCTGGACTTGGAACATTGACCTTTCAAGTTCTTGGGAAGCTCCTTAAAATAATGAACTAGAACTAATAATAATTAAGATGAGAAGTAAAAAATAAGATTTAAGGTTAAGATTTGAGAAGAGATCATAATACTTACTAAAACCAGAGTCCAGTGATGTTAGAGCCCCCAGGGACAGGTTTTTTGGCACGTAAAGAAAAATGTTCTGCAACTGCTCTCACTTGAAGTTTCATGTATTCCAGAGGGTAAAGTTAATGTTTCAACCAAGTAAAATATTAGACTCTAGTGTCAAACCTGTAATGATGATTAACACCATCAAGCTATAGATGTAGCATCATTTCATGTGTGTTTTCCCAGCCTCTGAGCTCAGAGCCAAAACAGATCGTTTTATGCTGTGAATTGGAATGGGACTAAGGAAATAGGTCTTATGCTGAAATTTGCAGACTTTGCAGCGTGGCTTCTGTTGCCAATCTGTGTGGCCATGTGCCATGAAATATGGGAGAGATGGTTAATTTGCTTGTAACTGTTAGATGACCTTTCCTCTTGATGTAAAGCTGCGTTTCTCAATCTTACTTTTACTAAAATGCAGATCATGTTATAAATTCATATATTTCGAGGTATCATTTTTTAATATATACTTCAGAAAACTGCTTAATGCTGGAGGGTGCTTAGAGCTGAAACATGTGATAGGAATTTATGCCTGTTAGGATGTTGACCTGCTTGTTCTCGGTAGGTTTTTTTGTCCCTTGCCACTTAGAGGTCAAAGAATTTAATTAAATCAATCTTTTTTTGAACTACTACCTTCCAAATGCCGCCTAGGAGTTGGATCGGTCTCAACAAGTAATCCCGCTAAACTTTCTGGCCTGAGTGTAACTCCTCTGCTTTTACTCACATTGCAGGAACTGTGCTGGCTTTTTTTTTTTTGTCTGTAACTGTAATTTTTCACTGAAATCTTCACCCACATTTGTGCTTGGTCTGCAGGAGAAAAAGTAAAAAGTGGGAAGATTTTTTGTTGGTTTTTTTTTTTAAACTAAACTATTTGCATATAACACTGAATATGGAGGGAGCTGATCAAATGATTGTACTGAGACCACTTTCATATAGCTCCAGCTCAGACAATATTGTTGCAAAATGTGGTAAATAATTGCCTAAATAAAATAGAACACAATATTCATTTTGGGTCATTTTCAGAGCTTGTTGCTTGCAAGAACCAATGTGTATTTAAGATACTTTAAATTTTGTTACTCTTCATTGCACTGTCCCGGTCTCTTAGCATTTTGAGAGCTTTCCAAATCTGTACCTCTGAGTGGATGAGGATCAAGGAAAACTCTGGAAATTGCCATGTTGGGTCAATGGTCTTCCCCTTGGTGTGCATATCTTGGTTTTCTCAGCAGTGGTTTCTACAACAATAGGATATCAATAGTTTATATTGCCAGAACCACCACCTTAAAAGTGAGAACTAGAGTTTCTTACAAATTCTTTTAGAGTAGTAAAAAAGTAGAGTTGTTAGATCTGCTGACAAGAAAGTCTCATCTGTTTAAACTGCTTGGGGCTCTTCAGATTTAAGCTCCTCTGGAAAACCATTTTAGGTGCCTGCTTATCTATTATTGAACAATCTCCATTATAATTCATGTCTTCGATTATCAGTATCCTTA
This sequence comes from Elanus axillaris, assembly GCA_026212715.1. Classification (NCBI taxonomy): domain Eukaryota; kingdom Metazoa; phylum Chordata; class Aves; order Accipitriformes; family Accipitridae; genus Elanus; species Elanus axillaris. The sequence goes on from JANZLQ010000100.1 coordinate 5,171,938, forward strand.
AAGTGAACTGGCTTTCTGCTCCTCTCTTTTCTTAAAAAACAATCCTGTTCAATTTTTGCTAGTTAAGGTATAGCCAGGTGTCTTGAACACAAAAGCAGTCTGTCTTGTATTTTCTTATTGATTGTTCAGACAGTACAGCATGTCCTGGTCACAGGAGGTGGAAAGCCAAGTAGTAATGCCAAGTAGATGATGCTCATTATCTCTTTCTTTCCTCCTGAGGCCTTTCCCAGGTTTTGGTGGGATGAGGTTTTACAGTTCACATCCCAATGGAGATTTTCTGCATTGTTAATCAAATGTAAGAAGTTCAAATACTTGTCCATTTAAAAAATTTAGATTAAGGTTTTGTCCATAGAAGGATGACAAAATCACTGAATTCATGCTAAGTTTCTGTGACACTAGCAATCTAATCTATTAATAAAAAAACACCCCCCACCCCCACCCCCGCCTTGTTATTTCAGCATTACATTTAAGTGATGCCAACTTAATTCTTAGGCAGTTCGTGCTAGAACAGGGAGTTGGACCACTGCAGCTCTGTGTGCAGGCAGAGGAGAAGGATTGAGCCTAAAAGGAGTGGATAGCAGGTTCATTGGATATTAATTTGTCATCATTTATTCCTGATTGGATCCATCTTTTGACTTGAATACTATGTGGGTTGGGTTGGTTTTTTTGCGTGTGGGTTTTTTTGGTTGGTCTCGCCCCTCCCTTCCCTCCCCCCTCTGTGGCTGGAAGGAGAAACGCTGCAAGGCAACTACTCAAATCACATTAGGGAAAAAAGTCTGCCAAGTTAAATACCATCGGGCTATCTCAGCCATCAGGATTGCCAGTTCTTATTTCGATCCATGGTGATTTTTACTGTAGTCATGTGAGCAGAGGAGTGTTTAAACATGGGATCATTTCACTGTATTTCTGAGTACTTCCTGATTCTGTGGCAGTCGTCATCTACCCTGTGGTCACTTCAAACACTAAAGCAGTTAATTCTTTACACAGGCATCTTCAGATAGATAACTCATATTCTTCAGAGTTGTAGCTCAGTTACTTGAGTGGTTTTGGTGAAACCTTCACTTTATAGGCTACTTGCAAGTTGAAATGTGCAATCTGTCTTGATTACTAAACCCCAGAAACATAGAGGAAAAAATGTATAGTATTTATTAAAGAATATATTATAATTTATATATTTAAAGGATTTGCAACAAAGGTTGAAAATGTTTATTTGTCTCCAGTTGATGGTAATCACTTGTCTTTACAAGGTTATAGCTTTTAGGTTGGGTGTAAAGATTCCCAGAAGAGTAAAGGGATACATACAGCTCTCGGTGTACTGGTCTACTGTTACAGCAACCACCTGCAGCCTGGATGTTGATTGCTCTTCCATAGTGAAGCTGGACTTGTACGTGCCAGTCCACATCACCCATCTGCAAACGCCGGGCTAAGCTCTGCTCTCCTGGGAATGCTGGGTTGTAAATCCTCTGTGTGGAATCTCCGCGCTGCGCTGTGCCACGATCCACTGCTAGGGTCCTATTTAGAGCATAACAAGAAACTTGATCTACAGGTCCCAGGGGATGAATGCTGATTGTTGTTTTGACCTGTTCAACCCTACAATGGTCTGCTGATGCTGCTGTGGTGTGGAATGGTTTAAAGCAGCCCTACCAGGAGTTTGTGATTGGATGCTAAAGGGTGGCTGGGTGCTAAAAGGTAAAAAGGTAAGTGCAGCCCAAACTTATATACCCCCCCCCCCCCGCCGTGATTCACGAGAAGGAAAACAAGGCGCTGTGTGGTGGACATGATGACTGCTGTTCACTTGTCTCTGAGCATGTTTAATGAGAGGATGCCCGTTTTACTCCAGAAACAAATCACACCTTAGGGCCACCCCTGTGAAAAACGACCGACAGCTCTCACCGTATGCCACACCAGTGACTGCCGTGCAGTGTGGCTGTGGGAGGGTACGGGCTGAACAGGAGTGTTTTGCAGCTCTTTTTCAAACTGATGGTGAGATGTAGAAAGGAGGAGAAAGCTATTCTGTGACCTTGATGCCCATGTGAGAGAACATCATTAAGCAACACTACTAATGTGCTCTGTTTCACAGCTGCCAGGTCAGTATGCAGGTGATGCAGGTTAAAGAATTTAAGCTGTCTCTCAAGATAGAGTGAGGCTGGAGATAATTCCAGTTTAAAACAAATGTAGAGCTTCTGCAAATTCTTCATGAATGACAGTAGATACTGGAAATAGGGGAATGCCATAGAGGTATTCTAGTAGAGATTTTTCTCCTTACCGGGATTCATCTGGAGGTAGAAATGATAATGAAAACACTTCCATGTTATGATCAATGGAGGATAATGTGTCAATGAGCCTGTCTGTTAACTGAATCATAGAAGAATAACAGCGGAAAGGCCTTAGCGTGTCCAGTGATAACTTCCAGCTCAGCAGTCCAACTTACCTATTTGGCAGGTCAGTGTGTATGGTCTTGCCCACCTATATTTTCATCTGCCTACACAGTTTTGGCGGCTGTTAGTAATAATAGAGAAGTTGGTCTTTGATGTATTCTGTGATAGCTATATAGAACAACTGTTCTGGGTGGTCCTGAATATAAGAACTTGCTTTCTGGAACAGAAGTACCTGCACTGAAATTAGTCTAGTCCCTCTTAAGTCATGGTGTCCTGCCCGGTTTGTCTGCAGCTCCAGCCCTTTCCTGGCCAGAGATTCTCCAGCTGCAAAGCTGCTGCTTCAGGCTTTGCTGGCTAAGGAGTGTTGCCAGCATTCCCTGCCCGATAGCTTGGATATTACACATTTTAAAGAAAATGTACAAGGTCTGCCATATGTTGCAGTGGTCAGTTGCAAAAAGTAAGAATCATTCTAGTTACATAATCCTCAGCCCTGATTCAACCCTTTTCATTCCAAGGTGGATTGGTTTAGCCACCTACTCCCTTTCCTCCCCCTAAGTGTTTCTAGTAGCTGTTTGATCCTCTTGAAGTCTTGTATTTTTAATTCAGTCCTTCTGAAGCTTGTTACAAGCAGCTAGCAATCCTGGCCAAGACCTTTTAAATAAAGGAGTTAGAAAATCATTTACTGTGCTCCTAGCAATGTGAATTACTGTTTAAATAGAGCAAATTAGATCCAAGACTTAATCCCTCATCAGTATCCTCTCATGTGACATTGTCAGCTCAGGATTGGTTTAGTCATTGCAATTTCAGTAAGACTTGTGTTTGGCAAGTAGGGCTACCGTTTCTTTTACAGAAATTTCAGAGTCTTGGGTTGCGTTTATTAGTTGTTCTATTTAAATTGTAACTTGGTGCTCTTGATAATTCTAAGCCTTGAGGAAGGTTGGTCTGGCTGCGAGATCAGCTCTGCTGGTAGATGAAATGGTTTCTTGACACAACAAAATAAATGAGCCTTTAAATAAAAGCATGTTGAGTTTTGCTTACCTAAAGAACTAGGTGGCATAAAACAAAGTATGAGAAACCTTTAGAAAGGTTTTTCCATTGAGTGCACTTCAGATTTCTCCCAACCTTTAAATAGCTACTTTCCCCCTTATACTCACTGGCTTTATTTCTGAAGACATGACTATTGTGCCTTTGATTAAATCTTTATGGTAGTATGTCAGCCTTTGCTGGAGCCAGGGGATCCAAGAAAGAAGGCAGGTTGTATGTCCATCCTGTTATTTTTTCAGAAATGCTCCCATGTTCTAGGAGTGTTGCAGTTAAGGGAAGGTCTGTAAAACATAGAGGCAAAAAGCTATCAGGTAATTCACCCTGATGCATCCTTTACTATGAGCGTTACCAGATCTTCTATGGCATTTTGGGGGGTATTTCAGGCAGTGCTCAAATAAATAAATAAACTGTGTGCTCATGTATGGGAGTAGAGAGTATGCCGCCTTAAAGGAAGCTGAAATGAAAAGCATAGATTTTGGTAAATCAATGAGATGGTAAACCTCTAGGCAGAACTGAAGGCAGCTCCTTAGGTCCTTTCTTCCGTCACGTAATTGCAAACGGCCACATAGAAGAAGTAGAAGTCTAGCAGGATAGACATGAACTTCATGTTGAACACCTTCTCTTGCAAAACACCCCTCAAAGTCCTGCCTAAAATCTTTTGTGCAAGAGTAAAGGCCACATTTGGATGTTTGTGCCCTTCATGGGTGTCCTGGTTTCAGCTGGGATAGAGTTAAGTGTCTTCCTAGTAGCTGGTGCAGCGCTGTGTTTTGAGTTCAGGATGAGAAGAATGTTGGTAACACTCTGATGTTTTCGGTTGCTGCTGGGTGGTGTTTAGACTAAGTCAAGGATTTTTCA
>JANZLQ010000100.1:5176314-5219016 GCA_026212715.1 Elanus axillaris
GTTGTTATTATAATTACTTTCTTCTTTTCTGTTCTATTAAACTGTTCTTATCTCAACCCATGAGTTTTACTTTTTTTTTTTCTTCCTGATTTTATCCCCCATCCCGCTTGGGGCGGGGGGAAGGGGTGAGCGGCTGCGTGGTGTTAGTTGCTTGCTGACGTTAAACCACAAACGGGAAGCAAAAGACATCAAGGAAGTCACTGATGTTGTGGGCAGCTGCACAAGCACGGAATGCGTGAGGCAGAATTCCTGGGTGATTCCCAGTAGACCACGTGACAGAAGCAAATAAATTCCTCTCATTGCGTCTGCCAGTTTTTAATTCCATACCCCAGGGAACAGATTTGTTCCTGGGAGCATGGGCAAGATGAACTAACCAAACACCTTGAGGACTTTGCCTACACTGCGGAGCAGAAACACGCTTCACTCAGCCGGTCTCCTGGAAATTAAAAATCCAACAGCCCAAACGAACCATAGCAATCAAATTATGTAGCAGGGGGTGGTGGTGGGGATGCTAGGAAGTGGGGGGCAGACATGAAGGGATAACAAAGGGAATGTTTCTAACCTATATTTGGCTAAGGACCTTTTTCCTAATGATAGGAAAATGCATTTGGCTTTGATCAGAATGGTTTCCTGCTGTTCCTGCCCCTCTTCTGCTCTGCTTCTGGTTGCAAGTTTGTGCCAGTTTCGTGTTGTCTTTTAATGTTTCCCTGACAGCTACTAGCTGTCGTATAAATAATCTGTTTCTGAAATGGATTTCACTTTATGAAAGGGGCAAAATTATACACAAAGCGGATTTGCTTGAACCAAGTAAACTGTAACTAAAAGACTAAGCAGAAGCTAGTGAGAACTGGCAGGGAGGGTAAACATCTTTCGAGCAGTAGCAAAAAGGAGTGTTTCTGTCTTTTCTGCCTTAGTTTGGTGCCTAGATTTCCTGCTTCTTCTTGTGTTCCTCTTTAGCCCAGGCCTTTATGTCTGCTCTCTGTAATGTGCAGTGTGGTCCTTCCCTGGGGTTTGTTTGCTGTCAGTCTGTCATGCTGGGTGGCTGGTGAAAGAGTAGCAGCTATCTTCCTTTGCTGCTCTAATAATCCAAGGGTAATGCTCTCTGAGTGGTCAAGCAGTGCAGTGTGATACCCTAGCTACGCTATCAGATTATAAACCAGTCCTTTTTAAGCACTAACTGTTCTCTGTCAAGTTGTTTGGTTTTGTTTTTTCCTTTCAACAGAAACAAAAGAGCTGAGATCCACAGGCAATAGCAGTGATATAGAAAATACTGTTCTGATAAAGGCATAAACTGCAGCTTGCTGGTGTCTTGCCAGATGATCACATATAGAGCTAATGATTTTTCAAACAACTATATTAATTCGTGCCTTTTGGTTGTCCCGCTTAGGGATCAGTCATTTGATCTGGGAACAGGGAAATATTTTGCTTAAGTTAGAAACCAATATAGTATGAATTTTATGTGTCTGAAACCAGGTGTTTGCAAATTAACTGTGCTGGACTCAGGCTGAAAAAATTAATGAAATTGAAATATTCTAGGATTGGAGAACTTCGCAGTCAGTTTACAAACAAATTGTTTACAAAAAACCCTCTCAAGGCAAAATTCGCTTACTGATTATTCACAGAGCTCTAGTATAACGATGCCTCTGTGAAAAAAGTGTGGCTAATGAATTTATCGTGTGAGGCTTTTTTGTCTTGATATATCTTCTAATGGGTTTGCCCTGCAAGTTCTTGCACTCAAGGACTGATAAAAAGCAATAATGCTGGGCACTGAAATTTATAAACCAATTTACACTGTGGAAGGAATAACAGATTTTCATTGAGTTAATGTTTAATTGTCTGAGATCTTTTGTCCTCTATTTCTTGTAACCGAATTGGTTTGTTGCTTCTGTTAATTAATCAGACAAAAAATCTTCTAGCGCACTGGTGCTCAAATTAGCGTCAGCTGTGGGATTAGTGCATGGTTTATTGCCCCCATGAACACACGCTGCCTCTGCTTTGCTATCACAAAGGCCAGTGTGGGCTCAAAAGTTGGACCGCTTCCAGCTTTGAGGAAAGAGAGGAAAAATACCTTGATAAGCTTAGAAATAGCTGACTGTCTCTAGCCAGATAGACGTCTGATTCCTTTAGCACAATGACCTTAAATATGCTAGCATTAGGAAATACCTTAGCAGTCTTTACACTTGACTTTAAAGGATCTTATTTTGGGATTGCCATGGCTGCCAGCCCGAGCTGTGACGTGAAGGTTGCTAAGGCTACGAGGAGGCCTTCAGTGACGCGCAGTGACATTCAGATAGGAGGAAGCAACAACTCAAGTAAAGAAAACAATTTTTGAAATTGGACTTTCAAATATATTTCAATGATTATTTGCTCACCTTTTTTCCCTGACACATAAGAGCTCCCCATCAGCAATTTAGTAAATTATTTCCCAAGGAGAGAGTAGACTGTGTGCTCATCTCTTTCTCCCCACCCACCCCCACACCTGCCCTGCCTGTTTAGGAGCGACATTTTACTGGGGAAAACATGCTAGACTGCAGGTGATGCATTGGTATATTTTTATCTATTATAGAGGAAACATATCTTGTCTAATGATTTTTTTTATTTTTTTTTACCTTCCTCTCCTTGAGTCATGAGGATGCAGAGCATGAGATGGAGATGGGGGAACCTGTCCCCACCTCCTCTCTCCTCTTTACCCAGCCCCAGCACGTTCCTCCTTTCCCTCCAAAATCCTGCTGGAAGGAGTCCTACGGGGCAGTGGGGAGTGATTCTCCTTTCTAGGCTCCACTCCATTCTCATTTGGGCTATAAAAGTCTGGCAAAGTTAAATGAATTCACTATTTTCACTCCTTTCTGGTAAGGAGGGAGAGCTGAGCTTGCTGGATGAGGGTAAAGTGACTGTTCGGTACAGCTGTGAGTAAGTCTCTAGAGGGATGGCAGCACTCCTTTGCATCAAGGCAAATAGCAACACTGCTACTCCCAGATCCTTATAAACTACCTAGTTCCTGCTAATTTTATAGAAGGTAAATGCCAAAAAAGGAGACAGGCACTTGCAGTCTTTTTACGTAGCCTACACAGTGTGCCTAACACTGCTCGCAAATGCTAATGGTAAGATCTTTTTTGTGTATGGCAATATCAGAGATGGTAGGTGGAAGGCAACATGGAAAAGTCTGCTGGCAAGGCTTTTGAATAAACAAGTTCTTGGGGTTTTTGGGAAACTTTTGTTAACCCTTGATTTTCAGCTTCATTTTATCTGTTAGTTTCTATAATGCTTATGGTAAATAACACTTGATTTACATTTTTTTTCTTTGAAAATACAAATGTTATGAAGAAAGGGTGCCTCACATTTTCTTAAGTGTTTGTGGTTTAATGTATGGCAGCATAAAATATAAGCACAGATACATTTTTCAGTAAATAAGTAAAACCGTGGTATGAACAGTATAGCTGCAGTCAGGCTCTGTATCCACCATTTAGAGAAATGATAAAAACACAGAAGTTTGAAATGTTAAATAAAACATGTGAATACATAGCAGTGTTTTAAGAAAGAAGATGGTAAGGTATGAAAGGAGAATCCCACTGAATCAAATAACTTTTCTGAATGAGTATTCTGAAAAGAATACATTGCTGCTGTATTTAGAGATTTTCTTAACATTAACTTTCAAAGCTCCGTTCCAACTCAGAATTGGGTGTAGTTTAGATCTCTGAATAAACCTCACTGCTAGGATTCTGGATTATTCTCCTACATCCATAATTTATTAGGATATTTCACATTTAAAAAGAAACCTCAGAATAAGCCTTTTATTGCCCTTCAAGTATCACTAGTGCTACTCATCATGAAACCATGGCCTTAAAATCATGCAGGCGAAGTAGTATCCTCTCTTTTTCTTTTCTTTTTCTTTTTTTCTTCTTTTTTTTTTTTTCTTTAAATAAGTGCTTCACTTTTGCATGCCGGTGCTCCAGGAAACAACTGACAGCCGGTGCTGCCTCAGTGCCCTGCTAGAAGACAGTGTTCTCTCCGGCAAAGCCCTATTCCCAGGAGCAGGCTGGGGCCTTCGGCCTCACCTGCTCCCTTGCTGGGCGGTGAGGCCTTCCCGTGCCAGACCCAGGCAGCCCTTGCCACGAAGCATTCTAGGCCTGCCTTTCCTCTGGCACCTTTTCCACCTTGTCCGCAAGGATGGTTTCTGGTCCCTCAGCCAGGGCTGGGTGGCAGACGGAGTCAGGAGGCTTTGCTGGGTACGCTGCAGGTGTTCTGCTTCAGTCTTTTTCCTCTGGCTTTAAACGTACAATTGATTTTTATTCTTTGACCCTAACAGCTAAGTCTCTTCAATTTGTTGCTTTTTGTAGTGACTTTGGGGTGCCCAGTGCAGTATGGAAGGGACTAGCCTTGATCCCTAGGGAAGACTTTAAGGCTACTGTGAGTCTGTCAGTCCAAAATGCTCATTTGTCCTTCGGCAGCTACTGTCCTTTGGACTCATTGAGACAGTTTCTTGTGATTTAATATCACTCGGTGGATTTATTTTCTATGAGCTTGTCTAGATTTGTTTTTCCCCCTCAGCAATTAATGTTAGCTGTCCTGGGTTCAAGGTTCCTTGTCCACTTTATTCCCAGTGAGAGAAGAGAGAGAGAGAGAAGGGGAAATGTCAAGAGTAAATACTGTAGTCTTCCTGACTGATTATCTAACTGGAGCTGAAAACTGAACTGGGATTCTTCATCGTGCCTTTAAATGAAGCCAGGGAGAGCCTTTCTGGTCTGGAGGCACATCTGAATTGGAACTTAAGGTTTGTAGTCTTATTTAAACCATGTGTGGTGTTCAGTAGGGATCTACGGTGAGCAGATAGCAAGTTACTAAACTGAGGGAGACAGTTTCCTTTTTACTTTCATATATATTACATTGCAAGTGCAAACTTATGAGGTGTTCTCATTCCTGTAAAATATTGTTTACAGTCTCAAGAAGAAGGTAGCCAAAGAAGCTGTGCTTTCGAAGACAGGCAGATCAATTTCTGGGAATGGGTTTCACCTGGCCCCATTTTGGTCAGGTGCTACCTGGTTTCTAAGGCCTACTCTTTCTGCTGCAGTAGGAGGTTGGCAGAGAGAATACGGTTAGTAACTTTGAAGAAAGGTGCTGTGGAGCTAGAAGCAGTTCTTTCCTCTGTTTAAGTATTCTGAAATTTTATGTTTACCTTTACAAGATCTATATCGGAAGAGATCCGAGCTACCTACAAGGATTTTTGTTTGTGTAATACATTTGTTGTGGTGAGATGCTGTGGAAAGCTTTGTGCACCCCTGCAGGTAAGCAAGCTGTGGTTTGAGTCTTTCCTCTAAGCCCTCCATGCTTGGGGGAATGGTTTTCATCTCACTTACTGTACCAGTTTCACACAATTGTAATTTCTCTGACTTCAGTTGATTTTCTTGTGACGTGCTAGTGTCAAGTCAGATTTAGGTCTCAGGTGAAAATAAAGCTGAAAATAAAGCAAGAAAAAAAAAAGTTTTTCCAACAACATTTATAGTTTCTCATTTCCAGCTTAGGAGTTAATACACCATGACACCTTTTATTCCACGCTTTTTTCAGTAGTACTCTGACTCTTCTGCTCCTGCAGAGAAAAACAAGGTGAAGAACTACACAGAAATGAAAAATATTGAGAAGAAAAATATATAGTTTCCACAATCCTTTTGGGAGCTTTAGAGACACATCACTTTTTCAGTGGTTCATGATGTGTGACTGTGTCCATGTCCTGGTCTCAGCTGTGCTACTGCAGTTGGCTTCAAAACCTGAAGTGACTTGGGACCCTTCAGAGGTTATAGAAATGTAAAATGTTATTATTAAGTTGGTGACAAGTTGCATTCAAAATGATATCCTACATACTGAAAGTGTTCTCAAGCTTGCATGTAGTTTTTGAGATTAAGGACTTTATAACAGCAGTAGCCGGCGAGATGAGTCTAGCAGTTCACATATGCTGATAGTATCAAATTTTAATTTTTATGAATTAATCTGACAACAAACGTAACGTTTTGAATTGTAACTGAAATATATGCGTACTTTCAGACACACATTAGCTGTCTATAAAATGGGTTTTCTGTCTTCCCGTAGTTAGATATTGAATGCCTTGGGGCATTTTAGGTTCTGCTGGAAGCCAGGTTAGTACTGAAGTAATTTGGGGATCCGGTGGTTTTTTTTCTTTGAGGGATATGCATACCAACTCTGTTCAGATGACAAATAAAAAGATTGTTTTTTTTCCCAGACTATTATTGCAGCATGTGACTTGTTAGATTGAGAACTGAACTCTGCTACTTTCCTCCTTCTGTTATTAGCATAGATGTAGATTACAATAAAATCAATGGCAAGTTTAGCCCAGCTGAAGCCATCTGATGTCTTATGACAACTGGTTGTTGCACCTATCCAGCTAGAGCAACAGGGTATGTCCTAGAGATAACCACGCCTGGCTGGCATTCCTGCAGCTTTTCCCCTTTCTATCGGGGCATGTAAGCAGTATCCTCTACTCCACAGAACCAAATCTAGGACTGCTTGTATTTCACCTGAAGATGTAAGGAGGGAGCAGGTATTGCATGTGGAGGGTGACGGATCACCTGTTTCTTAGGTGGGTTACAGAGGGTCTGCAAATAGAGAAACAAGAGTATGAGAATGGGCTGATCTGAAACAAGTAAACATCTCCTGTAACTCTGAGGGGCATCTCTCCATTCATACATGCTCTTCTCATCTTCCAAAATGTTCCTGCTGTGAAAGAGTGCTCCCCTTTGAGACAGTTTTTGCTTTTAACAAATATCACGCCATTAGCCAGTTGGGTCTTGGCTGTGATCTTTGGCACAGTATTTGTCAGGAGCAAAATCAATGCCCTGCCTGCCTTTTCAGAGCACCCATGATCAAAAGCTTAATTGTTTGTCTTTCCAGCTCTCAGCTTGAGCTGTCAGGATTGGCAGTCAGAAAAGTCATCCTTTTTTAGGTAATTAGAGGAACTGCTATGAGAAGGTCAGTAACGTGAGCAAGCAGGAAACCCTGATGTCATTTGAGATGCAATTGTTGATAGTGGAAATCCATATAGCATGGTTCTGAGCCAGGGAGTGTCCGGCCTCCAGGGTGACGAGAATCCCTTTGAAACAGAAATTCAGACCTGATAATTTTCTATTGCTTCAAACATGTTGGACCTTTCAGAAGTGGACGTATAGTATGCTGTTTCCTGATAAGTTATAGGATTTTGTCTCTCTGACAGACAGAATGTATTACTTTGAGGTTGTAGTAATGCAGAGGAGCTTCCGGTTGCATTAGAATATGGGCATGGGAGCTGAAGTCTGCCTGCAAAAGGTAATGCTGGCATGCTATCAGGTGGGTTTTCTACCGGGGGATATTTCACTCTTGTTGGGATCCCTGCAGGTGGCAATTTGTAATATAATGAACTAGTATTAATATCATAGTGTTAACATATTAAAAACAGTAGTAGTTAAATTATTATTAATAACATAATAATTGTTATTATTAGGCTTGAGACCCTAATAAGAATGTAGTCGAGCATGCCTCTAAAGGTTTCCAGTCTAAGTCCTCAGCAATATATGGAAGACAAGAGAAGGAGCTGAGCCAGTAGGTAAAGGGGATACAGACAGTCAAGTCCTCGGTAAGGAAGTCCTCAGCATGAGTAAGGAAGGAAAGTTGTGAAGAGTCTCTGAGTTTATGAGAAGATGTGGGGATAGGTAGGGTAGCAGAAAGTGAAGCACTCCAGGATTTCAAAGAGGATGCTGAAATAGCAAGGAGATGGGTAAGTTAAACTAGCAGTCTCTAGGCCAGAGGGGCTTTGCTGGTTTAGGAGTGCTGGTCTGGTATGAATAGCATATACATAGCTTTATTGGCCATTATACTGCTGTCGTAAGACCTCTCAGATCTCTGATTCATGTGACATAAAATACATGGCTCAAAAGGGTAACTGGATGTTTGCCAGACCTGCTACTTAGCTCTATCAGTTGAGTTGTAATCCAAACTGACAAAACTCTGCTGGCCAAAGATAACAGCTTCTTCTCCCAGTTTGCCAGAGGGGCCCAAAACGCTGTATGCAGATGTTCACTTGTTTCTTAATCAGATGAATCTCTGAGAGCTAACACTAAAATGCTTAGTTTGAAAAGCAAAAGAAAAGATTAACCTCTGGGGTTAATACTCAAAATGGAATAAAAGAGATTCTGTTTTGTATCAACAGGAAGATTTTGTAGAGTGCAACCTGTTCTTCAGGGAAGCATCTTGTGTGATGGTCTAAATTATGCACTGTGGATGATGATTATCTCGCACTGCATATACAGATCATTCAACCATGAGATTGGAATCATGTTAGTAATAATTAAAAGTATGTACCTGCTTTTGTGCATGAATATACTGTTCTGGCCTGTGATTAAACTCTGCAGTATTAGGACATGAATTTTGACTCATTCCAGCAATCATTTATAAGTAAAATCTTGCCTCTAGAAGGTATATGCCCAGTTACTCATTACCTTGTGTAATGAACCAAGTCCATAACCTTCTTGGTGGTGTATGAAAATAATAAACTGTGATTGAAGGTTCTTATTTATGCTATCGTTCATTTTCTGTGACAGGGTGAAATTTGCAGAAGCTTTGAGGCAGTCATCTTTGTACCTTTAGTCCTCTTTGAAATTTCAAGAAAGGAACTTTTCTGCCTATTGTGAGATATTTACTGGGTAGGAATAATTTATGTCAAAACAGTCTTACAATGTGGGTGGTCAAGCACTGAACAGAGCCCCAGAGGTATTGAGGAGTCTCTATCCTTGGAGAGTCCTGGAACAACTGGTACAGCTTTAAAGCAAGAGGTTGAACTAGATGACTTCCAGATGTCCTTTCCAACCTAGCATTTCCTGTGTTTTGTGATTTTGGGGTTTGGGTTTTTTTGTGACTTCAAAATAGCTCCAAGAAAATACAGGCCCCACCAGAATGGAAGTCAGAAATCCATAAGATTAAAACAATAATAGCAAAACAAGTAGGGCCATTCAGTACTCTGCAGCATTCTGAAATTTTACAGGACATGTGAAATCTACTGAGAAAGAAATTCTATATTAAAGTGTGCAAATTCTGCAGAGTGACCTGGCAAAAGCCAAAAGGCTTAGGTTGGACAATTGTCTCCCTGTCATGTCCACCCATGATTTTCTGATGGTCCCGAAGTGATTGAAAATGTATAATAATAATACTACAGTATTTAAAAATAAATGAAAAATCCCCTAAGAAACAATGTCACAGTGGATCTTAGAAATCACTTACAGAAAATGGAATATGGCCCAGTGAATTGTCATTTGCTGCATGTCACAAGCTCTAGCTGATACCACCAAGTTGGTCTGTGATCTTGAGAGAATTAGTACCTCATTCAGCACCAGAAAATGCAGAAATGGGCTTCCACCCTCATTCCTCTCCTTGCTTCTTTCTGTAGGCAGGGGAGGCATTAGACGGGCAGCGTCTGTTCAAATTCTCACCATCTACAGCAGCACAATGGATGGCTGAGCCAAGGGGGGCAAGTAATCACTTTCAGGAAAACACCAAGTAAAATGTTACATTTTGGGACATATACCCTGCATTACTTACATCCACCTCCAAACCTGATACAGTGCGTGGCACAACTCAAAGTCTTTCTGCAAATCAGAATGTAATTGCCAACTTAAATTGATACTAGATCATATTAGCAAGGAGATGGTTACACACACAGACATATCAAATGTGTATCATCATCCTGCGAACATATGTAACTTCCCACTTTTTTTCAGCCCTTCTCAGAAAAAATATAGCTCTGTACAGGGTTTAGGTTTGTGATCATTTCTCTTGAGTCCCTGCTGTTTCTGAAATGCTTCTCCTGAGAGAGTACTAAATAGAGTTTTGTTTATAGTAAGTTCAGACAGGAATCTTGGGGCTGTGCAGTATCTCACAAGAAGCGATCCTGGATGGAAACACTGATTTTCCCTCCCTGGGAAAGGGTGAAGAGGGGGCTGGCGCAGGGCTCTCTGGCTAATTTCTAGGTTTTGTCACGCTGCTTTGCCACGTATCCCCATCTCCTCTTTGACTGGTGCTTAGGCTGAAAATCTGACCTTATTTGTTGAAATCTGGAAATGGGGACATTTTGAGAAACACTGCCTGGCTGAGAAGAAAGAAGCCTGCAGTTTCTATAAAACATTGTGCTTACATATGCAGGATATCGTTTTTACCCCACGTAATCCTGTCCAGTTTATTAAAAAAAAAAAGTTAAAAATCACCGTCAGTTTTATAACTGTTAATAATCCAGCTGCAGCACATTTCTCTGGCCTTTTCCCTCTGCTCTCAAGCAGCAGATTCCTTTCTGGTACTAATTTTGTGTGGGTTGAACACTACCAGCTAGCTGGTTGTTAAATTTTAGCAGTTTCTTGACAGAGGTTCTGTTGCATCTGTGCACGACTACAAATTTCAGTCATAAGATCTTTTTATTTTCAGTTCAGTGTGGTTTTGTGCAGTGTATACTGCATTATTTTGGGTACGTGGTCTGACATTTCTTCTCTACCTCATCTATAAATGCTGTTGTATCGCTCTGCTTAGAGTTGCCCTGAAAAGCAACTGGAGGTGACCCTGTGCACACAACACCCTGTTAGTAGGGCCACCAATTTGATAAACTTGCAGGTGATCAGTAATGCATGGGTCTTCATGAATTATCTTTTTTAAGAAGTTTTAATAAACTTTTCTGAAGAAAAGCATTATTTCTACTGGCAATCTGGCAGCCTAAATACTAGCTTTATAGCAAAGTTTCTTGTCTTGAAAACTGAGGCAGGAAGATAAGTATTACCTGTAATCTTGCAGGGATTGAGCTTTAATGTTTTGGCAGCAAGTTTTTTTCATTTTGGTTTGTTTTTTCCAAGTCATATATAATTCCTAAATTTCTCTATGGTTACAAAAACACAGCAAGAATTATTTCAGGATTCAACCTAGTTCCTTTTTAGGCTTGCAGTAAGTCAGGGCTTTATTATTTTATTGTTCTGGGTTTTTTTTCCTTCAAAAAAAGAACTCTTCACTGATTATGTTCTATTTGAAAATTAATGGTACAATAATGCCTGGAATTCCGAAATCCCTTGAGGTGACACGTTTGCTTGTTCGACTATGCTGTTGTTGATCTTGTGCGACAGTAGATTTTTCTATACTGTTTTATACAGTATCAGATAAACTACAGACAAGAGGGGAAGGGGTAAGCAAGGGAGAAAGCTAAATATTTTCATTGCTATTTTTACACAATCACAGTAGCTACCCTCATCCACAAAGAGACGTTCACCAGTAGAGTGAAACCAGAAATATTCAGTGAAGCACAGAAGTAATTATGGGGCTAAAAGAAAAATGAAAAAATACATTAGGCTATTGTTTGCTTTAGTTTGTGCAGTGAAATGTTTGTGATATGTCCTCCGTTGTTAATGGGTGTAACCTCTCTGATGCCATCAGGATTTCAGTCATTAGTGACCCAAGGGTGGAGTCCTTTGTGCTTTGTGTGCAGACCTTACTTTTGATAGTGGTACTTTGTGGGTACAGAGTTGCCTTCCTTCTTTTTCCCCCTTTCAGGTAGTTGGGGGGTGTGTGTGTTTGAGTGTCTTTCATACTGATATGTTCTAAAATGTAATCAACTATCATGTCACATCACATCATAAATCCCACCTTAGATTCCAATGTAATTAGTTCATTGAAATTACTAATGCCTACACTCTGAATTAGATGATAAAGCAGAATTATTGTGTCATTACATTATAGCATCCTGGTCAGAATTACCTCTTTTACAGAGAAATCCAAGATAACTATCTCTGTAATTAAATGTGCTCCCGCTTGCTTAATAACCTAAAACCAGCCACTTTCCTGGTGTAATTACTTAGCAGTATTTAAGAATGCTCTGTGTTATCACCTGTTGTGGATCTTTGGGAGAGTTATAGTAGGAAGAAAGAAACGAAAAAGCGAGTTGCTGTTTAAGCATGATAAATACAAGTAAATAATATTAAATACATGGTTTTCATTCTTAGAACTGTTTCCTAGAAAATTAAAGCAAAGCTCCAGAAATGTTAATGTGAAATGCACAATGCTCCAAAGAAGATACAGCAGTAGGAAGAGTTATTTTAACAGGCTTACTCTAATTCTCATTTTTCACCTTTTTGTGATCACTGGATCTTGCTCTGTGTTTTGAACCTTTCATCAACCTCAAGGGAGAAGATAATTTGTTTGTGGACAGTTTTTAAAGTTTCTTTTTTAAAAAAAAAAAGATATTATAGATTGAAATGCTGAAAAGACATATTTGTAAATCTTTGCAGGTCTATCGGAAATCAGAATTATTCACTTTTGTAAGACCAGTTGATCAGCAACATTTACAAACATGTACGGAGATGTCAGCTTATGTTTCACAGTAATGTAGAGCATATTATGACATTCTTGGAAGCTAGATTGATTACATTTTGACTGAGGCACTGTCCTGGGCTACAGTAAACAAACAGGAAATAACTAATGGAGGGTGGGTATTTTATCAGTGGTTATACCTCCCCAGACACCAAATCCACATTCTTAGTGTTAGCTGCCAGGATTCATGCTCCAGTCCTGCGTAGGACCTGGGGAGATGCTGAAATGCCCTAGAAATAGAAATTGAGAAAGACTGGGGCTTGGTGGTTGCTTTGGAATTGCAGTGAAGAGAATGCATGGTGATCTTCCTGCTTGCCTTAGATGTTCGTTGTTCATCTAAAATACAGGGACTGGTGCTGCAGTACGTCTTTGTGTGGGCACACGACTGACCCTTTCTTCTGGGCTTGTGCTGTGACTGGGGTGGAGAAAGGATGGTGCATTTGATTTGTGTAAGGAGTGTGGCTTTTGAGTATCACGTCAAATGAGAATTTCTCTGCTTTGCAAGTATTAGGAGAGGTCACTACTATTAATATGTATTGTTTTATTTTTTTGAGGTGTAGAAAATTGCATTTCTTTCCAGGATAACTATGGGTGTTTGCTAATGCAACCTTTTTTTGTGTTCAGTTTTCAAGTACAGATTTTATTGCATTGGCTGGTCTTGATGCCCAAGTGAAAGCAAAGATGCTGTTGCTTGTTGAATGTACATTGTCATATTGAAGGTTGCTTTATGCTACAATACATTTAATTGTATACTACGGTGAAGTGTTTATCTGTCCTTACATAGTCATTTTAGGCAGTAAATATTCCTTCTGGTCTGATAAATACTACTTCTTCTGCATGATTTATGTACCCTTGCAAGATTCTCTGTCTCTGCTTTCAGTGATTGAATAGCTAAGCCTTGCTGATAATTTTTTTTGTCATTTTTGCCCTGGTTCTTTCAATTTTTAGTCACAATAGTCGCTATTAATATACTTCTAGATAATTTTCTCAGTAGGCTGACTTCTTTTTGTTCCTTTTCTAATGTAAAATATATTATGTTCTCCCATAAATAAGACTCTTATCCCTTGATATTTTGTTAACCACTTTGAGGTAGCCTCTCAGAAATTTTTTGTTGCTTTTGTTTTGTTTTGGTTTTGCTTTTAATAGCTTCATATATTAAAGGTCTAATCTGGCTTCCAGTGATGCTTTAACACATTTTTCCTTCGACTATAATGGTAGTATAAACCCTAAGTCTTCAGTATTCATACTGCTAGAATGTGTGATATTTTCATGTAGTCCTAAATGCAGGTCATGTTTAAGAAGAGGATTATTTATTCGCTATAGATGTCTAAGGCATAAAGGCGTAAAAACAAGGGGAAGAAGGAAAAACTTGTGAGGGGACAAAAACCAAACACCACAGTTTTCTCAAAAACAAGGGGAAGAGGAAATCTGCCAGGGAAGCCAGAGAGTAAGTAGACAATTGCAGTATAAAAAGGGAACAAAGATAAAAAGGACCAGATCACCCCCTCAATGATTTCTGCCCTTTGTTGACTGTGGGGAAATTTGAGTACAGTTCCCATTCCAGAACATTTATTTATGGAGGACTTCTTAAGGAAAACAGTGTAGAAATAAATGGTAAGTCTTCTTCTAGAGAGGTCACCAGTAGATAGAGTATGCCAGTGGCCTGTGGTGAGACACATGTTGTTAAATGTGTCCCCAAGGGATCAGGGAGGAGCAGGGAGGTGGCAGGTTTCACTGGTGATCCTGAGTTTTGCAGCAGAGTAAAGGTGAGGGCTGACTGAAGAGCTGCACAAAAAAAATCCAGTGCTGAGCACCCGAGTGATAAAAATGACAGGTGAAATATAGATAAATGCAACATGAGGTACAGGGGAAGTGGGGGAAATAATCCTAGGCTGCTGTTCTGAGATGAGCATTGTAACTCAAGAACAAGGTTTAGGGGTAAGAAAGATCAGCTGAATTCTCTGTAGTCTTTAAGAAAACAACTTGCCCTGCTAGCATTTAGAAAGAGGAATGAAAAGAAAACAGAAAATGTTATTATGACACTGCATGATAGTGTTTCTGCATCCTGAATATTGCATGTAGCTCTGGCCCCATCCTCATAAAGGTATAATAGAATTGGAAAGGGCTCATAAAAGAGCAGCATAAATGATCAAATGTACTGAATAGGCTTCATAAAGGGAACAAATGGGACTCTCTCGCCTGAAAAAAAAATGCCTGAAGAGATCTAGGAAACTGGGAGGTAATATATCTTCCTGGTCAGAACCTAGAAGGAATCAAATGAAACTCAAGGGCTCTGGGTCAAAACAGAGAGGGGGTGGTTCTTCACAAAGTTGGTAGTAAAACTCTGGAATACCACAAGATGTTGTAGATGCTAGAAATTTCCAAATGTAAAAAAAAAATAGCTGCATATATTAATGGAGAAATTCCTTCAAATATTAAATAGAAATAGACTGTATCTGGTTCAGGAAGTCCCTACCAATCCCTCTAGTCCCTCTGGAGGCTTGGACGAGTGCTTTAGGGAAGCACTGATTGATGATCCTGTGATTGTCCTATTTCTACATTCTTCCTTAGGCAGCTGCTATCAGACATTGTAGTGAGAGGCTGTTAGGCTGGATAGACTTTGGTCTGTCCTAGTGTAGTCTTCTTTAAGCTCGTTGTGCTTTCCTATTATTTAACAGTGTACGCTTTGAGAGGGCGTGTGTCTTAAGCAGTCTTTTGCCATATTATGGAAGTGAACATGACCGTATTTTAAAGGCTTGAAGTCCATGTGTCTCAAAAGACAGGAGGAAATACACTGAAGTCAAAACAGCTGAGCCACCTCCCACAGGTCCTGTGGCAGCTAAAACTGGCCAAATACCGAGTAAACTGTCCTGAAGGCAAGAATGATGAGTAAGGTTACCTCATAGGGAGGTTTCTATTCCTGATTTCCATGAGTGTGTAGAAACGATACAGATGGCAAAACTGTTTTTACAAGAGGAATATGTATTGAAGGTAAATGCCAGCAAAAAACTGGCTCTGAAGCGTATGTATGTGTGTTTGCTGTTGGGGCAGGGAGCACGCGTCAGAGTAGCAAGCACTTGAGGTCTTTTCATTGCTCTTAAACCTGAACTCTAACATACTTTAGAGGTTCCAAACTGTGTTTCACATTTCTAATTTTGATCATCCCTTCTTCGCTCCTTAAGAAGGACTGCTGAAGTACACATGGGCAGTAGATTTTGTCCTTGGAGAGAAGTGCACTGGAAATGCAACTTTGAAACACTAGAGGAGAGTGTGGCTTAGATGTTAGTAATTACTGGAATACCTGTCACAGAATGGATGCAATAACTGCTCTACTGCAATTAGGATGGTACCATGTGCATCCATTTTTCTATAGGTAATAGAGGAAGTAACCTCATTTCTGTACAAATGTTTTTTTCTTTGGACATACTGTTAGCTTACAGTCTATAGATAAGGTTACTTGCAGACCGTAATGTTTGCTGATGGCTGCAGAACAGTTATCTCCCACGTAATTCAGTTCTGCTGAATCAGAAATAGTACAGTATAGTTCTGGCTTAATGAAACAACATTAAAAAAAGTTCCTGCTTTTTCTTTTTCTGAAGTATGTTGTGTAGTTTATATTTAGAGATGCTGAGAGTCTTGATTTCACTCCTTTTGGTGGAAGATTTTGAGAAGCTCTTCATCAGCTGACCTTTTAGGAGTCCTAAACCTGGTTGAACAAACATGATAGACTCAATCATTATCTGGTACAAATAAATCTTGCACTGTTAAAATCATTGGAGCTGCACTGATGTACACCAGCGCATGATCTAGGTCAATATTTACAACCTAGCTGCTGTTGGTGAAGTTTATTGATTCTTCAGCTGAGCTCAGCTGTGAGGGAAACCTGTAGAGGATGTAAGTTGCAACTCTCAGTAAATTTGTTTTCACCTATTCTGTGGCTCCTTTTCATCAGCTCGCTTAAAGGTTAAAGGAAGAGTTAATAGGAATGGCAACATCTGCCTTTGTAAAATAATCTCATGTCAGGACAGCCAGCCCAGCTCACCTATCAGCTCAGAGGCTTTTCCTATTGATAGCAGATTGTAGCTGCTGGGAGGTGAGTTGGCTTCTGGATGGAGCCCAAAGGGCAGAAATGAAGGTGCCATAACCTACCCATTAAGTGGTTTTTGAAAATTCCTGGAAAGATCTAGTTGGATGCACAGATTATTACACTATGAACTTGAGAATTTTATTTTAGACAGAATGTGTGTTTGATCTCTACTTTAACTGCAAAAGGGAATTTGATTTTGTTCCTGAAGTGTCATGTGCTGTTACCAAAGGCTGGAGATACTTAGAATCACAGAATGGTTTGCATTGGAAGGGACCTCTAAAGGTCGTCTAGTCCTACCCCCCTGCAGTAAGTGGGGACATCTTCAATTTACCTACACAGAGCTTCCTTTCATGGCCCTGAAAGCCAGACCTGCAACACCTTCTGGGTAAGAACTCTTACAATGTAAAACTAGACTTCGTGTCTCTCCTTGGCTCAGTGGCCCCATCATGGACACCAGATCAACTATAAAATGAGTAGTTAACCTCCTAAAAGAAAAGTCAGGCAATCAACAGTGAATTACAGCTTGGAAGATACTGTCTATAAAACAATTTAGCATTTATAAATCATCTGGATTGCAGAAAGTAGAGTTTTTCAGCCAGGATATGATTTTAGAAAAGTCATTCTCAGTCAGAGAACTTGCTAGTTAAATACATTTTGTTTTTAAATACAAAGTCTCTGTTAAACTCAGGGTTTTTTTTTTTTTTTTTGCAAGTTATTAGAATATCTGTTATTTCTCTTGTGCTTTTCTGAAAAATGGCCTGTACAGCTTGCTCTGCAAGGGATCCTTGATAAAAATAATGTCTGGAGGATGGCGTTGTTTCTTCTGCTGTGTCCTCCGTCTTTCTCAGGTGCAGAGACCACCTACAGCATCTCATGGCCATTGATGTACTACCCAAACAGATGTGGAAATAAACATAAATGTTAACTTTTTCTTTCCTCTTAAAAGTATCTCGAAAGGAAGGAAAACTGAGTCACATACAGTGGATCTGTGATCACGTTTTGCTCCTGTCCAAGGAGCATTGCTGATAGCTAAACTATGACAGTCCCAGCTCTCTTTCCTTAGGTTTTATGCACTGAAAATCTTAAGTGCAATATAGTATTCAAATAGTTTGCATTTAAATTAGTTTTCTGTGTGTTAATTTGTTTTACAACGAGAACAAGTATATAGATTTTTATTGTCCAAGTTGTAAGCAATTGCATTTCAGAATTAGTGTAAACAATAGTTCACTTAAGGAACTACTAAGAGATATGTATACATTTTGCACCTTCTGTTTCCCAGACACACCACTTTTCTTCTACAGAATTTCAGTAGTGGCTGTATTTCAACAGCGCAGTATTGTGTTACACTTGGCAAAGCCTTGGTTACCGATATAAATAGAGAAGGTGCAAGTCTGTGCAACCCCTCATCTCTTACAAAGCTTGGAGAAGAGATGACTTTGGTGTACGACAGTTATCACTAGCATCACAAGACAGCAGCTATCACAGCACTGGAAGCATCAAACTTTCTATGAAGTCAAGCCTTGAGGGCACATTTTGTCAGGGTTTTTTTTGGAGCTGTTGTATGGGGAAAGCTGGAGTTTTCCCAGGAAGAAAGAAATAAAGCAAACAAGTAATAGGATGTGAGAAGAGAGCTGATTATTAATTCCATTAAATTTGGTCTGATTTTAGAAATTCAGAAAAAAAAATCCCAAACCTCTTTTATGTAGTTTTTTTCATTGCAGCAGTTTGGAGAAAGGATCTAAGTATTGGAATCTCATGCTATGATAAAGATTTTTCAGGCAAGTAAAAGAAGAATTTTTGGAATGATGTGTTTTCAAATAGTAACTGTCATCTCAGTTAGCTCCTTAGTATTGGCAGTGTGTGAGAGGGAGAGTTACACAGGCTGTCAGCAGGCTTTCAGTGCATTAGCCAGGGACTCTGCTTCTCATCCTTATCCAAATAGATCCAACATGCTTACATTTTTTCATTGTGGGGTTTTATTGTGGTGCGTGGAGAAAATCAGGTTTTTGTGCCTGCAGACTCCTAGGCATGGGGAGATGTGGTAATATGTGTATTTTCTTCTACTTGTCTTGCTTTTCTTTTCTGAAGATTTTTGTTTTTTCAGGGCTTTCCAAAAAAAGACCCCCTACCTGGAGCCTCAGGGTTCTTCTGTAGAAAGCCCAAAACACAGCTTTTCAATAGTGGTTCATCCCCTTCCTAAGTGCAGAGGGAGAGGGTATATGCAGTTACATCTAACTCTCGTGGTTTCAGCAGAGCTTTTATGTAAAGACATAAAAATCACCTGCTCGCACACGGTCCTGGTTTCAGCTGGGATAGAGTTAAGTGTCTTCCTAGTAGCTGGTACAGTGCTGTGTTTTGAATTGAGGATGAGAAGAATGTTGATAACACCCTGATGTTTTCGGTTGCTGCTGGGTGGTGTTTAGACCAAGTCAAGGATTTTTCAGCTTCTCATGCCCAGCCAGCCAGAAAGCTGGAGGGGCACAAGAAGTCGGGAGGGAACACAGCCTGGGCAGCTGACCCCAACTGGCCAACGGGGATATCCCATGCCATGGGACGTCACATTCAGGAAATAACTGGGTGGTGGGGGAGTTGGGATCGCCGCTCGGGTGTCGATCGGCGGGTGGTGAGCAATTGCTCTGTGCACCGTTTGTACATTCCAATCCTTTTACTATTACTGTTGTCATTTTATTAGTGTTATCATTGTAATTACTTCTTTTCTGCACTATTAAACCGTTCTTATCTCAACCCACGAGTTTTACTTTTTTTTTCCCGATTTTTTTCCCCCATCCTGCTTGGGGTGGGGAAGGGCTGAGCAGCTGTGTGGTGTTAGTTGCTTGCTGGCGTTAAACCACGACACACACACTTGAAATACAACCTCCTCTGATCTTCTTTTGGGTGATTGCTCCGTCGCTGTAATGTTTGTATAGTGTGCTGTGTGTCAAGTACGGGCTTCAGTACTGAAGAAGAAAAAATGGTATCGTGGTTTTTTCACAAACTCTGGAGACCTCTGTTGTCTAACTCAAACCTGGCAATCCCTACCGCTAATACCATACCAGTGCTTAGTTTCTATTTAGTCTTTTCAGAAATGCTTTTGATATAAACCATATATCCTGTATTCAAAAATTTAGTTGTTGGTTGCTGCCACCATATGCATAAACAGTCTTCTGATGTCAGCAAGGCACCCTCTCTGCAGGTATCATGGTATCCCATAAACTTGATGTGTATAGCATTGTACGCAACTTACGTGTCATCAAGTTCCACCTAAAATCTGTTTAGAAAGAATAATCTTCCTATTCAAGCACATTGATTGATGAGAAAATGCATGTTCTGTAGGCTTTGGTATCAGTAAGGGCAGCAATGCTTCACTACCGTGTTCATCCCTGCCCGAGCAGGATGGCAGCACATGTAATTGAGTGGTCCACTCGCATCTGCACATGCTTATTCTGTCAATTCACATTTATTCATGTTATTATTTCTCCCTAACCCACCCCCTCCCTGGCTCAGCTAGCAGACTGGATGCACAAAAGACTATCTTCCTTTAATTAAGGCTTCCTGAAAAGTTTAAAAAGAGGGTACTCAAATTCCTTCTTTTGTGAAAATCCTTAGAGAAATGTTGCAGTCTCAGCATGAGAAAACCTGAGTTCTACCCCCAGATCTCACCCTGACTGTGAAAGATCTTAATTCTCTTCCCTCTTACTCCACATTTATTGGCTTAAACAATTGGCATCCTAGGGAGGAATTTCCCTGACCTTTCTCTTCTCATGATACAGTGCAAAAGTGAGGTGGCACCCTGGTCTCATGTTACCAGGATTACTGTTGTAGGTTTCAATAAGCTTTCACCACAAGAAAATTTAAAAATTAAATAGATTTATTCCACCATGTTTTGTAATAGGAAACAGAGCAGTTATTAACTAGGCAAAAGGAGATTTTACCACTAAAAGGAGTAAGTAATTTTCAGTGAAGTGCAGCTCCTCTCATTCCTTCCTGTCTATGTTAGACCAACTCTTTAATTATTTGTAAACCTAGAACATCAGGCTTTGAGTATCATCATGTTTAGAGCGAAGGACATCGAGTCCTTCACAGTGTGCAGCAATAACTGCCAGTTTCATGTTCTGTCCTCTGGTTTAGTGATTCAACAGGTTGGCGTATTCCTGCTTCAAGGTGAAATATTGTTCATGGAAATCTAACATGGAGACAGGTGCTTTATCAAGAATGCCCTTGGAAAATGCAGACAAGAGTACCAAACCCATTGATAATACTCTTTCTCTTCTATAGGTATTGTAACCGAACTAGCGTCTCTTCATACGAACCCTTTGTTATTGGTAGACTGTTGTTGTTGGCATTGAAACGACTGTCATGGCACGTGGATGATGCCTACACCATGGACGCGTGTATTCTGCCATGTGTCCTTCCATCTGCATAAAGGCAAGAGCTGAGTGCAAGGCATTTCCCCTGCACTCCCTGGTTCCCTTCAGAGGCCAGTGCACAGCAAGGGAGAGGGCCCTGGGGCCACTGCGATGGTTATGCGGGTCTGGATAGCAGGGGACCTGTGTGTAAGGTACCCCTTTGAGTACAAATGCCCAGGAGTGTAGACAGAGCCTCTAATTTTTTTCTCCTATTTATTATGTGGAAGGTCACTGCCAATGACTCCAAAAGTCACAACTTCTGTCTCTTGCAGTCTGAAACTGCAGTGGAAGCTCATACAAGTTACTCAGGGAAAATAAAAGGAGCAGGAGGGAGAATACTGTGAACTGACATCCAAATGTTATAATACGCTTTGCTCCTTGTGTTAGGGGTGGCTGTGATCATAATGTGGTTGATGCCATCATCTCACGAGGCAGTGGAGCAGCAATTTGGAGCCCTTTGGAGCCTAGCAAGTTAATTTTATCTTTTCAATAAAGTCTTTACATGATACTTGAAATGGAAGGGGGTAGTCTGACTTATGGAGTAAAAGCAAAAAAGGGTTATAGAGTTTTCCCTTCCTATTAAGTCATTCTCATTTCCTATCTGCAATGTAACACTTCTATTAAAACTATAATGGTAAAAGAAGAACAAGGAAAAATAAATTGTTAATAATCTGAATTATCTCATAGATTCTGAACTCCAGTGACTTCACTCAGAAAGATGACCCACAACATGATTTGATTCTTCCACATGCTGCCAGGGGACAGCACCTGAAACCAGAATGGAATAAGAAAAGATTGATTTAGAAAACCAAACCCACTGGACCTGCATGTTTACTGGCTTTATGAAAGATGTTTCAGTCATTTATAAGTATATACACACCCCTCTGCTGGCTTGAGCCAGAGGTCCACGCAGCCTGTTACCCTCTTTTCAACACTGGCAAGGAGGAGTGTAAGAATAAGGAAGCCACGTAGTGACAATCCCTAAAAGTTCTGGATTATCTCCTGACAATTTGTCCTTTGGGCACTTCTGAACCAAAGATTGTGTCTCTCTACTCAATGGACCTCAAAGGGTTTTCCTTCCTTTAATTTGCAGGATATGTTTCTGAGGCCCTGTCTGTTCTTGGCAACCACAGCACCCTGTGACGTAGAGTTCTGCAGCTTCACTGTGCAGAGTATAAAGTACTTCCTGTGTGTTAAACCTGTGATTTAAAAATGTAGTTTCATTGTGTAGTGTCTCATTCTTTGAAAAGCTTCTGTTGGTCATTTTCAAATTTCTAGCATATAAGCTCTTGGCCAGCTTTTTTTTCCAGACTGAAAAGTTTGTCTGTTCAGTTACTCTTCATACAAAATCTATTCCGTGCCTTTGATCCGACTTGTTGCTTGCCCCTCAACCTTTCCAAATCCATGACACATTGTTTCAGAAACCTGGTTTGGAATTGCAAACATAGTTCAAGATGCAGGTGCACTGCATATTGATATGAGGAATCATAATGTTTTCTGTTTTTCTCTCTTCCATACCTAATAACTCAGAGCACTCAATTTCCTTTTACGACCTTTACAGAACACTGTGCTCAAGTTCTCGTGGAGTGACATATTGAAACCCCAGTATCTCAGTCAGCTCAAAACCTACCACTGTGTATATAAACTTGGTTTTGCATTTCTTCATGTGCATGATATTGCATTTATCTACAGTGAATTTCATCTGCTAGTTCTACTTCTTCCCACAATCATTCAGTATTGCAGGGTTATGATGCTTCTATTAATCCATCTTATCCTACTAGTTGATATGGTAGTGTTATCAGCAGACTGTGTTGCTCACTTTACTATTCATCCTCTTTCAGATATGTTCAAATGCTTATGACTGTGTTGCAGAGTGTGGTGACCTTCCACCATGTGCTTCCCAGCTCCTGGTTCTTATCTTCTTGGCTGTTCTTTATCTAGATGAAACCCTTCAGTTCCACCCAACTCTTACTCTGTGAGTTGTGACGTTTTGCCACTGTGTATGGTTATTTTTACTAAGGGAAAGTCTTTTAGTTTCGTTCCTTACCCCAGTACCATATGGTTCACCTTTAAGCATTGCATCAATTGCACCTTAAGCATTCCCTTTCCTTCACCTGATCCCTTGCTTCCAGGCAGTGCTTTTGCCTTCTACGAAGAAGTTGTCTTGCAGACTGCATCCTTTAATTTCTTGCCACTCATAGTCTCAGTCGACAAACCAGAAGTGTGCAGATAAAATATGGGGCCCAGCTCCATGGAAGGGGCCTGCCACATACAGGCATTTTGCAGTCGTTGCAGATAACCATGGTCTGCTTTTTTAGCATCTGTCTTACCATTATAGTCATAAAATACTCACCCTTTTGATAAAGGTCACTAGATTACAAAATTCAAAAATTAAGATAAAGAGGACGTGAGCTGTCAAACTGGGGGGATATTTGAGATGCACATTAGGTATCTGTCTTTAATTTGATTTTTCCCTGTTTTCATGGAATCCTGGAATTGGTAATGTTGCTTTTAACTGACAGAGACCTTCAGATAACATCATTATTCAATGTAGTAAACAACTTTCTCATGGCAGTTTTTGGTACAGATTCCCAGAATCAGACTGCATACTGAAAAATTGGACAGCAATGAACATGTTGTGATAACAGTTCCATTGTAAGTCACTGCATTTACATTTTAGTATGCAGCAAAGGTCGATTCTAGTCTAGGAATTATATTGAAATGTTCATCATTGGAATTGAGCCTGCAGGTTAGTAAGTGAGGACTGCATACAAAACTTCAACCCGTGCAATAAAACATAACCTTCTCTTATCACCAGCGGCAACTGTTACCAGAGCTGGAATTCATGGTCTGTTTACCCTTGGAAGAATTCTGTATTAAAGACGAGATGGAGGAAGGAATCAATGATCAGGGCTTCCTTTGCAGTGGGGTATTCTAAAGAGGTGACAGTAGCAGATAACACCACGTTCTCTTAGTGGAGGACTTGCAGGGGTTTTTAAAGTACACAGTTTACAGCCCACTGAAACATGGAAGTTGTTATTGTTCATAACTCCCAATTTCAGAAGAAATGAAGGCAGTGATGGAAAAGTTGCGTTACAGTTTGTCACGTGAACTGTGAAGCTGCCCTGACAGACATGGGTTGTTTCAACAGCCCTCACTGGAATAGACGGGAGGGGATGTAACAGGGTCAGAGCTGTAAAATGGAAACATTTTCAAAAATCACATCATCTGAACCTATGTGGTTTCACAGAAAATACAAGAACCACTGTGTGTGTGAACATGCACACGTGGGACCTGTGCTTCAGAGGCTGAGGACTAGCAGCTGGAGTAGCAGGAGAACTACCTACCCCAGCCTCTGTGTCTCTGAAGAGAGCTAGATTGAAGACTATGCACTGGGCTTCAGTTACTTGAAGTTACTTGAAGTAAAGGACTGTTGTATTTCTCCTTTCCCCAAGTCCATAAACTAACAAATGCATAGCAGTGATGGAAGCTGCGTCGGATTCAGGCATTGACTGTGAAGTACCGGGTGATTACTGTCGCACAGAAAACAAACACTTCATTTTAGGATCACTGGCTGTGTTGGATCTATCTATCTATCTGTATGTATATCTGCTTATATTGCCCCAGGTACTATGGGAGTATCAACTCACGTGCAAATCGCTGGCTTCTGTAAAGACAGATATTTCTGAGTAGGGAGTTCATACTGAAAGTTTATTTTCAGGTAAACTTCAAGTAGTATGGAATGAATAGAAAGATATCTCATAGAGGTTGATTTTTGGTAAAGGCATTTTTTCATGTACCGTGTTCAAGGGACAAAGGAAATTGTCAGAGAAGATGTTTCCCTTTACAATGAATACTTAGTACAAGAATGCATATACCGTGCTAAGAATTTGCCACTAACAATTTCTACAGTGTCTTTATTTTTAGTTATATAAGATTCTTTATGGTCATTTACAGCTGGAACTCCGTAAAACTTGTTTATCGGGGAAGTTTTCTTGTCTAGTTACAGTGTTTACCAAATATTAAGTAGTTGTCCTACCCTATGATTTCTTTGCTCTGAATCACTCTCGTTGTAAATATTTTCATAAGCAAGTATGCTGCCCTGTGCTTAACTTTTAACCTTATTTTTTAAAGACACTAATGAATTACAATTAGAAGTTATACTAAAATTCTGGATGCTTGCTGTCGAGAGATGTTGATTTTAATAATTGTAGTAATATTAGTTAACTTTCCTTTAAAATATAAAAGATCAAGGTTTCAAAATGGTTCTAATGAAACCAGACCTAAAAACCTGGAAAAGTCACTGCTGGGGAAGTGAGAGAGATGGAAAACAGCCAAATAAACTGGAAGTTTCATTATTGCCCACTTTTATTATTTTAGTACAGGTTTTAGACTATTTAGAGCTTTCTCTTAATGCTCCACTTCCTGGAATCCTGTGATTATCAGAAAAACAGATTTTCATTAAAAGTATTTCAGGACCTCATTGAAAAACTGAATAAAATCATAGGGAAAAAAATTAAACAGCAGACATGTAAAGATTGAGAAGGTAAAAGGCAAATAATGTATTGCTTTTCAAAATATAACTTGGAAGGTGTCACTCGATGCTTACTTTTAAGACTTGTTTTAAGTGATAATTTTTGCTTAAAATGATAGTTTTCTTTGAGACACTCCTAATATTTTCTATAATTGAAGGTTTACATGAACAACACTATAAATAACTGAATTCCCAAGTGCTTAGATTCTTTCATCAAGTTAGAGAAATTTTTGCCGGTAAAATGAATACAAGAATATTCAGGAAATATGCTATGAATGTTATGTCTACAGGTGAAAAGCATAAGCAAAATAGAAGGACTCATAAGATCACTGAACATGTCCAAAGCACATTGGCAGGATGCGAGGAGTTCAGTTACCAGCACGGCGTTAGCACTGTGTTATAGGAAGAATATTGATGCTGTTATCTCCCAAGTCCTCTCTTTCTGGCTTTTCCATGCTTGGAAACCATGTCTCGTTCTAACCTAGTGAAGCAGGTCTTCAGAAACTCCTTTTATTTCCAATGCAGAGAGGGCAATTTAAAGAATTAATCATTCCCTGGAGCAACCACCCTCTCTCTCATGTTAAGAGGAGCATGAGCTTCTCTTTGCGCAAACTCCACAGCTGTGCAGACCTGATTATCTGGGCACTGAAGAGGTTCATTGGAACGAAGGTGCTTATCCACAGTGAGATCATCTGGTTACCTGAGCTGCACTTCTGACTTTGACACTCTGGAAGCTGCGCAAGACTGAGTCTTTCTTTCCATGTTACCTTCTATTGTTCTTTTCATGATTCCTCAGGAAGATCATTCATACTGTTTTTCTAAAGATTTTCTGAAGTTGCAAGCTAAGTGAAGCTACTTGCATAGATTGGCACCAAATAATTTGTTATAAATCATCATATGTCATCCTGAGTTATCCAGCTATATTTGTATCAGAAAAGTTTTAAGCCCTGCTAGCTCAACACATAATAGAAGAAGGTTGACAGTTTAAGCAGCAACCTCAAAGCAGTCGCAGTCCTGAAGGAGCTGGCCCTTGCCTCAACGGCACGAGCTGGCAAAGCTTATGATCGCTGTTATTTTCTGCAGTAGGTGTTTTCAAATGCCAGACCCCTTATGATTTCTATTTTACTCCTTCCCCTGTTGACTTGATCAAATGTTATTTTTAACTGAAGCCACAACCAACTAATAAGTTAAAACCTTGATCTGAAGAGCAGTGTTCAATTTTAGTCAGTCTGTCCTAACAATATCATGACTTGGTTTCTTTTTATGCACTTGCTTATTAATTTTCAGCAAAATTCAAAAGGACATGCAGGAACTTATTTTTCTCAGAATCACAAAAACTGACTATGCTGAGAAGGTCAGAGGGAATCAAAGTGAGACATTTGAAGGCTTCTGGCCCCTACTTTCTCTATTATATAGACCAGTTAATCTGTAAGCCGCTGTGACTCAGAAAGTTAGCACGTCATGTGGATGAAATGCATAAAGGTAGAATATTTGACTCCTAACTTGAAATACAAACACCTGGTAGCAGGTTCTGTATGTACAGATACATCCTGTGTGAGAATAAATGGTCATAATCTAAATACTGAGGAGGAAAGAAAATCTTTGCCAAATCTATTCCTTCATACAACAGTTTACTAATACCTCTGAGGAGCCGGAGTGAGGGAGTTTATTTTCCTCTGACCCCCCGCTGTGCTGTTGCTTCCCAGTGTGCCAATAGCATCAATTATCACTGCAGCACAGGCAAAATAAACAGACTAGTACATATCAAGATATGCTGCAGACACAAAGGAGATCCAGAGTCACAGATATTATGCATGAAGTGGTTTCTCATTTTAAGAAGCAGGAATTTTTCGTTAACACGAATAGGGACAGGAGTTAACTCTACAAATCTATACCTGCTTAACCTCCCAAATTTCCGTCTGTTCAGAAAGCTCCTATAGAATTTTTCTAGAAATAAGTGACTTTTCTGTAGTATTCTGAGCTCTCCTTGAGTGGAATAGAGCACTGTATAGTGTGTAGCAGTAGGAATGGTTGGGGCCAATTGTACTTCAGCAATGCTATTATTTCACACTTGAATCCAGGGATTGATACAGTGAACTTTACAAAAAGCATCTATTTTTTTTAGGGCATTTTTACATGTACAGAGCTTGAAGGAACCTCATCCAGGTTACTTCAGTCTGTCCAGGGAAGAGGCATTGGCCTTACTGGTTTTGATGAAGACAGAAGAGTCCTCTTATGGAACAACTTAAGAGCCTGCCTGCCTCTTCCTGGCTTTCTCTAAACTTTGCATATGGCACGCAGGATCACAGCTGGGAGGAAAGAGGAAAGCCGCCTCAGAATAAGCCCCTATATTATTTACTTACAGTGTAGGTTTTATGCTAGAGCCTACAATAGGCTGGCACAGAAGTCAGTGCTTATGGAAGTGAGGGATTACGGAGCAGAAGACGGACCAGGCGGAAACTGAGAGGAGAAGGCTGCTGGGGATTACAAGGCAAAAGGTCTGCTTAAATGCACCTCGGAGGAGTGATGCAATGAAAAGGAGCAGGAGCAGAGGCTGGAAACGGCAGCGGGAAGAAGAGGGACATGTGCCTTTGAGGGGGCTACGGGGGTGAGGAATACAGCTGGCTGCTGCAGGGGGAGGTGGGGGTGAAGACACCTTTGTGGAAGTGCAAAGAGGCTGAAGGGAGAATCACGTTACTGTTTCATTTCTCACTGTTATGATGGTAAAGCTGAAAAGGCTGTCTGTCCTCAGAGCAAAACAACTGGCTCATGCAGATTTACCCTGACGGATGGGAGCATAATCACATCCAGCTCTGAATAGGCACGGGCTGCACAATGCCTTTTGCTTTCAGTCAGGGCTATCAGGGAGGCAGCAACCAAGATAAAATGAAAAGAAAGCATGCATTAAGCTGTTAATCGATCTGCAAAAAAGCAGGTGAACCTGGAGTTTCTGTGTGGTACTCAGAAAGCAGTGCATATAAAGGCTAATGCAGGGAGAAAAAATGATGGAAGTTTTCCTGTGACAGGATAGGCTGTGTTCACGCGGTGCTGAAAGTTTGGAAGATACTAAGAGCGTTACATGAAAACTCATTACCTACTAAGCATGCGGCATTCTTCAAGCAAATGCACACAGTACTTTGCAGCAAATGTAGTGCTTAAAACTTTAATGGCATAATGATATTTCAGTGTTAAATACGACGTTTTTCTTTGTCTTCACCAAGCGCAGTGTCTCTGATGGATGAGAGAATGGAAGGTAGCAGAGAAGAAGAAGTAATATCTGCTTTGGTACCAATTGCAAACACTTTCCCTGCTTTTAATTCTCAGTATTTCTCTACAACAAAATATAGGCTTTTTAATATTTCAGTGCTTTTTCAGGATCAGTGCTATATATTTTACATCCCGTGTCAACATTTTTTGTTGATTTATGCTAGTCAGAAACTTTGCAGAGGATAAGGTCTTCATCCTGTCCTTTTATACTGTCACGCTGGTCAGGGGAAACAGGAATAGGGATGCAAGATATCAATGTAACAGCTCAGGAGAGAGATACAATTAATATTCTTTCCAAATGGTTGAGATACTATGTAATAATTTGAGATATATATCTTTTACTTCTCTGTTTACAAGAAAATAAAGAATGTTGGAAAAGCAGAGGGAACTATAAAATACGAGGGAAAATAAAATGTGAAAATACTTGGAAGACTAGCAAATACACAGATTTATTGATGAGAATAGAAATATGAATATAGGAACACTAATAAATGAAGTACTTTAGCTTTTGTACTGTTGATCGTTATCTCTGAAAAATACTGTAAAACTTAAAGACCTGACTGACTGATGAAAGGCAAGTACTATGTTAGTTTCCAACAAGAATTTAAAAAACAATATAGCCAACTATGGAAGAAAATGAAGCCTGATAGTTGCTCTCATAAATGTAATTACTTTTCCTAATAAAAAAGTTTTTATGGTACAAGAAAAATGTCTTGAATGTTTCAAAGGCACAACCAGCATAAATCAGAGCATTGGTTATGAAGAATAAATACTAGAATTAATGTACATGTTCTTATTAACAGAATTACCAAAATGCTTTTGAAAGAGTAAGTGTATGAACTTGTATTGTACTGAATTATAATTCGTTTAGTAGCTCTACAAGAAATTCTGATTTTTAAAATTTAAACAACTAAAAACCTACAGTGATAAAACTGGCTACCAGGGCATGAACTTACTGACTTTTAAAAAATCTTTGAAATGCTACGTGACACCAAGATGAAATTAAACGGAATAATTGGTGTGGACCAATGTTGTTAACCTATTTGATTTTTCTGTGTTTCAGATAAGGGGTGAAAACCATTATAAAAAGGCCCAACTGGGTCTGGGCACTTGTTTGCTAACATTGAATTGTACTTATGGGCAGCAGGCTAGCAAAGTCCCGTGTATGTTCAAGCTGACCTGCCTACTTTCTTGTGGTATGGATGAATTATTCTGATTTTGTGATGTATGAGGATTCATTTTTTTGTGTGTGCACCTTGTTTTGTTTTAAAAAAACCCAGGTATTTTTAAAAAACAACAGCTGTAGGTATCACAAACAGAGGTCCTTGAATTCACTGCATTTATTCTTGGCTGGCATTATTTTACTGTGAGAAGTCAACATGACTTGGTTTGTAGGCTTTGATGCCAGTATACAATTCATTGCCTCATGTATCCTTGTAATATTTTAGTGGCTGGCCTCTAAATTACAAGCCGTATTTTAACTGGCCATAGAAAAGCACTTTGGCCCATTGTCAAAATACTCATGAAATGCGTATGGCACAATATTCAAGACGGCCTTATGCAGTGGACTCTGTGGTAAAACATAAGGAGCATTACCTGAGGTTCATAAGAAGTTGAAAGAAATATTGCTCGCTGTGTCAAAGAATTATGGAAACTGAAAGGGATGAAAGCAGTACTGTAGAAAAAGGTAAAGTCTGTTTACTTGGATTTAGAAATCACAGTACTTTATATCTAACCAACACCCACTTTTAAATTTACTGCTATGAGACTGAATTACGCTAAAAAGTATTTTGAAGAGTTTTTTTGCCCATATTTTCCCCCCCAAATACTTATATTTCAATAGTATACCAAATATGTCTTGTTTGTTCTGATACAAAAACAACTCCTGATGAGCTATTAAATGTCTCATTTCCCTTTCCACTTTTTTTCTGTCCACTGCCTGGTCCAAGTTGACCTCACTCATTAACTGAGGGTCAGTTTTCTTCACTGTAACGATCAGTAATTTTCTTTGGTATCTCTTCCCTTCATCAGTTGTGAATTTTGTAATCTGTGCCCTCTCTTAAAGAAAGCTGGCATACTGTTTCAACATAACACTAATAGACAGAAATACTCAAGCCACAGCTAATTGACAGGCTACCACATTTATACTGGTAAACAAAGTTATTTCTCCAGATAATAGTGGGCAGTGGAATAAGATTGGTATCCCCCAAATAGAAAGTCTTCCTTCACGACTCAGACAGATAAATTACCCTGTTCTGCAGCCTTGTGAGTGAGCCTGCACAGGAAGGGAAATCCTTGACCTGACTAGAGCTTTTCCTTTACTCACTGGGTAGTGTTAGGTTTCTATTGACACCACATTATGCCCTATGGCACTGCAGAGGCTGAAGAACCTTTTTTTGGGGGGGAGGGAGGTGCGGGGAGCTAAGCTACTTGGTTCAAGAAATACTTTGCTTCCTAGAATGGCAGAAGTGCCTTTCTTATTTGGCTGTTCTGCAGTACTTCTTAAACTGCAATATAAGCAAAGAGCGCCTTTTCAGCTAATTTTGTTATTAATTTTTGGATGTTTGTGGAAGGCAGTTAGTCAATACGTTTTCTATGCTGAGTAACAGAGCTGAAAATGACAACTGGTGTGGTATGGAATATTTGATTTTCTTTTAATTACTTGTTTATTTCCTGTGTTGCAGAAAACAGACTCTCTACAGGCTTGCATCCTTGTTTTAATTCCTTGTAGATGAAGAAGAATCAATGCAAATGAAGGCTCAGTTTTGCAAATATCCACATTTGGGTTCAGTGTAGTTAGTCAAATTACTAATAATTGGGAAGAGCAGATCTTCATATATAAAATGAGAATAGATAATTTATTTTTATCTCTGCAAAAGCACACTAGGCATCATTGTCTATAAAAACCACAGCCGTGATTAAGTATTAATTATACTGCTGGAGGTAACTGCAGGTGATAAGAGGCTTGAAGTTTTGGCTCCTCAGCAAAAGCAGTGTTTTATATATGACATTTATTACAAAAAAGATTCTTCTAGAACAAGCTTTTCAGAGAGAGACTACTCCAAAAGGTTTCTTTACTTTGGTATTTGTAAAGGAAACAACAATTTATATATGTATATTTTTTCCCCTTTGTATTCTGGTATGCTGTTCTTAAAAGTGGTATTTTTATGATTCAGAAATCAGTCTGAATCACCTCTTTGATCGTGACATGTATCCATAGGTGAACTCTGATCACTATATTGTAAAACCTCTCTTTTAATTTCAAATAGTTATTGAGTGGAAAAACCTGCAGGATGTCATAATATGATAAAGCTGTAGGAACTTCACGTGACGTCACGCAGGATGTGATGAGCATACATCCTTTCTTTTGGTTGTGAGTGCTCCAGAACTTTTTTAGTGGGATTATAATACATGGTGCATAACATTACAAAGCAGGGGAGGGAGCCTGCTGCCCACTCGCATCCGGAGCCCACCCGTGACTTGGTGCTGGAGCCCCTGGTCAGGAAACATCCAGCCCCTGCTCACGAGTGGTACCACCGGATGACTTTAAAGCGCAGCTTGCCTGACTCACCCCTGTAGTCAGTGGCGGACGTGTTTTAGGAACCAGCATGGACTGGCTCAGCCAGATGCACGGCTGTCAGGCTCACGGAGGAGTTTGATGCTGCTCTCCTAGGACTGAATTTGGCCACATGCCCCCCTCGGGCAGCGATCCCCACTGTGCCTCTGGAAACAATGCTGTATGGAAATACTTGAAAAGTTCTCTCCTAGCCTTCAGAACCAAAGTTCCATTGATGCCATCATGTTATGGTTTATTGGGTTTTATTTACGTTACAAAAGATGGTGTGATTTAACACAGTTTGGTTAGCTCCGGGCATACTCGCTACTGATGCTCAGTGATATAGTCCTCTCTCTGTACTCAGTCTTTGGGAGTGAGGTATTTGGATCAGCCTACAAATGGTAAGAAAGTTAATGGCAAAAGATAATGCCAAACCTGCTTATTTTCTGGAAGCTAATTTTAAAAGGCTTCCTTGTTTTCTCTGAGGTCATAACTTGTAAGTAATAGGTAGGTAAGTGATTTCAGGGAGAGGAAAGGTGTGTTTAGTCTCACAGATAAGATCTAAGGAGATCTAACTGCTACAAATACAGGCTGAATTTAATCTGTTGTTAGGATGCAAAGTATGTGCCGAGAAGGTAACTAAGGAGCAAATTTCTGAGAGATTTGGTAGGTTTGCAGTTGAAAATCTCCAGTTTAATATTTTGCTTGACTTGCTAATGGACTGCTTTAGTTGAACCAGAAGTTACAAGCTTGTATGTGTTTGCGGGAGAGTGTTGTGACTTGTGCTCAAATGGGTTCTTGTTTTTCTGTGACCCACATGTGTGATATCCTGGGACTCTTAATGATACAACTCCTGGTGACTTGCATATGACCAATATTTCATCTGAAATGCAGAATATTTATTAAGCCAACGGGTTTGAAAACACAGTATTCTGAGAAGGGGAACATTCACGTGCTATCTCCATGTACCTATAGAAGTTGCTCTGAGTATTATTAATTTAGCTTTGTGGAACTCCTGCTTATATTAATAGCTGTTTGGAAGGTAAAAGAAGACACTGTTTTCCTTAAAGCCCCAAACAGTATGTTTAATGTTGGCATCTATGAGGATTTTAGTGAGCTCAAAGAATGCATTGTTCTTCAATTAACTTTGATTATACTCGTGTATAATTTATTTTGTACAATAACTGGAAAATTAGCCTTCATTCAGGAAACAATTGGAGCTTACCATGTCTTGACCTCCTATACACCCATGTAATTTTAATAAAGACCAAATTTAATTTTACTAAGGATGAGACCAGTGCACTTGACAACAGAATCTCGTGTCTTTTCTACCCCAAAATGGCAGTAAGAATGATCGTGATGAAACTAGACAATAATGATGGAAAATAATTATTTTCATTATTGTAGGACTTTATTTAACAGTGAACATGCAGATGCTAACAGCCATAAAAATGTTTGGAGGCAGTCAGGACATTAGACCACTGTGGAGGAAATAACATAGATAAACAGGGTGATTTTTTTATTAGTTTTGTTCTTTCCCCCTTGTAACTGCCTTGTAATTTTATTTCAAAATGGGGCAGAGGGTAACATCCATTGAAGAAAAGTTAGATTATTTGCAGGATTATACTGAAAAGTAGCCATGTACCAGAAGAAGTGTATCTTGTAAGACTGAGATAATTTCACGCGCTGTATTTTCAAAGTGGTTTTCCCAGTCTGAGTTTGAGTGTGACAACATAGTGATTCTGCTCTCTGAAATGTATATGTTTCTCTTCTCCTTCTACAGAGCTGTGTATATGTAGAGTTTGGCACTCTGGCTATCACCCTGCCACGAGTTCCCACGGACGGCAGGGCTGAGATATCTGCACCCATTTTGATTTGCATCCTCTTTCCCTTGAAGTCCCAGAGTATTCTGATGGCAACTCTTGATTAGCAAAGTGTATCTGCCGTATGTTATAAGTACGTTTGAATAATGATGCCTAATAGAGAACAGTAGTTTCTGCACTGTTGAGGAAGAGGAAGGACAGGAATGGCAAAAGGAAGCTGGAATGGCAAATGAAATAAGAAGGGATGGCATTTTCTCAAGGTCTTGGTACTCAGTGCAGCATGTCTGCAGTCATTGAGGTAATTCAGTATCAACACACTTTATACAGAGATGTATGTAGTAAAACCCTATAAAACGTGCACTGCTTTTAGCAATTGTTTGCATTCACTGTTTTATTGCAGTTACTGTTACTTTTGTTCTATTTCTTAGCAAAACTTTGGATTTTTCTTTGAGTTCCACCTGAGTTTATCTGGTCTTCTTAGGACTGTAGGGGCTGATGTTCATCACAATCCATTGACGTTAGCACACTCAGCACTCAGAGGAGTGCGCCTTTATCATGCATCTCACTGTAAAAGTACAAATTGCTGCAGTTGTGCTCCTTTTATTTGAAAAGCTGATTCAGCTTTGTCGAGAGCATGATGTCTGAGGGCTCCTTTGTGTTTGAGTGCTCATCTTGCTTGTCTTCTACAAGTCTAGGGTTTCTGTTCGATAACTGGACAAAAGCATGCTTCGTGAAGCATGGACTTTCTTCCCATCTGATCTTGGCTTCAGCTGCAGATACAAACTGGCCTGTGTTTGTTGTCCAGTGCACCAACATGCCAAACAAAAAACCCCGAAAACACGCAAACAAAAGACCCCAACAAACAAACAGAAGTTATAGTGTATTAATTCCTTAGTGGTGACATCAGGGAACAGGTTGTTACTACTTACTGCTGCTTCTTGATTTCACGTTGCTAGCTGATGTTGCTGTTATGCTAGATCAGGCCCTCAAATTACTGACTGTAGAGGAAATAGAGGGGACACAGGTGGAATGGAGCTGCTGGATAGCTCATTATGCAAAGGGGCTGTGAATAATGCGGAGCGGATGCTGGGCTTTAAGAGACCAAACCCTCAGGTGTTGGGGAAGTTAGCATCCACTGTCAGCCCACTATAAGATTGTTCCTAATCTCAGTTTCCTCTTTTAAAATACCTTTCTTTTTTTTTTCCTTGTCCGCCTCTCATTAGGAAAGGCTCTATGATATAAGGGATCAGCTTCTGATCAGTGGCAGTATAAACCTTTAACCATGTCTGAATACTTTCTACCTGAAAAGCAGCATAGTGGTGAAAGAAATGTCATAGTATGTTTGGTAGTTTCACTTCAGGGACAAAACTGTGTTTGGAGAAGTTATTCATGTTTTTAGGGGAAAGGGAAGAGACAAGGCAGGTTGGAGAAAGATGCCTTGTGTAAGTAATTCCTGAGAGCGACAGTAATGTTCTTATAATGTGTAAATTTGCTGCAGACCTTTTATTATTATAATGGGAAAAAAACTGCTTTTATGCAGTGATTTAAAATTTTTTAAAAAAGCTTAACGATGTCTCAGTTCTGAAGGGCTGTTTTAGATTTGAGACTATTATGTTGGGTATAAATCTATCTCAGGTTCAAACTTATCTCTTGGGTTTTGTTTGGTTTTTTTTTCTTTTCTTTTTTTTTACCACCATATCTTAATTAATCATTTAAACCTAGAACAAGATATGTCACCAACCTTAAACCCTGCGTGTCAGAATAGTGCTCCAGGAGTATTTCTGTACAGTGGGCATGCTGCAGATTGTCTCTGGACTAACCTCAGGTGAAGTACTACAAACGGCAGTGACGGTTCCTGGTAGGATCAGGTGCAGCGGTGCAATATTTATGTCAATCTACTGACTCCAAGAAAAAATAAATCAATCATAGCAATAAAGGACTGGGAGGTGGGGCCTTAGGAAGTGGTGTCATGCAAAGCTGTGCCACATGTTATCCTTAACTTCATGGGGTGATTGTGAATTTTGGACTATGCAGGCTTGAGTCCTTGTTAAATTAAAATATATCAAATTTTGTGGATGTATTGTTTCTAAGGAAATATGGGTGCTTTCAGGAAATGATATCAGGTCATAGGTACATATTTACAGGAGAAGCACTTACACTTTCTTTCTACAGCGTTACAAAGACAGATTTCCAGCATGCAGCAATTCCTTTCAAACCATATTCCAAAAATAATTTCCTTTGGATGCTAGATTGCGTTTCTTTAATAACAGTCTGAAAATTCAGTGGCCTTTAAGTATCTCAGAGGCCTTAAGGCTTCCTAGGTTGGAGGTCTTTGGGGGTTTTGCAGCAACAAATGTAGATGCCTCAGGAATTTGCCTGCAGTGCATCAGGTAAGTTACAAGGAAAAGCAAGTGATGCTACAGAAGGAAGCTTGGCCAGATGAAAGATTTGTTTCCAACACTCCAGTACCATTTCACGGAGAATCCAATGGGGGATCAATAGGATATTGAGGAGCTTCTGAATTAGCACATTGTGGATCTGGTTGCAAACTTCTGTAGCATGTAAATGCCACAAACACCTGGATAGCAGTGGGTGGTGTCTGGGGCTCACTTCTTGTTTTACCAGCATGCTGCTACATTTAAAGGCCGCGTGGTCTTTGTGAACAATTGATTTCAGTTGTCGGAAATGTATTGACTTTAAAAAAAATAATTAGGTGTCTGATGTCAGCTTGGAAATGTCTCCCTCCACTAACTTTGGGGAAAACAGTGATTAGTATAGCATTTGCTTTAGACAGCTGCTTACCTTATTTTCAGTTACTTGAACATGCACTTTCTTGCTCCTGATCAATGTAAACACAAATGCCGCCTTTGGGAGAAGCACTCAGAATCCTTCTTCTTGTGTTTCAGAATGTCTCACTAGAAGGAACTGAGGAGGAAGGCAACGGTCAATGCAAGAACAACATTTTCCCCTCCTTGCAAAAGAAACCGATTTCCTGTCAATATTTAAGAGGCATTTGGACAGTGCCCTTTAATAACATGCTTTAACTTGATCAGGCTAGCTCAGGTTGGACTAGATGACCCTTGTAGGTCCCTTCCAACTAACTGAAGTAGTAGTAGCTTTCATTTCCTCTCAGTATCACTATGATGGGTTTCCATTCCTATTGCAAGCAGTGTTTTTTTTAAATTTAAATTACATGAATGAACATATACCTCAGTAACAACTCTAACTAAAATCTGGATTTATCCAGTGATGGGAATATGGTTTGCTCTTGTCTATACTCCATTCCTTCTACCTGCCTCTGAGGTATAGAAAGATAGTCAACTTCTTGAAATGGTGGTGTCAGTGTTGTTGGATCCAGCTTCCTTTGGCTAGAGCAAAGGATTCTTGTCTGCTTTGTTTTCCTCTTTGGTTTTGTTTTCTTGCTTTTTTGCAAAACGTGGTGGCAGAACACAGGTCAGTGGAAGATTTGGTTCCTGAAGCTGTCTGAAGCTGTTCTCTCTCTCACGCTGCCTACCAACATACCTCTTGAATTTCTGAACCTGAGCCTATTGTAGGGAAGGTCATACAAGTACTGAATTAATTGTAGTTGCTGTACTGGAAGAGAATCTGATTGACACAGATTGATACAGAGTAATGTGTAGGTGTAGGTACAAAAAAAAAGTATTTGTAGTTACCAACAAGGTTCTTTGCCAATTCCACCAGTTTCTTCAATGCATCAATACTAAGTTCAGCTGTAATCATCTATTTCATGTTCTTACAATGTGAGAGTCTCTTTTTCACAGCATACTTGTTCGCCTGGACTTTTAGAGCAGAATAACTTCTATATTTGAATAGGGGTTAGAGTTAATCCTCTATTGGAGTCTACCTCCCCTACCCCCCCTTCAGCTTTTAAGCTATTCAGAATTTTCTCAGCTCCACCACTTTTGGCATTATTTTTTGTTTAAAATTGAAAGCTCCAGTTGAGAGCAGACTGTCTGGCCTTTTTTTTTTTTTTTTTTAAAAGCTTTCTCCAACTTATTGAACTTTCAACAGTATTTCAAAATTTCAAGGTTTGCTTGGCCTGTTTCTGTACAGCATTTTCTGTTCAAAGAATCTTTGTGGAACGATCTTATCTACCAAAGCAAATATATAGGAAATGTCTGTGTGTTTAGTATTGCTCTTGGTTTTTCACATGGAGAAAATTGAGGCAGAGTGGTGAAGAGCTCATGCATGCCCTACATATTGAATGTAACTCACCAACTTTGACTGTGGTTTCTTCAGACTTGGCTTGCTCCAGGTCTTTTTTTCAACACAGATTTGTTTGGCATCTCTGCTCATCTTAATGTGCTTTTCAGTAGGCAGGCTGCATAGGTTTTGAAGAGCTGTACTAA
This sequence comes from Elanus axillaris, assembly GCA_026212715.1. Classification (NCBI taxonomy): domain Eukaryota; kingdom Metazoa; phylum Chordata; class Aves; order Accipitriformes; family Accipitridae; genus Elanus; species Elanus axillaris. The sequence goes on from JANZLQ010000100.1 coordinate 5,214,733, forward strand.
TCTCCTTTAGGGTTGTTTTGACATTCCAGTCAAAGAGTACAAATGGACTTACTGTAGCATCCTCTCTTGCAGTATAGTTATTTTTTCTCTTAAGAAGTGCTAGCCAATCTTTTAACCCTTGCTTTATGGAGGAAATCTATGGTGGTGTATGTGTGGTCTTTGGAACTCTGGTGTGGTGAAATGGTACTTTTTATGACAGTAGGGGCGATGGACATTTCAGGTGGGATTATATGGAAATTGGCACTTGTGGTTGTGCCCTACTTAATTGCTGTGCTGTTTTCTTAGCCACGTCAAATGATGGATAGCAAAAGGAGGACAGCTTGGATGCCTGGTCTAGCAGGCATTGAGATTGGAGTTGCCAGTGGGTAATCACTGTGCCACAGATTTACGCAGTCAGCTTTGAAAGCTGATGCTCATTTGCTTGTGGATGAGATTACAGGCCCAGAAATGGGGCTCTACCTGCATTCAGGTCTGTGCCGGTTCTTGGGGTGTTGTCACAGTGCTGCCTTTTGCATCTGATTAGCAAACCACTGCAGGTTGTTCCAGTTGCAGAAAGCGATGCTAGCGGTGCATGTCTAGACGGTTGCAGCGTGGCTGCCTCTGTCATCTTGGGGCAGCCTCCAGCAAACTGACAGTGTGTGTTAGGTTCTGTATGCTGGAGGACATCTGCCCTGGGTGAACTGCATGGTGCCAGCTGGCAGGGGAGAGTCCCTGAAGTGATCGGAGTGCCTGGCATCAGGATATCAGTCTCACGTGAGCTATGGGTTTTGTGTGAAGTAGGCTGGGTGCTGGTGGGGAACTGCTTTCAAGGCCTTACTGGGGGTGCTGCAATGTCTTCTGAATGCTTCTCATGTCTGGGGAGCCCTGACGCATGGCATCTGTGATAAGAATAGTTGAGATTATAAGTCTGCACAGCAGATAGTGTGCTCCAGCTGAGTGGGGCAGCATGGTACAGCCCAGCAGGGCAGTGGAGCCGCAGGAGGTGAGAGCATTAGATCTCACCTGCATGCTAGTGCAAGCTCAGGACAGCAATGGAGCTGAATTCTTTGAAAACTGTGGTTGCATGTGTCCAAAATCTCTTTAATGTTTTTTATTAGCTGTCCCTGCTTGGCAACTATTAAGTGTCAAACACATTTTTTTTTTTTTTTTTCTTAGTTAGTGGACACTTACCTAGTAAAAAGACAAATGCTGAAAACACTTTGGAGCAGGCCACTTGTTTGCACAGCTATGGCTCTGTTTTTTAAAATTTTGTTTTCTGTTTTTTTTCTTTTGCTTTTTCTTAGAGCCAGAGCTCTGTAAAAACATGGACAGTGCTGCCACAGTAACAAAACAGTGTTTGGAGTTTTAGTGTTATTCTTGGAAACACATCCTTTGATTTGCAGAGGTGAGGAGTGGCAAGTGCTCAGCATCTTCAAAAACTAAATCTGGCTGGTGTGGATGCATCAGAAATGGCTGTGGTTTTCCAATGTCTGATAATAAATTCACTGGATTTCACAATTGAAAATAAGGTACATGTAAAAGTCTGTCATGAAAATACAACCTTGTAGGAATCCTCATCAGTTGTTTCACTGAGTTGCACATCCTGCGTAGGGGAAATCGCCTCTCTCCACTTGGTACTTGTCCATCCCCTGACTACTGCTGCTCTTATTGAATCAAATGCTCGCATTGGAAAGAGGAATTGAGTCCTCTAAGAAAAATGAAGTTCCTGAAAGCCTTACGAAAATCTGAGTGAAGAGACCCAAATGAAAGCCCTCCCTGGGGGAAAGGCTGACTGACATGTTGCTGGTTTGTCTGCTCTGCTGGCTTGGAAGTACACAGTCCAGCAAGCTACCTGTAGTGTGCAACCCAAAGTGGTCATGGAACATGCTGCCTACTCCAGTTGGCAATGATGTGGTGTAGCAAGGGGTTCAGGGAGTTTGAGAAAAGTGCTAAGAAGGATAAACAGCTAACATTATGGAGCAAGTGTGAGGTGAGAGGAGAAATGGGGAACCGGTGATACAGTACACAATCTGTAGGAAAGAGGTCTTGCTTCTTTTCCTTCTTGTGAAAATCCTAACTGTGAACCACAAAACTTACTTTGACATCAAGTAGCGAGCCATATGACATCTAAATGCCATATACTTTTCCTGGGAATAAAAAAAAGGCAGCCTACTGCATTTTGCAAAGATCATCTCTGATGATGAACTCACTTAAGGTGAGATTGTGTATACATCTATGAAATTATGGACTTTAGGATGTGTATTGCTAGTGTGGACAAAAACAAGACTACAGCTCCAATGAAATAAAACCAGTGTGTTTGAAGAGCTGAAAGTTTCAGGGGGGAAACTGATGTTACCTTGTAAAGCAAGGTGATAAGGAAATTAAGAAAATGTTGAACATCAGACCCTACAATACTATATTTAGATTCAATTTATATCTAAGATTGGGATTTAGAAATGTGGGTATAGTATGATTTGTCTTTCCTACCTATATCTCTGTCTTTGTCAGTGTTTGAATTGGTTAGAAACCTCTGAAGATTGCAAAACATCCTGTTTAAAGAGCTGAACTTCTGGGTGAACTCCAGGAAAAGATTGGGCTATAAAGTCTCAAAACAGACTGAACAAAATGAAGTCTCTCGAAAGGAATAAAATTAATTGTCAGTCAAAAGAGACATGCGGCTGGAAAGGGGCATTTTAACAACACATCCATCAAGTCTAGCAAAGCAGAAGGTTTATTCTTCTTTTCACCTCTACATGGGCTTTTTCCTTCCACTTTGTTTCCCTTCTCTGATTCTTCCAGTCCCAAAGTTTAATTCTTCGTTTCAGTGCAAGAGGCTCTTTGTAAAAGCTTTGATTTCATCTTATCTGCCAGATCATTTCTATAACATTAAGGCAAACCATTTTAAATAGCGTAGAACACAGCCTGTCTTAAGTGAACGGCCTTTACTGTGTTTTGAGAATTTAAAGTTTTGTAGACTTGTAACAGTTAGCAGAACTAGGCTCTAAGTAAATATACTCACAAATAGAAATGTGATAAAGGAAATAAATTATTTGACTGGGATAATATTGTACACTGTTTACAGACTGTTTCTTACAAAGAAAAAATTGAATAACTTAAAATTACAGCCTCCAGGTTTGCCTAGTCCTTCTGAAAAGTTGCATATATTTGTGGTTCACTCAGCTGCAGATAGTTTTTTATTTGGTTAATAAACTGAAGTGTATCCAAAACTCTGGTTCAAAAAACAAGCAGGCAAAAAAAACCCCAAACAAACCAAGATACTCGTGAACACTTGCCAGGAAACCATTTATAATCTTATTTTTCTTTCTATTGTGATTTCTGCAAATATTTTGATTATTGCAGTGCCTGGATACTAGTTTTCTAAATGTAAATTTTATGCATTCATTAGCCACCATTAAACATTTATCCCAAAACACACAAATGAAGCATTTCAATGTGCTTTTCTAATTACATTAAAAAAATCAAGCTGTAAGAATGCCTGAAGTCAGTTCTGTGCATACACACACATGCAGCTCTCATTAATGTCAGTGAGAGTTAAATGCAGAGGGAGAGAGAATTAGACCTGGGATAAACATTATGAAAATGTGCGTAGGTGTTTAAACTTATATCTGTATTGGTTAGTGGAGAAATGACTAAAGAATAGGGTCTGGTCTAGATCCAAACCACAGTAATAATTTCCACAACTCACATTGTGTGGGTGGGATTCATCCTACTTCAATTTAAGCATCTTCACCAGACTCTCAATTAGTGGCTTTCATTTCCTTTTATTGTTACTGGAGAGAAATAGATGCTTTTACTTGTTGATCTTTATTGTAAACTAAAATACTTCACAGGATCCAAAGTCTAAAACTACTTGCTTCTCTGCCTTGACTATAAAGTGAGTCTTTACTGTGAACTCAAATGAAGACGGACTCGTGTTTCTTGGGACTTCCTTGGTCTCTGGGAGATCGGAGAGTGTGCTACCCTCGTTTCCAGCTCTGAGGGCCGCAGAGTTTGAGCTCGCAGGTTGTTTCTTGCTGAGTAGGCCTTGTTAGAAATTGCCAGTTGGGCCTTGAAGGAAACTAACTGAGCAGCTGTGACTTAGTGTGATGAGAAGTTTATCTGCTGCTCGGACATCCGGATGCTACAGTGAAGAAAACAATTGATTGCAAAGCCACTGATTTATCATTAATGGCATGGCTTGGCTTACTTGGGTTTTGCATAAATGTGGGTGTTACCGAAATCCGGAATAAAACTCCTTAACAGCAATGAGAAGTTAAGAAGCAGGCACTCCTTTATTGCAGCGCT
>JANZLQ010000100.1:5231545-5243640 GCA_026212715.1 Elanus axillaris
CTCGCCTTATTGTCTGCCCTGAACCGATCCCCAAATAAGCAAAGCCTGTAGTATATGTTTGGTGATGTACATGTTACACGGTTTACTGACGTAGTTTCATGCCGATTTTTTGTGGTGAGCATACCAGTTTTTGTGGTGAGCATGCCAATTCTTGCTGTGAGCAAATAAATGTTGAGTTTTGTGAGTTAAAGGATCCCTGGTGTCATTTCACCTTAATCCTGACCTGGGAATCAGCAAACCTGAGAAACTGGGACATGGCAGCATTACACTCAGAGGAAATAGCAAAACATATCATGATGTGACCTATTGTTTACACACACATGTGTTTCTCTGCACCTTTGTCGCATGGTTACACGATGGCAGCAAGGAGGGCGCATTTCAAGTTAGGTAAGAGGCATCTGAGCAGCTCATAGAGATTACGGTCTGCTTTGGGAAGGAATTTTTTGCAAGACAAAGTGAACAATCTGTTGGGAAATACCTGTGAGCTTGGAATGGGAAAGGCCTATGTAAGGACTTAGAGTGGCAAGGTAGCAGAAAGATGCATTAACTTCAGGATGCATTGAAGTCAACTTTGAATTGCTTTGATGTGTAGAGATGTCAGACCCTGGGGGATGATGCTGCTTGCACCCCTTCAGTGTTGCAGTATTTAGCAGAGCCCCCAGCAGTGAAAATCTTAGAGTCAGTAGCGGACAATGGAAAAAGGCCCAGCTGTAGGTGACTATAGAGGTGATCACTGTAGGAATTACACACCAAACGTAATCATAATTTTGAGTGGAACAATTTGACATAACCAGTTGAATATTCCTTACAATTGTCCAGCCACAACTTTCTCACTTCTTTTTTTTTTAAAGGGGAATATATCTTGGTTTATATGTTCCTTCTTCATAAAACCCACCTTGCTCTTTGGTGTTTCCCTTATTTCAACAGACAGCAGTCAGGAATGGCAGTGCAAAGCTGTAGCACAGAAACAGTCAGTTTCTTTGAGTCTTCTAGAAAAAAACCAGCCCTTTAACTGTTGTTCAAATAACCCATCCCCACCAGTTGTGTATGCAGATTCTGTCATTGCACATCAAAACAGTAACCTGCATGCACTCTGTGGAATAAACAAGTATGTGTTTATTGACAAGGTTTAATACTGAGTTTGGTACCTTCTCTGTGAGTTAACTCAGTTCGTACATCATAGTGTTTCTGTAGCATCTTGAAATCGATATAATAATTTATAGATTACATTATGCCAAATATAAGGACTCTTATTTTGTTTCTTGATCAAATAAAGTGAGCTATAGATATTCCTCAAGTTGCAGAAACTTCTGTTCCAGTACTAAACATTTAAAACTTGGAGCAGACTTCAGAAAACTATTAATGATTTTTAATAATTCATTTTTAGATAATTTTTCCCTTCAACTACCTAATCAATGAAAAAAATGATTGTATAAGAGAGTTACGATTTTTGTGTAATAAAATTAAATTCTGGGATTTAAAAACTGGCTGTTACAGTAATCATCAGAAAAATAGTGACGGCTGGGAGAAGTGGTGAAAACTTAGGTAAGAATGAAAGTGATGGCTGACAGCGGCTAACCAGCCCTGCACTCAGCTCCAGAGGGATGTTAAGAATAGCTGTCAGTGAAGTCAAACTGAATATCATTCAAAAGCAGCACAGAATTGGAAGTGAGGGGCAGCCCTGAGTTTTGCTGCTTCAAGATTCAAGCAGTAGCCATCAGCATCATGCTGTTCTTTATTCTCTGCAAGTGGAGGTAATGAATTGGTTGGCCTTCTGTCAATGTACAGTCATGAAGAATTAGCTGTAATAATGTTAAATGCCTCCCTTCCTTCAGTGGGTGTGCCTCCAGTGGTTACCTGTTTGATTTGGGAAAGGGCAAGGTACTCTGAGGATGGCTGTAGATGTTAGCATGTGTTTATTTGTCTGGTAAAAAAAAAATCTACATTTCCAGTTTTTAGATTTGGGTATCTTCTGTTCAGGTCTGTGTGTTCAATTAGTCTTCGAAATTTCTCTTCAGTGAGCCAACTTAATCTGCAGTACCATTGCTCTAGAATGTACTTGTTCCAAAGTCTTACTGTAGATTCCTAAATAATGTTGGAAGCTGTGAAATTGCATGTTGATACCTTAGCTTTGTAATAATTCTTCAGCTAGTGTTCAATCCACACTAAAATCAGACCCAGTTTGGATAAAATATCTAAGCAGTGTGCAGCACCTGGCTTTATCTTAAATCTGCTCTGGTCCCCTCACCAACTACTTCTGTAATAAAATGATGAATTAAGATGAATTTATTTGCTTTTAAGTCTTATTTTTTCTGCTGTTGTTTAGCTGTATAGCACTGTTGTCCTTAATTTTTCCATTTCTCCTTTGTTCTATTAGGAAAAAGCTCCAGACTTATCTTCCCTCCATCATCTGATACTCAAAGTACAATTCTTTCAGCATCTTAAGACCTTCAATAAAATTTTCTGATTTTGGAATGCAGTTCCACTTGCTTAAAAAGGAGCATCGAACAACAAAGCAAATACAATATGGTGAGTAAAGAAGTTATGTGACATTGTAAATTGATTTATGTCCTGATCGTGCAGTAGTTTACATATGTTCTCTCTATTCTTGGGAGGATAATTTTTTTACAACAACCTGATGGGAAGATAGTTTACTTAGCTGAAAAATTACTGGGAATAGGTTTATCTCTGTTAATGTTTCTCAAAAGAATGGTTTTAATCTAAAAGGCAAAGCAGCACTGCGAAGTTAACAATATTACCTTTTTTCACTGAGTGTCTGTGTACTCCCAGTTTGCTTAGGGCAGTTGAATGTCCAATAAAGTAGCTAAAATGTTTGGTGGTTTGGGTTTTTTTTTGAATTCATATCTGAGTATTATCCTTTGTCATGAGCTATTTCTCATAAAGAAATTGATTAACTTCAGATCCCGAAATAAGGTAAGAAGTCGAGATAATTAAGTTAAAATACACAATTAATTATTAAACTAGCCTACTTCCTGTTCTTTTGATACTAGTGTTTTCTGTCACTGAGGTACTTTAGCCTTCCAAACCCTCCACTGCAGGATTTCTTTACTCCAGTATACAAAATTATATGAGACACATCTTGAGAGCGATGCTGGAAGTTGGGAGTTTTAGTAATTTTCAGCTTTACTTTTAAATCTCTCTGATTTGTATTTATTTAGTATCTCTTGTCTTGTACTTTGCTTGGGCTATACGTAGCTTTGAAAGCGTAAGCTTTAGAAGGTAAACAGTGGCAGGAAAAAAACCACTATTTTTTTAAAAGAAAGCAAGTAAGTCAATAAAAGTGAAAATCAATATTTGTTTTTCTCATTACAGAATCTGAGAGATGTATAGTTGATATTAGTACTATAAAGTGGTAGCGATTTGAAGTTAATATGCTTTAGAATTTGCTGCCAAAGTTCTACGCAGAAAACAGCTGTAGTTCAGCAACAGAGAAACTAATTTTTGCTGTATGAGAAAGAGAATTAAATAGCTGTAATAGCAAAGAAACCAGTACTAAGAAAACAAACATATTGTAAAATCTAAGAATTTAATTTCTAGGAATAATGTTCCACTTTTGACCTGCATAAGCATATATTTAAGTCTCTAGAATATCCTATGAAAAGGTACTAATAGTGAACTTTGCTGGCTTCTTGACATTTATTGCAGTTTTTGCAAGCTCCCACCTTTTGTTGTGATTATTGTTTAGTCAGAGTTTCTGAAAGTCTGAGTTTACCCCTGGGAAAAAACTCACATAGCAACTTGGGAAATAACTGACAGACTTCTTTGGTATTGGTTTAAGCAGAATGCTACAAACTCTGAATAAGCTTATAAAAAGAGGTTTGTTTTTTTTTTTTTTAACTTGATACATTCATGTTTCTTTTGCTCCTTTTTTTTATTTTTTGTTAAAGAATATTTGTATGGTACTGGTGCTTGCAAAATCAGGTCAGGTTGGGGGCCTCATTCTATTAGAAGTTGTAAAAAGATGTAAGAAAAAATCATTCTACAGAATACTCACAGTTTTCAGAATTGATACTGTGAAACATTTCTTCTGCTTAGTATCATCGTCCAGAATATGAAACACCTTCAAGGTGATTTCAAAGTGTTCACCTGTTACACTAAAATCCTCCTCTCTGTTAGACTGGATGAATAGTGAATTACAGTAAAATAGTAAGAAACTGCAAAGTGTTGGTTTTAACTTCACTGATACAGTCCATTATTACATGGGACATGATGTATTGGAACAGGTTTTAGCGATTTCTGTGCCTGTTCCGTTATTAACAACAACAAAGTGATACCCACTTCCAGTGGCTTTCATCCTGTCTTGTTGCAGAAGGCATGGACTGTGTGTGTGTGTGCCTGCAGAGCGAAGAAGGCAGCAGGATGGTTCGCTTTGCAGTGTTCTGCCTCTTGAGACTTTTCTCAGGGTTCAGGATCCAGTCTGAGCACTGAGATCTTCATGAGCTGGAAATAGTATAATTTCCACCCCCTCTGCATTGTCTGTAAGTTGAGTCTGTCTACCTGCCGTTTGTTCCTGGTTGAAAGCTGCCAACTGGGAAGGATCTGTGGCCACATTTACACAATTTTTCATTTTCTTGCAGAGCTCTTTCTTACAAGGAACTTTTCCTTGGCCACTTTGCCTTCCAGAGGCATTTATTTGCCTTTGGAGAAATGGAGTCCTCTGCACCTTTTTTTAGAGATGATTTTTAATAAACTCATAGGTGTAAGTGAAACCAAACAAGTTCAGTTTAGTTGGGCAGATAATTCAGGATTTTGTTTGTAACGCTGTGATTATTTGAAGTTTGGGTGTACTGTTAAGTGGCATGCTAGAAACAGACGTATTTCAAAGTTCCTTTGACTTATTGTTGCACTGGGACTCTAGACAGAATATAGTTGTTAGGTGTGCAAGCTTCTTGAGTATATCAAATTTGCTTGAAATCGTTTGAAAGCTTGAGAAATCTCAAACCATCCCAGGCATGCAGTGTGTGTCAAGGTAGTATAAAGGAAGACAACGATGACTGTTCCAAGACTGCTGGTTTTGTCAAGTTCATTCCACATCTACACACTCAGTAGGATGCTAGTGTAACAAGGGTTGCTTCCTGTAAAAAGCAGCCCTGTATCTGCGCAGTTAGAAATAGCTTGATGTTTACAAGGTGGATTTATGGAATATCTGAAAGCCTTTGTGGTGTCTGGTTTTCAGTTTGGTTGCTGGTTGTTTTTTGGCATAGTATTATAGAGAAAAACAAGACCAAGTATAAAGTTACTGGTCACATCTGTTGTAATATGAGACATCCTTGAAGCATGATTGAGCCCAGTGGATTGCCCAGTGAGAAATCATATAGTTCTGGCTATATGCTGTACTGATGGTGAGGAGTGTCCCCACAACATTCATGATTAAAACCATGGTGTTTTCAACCGTAACTTATACTGGAGCACTAGCTGGGGTTTTTGGGGTTTTTTTTTTGTATTCAAAGTCCCATTAGTTTTCTGCTAAGATGTCTATGTTTTCATAGTTACTGCTAAGGAAAACAAAAAAGCGAACGGTGGTATATGCAAAAGATTTGTCATAGCAAATGAATCAGAAATGGCAGGAACAGTTTTAAAAGAGTTTTGTTGGTTGGTTGGGTTTTGTTTGGTTATTTTGTTACCTAAGTTTACAGACATGTCAGTCGAGAGCTTAGGGTTTGTCAGAGATGTAACTGAGGTAAGAAAACTTAATTACCGTGAGGAGGAGCAAGATGTGATTTCTTTTGGAATGGTCATTGCCTAGTGGCACAGCTTCTTGGCACACAAGTCAACAAAGTTAAAATGTGGAGCAAGCTGCTGTTCAGTAGTCTGTTCTAATGCATCAGTGGTTAAGAAATGAGACCACTGACTGCTATTGAGCTGTGATCCCGAGACTGAAAATATATCAATGCAAGATAAGTAGTGATAGAACAGTAGGATTAAAGGGTGACATCAAGTGTTCCTTGTGCTTAGAGTTGGAATTCATAGTATCAGCTGGGTTCAGCATGTAATAATGTACTATAATCAACTTATATATGAATTGTGTTCTGCACATGGCTAAGTCTCAAAGTGTTTGCTAGAATGTCAGTTTAACTAATCTTCCTTCAGTGTTGCTGTGTTTCTTCTGCAATTTCTGACATCTTCCAAACACAGAATTCCAAATTCTGTGTTAGAGCCTGAGTTAGTGATCTCTGTTTCAGTGATGTAAATTAGGATTTCCTGCAATGATTTGGCTTGCAACTTCTTTTGTATAACAAAATCTACAGTTTTGGGGTTTTTGGTTTTTGTTGGGTTTTTTTTTGTTCAACCAAAAACTGTGAAATAGCCTTTCTGTTTATTAAAGTGATACAAAACCTGATTGATCTCAGTGTTGGGTATTTAACAGTGTTTTTTGACATTTCACTGAAGTTTTGCTTTGTAAGCTTTCTTGAGCTACGGAGAAAATAAATGTTTAAAAGCTACTTACTACTAAATTGTGAGAAGAGAGCTTCAGAGTAAAAGTAATAGGAATAAATTCTTTCACCTGCTGTGGTCTTTAAAGCTACAATTGTTAATTTATGTTCTGAATCTAGGATAGATTATGGGATACAATTGGTCCTTTAAAGTGTTGCTTTGATTTTACATTATCTGCCTGTTGAACTGTGATTTGTTTTTATGGCAATTATTTTCAATTGAAAGTATTCATTTGGGGATGGCTGTCTTGCCTGGAACTAACCCAAAGCATGCATTTACTGTTGAACGCAGTGGTGGTGATAAGGGGATTTTTTTGTTTGTTTGAGCAGACATAACAAGCTATTTTCTTGATTTCAGGAGCTTCCCTGTGTTTTCCTAACTGTTTCAGAACTTCAGACTAATGCTATACAAATCCATAGTAAGGAAAGTGACTTGTTCCAAATTTTTAGCATTTTAAGAAATGGGTGAAAAAAACCTGGAATAGAGCAAAAAAGGAAGTGCTGTTCTCTTTGCACATTCCTTTATTTTCTGATTCCTTGAAGATTGGGATAAATATTTCCCATTGCTACTGGTAATTAGGTCAAAGCTTTCTGTGCTTGGATAAGTAATATTAAAGTAATGGCTGTCTTGTATTTGGAAACAGTCAAACTAAAGAAGCCTTCTGCAAACAGTGTGAAAGGTCTGACAGGTATATCCCATGCACTTCATATTTTAACATGCCTTCATTAAGTCTTCTCTTGATTCTGGGTCTGCATGACTTTCAAACCCAGGGCTAAGCCTAACAGCAGCGCTGCCAGAAAATTCTTCTCACAAAAAAAGTCCTGCCCCAAAACTCTGTAGCAGGGCAGGTCTCACCAAATGGAGGCCTTCCCCGCTACAGTGTCTTTGGACCCTGAGCTTCAACAGAAAAAGTAATAATGAAAGTGACTCTATCATGTCTGAGCATAACAGGTCTTCCCTCTTCAGTTCTTCCACATTTGCCCTGTGGTCTTGTGGCCCCAAGCAGCACATTTTCTCAGCTTTGGATGTCCCATTAGCACAGTACGTTGCCCAGCCTCTCCCTTGTTTAAGCACTGAGACATGAGGACATAAAAAGGTAAATTAAGTTGGGTGCCAAAAGTTACCCCATGTGTACCTTTCCACCACCAACAGGGTATAGAGCATAGGACCTTGCTTCTAGTTGCCTGTGCCACCTTTGTCTTCTGGAGATCATCCATTTTGATTGCTGTTGACCCCAGGAAAGCCACCTCCCATTGGAGACTGATTCAGCTTCTCAGTTATAAAGTTGCTTGGCCCACACCCACTGTGGATTGATATGGCTTCATCTTACTCTGCTAGCATTTTTCTGACCCATCCTACCTGTTCAGAGCAGCGATGGTGGGAGGACAGAGAACTGTGCTTTGTGTCAGAGTACAACTAGGGTTTTAGTCACAACTTGAGGATGAGGAGGACAATACTTAAACCTTTCATGTGGAGGTAGCAATCGTTGCCAACAACCTATCTTCATTCCTCATGTATCAGGAATCATATTGGGATGAACACATTTACTGTCAGCTTAGATTGTCTACTGCGGAAATGATTCATACTGGCTATATGTATGAGCTAAATGAAAAAGGAAATGATTTTATGAAAAAAATAAGGCTGTAATTTTCAGGGAATAGAGATCCTCTTTCTTTGCACTATGAAAATGTGTTGGACATCATGCCTTCTTGAAGGAACTGATGATTGTAGATGTATAAAACTACAGGAAGAAGATGTGAAAAAGAAATAGAAGAAAAAAGAAATAAATTGAAGCATAGGAATAAGAAAGGAAAGTGAACTGTCCATCAAGTACAAATACTATGAATATTTTTAAGATAAAAGAAATACTGCTGTTCAATAAAATGTGGTAAATAAAAGGAGGGACAAAAATTGTACTGTGATATTATTTGTGTAAATTTGTCTGATTGGACTTTTAGATTCATCTTCCAAAATTGGTATGTATAAATTTTTTCTCTCTAGGTGGGGAGATTACATATCATGGGATTGTATGGAGAGATAGTACAGAATATGTGACTGCCAGATATGATCTTATAACTGAGATCCATATATCTGTGGCATACCAAAAGTGGTATAGATGGCATACTTCATTATAATTTTTAAACATGTTTTAGAGAGACTTAAGTCTTTTTGCCTCTGGGGAGATAATTACAAAATTTTAAAAAAGATTCTCTGGCAAGCTTAAACAGGTCAAATCCATACTCATGCGTGATTACAGAGCAGCTTTAAAAAGGCTTCTGTACAGGACTGTCTGACTTGATAACCCTCTTGCCAAAGTCAATCAAACTGTGAATTCTTCCAAGGAAAAGAGAAACATCAACTCAGAAGAGTTGATGAAGTTATCACAGTATTTGCAGTGTCTATATAAATGCTTCAAGTGGGAATTAAAATTTCTGGAAGTCTCAGTATTCTGTCTTGAAGTTGTATTATATTCTTGTGAGATGATTTCTGGTCAAAAACATTACATTAGATAGAACTGAAAATACCTTTGAATTCTCTTACAAATAATGAAAGATGGATTCTGTGCCAGAGCTGTGGAACAAAATAGGCTGCGGGGGAGCCAGAGGGTTGGACAGCATCAGAGAAAAGGACTGACAGGTGAAAGGCTACAATCATGGCCTGCTTAGAGCACTCACCCTCGCTGGCTGAGAGCAGTTGAGTTTCCATATGATGTTATTGGTTTAATAATCTGGAATAAGCATCAACGAAGTATAATAAGATGTAAGACCCACCTGAGTGAAGAACATTTTGGCATGAACCAGTAGGTATTAGATAGTTGCAGTGGCATCCTGACAGGATGAGACAAGGAACTTCCTTATTCATTTGCATGTTAGATATCTCCTGAGATATGAAACCCACTTCTCCATTATAAAATGATACTCATTGTTTTTTGTAATTAATACTCAGGAATAGTCTATAAACATTTGCTTCTAGATACAGACTTTACTGAGCTGTTGGAACATAGAAGTGTATGTGGTCTAGTGGCACATGCTGTGTGAATCCCAGGTGTCTTGGTGTAAGGTGTTAATGAGGAGGAAGAGAAGGGCTGCCTTATGCTGGTTTTTGCAAGGCATGGCTAAAAGCCTGAAGAGGAGTTTTAATAATGTGGGTAGTTTTCTTGCATTCATAAATACAAAGATGAAAGGTCGATTATTGAATAAATCCCTACTGATCAGGAAAATTAACCTTTAATTCTATTATTATATTCATACTTTCTCAAATTACCTGCTTCAATACCATGAAGTTTTGAATCTCATTGTAAATTATTTCCCATGGAGAACCTGAGTAAAAATCTCAATTGCAAAGCCAAATACTGCTTCTCCATGATGGAGCAAACCAGTCTAAACCATCTGTGAAAAGTAAACATTTTGGTGAAGGACACTGCGTTCTATTTTTCTGACTGAGTGTGATAATTCCTTTTTAAGTCGTTGAAGATCCAGACTTTGAATGAGTCCAGTATCTGTAATCAGAGACAACTTTTTTCCCAAAATGATGCAAGGTTTGTCTGCATCAGAGTTCTAATATGAGAAGTAACAAAACCAGTTGGACTTCGATGGAAGTTACATGATTCAAAATTAGAAAAAGAACTTTCACTTGTAACCAAAATTGTTTCTCAATGTTTAGGAGAGAAATATGCAATCTGCAAGACTTTTGTCTGAAAAGTCACTCTTCAGAGAAGAAATGCACTTTAAATATGGAAGGAACCCCTGGTCTTACTCTAATTATTACATAAATCAAAACATTTCCTATCTTGCCTACCCAACTGAGAAGCCAGCAGCAGTTAATAAGCTATATGTAGATGTAAATTAGTAATCCAATTCAAATTAAATTGTATTTCTTTCATTTTTAGTAGGCAATGTCATATGGAATAATGACATTTTGTAGTTTGTAAATTGAAGACATGTCAGATTGAACATGCTGTAAAGTAATACTGAAACTAAGTATTCTCATTAACAGTAGCAGTGGGGAGGTGCCTTAGGGACTAAAGTACTCTATAAGGTAATGTCTAAGTTAACTCTTAAAAAAAAAGTGAGAGTACAAGTCCATTTCTTCACACATCTCACTATTTTATGAAAACTTAATGTGGGAGCGTATACTTCAGATACATTAAAAAGCCTTATGAAGACTGCAGTGGCAATTCAGTTGAAATACACAGTTCATTTTCAGTATTTCAGACAGATAAACAAAATTAATGCTTCACGGAACTAGAGCTGGTTGAATGCGAGATTAACTTTTGTCAAGTGTATTATGCATTTATTTGATTATTTATAGAGTTATTGGAATAGTGTGAAGTATACAATTGAATACATTATAGGTTGTCATCAGTGAACACTGATGTTTGGCTATTGCTGTACATTTGCGTGTTCTGCGAGCTGTCCTTTTTGCTTCAGTCAGATTCTCTTGATGTATTAAGTAATATTAGAAATCCCAGCTTGACTCTGTTGGTTCTCATGCCACCTGGTCAGGAGAATGAGTAGGGGGAATCCTGCCCTCCCATGTCTGTCCTCTTCAGAGCTCCATTTTGGTTTCACTTGGATTATGTCAGGTTGCCAAAGGCTTTCAGCGGCACCAGCCTGCCTTGGCGGCAAGCAGGAAAACGTAAATGGAGGGTTTAACTTCTGCTGTCCGAACTGCCAAGGGGTGGCATAGAGTTGTCTTACCTTAATGGTAGATGTGGCTTGGGCCTGAATCCAGTTGATTTGAAAAGGGAGTAAATTACTTAAGGGTTTTTGAGAGAACACCTTCCTTCTGTGTCCTATCTAGTGTCCCCAGCTTACAAAAAGGTACACATGTTGTCTTACATACATTGGCATGATCCAGCCTTATTAGAACAAGCTTCAGTTTTGCGATTCCCTTTTCACTCCATGGGCTTGGTGTATGCAGCTGTGGGGCTGCATGTAATAGAGCTCTGCGTATGCACATTGTGTCCCCTGAGTGATTCCCCTCTGGTTCCCAGTCCTTCCATCCCATCACACACAGGTCCTTGCGGTAGTTCAGGTATTAGATGTTACTCCACTTGCAGATGCAGGAAAAGGCTCCTAGTTGTTTGGGTAAAAACTTTTTGCATGTACAGAGGCAGAAAAGCAATGAAGTACATGGAACAGGGCTGGGTTCTGCCACCTGGCAAACAGCGCTCAATTAAATTGGGTTCCAATTGCCTTTAATTCTTCTGTGTTTGGCTATGAAGAGACCAAGGGTTCGGGAAGCATGAGCTCCCCATTTAGTGTTTTGTAGTCACTCCATCTCTCATAACATAGGTGTGCTCATCTTTGTGAGGGAGCATATTTGCTTTAAGCAGAGAGGCAAGCTGAGAAGACCCTCTGCCAGCTGTAAAGTTGCAAGTGATTTTAGGGTCTAAGTGAAACTCAGTAGGTAATAATCTAGGAGCCTAAGCAAACCTGCCAGTCCTGCAGATAGAACGTGTGAAGGCTTTTGAAGGGATGGAGGAGGAAACTGCATGCAGTCTTTGAAGAATTAGTTAGGAAACTCAGCTGTTCTAATGATGTGATTATGCATGCATTGCTGCCTCTGAAATGGGACAAACTTGGGGAGGGGGGGAGTGTGCGGGGAGGATCCCCGACATAGGTTCGGGCCTGAGA
>JANZLQ010000100.1:5243740-5258920 GCA_026212715.1 Elanus axillaris
TAACTGAAACATCCCTTCCTGATACAAGGGATCACTAGACCCATGCCCTTTGTCTGCAATCCAATCCCCAACAGGAGTGGGCTTTGGATTTGTTGTTGTTGAAGTGAAGGTTAATGGATGTGCTGATTGTTTGGTCGTTTCGGGGCCTTTTGTTTCTCATCAGTTCCTGGAGTTTCTTTGATAAGTTTTTGAGGGTTGTGGGCTGTGTGTATTCCAAATAAATGCTCCAATGCTGCTTATATAGTCTGAAAAAATGTTGGGTTTAGATTGTCCTTCAGATACTTCTTCCTGAAAACCGCACAGCTCCAGTTACGAAATTGCGATAGCATGCATAGGCGAGGCAGACCTATATGTGGGACACATCCATCCATCCATCCCATATGAAGGATGCATCCATGTTATTAGAGACTGAGTGGTTACAAAAGACTAAATGAGGAGTTCTTGCTCACTGAACACTTGGTCTTTCCATGGACAAGCACAGAATAATCATTACAGGCAACAGATTAATTGAAGTACTTATTGCAGGCTTTTTGTATTTGCCTTGTTTTATCACTAGACAACTCTTTTAGACAAAGAGTACATCTACAATTCAGTTTGTTTGATGTTGAGTTTCCAGCCCTGAAATACTGACTTCCTTTAGTGAGGGGGACATTCCCTTGAGTGAGGGTCACTTTAGGATATTAGGGCATTTAAATACTGTTTCTGCAGACTTAGTTGGTGTTCCTCGTTCTTCTGTTCTTGAGTGTGGGAGGGCTGTTGATATGCTCTGGAGCACAGCAAGCACTAGATGCCCTGTTTTCAAAGTTTTAACTTTCAAGATTCATTGAAAAAGTTCTTGAAATCTCTAATTACCTGGTCCATTTTTTCCTTCTTCTTTTTCCTTTATAGGGTGAGGGAGAGGACAGCAGTATAATTGGAGATTAAGGACAGTGAAGCTGCTTTTGTTTGAAGCAGAAGAATATACAATATCACTGTCATTGATGCATATGCAAACGCATTAAGTCTTAAGATCTGTGTCATAGTGTATCTGCTTAATATGCCTAATTCATACACCTAGTGAAGCAAGGCCTTATTTTCAAGTGTTATTTCTTTTTGCTGTGGCAGCTGAGCCCCATTTGTGTTTTGTGTGTTGAAGGAAACCAAACCCTCTTGTTTTCAGGTTTAATCAATGACATTCAATTCATTGGTTTTTTTCTCCCTTGGTGACAGACTTGCCAAGATGGATTTTAAAGTGTTAAGTCATAGGGGTAATCTCAGAATTGGAGACCCAGAGCCATGATACACAATGTATTGTAATATATAAAATAATTTAGAGAATGCAAGTAGAAGCATGAATTCCTATTTCTCATTTTAAATGCCTTATTAACCTGTAGCCCTCTGTTCTTTCTTTTTTTTTTTTTTTCTCCACTTCTCCAGGCAAATAGATTCAGTTGGAGAGCATCTATAAGTATTTTATTGATGATAAATGTTTAGCTTCTGATTTAGCTTTTAAAATTAGAGCAGTATTGTTAACCTTCAGTAGTGAACAATCATACCATAGCTATGGAATTTTAATTGTATTTTTGCTTTCTGATTTTTGAGCCTTTCACATTTAATAAGATACTTAAGAGTTGTATGGTGCATAAGTGTTAGCTTAGATTATCCTTTACACAAAGCTTCCTGATGTCCCTTCTCTTAAAATGATCAAAACACTGACAGTTCTTTTAGAGGGATAGGACCTTCTGTGGTGGCAGAAATGTTTGCCTATAGCTTGGCTCAGTGCTAAGTCTATACTAGCTTTTGTACCAATATGTACTCCAGATTAATTACTCAACTCATTTTGAATGAAAAAAATGCATATTTTAAAGTAAGATCATGCCATAGAACTTAGTGACATTACACTGGGAAGTACTTGGTCCCACACAGGAGAGTCTGGAAAACTAAGCTGCCATACTTTCCACCAAATTATTTTCAGCCTTGCTTATTGTGCAAAATTATTTTACTCAAGCAGACCATGGCATTTTTTTAATCTTTGTTTTAACCAGAAATACTTCTGGAAAATACTGTAAAGCCTTCCAGATGATTTTGAAGCTACTTTGTTTTTGTAATCACCCAGAGTACTTTCAGATAGAAAATTCCCTACTCAGAAGGGGCATTTTAGCACAAAGGTAAGTTCTCTTTGAGAAACAATCCTCCTCTGGTTTGTGGAGAAGCAGAAGATACAGTAAATTGCTGTGTTACTTATCTCCTTGCAAAAATTTATGTAAAATGTGCAGGGTTTTTTCTCCCATCATTACAGAGACTTACACGAGTGTCAGACTGAAATACAGTTTGGGGAGAGGGGGAACAGTAATAATTTAGTTAAAACGAAAAAAAATTTGAATTACTCTAAAGAACCTTTTTATTAATTCTTATTACATATGTCTAAATATTTATGCATGAATTGGTAATCTGCAGTTCCCTTATAGTTACTGGACCGAAACAGGTACATCTGGGGCCTAATGTGTCATGTCACTATCTAAATAGGGAAAATATATTGGACTTTAGAAGTATTATTGTCTGTAGTTATTTATTCAGACATAAATGTCTACATTCTAGACTTCTAAAACCAGGTGATATTAATCTCTAGGTCTGAATGGGGGCCTGTTGTGTAGTCCTTTGCCCCTCAAGACTGTGTTGAGGCTTGTGTTGGTTGAACCAGCATCAGCAGGCGCAATGAGGCATGTGCTGTACTAATGGTGACACAAAATACTATTCTTCTTATTAGCAGTACTGAACTGCTTTTTTGTTACTACAGCTTTTGTTTATCCTTAGTGAATAAGAGATAAACATTTAGTTTGTCTAATTGGATGATTAAATCTGTCTTGATATGCAAATATCTGTGAGTAGTGCCTTAAAGCATAGTTTTTAGCAGAGCCCGAAGGACTAGATCTATAGTGTGATGTGACTTCTTTATGTGATATTTTTATACAATTATTTTAATAGCTGAAAAAAACCAGAAGTTAATGCTTCCCTTCGTGCATTTTCAAGTCTCTCATTAATTAAAAAAACTAATTACTTTTTCCGTTACAGTAATGGTGATATTTCTGAATCAAAGGGCATTGCATTTAACACAATTATAATTATATGAATCAAGACCAGAGAGGTTAAAGATTAGCTTCACATGGTTGCTATGGCTTCTATTCCATTTAAAATTTCTGTTGGCTGTGGGATTTTTTTCATGCTAAGGGGGTAAATATTAAAAGCAGTATATTTTAACATTATGAATTTTCTTAGTTCTGTCATCTTGGACCTTGCTAGGGTCTTACTCAGCTTGGCACATTTTTCTTTGAGAATCAGTCACTCCTTTGAACCTTGTTGTTTGGACACTAATATCCATGGTTTGTACTTTGAAACTGGGGTGTTGGTACTTGGGTTTTTTTTCTGGTTGCAGCTAGGCTGGCTGACAAGACTGAGGATCCATTGTTGTTAATTATTTTAGTAAGAGGAAGGCAACCTTGTTTCTCTTTCACAAACATTCTGCAGGAGTATTTTTCTCATGAGGAAAATAAAAAAGGCTAATATGTCATAGTCTGTAATTTAGTACTGGGGTGTAGATGAGATCTCACCTCTCTCTGTCAGGACAAACCAGGGAAATGAGGGCAGCATTGGAATGGCCTCCTTACTTGTAAAAGTCACAAGATTCTGGAAGGAAAATGTCTTCCAAGCTAGGAAACAAAAATAGAACTGTCTGACTGCGTCGATACTGGTATGTAGTAGGGTGCTGCATGAGTAGATCTGTTTATAGAGTAAAGCAGTTGGTGCTGAAGACCCAACACGCACAGTGTTTTGGGGAGGTATACTTTGGGCTACCACTGCTGGGGGCCCTTGGACTGAATCGACGCCATCAGCAGATGAAGCACATCTGGTTCAAGTACCTCCAAAATGAGTCCAGTTCATGAATTCTGAGACCTCTCTCTCATGTGAACTGAATGTGGTAAGTGGGGCACTTAGGGGATTCTCCTCAAACCACAATCCTATCTGAACTAACGTGGTGATAGAGATGCACTGTAGATATCCAGACAAGGGAGGAGTTTTGAAACTTTCAATTACTAGCAGAAATTTTATGGCAGAAAGATTGCTTCTGAACTGCTTCCAAGGTTTCTTTTTAAAGTTTTCTGTATTTAAGCAGCTGTGCTTTAAGCTGAGCTGGATTGAAGCAAGTTAAATGGCCTAGTGGGAAAATCAGTGCAGAACTGCTGCCTGGAAGAACGAGCAAGGGGAAACTTGTGTCAAATGAGATCACAGAAGTGACAGATTTATTCCTGAGATGTTTTAGTGTACAACAGACCTTAAAAACTGGAGAAAAGAGAGATAAGGACAGACAGATACATCAATTATAGATTCTGTAACAGTCAGTAACTACGAGGGTGTGCTGTATACTTAATCAGAGCTTAAATTCTCCTCTTGAGCTGAAACCAAAGAAGTGGGCGGTGTGATTGCATGGGAAAGCACTGTTTTTTTCTAAGATTTTTGTGTTTGGGGCTTCTGTTGTTGTTGTAAAATGGTTCAGGTCTATCTAAAAAACAGGCATAATCTCAACTGAGCCCTTCTCTTTGTGAGTAAAAGAAGAACTATGTCGCCTTCCGTTCAAAGAGCTGCAGGTATTAGAGCTTCTCTGTAACCTGTATTGGTCAGCCACTGAATACTCAGCAGCATTTTCGTTCTCTGATATTTATGACCTTCTCTTTTATGATTTGCTTGGGTGGTTATCCTGGGTGAAAACTTTCTATATGCCACCATGGAGAGTTCCAGAGCTTGTCTGATGACTGCTGATTTCTTACAGAGTTGCTCTTTGCTGTTATTCCTTCAGTGTTTTTGTAGGGGTGGAGTACGTAAACCAAAAGGCATTGCTGCTGCTTTTTTTCCTGCCTTCCTGTGAACCCAAGTACTGTAACCTATGAATTATACCAGCCTGCATTCCTCCTGGTGTGGAAAAACAGGTTGGAAAAGGGTCTTGTGGTCTTCTGGCCCATGGCTGGTTTTTGAGCCTGGTCAGGGCTAGTTAGTCATAGGAGTGGTACTGCTTACTACTAAGTTGCAACTTATTTGGCATGATATGTTAGTATTTTAGCACTAAGAAACAAACTAATTGCAATAAGTGTTTGCTGTGTAAATTTGGTTGTGTGACCTATCCAAGTGTCATAAGAGCTGCCAAGAGAAAACCTGATGGCTCTGGTGCCTTGTTTACAAACTGTGTACAGTTCACTTGACACAATATACAAGTAGATTAATTAGGAGGAAAAAGTAGTAGATGTTAATGACTCCAGAAGAAGAAATAGAGTCAAGCTGTATATTAATTGTCCTTTTTTTTTAATTAATTAATTGACATATTTTATATTCATTCTTCCCTTGACTGGCACGCTGCTTTAGGACTCCATTAAATGACAGCTCGTCTATGGCAAAGAATGACAGTCTTTACTGGTTAAGGTACAGGACTGGAGATCCAGAAATCATGGCGCTTCTTTGCCATAGACTCCTATGTGGCTTTACTTTCTGTCAGAATCCATTCCATTTAAGTCAATAGCAGTGGATCTCACTTAACTGCAGCAGTCTTAGAAGTTGGCTACTTGACCTAAACTACCCATCTGGGTCCTTTTTGTAATCAACAGGGAGAGACTGGTGTATGCAGAGAGTAATGAATCATACTCGAAGGCAGAATTGTGTTTGACTGTGGAGGCCTCTGCAGCCACCTTAGACCAGGCAATTTTTAAATCATTGCAGTTAGGAGAGATGAATGTTGCCCATGATCTTTCTGTGGACTTCAAAGTGGTTTGAGTCAGGTACATGCACTCTCTTTCCATTTTTCCAAGTTTCTGTACCTGGGGAGAGAAACTTCTTTTTATCACAGGAATGCACCGAAAGTAGATTAGAAAATAAATACAAATTGTTCAGGTAAGCTTGGTTTTGGCTTGTAAAACAAATAGTAAATCAGAAAACGTGGGAAATGGCCAGCCTTGTATGTGTACTGTTTACTTGTTGAAGTACTGTAATGTATGTCAGAGCACAGGAAAATAAGAAAACAGAGCTGGTTAAGGCTAATAAATACATGGGCTCGTAACACACAGCCTACCGGACGCCTTTTGTACATAGCATGCCCGAGGCAGACATGAGGACCTCAGAATGTCTAACCAAGCTTTGTTTTTCTTTTTTTCTCAGTTCAGAATCAGTTTTCAACACCAGGCTATGTTCCCATGAGCTTGCATTGAAAATGTAGTAATTTCACTCACATGCCCTTCTTCAGGTGCAAAATGGATTACAGTCTCTATAGAGCTTATGCACTAGAATAGTAGCTCTGCTAGGAAATCTGCAGATGATCCAAAAGTTTTTCAGCTTAGTGGTTAACTATTTGTTGCTCACTTTGTGATTTTTCACAAATTCACACTCACTAAATAAAGCCTGGTTCTTAGTGCTGGCTTTTCCGACTTCTCTTCAAGTCAGTTATTCCATTATAAAGAAGAACAAATGCTATCTAACTCTCAGTTCTGAAAACAGTGGCTTAGTTAGAAAGGAGGGACCACAATTACGCTATCCCTGAACCTGCTTAGTAAAGATTGTATTCCATATAGCAGTGAATTTAAGGGTTTTTTTCATCGATTTTTAAAGAGCTTGGTCCTGTTTCTCATTCTTGTCCTATTGCCTTTACTGCTTTAAGCTGAAAACAGACACAATTAGGTAGCTTGCACCTCTTAGGAAATAAAGGTGTTCAAGGGCACTTTCCATATTTTTAAACACTGTCCTTGTATTTTGTATTTTATTTCATATTTTATTTTTTATATCTATACACGCTCAGCTTCCTAAAGTCCACTTTAAGGCAGTGATTAGCTATGTAATGGATAGGTACAGAAAATTTGTTTGGAAACATTTTCTTTCCATGTAGGTTAGCTCTGTAGTAGTAACATGGTATGCACAATGTAGTGTACTCACTTGAGTTGGATGCCCTTGTGCATGCAAAGAGGTAATAGTGAAGTGAAACAAGTTCACCTGATACAATTTCAACAGCAAATGAAAATACAACCTAGTTCAGAACAAAATACTTGAAATTTTTAAAGATATTTTTTGACAAAATGAGAGAATTTTTAACTAGATTAACAACCCATGTAAATCATACTTGTCTGATAGGTAACTTATTGGCCCTAACTTGAAGAGAAGGAACACTCTATCAAAGCATGTATTAGACTTGTAGTGAATACAAAGAAGGCTGTGGTTGACTACTTTTCTTTTACATGGATAGATAAGACATAAATACTGCAAATATTTTTCTGCGAATCTACAGTTGTGTTTTGCATCAAATCTGTAGTCAGTAAAGATTGCATTAGGAATAGTGGGGGTGAAAAGAAGTATTTTTGCTTAGTAACAGTGGGGAACTAGGGTTAAATAGATTGATTTGAATCTTAAAATTGCTGTACTGTTGTTTTCTTGGGGTGGTGGTGTTAGAAATCCAGTGGGCTTTTTTAATAGAATTGGAAATCAGGATTTTGCAGTGGTGAAAATGGGAGCACAGCACAGATTGGACCATAAGGCACCACTCAGGGAAAACTCAGAGACAACAGGGAGTTTGAAAACTCTTCTGGATTTCTTTGTCATTTTTTTCCAAGTGAGACGTGAAATAAAGTAGATAGATTATTAGCTTACAGGCTGATAATAAAACAGCCAAAGCAGATGGCAAGAATGATAAAGGAAAAGAGAAGGTTTATGCATAGCTCATTAACCACAGTTTGTAATTCGTTTGCAGATTTTTATGAGAAACTCTGCAACAAATAAAAGTCCAAGTGAAAAAATTAGACAAAATTTAAGGAGGCTAAAATCAGCCCAATTAAGGCAAATATATAATACACAGTAGACTCAGAAAACTTAATTTTTTACAGTATAAGTAAATGTTTACCAGTTTCTTGCAAGCCTCAAAGGTAGTGAGAAAATTTTAGTTGCTTGCTCTTTAACATATAAAATAAAACCTAGTGGTTCTTCTAGAAAGTTATGACAAAACTAAATATGTGAACTCTAAGAGAAAGTGATTTTATTTTACAGAATTTCTGAACAGATTTATTTCCCCCATTCTCATTCATTCTTGCATTGATACAATTTCCTAACACTCACAAGCATTTGGAGACATGTGCCCAAGTGATCTGCCTGGGACTGTTTGTGCGTGACAGAGAGAGGAAGACGTGCCGGCAGTCGAGCCCTTGTCACATCTCTGGGGTCCTTCTGGATGGGCAACAGTGGCCTTTTATATTGCTTCTGAGTCAATAGTTGATAGGGGTTGGTGCTTTGCCTCAGGTTTTTGCCTTCCTTCGTCTTCATAAATCTTAGGGGGTTTATTTGAAACAAGTGTCTGTTTTGCTTACTGGAAAGGGAATGGTGTATGAGATGGGCTCTGTTAGGCTTGCTGCCATATCCTGTTGTTAGGATGCCGGGTCTTCCACTGGTGTCATCGGTGCTGTGCTCTGGCTGGAGTGCAGACTTTCTGGTCTTAACATAAACACATTCCTCAGCTGTACTGCTAGGAGGGGTGTTCCTCATTATCAGTACAGATTTTTCTTTTAACTCTGGTTCTGCTGTTTCTTGAGATACTTTTGTACATGCGTTTCCATTTGTGTTTTTTTCATAACAATTTAAATATTTTTCTCACAGTTTTCTAGGATTTGCATGCAGCAGTGTTTGAAGTGAGGCGATATATGTAAGTTGCTGCGTTTGCAATATAATAAGAAAAAGACCAGGAGCAAATGCTAAGAAGGAATGCAATGAACAGTGCTGCTAGTCTTTTCTTTTTAAGCCATGTGCATTAGGTGAGCAAGATGAGAAACAAAGATGAGATGCAAAACATCACTGTGTGGGGGAGATTGGTTCTGCAGGAATTTTGCAGTTGTCCTGACTCTGCATACTTGCTTTTCCTTGGATTCAGTGATGATGTCTCAATGAATTTGTAGATACATTCAAAATGAGATAAAAGCCTGCAAATGTTCCCCAAGAAGAGGGTTTTCATTGCATATTATCTTTGCTCAGCATAAATGTATCACCGGTAAGTTAACGCAACCTTGTGCACTGCACGAATTCTCTTCTAAGGCAAGCTGCCTCGTTTCTTTGCCAGAAGACTTGAACTCACCTGCCATCTGAGTAGTATTACAGTGATATTTGTAAATGCTTCCCTTTTACGATGAACATGTGTCCTGTTGCACAATGTATTTTTGTCTTGACTGTTTATCAGTTGCATCATTTAGGAGTTATTTCACAGAAGTTGCTGCAGCCACTTTTATAATTGGGTGTGAATGTAAAGGCCGAACTAAGCACTGTAGGACTTTTCCTCCAGTCGGGGGATTTACATGCAGCTCACTTGAAAGCTGTGCAAACAGCTCCTTTGTCAGTTCACTGCTAAACAGAGAAGCCCGAAGGAAAGTTAACCATACTGTGCTGAGGTTGGCAGCTTTCCAAAGGCAGGTGCTAGATACTAAATCACCTAAATTAGAGGTGAAGTGTGCTGGTAGGAACCCATCAGAAGCTGGGAGCTGTTGCGCTTCAGGAAGATGAGGTGTTACCTGTGGTGTAATTGGTGAGATCTTGCGTTGGTTTGGAGCACAGGACCCAGCCCTCGCTGCCTTTCTGGGGTGCCGCCCCAGCTGTCTGCACTGGCTCCAGAGTGCGCATTTCCAGATCTGCTCCTGAGCTCTTGCTAGAATCTGTGTCGTGGGGTCTATGCCATAAAGCGTAATGGATAAAAGGAGAACCTGAAGAGACACTGCTGTTTTTTGAATCTAGCTCTGATTATTTGTTCCCTCTCAGCTGAAATTATTCAGTGTTTGAGCTGAATGGATTTATAGTTTGGGAATGACCAAAACGTGCTTTGCTGAATGCTTCACAAAAACATTTGCCCCTTTAAAATGCCCTGTACCAGACTTATACCCGATATGTCTGCTAGAGAGTATGAGCCTTCCTGCCATGTTCAAATGGGAAGAAAAGGTTTGTGTCTCAATTTAAAGGCAGATTTCTGCTTTTGTTCCTGTCTGAGTGGTGTTGCACTTGGCTCTCCCTCCGTGCAAGCATGTAAAAATATCAAAGTATTGTGGTGGTGCCAAAAATGAAGGTTTTGTGATAAGATATCCAGTTTTGTCTTAATTTAGAAGAAAATACTGGGACAGGATGTGCAACAGTATGCATATTATATGGAGGAGGGATAATTTATGTGTTTGCAAGGAATAAGAAGGTGATGGGTGTACTTTTGGCTGGCATCTCCAGTACCTCTAATTACTTTCAGAATCCAAAGAAAGAAGTTACAAAGTTTCACTTGAATCAAGCACTTGATTGAAATGGAAAAAAGAAATTCTGGTAAGGTAGGAATGCATGGGAATTACTGTCCAAATTGGATTGATTTGAAGCTCTGAAGCTCATAAGCAATTTTACAAAAGCAATGTAAGAAATATGTCTACCATGCAGAACACTTTAAACTTGGAAATAATAACTAAAATCTTCAACTCCCCCAAAAGCCAAGAACTTTTGTAGATTGAATTCAACATCCAAAAAAGTTCAGTACTTTTTTTTTTTTTTTAAATGAAGACAAAGCTGTAATCCTTTTGTTCTTTTCCTGTTGACAGTGTCCTCTATAATACCACGGTTATTATGCAGGAATGCATAAGTTCCCAACTTTCTCTGGTAGGTGGAACATTACAGGAGCATTGAAATGAGGCAGTGCAGGTGAAAGTGTGGGAAGTTGCACTCATTCCCCCTCTGCCATAATGTTTACTGCCTTTTCCTGATGTATACCTATTGTCACAGCAGCTGGCACTAGGCATGATCCACAAAATGAGTCTGTAATAGCATAGCACAATACATTGCTTTGCCTGTGACATGAGTGCCAAACTACGGAGTGATTTAAGTCACTCAAGAGAAGGCATCGAGGTTTTGTGTTCCCATTCTCTTGCTGACTTGCTTCTTGACCGGAGCTCAGCTGCCTGCTGCACTGTGGTGCTCTGTACTGCAGTAGAATTTGCCCAAGCTGTAGAGTAACATTGGCGTTCTTCAGCAGCGATTCCGTTGTTGATAATGGGCAATCACCATAGCTGTAATGTGTGGCAAATGCCATGAACATTCCTAGAAAAGCTGCCACAATATGTAATCCCTTTGAATAAGGACTGATATCAGATGCATTGCAGGACCTGCAACACATTCAGAATGTGTCTTGTATGTTGTTCTGCTGCGTACTAAGGAGAAAATCCCTTTGAGATGCCTTCAGCGAGCCTATGCATATTCTTTTAATAGGGGATGTGCTTAGAAAACTGTATCTAATAGAGCATTATTATAATCTTTCATGTGTCACCTGATAAACCTTTTTATATTTACCATCAAAACCACAGTATATTTAGTACCGTATTTACTATTGACATTTTTAGCTGCTTCATTGTTTCTTAAAAGCAGATCAGTGTACATACAAGATTTGCACTATTTTGGATGATGGCTTACTGATACTAAAAAACCCCAAGTATTTATATAATCCCACTGATACTAAGATCAGTGAGGAGTGATACTTCTCCTTAATGCCCTCCTAATTTTGCAGGAGAGAAAATCAAACTTGCTCTTAATGAAACTTGTCACCAGTCTGTGAGCTAGTTGTTTAATCAAGATGACACAAAATCACCTTCACAATTACCTTTGATTATAAGAGGTATCATTGTTCACCAGTAATGTTGTATTCTTGCCTCAAAAACATTTTTAAACGTCAAGTACTACAGGATTTGTATCACATAGCTTAAATTCAGTGACATATACAAAGTCAAATCACTAGAGTGTTGCTGTAACGGTGTATTTCTTAAATGAGTACATTGTTCTGCAGCAATTAAAATAAAATTAGTCTTCTGAAATGATCCCCCTTCTAGGCTGCTATAATGTTTTTTTCTTTGTTCTTCATCACACCTATAAATATCTTCCCATTTCTAATTGCCAGGAGGTTTAGGTTCTGTGAAGACTCATTCTCTCTCTCTTTTTATTTTCTTCTTTTTTCCTGAAGATATATTAAGCCTCCAGCTCTTGAAGTTGGCTTCAATTTACACTTTGGTTCCTGAAACTATGTTTGATAAATCATTGTCCACAGATGTTGTCTGCTTTAATTGCTTAATTTTCCAACTAATGGATCAAAACTTGAACAGACGTACTGTTTTCTAACTGAAGCGGGGACGAAAAAAATAGACACAGAATAACTGAAGTCAGCTTGTGGATGGATTGAGAGAACTCACCTTTTCTTTCTAATTGGTTTCTGCAGTTCACTCAGGGTTGAGGGCTTGAGAGCTGTTTAAAAAGGCAAAATGTGAGCACCAAAAACTGAGGGGCGGGAAACGATCAAGCAGAAGATGCTCAGTTCTAACATTGGGTGCAAGTTACCTAATTGAAACTGATATACATACACATCTGTGGGCAATCAGGCAGCTACCTAATGAAAGAGCCTACAGGATCACAGGAGTGCAGGTCTTGTTCTGCATTAAGGGGGCATGTTTGCCAGCTCAAGATGGAGAGGTGCTGAAGGAGCTTGACAAGGCATGAGAAAGCCCTGCTCTTCTAAATGCAGCTGGACCCTCCTAGACTCCAAGGCAAAATGTGAGCTATAAACACAGGCGTTGGCCTTTGAGGCTGTTTTGACAGTGAGGCCATTGCTGTGATATTCCTTGTAAAGAGACAGTAGGACTGTCTCCCTCCTCACTTTCTTCTTCCTCTTGGTC
The DNA here is from genome assembly GCA_026212715.1 of Elanus axillaris. Taxonomy (NCBI): domain Eukaryota; kingdom Metazoa; phylum Chordata; class Aves; order Accipitriformes; family Accipitridae; genus Elanus; species Elanus axillaris. Next base: position 5,256,460 of record JANZLQ010000100.1, read on the forward strand.
TTTGCCCAGTGAGAGAGAATAAACACCCTGCTGTGGCCCGGTTCTACTGGGATTCAGGCAAGAACACAGTCTACTGGCTGGGACCTTAGGAGAAGATTTTCCTCTGCAGTGTAAATATGGAAATGCCAGTGTGGGTAAACTTTTGGCAGAAAATCAAGTATTTTCAAAGCCATCATGCATATGAAACCAAAGTGAGCTTTGGACTTTAAGTCCCAAATAATGCTTCCCCAAATCCACTGCAAAAAAATCAGAAAATAAAATTGGGGGAGGGGGATTTCTAAATGGAGTGGTTTGTTCCTTGTGGTGGCCCTGGTATGCATTTGCAGTAACCTCAGAGGGTTAAAACCAGACTTCTCTGACTAATTAGCCTTTAAGTCTTGTCTGTAATCTCTATTGGTTAGACAGGCTGTGCTCTTGATTCTGGCTCCTAAATTAGATGCCTGAAGTCAAAAAACCCTGAACCCTTTATGGGCACAACTGAAGTCCTCTCCCTGTACCCTGGATAAGTAGAGGTGCTCCAAGAGACCCTTTGATGACTCATAATGTTTGCAGCTTTCTTTCAGGGCTTTAGTTGTTGTTTTGTTAAAGATCCAGGGCTAAAAGTCCTGTTAGCTGTAATTTCCAGGCAAGGAAATACTCATTCAACCTGAATTATGTTAAAACTTGTTGTCTCATACTTTATTTGGATTTCTGGGTATTATTCATCATCAATTTGTTTTGCTTTGTCTTTCTTTTTTTTTTTTCCCCATGGTCTCTGGGTCTAAGTCTACATTAAAAATTCACATTGGTAGCATAGCAGATGCTTGTCTATTTCCTTGCTCACCAAAAGGCAAAACATGGTTGCAAAGAACCAGGGATGCTTTTTAAATAAGTATGGCAAGGATCAGCTTCTGATAATAAGCTTTTGCTACAGGGAGGCAATCTGTTTTGAGGGAAGGAAGAGCATATGTTTTCATAGGTATGTTTTTTGGAAGAGCAGAAGAAAGCTTGCCATGATAGCATAGTGAAGAATATCCAGGCAGCTGTATTTTTGCTGCTATTTTTCTATTTTTTTTTCCCAAGAGTTTGAATGTTTTAAATTATCTGACAAAACTTCTGTCAAAAAAAAAACATTTTTAAACCAAAACCATAGTATCCTGGTAGCATGGAAGGTATTGCTTAATTCTTTATGGTAATCTTTGTTCAAGTGGCCAGTAAAAAATATTTTCTAAGGTTACCGAACCTGAAACGTAAACTTCTCACAGCTTTTATAGCGCATGGGTTACAGGAGATCTGAAGTCTTTCACATTGCCATCTGCTTTCTGCTTGTCAAGTCTCATTGGAAACGATCTATTCACAGTATTTGCTTACAGCTATTTTGAAGAGATTTGCATTTATCAGTATAATCTAATTAGGCCCTTTTATTAGGGTTGAACATTTAAATGTTTGCAGAAACGGGTATTAACAATTAGCTTTTTTCATTCTAACACGTTGTAATAGATGCAATCCATTAACTAAAACATTCCAAGTCATATATGTACTTGATCTCCTGAAGCAGCAACTGATGTAATTGCTGTTCTCTTTCTCTTGTGATGATTTGAACTGGTAAATAGTTCTGTGCTAGTAATTTCTTTGACCTGTTTTTTCTTTCTTTTCTGGTCAGAAATTTTTCATGAACAATTCCATCTTATTGACTTTATCCATTACATAAAGTATTTCCCCAGTGATTTCTGCAAACAATATTTAGCTTCTAATTATTTCATAAACAGCTCAGTGATTTCAATAACATTTTTTCCATGTGCTGCTAGATAACATGCCAGTATGCCAAAGGGCTCATAATGTTCATTCTTTGCTTGAGCTAAGGTTAGCAAAGTGCAAACTGTATTGTGATATTACAATCTTTGCAGCAAGACTGGAGGAATGAGACTTACAGTTCCTAAAATGAACTCATTCCCTAAAATCTGTGAATTTTGAAATTTTTATTGTGTAAGTAAAAACAAACAAACAAAAAATTAAATATTATTATTTAAAATGGACACCGTTTAAAGTTTTCATTCATAGCCAGAACATGATCCATAGGAAATCAGGTTAAAAAGGCCAGTTATTAAAATTAAGAAAACAGAAGATAAACTGGTAGTTGTCTTGTTTACCTCCTCATAGCAGTTTAACTCTACTGTCCTCTTAAATTACATTGTGTTGAACCTTTCATAATTCCAGTTCAGTGTTGCTATTTTTAACAAGAAAAAAAATCGACTTTTCAAATTACCTTTAACAGATCAAAGAAAAAAGTGTTTTTTCCTAATTACTAAAACTCCATTTATATCCATAACACATTAAGAAAGCAACAGTTCTTATACATTCCTGTGACAAAAGCTATACTGAACAACACGAAAAAGAAATAGGTCCTTGTGATGGGTTGACCCTGGCTGGACGCCAGGTGCCCACCAAAGCCACTCTATCACTCCCCTCCTCAGTTGGACAG
>JANZLQ010000100.1:5259020-5271436 GCA_026212715.1 Elanus axillaris
ACCAATGCAGAACACAGCACTATGAGGGCTGCTATGGGGAGAATTAATTCCATCTCAGCCAGACCCAATACAGTCCTTCAGAAATACAGTGTATTGTTTATCATCTAAGTATATTTGCAGTTATGTTGGATTAGTCACAAAATACTTCTGCGTGGTTTTTTATCATTTTTTAAAACGAAAGGACTGTAACAATTACAATGTGGAACCACTGAAATGAGAAGAGCAATAGAAAAATACTGGCTGTGTTTATAAGTACTTTTAACCTGGTTTTGTTTTTTACAGTGGTTACCCCCAATTGCTACTTTAGTATAAATACCAATATTTGTTGGTGTTCATAGAGGAAGGGTAGTGGAAGAGACAAGTATAATTTCTGCAAAGTTTACTCATTTGATGAAATTTGTGTTTGTCTGCAAAACTGAGTGTATGGTCATTAGTCATGCCTAATATCTGTACATTCCATTTAATGCTGTTTATTTACAGTGCTGTTTTTTCCTCAGTAAAACAAAGATTATACAAAAATATAGACAGGTTATGTTTCCCCCAGGAAGAGGTGTATTTTTTCATTTGTTTAGGGGTGGTAGGTTTTTTGTGTGTTGTGGTTTTGTTGGGGTTTTTTTAAGTATGCTAAACACACTTTTAATATAAAACCAAGAAAGAAATACAGTCTTCATTTTCCTAGGCAAGTGTTTTCAAGTTTGGATCCTATCAGATAGGCCTAATGAATAGTATTTGGGTATTTTCATTGATAGGTATAGCCACATAGCAAGATGGTAATTCTGCAATTCCATATGAAAGGATCTCTTTGTCAGCCCAAAGCAGATGTGGTGTCATGGCCTGTGTTTGTAAGATTTAAGTCTTATTCTTGACAGTCAGCATCACTTGAGTGATTAAAATCTCGAGAATTCTTGAAGAGATCATTGCTGTCAGTGCTGTGTTTATTAAAAAACAAGCTATGTTTAGCATTTAGCTTATTTGTAAAGGTTTGCATTACTTTCCAAGTATATCTATACAATTTTATATTCTGCATAAAGAATATTGCAGTACCTATGTGACCAGACAGTTAAAACTAAAAGAACATAAAAAAGAAGATCATTAGTAATGCAGCTGAAGCACCGCTGAAATCTGGTTCATCAGGGTATGCTCTTTGTACATAGATAATGCTGTCAAACAGACCCAAATAACTGTTATCTTTGGGAGGAAATTAAATGAATCAAGGGCTGGATGAATAATACCTAAAGATATAATTTTATAATATTTCTTAAAGAATATACCTTTGCAATTTTGTTACTTTTTAAAATATGCATTATACTTAAAAAGGGTGTTATGCAGAGCTCTGAGATGATTCAGTTGCCAGTTTCAGTATTTAGTCTTTTTTTGGTGTATAGCTATCCATGAGAATATTTAAAAGTGAATTTTCAGTAATTTGAAACAATTGGAAAGAAAGAAATATTTACCATCAGTTTATTGAAATCTCGTTCACCTTTTGTGTTTGTAATTGATGAACTCTCCTTTTTTCAAAAGAGTTTACCATTCTTTACTCCAAAGGACCTATTTGTTGGTGGTTTGGGTTTTTGGTTTTTTGTTTTTTTTTCACTACTGCTTTTCATCCCATTTCTGTGTAACAGCAAACATCTCCTGTTCCTCCAAAGTACTCCTTAGACTTCTAAGGATGACTTCTAAGTTTGTATCACAGCAGATTTAAGTAGCCCTCCTTTTAGGCCATGGTAATTAATGAAAATACTTATTAGGAGAAATTCAAGAACTCGTTAGGAAACTCTTCTAGTAAGCTTCTACCTATGTGACAGTTCCTAATGAGCACGATTTTTTTTTTTCTGTCTATCATGTTATGATATTTTTCTTGTGTTATATTTCATCTTTCCAGTTTTATCAAAGATCTCGCAAGTCTCTGGGTAAAACAAATCTGTTTATTCTTTTAGTAAAAAAAATTGTTAGGTGAATCTAACATGAATAGATTTTACCAAGAGTAATTTTATATTTATCTCTATAACTTTCCTTAAAAAGCTACATTTAACTCTTCCCTAAAGTTGGCTTAGATCACAGGGTTATGCTGTTGCTCGTCTTATGTTTTGCCCCTTCCTAATGTGGTTTCAGAAAGCCTAATCTAAGACACAGACATGTTTTAAGTACTGATGTGCAGAATTCTGATCCACATGTTCACCACACATCGGGTGCTTTTCTGAATTGCTCCCTAGGCAGCTGAAGTTGTAGTTTTTCTGGCAGTTCTTGCCTTAACCTGTTAGGATTATTGAAAAAGAGAAAGGGGGAGTCAACTAAAAGTGCTGCAGTGGTGAGTGGGATCAGTGTGCAAAACAACCACGAAGCTTGACATTTCACAAAACACAATTTCAATTGTAGTTTCGCTTAAAAAGGAAGAAGGAAAGACAACCTTCCTCAGTCTAAGGGAACTGAAAGCCACATGTCCTACTTGCTTGGAAGTTACAGGTAGTACCAGTTGCCTGTAGGGAAAGGGCACTCAGTGTGGCACTTCTAGAGCGATGCATCCGTGTAGGAAAGATGTCCAAAGACATGTTCCAGAGAGCACATGGTTGGTAAAAGAGGAGGAGATGCTATGGAGGGCTTTCATCTGGAGAGCATGCATGAGACAGCAGGGGAAGCAGTCTTTGCTTCCAGACTATGGTCTCCTGGTACCTCAACCTAGAAAACTCAGAAGTCAACCTGGACATAGTCACGGGAATCCAGTGCTCTGTCCTAGTACCTTTCTACTAACATCTCTGGTAGCTGGAGTTTAACTTGAAAACACCGATCACTGCATAGTATTTTGGAATAACAGAAGTTTTTCAGAGAGACTTCTGGGCTCCAGATCGAAGTGCTTGCATGCACTTGTGCCAGGCTCTTGGGGTGCTGCCTTATGGCAGTGCCTAGCATGCTGCAGGTTGCTTCCGTCTAGTGGTCAGGGATTTCAGATCCTGCTTTTGAGATTCCAGATTATTTTTGTAGTCTGGCTATTAGAGGCTGTTCTGCAAATGGGGTGTCTAATTTTCTTCGGGTTTTAATCATTTGATACCATATGCATTACATCACTGAGCATGTTTGGATGTTGTCCAAAGCCTACCATGATGTCTTAGGCCATACATCTAAGAAAAAAAGTTGGTTTCAAAATAGGGATCTGTTTGGAAATCATTGAAAGAAGTCATGGGGTTTTAACTGAACATAAACTTAGCATGTTGCAATACCTAACTGAGCAGATGAGATCCTTGAACCCTAGAAAGAGTGTGTAGAAGCAGCAAGGTGGTGCTATTTCTGTGGAAGTGTTTATGATGCTGTTGGTGAAATATGTAGTTCTATTTTAATATACATATTTTGAAAAGACCTGCCAGCATGAGTAGGCACTTGGGAAGCTCAAGCTATGAAGTTCACCCAAAGTGAATATTGAAAGTAATTCAATCACTGCCTACACATAACTCCTCCATACACAGAGAAGATTTCTGATAACAGAGGATTGTTCGATAATGCCATATGGTGATCTAGAATTCTGGAAGCCAAATCCAGACCAATGGACTAGCAGTAAGACACACCTTTTTATCAGTGAGAGTAGTAACAGTTGCAGCTTACCTAGGGAATGTGGTTGGTTCTCCATCACTTGGAGTCTTTCAATCAAGCATGGATTTCTCTCTAGAGAGAGGCTTTTTTTTCAACAGCAAATTGTAGCTGTGATGCACAAATGAGCAGCGAAATCGACTGGTTTTAGACAGGAGGTGAGACTAAATGATTACAATGGTCTTTTCTGGAGACCATATAAAAGTTCTATTTATAAAAATTCGAACTTGTTTGGACAGGGAGAATGCTTCTTGGCTTGTATGACCTTTTGCAGTCTTGTTTTTTCCACAGAAAGAAGAAAATCATTAAAGAGTCTGTAATGAATGTTCACTTCTTTAGGCATATAATTCCCCTCAACTGTATTTGCAGGTGTTTTATTTCCTCTCCTGCAGTTCTAGCTTCATTTTATATTTATTACTTAGCTTCATCCCAAAATTTCCTGCTGCGGATTTCTCTTAGGAGTTCTTGGAAAACAGAGCTTATTATGAAATGTTCTCTTCCTTCTCTGTGCCTCAAGACAATGCCTTTTCATAAGCTTGGGTGTATTTCTGAGGATTAATTAGAATTATTTTCTTAAGTCAGTATTTCAGCCTCTGTATGATTAGAAGTCCTTCTGCTAAATGATTTTAACAGTAGAAAAGAGTAGGGTCAAATCATGAGGAATCCCTCTTTATAGTAGTGCACCTACACATCATTTGGTCGAACAGCCATGCAGACTTTTGCATAAAACAAAATGTGCTCCTCACTAACAAGCACCATGCCACTGTAAACAAAGGCAACTTAATTAAGAAAAGAATAAACAACATATATGTATTTGGTGAAGAGTTTAGATATTTTTAGCAGATTATTTTTTCCGTGTGGGGTTTTTTTACATTTTGTCAGCTCTGTGTCACTTACTACACTTAGTATTGTGTAACATATAACTGAGACGATGAGATCCTTGAATACTAGAAACAGCAAGGTAGTACCTTAACTGGTGGCAGAAACAACTAGTTGTCAAATGTCTCATTATTATTATTTTTCTTTACTAGTAATCTCACTCCTGCCTTGGCTTCAGTACGCAGCATAATGCATGCCCTGCAGAGTTGCACTTTGACAAGTTTACTCCACTTTCAAGGAAGTGCTATGTTGGACATTATTACCTCTCTGAATTCTGCTGTCAACATCTGCAACTTCAGAAGAATTGTTCTAACAGTACAGTAGCCCTAGCTGAGGTAAAATGGTCACATGCTGTCCCTATCAGTGCTGAGGTACTTCTTCTCAGAAGGTAGACAGATCATTTCCCTTCTACCACCCTGCTGCAGTCCTGCTGAAGAGAAATTTTCTGTGTGTAGTTATGGAACCTCTTAAAGTACCACTGGGAAAACCATGGAGAATATAAGATCTCTCAGTAGCTGTATTTCTGTATCATCATGAACAGCCTGGACAAAGAAGTCCTTATCCAGTTTGAAGCACCTTTCTGGCTCGGTTTAGTATGACTAGTGATGGAAAGCTCTTTAGGTTCTTAAAGAGTGTAGTTAACATGGGGGACACAGGCAGCTATGCTACACAGGCCTTGGGGCCTCTATCCTTCATATAAGCAGAAAGGTGCCCACCTGTCATACAGTGTGACATGTACATATACGTTGGTTACTTGACACAGAAAGTAGGTGTTGATCATGTAATGGCTTAACGTCCAAATGTATGCTTAGTATGTTCGTATAGCTCTCAAGGACCCTTAAGAAGCCAGTTGAGTAGAGTACCATTTACGTTGTGTTTCAGGATACCAACCTCCTCTGCATACTAAAAAAAGCAGCCAAATATAATTGTATAAATAAATGAAGACAGTAGCTTCCTACAGTGCTTAAGGAAGTTGCTGTATCTGGTTATGCCTGCTGAGATGGAAGGCTGAATAGTAATGAAGGAAATGGATTCAAAAGACTTTCTGATAGTAAACGTCTGTGAGCAAAATTCTGACAGCAGACACATGCATCTAGTTCTGCCTGACGTTAATGAGAGTTGCAGGCACGCATCTATGGCCAAAGTTGAGTCTGTATTTCTCGTCATATTGGCTGTGTGAGCTTGTCACCATTTATTACATTAACCCTTTGGCCAGATTATTGCAAAAATACTGCATCCTGTTGATACTTGACAGCATCCAGTCTTTGAATCATATATACAGAGTTAGCTTTTGAACTTGTAGCCTCTTTGATTTATTTGCTGCTGCCTCAGGAGTTTCTGTCTGTTTTAACATCATGTCTGAGTTATATTACTACTAAGAGTTATTTCATGGTTTAGCTGTTCTATGGCTCCATGTTTCCTTTCACTTACTGCTTATCTTAATCACTCTTAGCTTCACTAATGTACAAGTCACCATTTTGACTTCATTTTCATTAAACTTGTGCCTGCGTAATACAACAAAAAAAAAAGTGGAAATTTTCTTTTAAGCCAGATGCTAACTAAGCAAAGTCAGCTGTACTTGTTTTGAATGAAAGTGCAACCTCATTAAATCATAACATTCATTTACTTGCTGCCAGCTTAGGCATGCTATGAAGAATATATCATCTGCTCCTTTTCAACCACAGCCTTTGTATGGCTTATTTGTAAGTGCATGTGTGAAGTTAGAGAGCAAATGAACATCAGTGAGCTCTTACTAGAAGTATGAAATACGTCTGTTAACTACTCAGGCCCCACGATGTGATCACAAGTCAAACATCACCTGTTTTGGTAAGGAAGAGCCTGGGCACTGGAACTGTTTCAAGCACAAGGAGATAAACAGTCAAATAAAGGTAAGAATAAGTGTGGGTGGACTAGTTCAGCCAGAACAAAAAGTAAGTCATCTTCTAAATGGGGTTGATGTTTTTAGTGCAGAAAAACATACGATTAAGGGGAAGTGTCTATAAAATACTTTGTGTTGAGCACTGCTGAAGTTCAGAGCCCGATAGATGAGATGTTCTGTTTTTCATCCCATTTCTTCAATGCTGGAAACAAAGTTCAGTGCCTTTTGTGTAATGCTTCTCTGTATGCTTACAAAGGAAAAAAGCCTTGGGGTATAGTGATTATAACTTTCTAGGGTTTGAGACATAGAAAACAGCTATTGTTGGACTACATTATTTTAGCAAGAAGATTTGAGGTTCAAATCTTTGTTTTTAACTGTGGTCCTGGATGGAATCACAGAGAGGTTTCTGTACTGCAGAAAGCCTTTTGAGGAGAGAACATAGGGAAGAGTTGTGCCTCCTCGGTACTGTGCTCCACAGGCTTCATGTACCTGAAAACCAAAACTTACTTTCTATTAAATACTGAAAAATCAGGATGTTCCCACACCCCTCATGGCACAGCTCTACTCAGTAGCTGGTGATTCTGTATACATAACAGTGATTTGAACCTCTTATTTTAGCTGTGGCAGCTTCATAGCAGGGATCAAAGTTAGGCAATTCTTGGAGGTGCTGTGACGCTAAGCTGGAGGGTGCAGACTTCCTATATCTGAGCTTTTTTCCATTAGGAGAACAGAACCATATTGCCTGCTTATCTTCTTTGTAGCCTTTTAAAATTTTGTTTTGGAAGCTCAAAGTTGCAAGAAAAAGTAAAGCAGTTACAGAGGATAAGGGAGAATAAGGGAAAGGAGACAAGCAGAAGCTTTTTCCACATCAAAGCCATAAAACTAATATTGGGCAGTTTCTGTTATGCAGAGCTACTATTCAAGTGTATTTTGAGGGTTTATATATTATAAGAACAAGCAGGTGAGAAATTACTGAAAGGAAGGAGAAGATGGGTATGGTGTCGGGTTTTTTTTTGCCGAGTCGTAATTTGGCTCGGATGTTGTGGCAGCCTGAGGCCAGAAGGTATATCACCAGAAACACACAGTTTTCCTCTAATCGTATGTCTGTAGTGAATAAGCAGTTCTCTTTTATCTTTGTTATCCATGGTTTTTCTTAGTTACTTGAAGGTAGGACTTTGTCAAAGGGAAGTGCCTCTGGGAGGACCAAACATGAGATAAATGGAATTCATAAGAAATAAAAAGAGTCATCTTTTTGCTATCACCTCTAGATTCTGCATGGTTTCTATGGAAAATTTTAGACACTGTTACAAATTCATGTAGTCAAAACCATTCCTTAGTCTTTTTACTCACTTTGCAAAGTAAGAGGTTGTGGCATTTCCATAAGCCTGTATTCTGTTTCTGGATTCTTCTGGTGCTGATGTTTACCAGCACAGAGGTACTGAAAGTAGGGTACTAGTTCTTCATCCTTCCAACATCATGTCCCCATTACTTTCATGTTGCATTTTGCTGAACAGCTTTGCATAAAATGTCTTGTCCAATTGGAGGCCATATCTAGTAAGGATACTTATTTGGTACATGCAATATATTGTTTTGTTTCTAAGCAAAGTAGCAAAAAGGTGGATGACACCCAGTATATGTTAAAAACCCTAGTGCCTAGCAAGCAGATGTGAAGGTGGTTGTTTTTTTCTTGAAAGCTGTCGTTATAATGAGCTACAGTATTGGGTCCTGCAAATGTGGCTGTGTATTCCATGTGTCACTATACAATGCCATGGTGTACTTGTGGTGTTGTGGTCACAGGTCACAGGGCAGAAACAGGAAGGATACAGAGAAAGCTGAGAATATATAACAGCTTCTATACAGGGGTGCAGAAGAAGCTAATAGACTGGATTGTCACCCTGGAAAAAAGGTGTGAGGAGAGGTGAAAGTGGTCTAGAAAATCATGATGAGGGAGGAGGGAGAAGATAATTAGAAGATGGTTTATCACCGTTCCTTGGAATTAAAGCATCAGGGCAACCTGGTAAAATTATCAGGCAGGTGGTTTAAACAAAAAACCACTGTATTTTGATATGTCATAGTCACACTATGTGATTTAGGTCCATGGGATGTTTTGGACCCCTAAAATGTGAACATAAAAAGAGGTCAAACATGCTTATGGAGGATAAGTACAGGTGAAAGAGATGTTTGTAGAGAGTGTATGTGGTTGAATATTAGGCATAGCGGTCTGTCCTTCCTATGTCTTCAGCTTCAGAAATCCCCAAGCTACAGATTACTGGCAGCAGGGAACAGTGCTTCTCTGTACGAGCACTTGTCTTGTGTTTTGCCTTGCTTGTTGACTGCTGGCCAGTGACAGAGGTGACACTGGGCTATGGCGACCTGTGGCTTTATACAGTGTCACAGTTCTTATTGTACCAATGTGGAAATGTACTGCTGCTGAAAGAGCATTCCACCTAAATGGACAAATTTAAAGATGGGGGAGTAAACCAGATACTTATAGAGGTAAGGTGCTGCAGTCATAGCTCTACAGGAAACAAGCTACATGTACGTTTGGAGAAATATGTATGAGTCTGTAAGATTTGTTTTCACTTTGGAGATAGGAATCTGGTCTAGCAAAAAGAAGGAATTTCTCACAAATCATGAGGTTTTATTTCTGCAGATGAAATGGGAATAATTTGGGACAGTTTTTCTTGTGAGAAACGACTCAATAAAGCCACTTTTCCTTTCAGTGATGAGTTTTAAGTTTAGATGAGTCCAAACAGCTGGTTTCATATTACAGCTCTTTAATAAAATCAAGTCCTGCTTTTCAAGCTGATTATTCTACTTGAGGATTTAGCCTCTTCGGGTGTTTTAGTTTTAATGATATGCACCTAACTAGGTGTTTGCCACTAGATCGCAGTAGTTACCAGTGGAGTTCTTGATAGCTCTGCTGTGCTGTTTTATTCAAATTAAATGCATTTAAATAATTCTTCTTTCTTTCTAAAAAGAAAAGAAGTCCTTTTTTTTTTTTTTTTTTTTTTTTTTAGAAGGATGGTTTAATGTCTTGATTTCAATGATTTGGGAATGTGAATTGCCCACAGCTGGTGATGAAACAGTTTTCATTCTCATTTTAAGGACGATATAAACATAATCATTTGGAGCACTATAGACACCTCTCATCCCGTTGCAATTGTTTCCTCAATTTGATTACTTCTTAATCTTTTGTATGAAAAATTGTAAATTAAGAAAGACATAATTAGGAGTCAGAAGGAAGATTCATAATACTTCTGCTACAGTTTTATGCCTACCAAAGCCAATGGAATATTTCACAGATATTACCAAACCAGGAAACAACTGAGCTATGCAGGCCAGTGAATTAACTTCCTTGTGTCCAAAAAAGATGGGCATTCTTTAGTTGTATGTATGAGCTTACTATAAGAAGATCTGCCTGAGATTAGATGTTTTTGTATGGCAAACTGTCTCCTTCCATTTAACTTTCAGTAATCTTATGATCCCCGTAAGTATTGGAGGAGCATGTAAAGAATGAGATAATGTTCTGTTGTACAAGCTATTGGCTATTTGTTAATTGTGTTGCCGTCCAAAATATTCAAGATGATGCATGTCATGTTAAATTTCTCAGGAGACTGAAATCTAATTTTAGATCTAAAAATTAGTGCTAAATTATAATGGAAGTGTGTTAATGGCAAGCTTCCTCTTATACCAACTCTTGATTTTTATATCTGTTTTTGTTTGCTTGCTGGGACCTGCCCTTCACATTTCCAGGTGAAAGTACCTCATGCATTCTTTTTTCAGTCCTTTTGGAGAAGGCAGGAATCTCATCTCTTCTGTTGCCAGTTCTTTGACATTACCTATGCAGTATAAGGCCTCTCCAAAATGTTACCGGGTCAAAACATGGAGAGTGTTAATAGGGCAAAATAGAAATTATTTACATTACTAGACTAAGCTGATGCCTTGCCAAGCCCAGTATCATGAGAAACAAAATTCTCTGACCTTTTGCCGGACAATCTCTCCTTGCTAAGTAGCTAATATTAATATGCATGGCTAGCCTTAGCAAACTGTTGTAAATTTGGTCCAATCTAGCTGAAAGCTTCTCCTCCCTAATTCCGAGCTGTGTGTTCCCACTCTATTTCAGATGGAGCAACTGTACAGATACAGAGGGGAGGCTGATGCTGTTGATCCGACAGAAAGGCAAACAACCCATCAAGAAATCCTCTCTTTTTTTCCCCTTTGATCAATTAGCTGATGTGACGTTCTGCTGCTGCCTGGTCGTTTGACCATGGAAGGAAGGGTAGGGAGGAGGAATGTAGGAAGGGTAGGGAGGTGGAGTGTGAACATCTGCTTTAGTGCCAGACCACAGCAGTGATAGCAGAATGGCACCTTCATATGTTCAACTTTGTGATATCATCAGATGAGAGGTCTTGTCTCCTCAGATGTAATGTTTGCTACTGAGTTTATGATGTGTTTAATCTCATCAAGCTTCAGATATTTGCAATGTAGACATATGTATCTGGTCTCTTAGTGTATTTCAGTTGTGCAGGTCACCTCTTCCTAGGCTAGGAATCAAGAATACTTATGTTCATTGATGATAAAGGGTGTTCAGCTGACGGATATCTAGTTTGGTGAGGTCAGGCTCAAGCTTTGTGTGAGAACATTTGAAATCTTTTATTTTATGTCAGCAATATTAAATATTTCTGGCTATTTCATTTTCATTATTTGTTCAAATCAAAGGAAAAAAGAAAAAGGTCAAGTCCCTTAGCTTCTCATACAGCATGGAGAAAGATATAAATAAAAGCTGTGAACACTGTAAACAAAACTAAACATTCCCAAACAGTCAATTTTTTTGTCAAAATTAGTAACATTTCACTGTTTTTGTTTGAAGGTACACTTTTTTAAACTAAAGTTCTGTTGGAACTGTTTGTATTGGTGACATCATTTTCTCTTTTTGACTAACTCAGAGATAGCATAGATGAATTTAATTTTTTTTTTCCTACTTAGGAAATAGAAATTATTACCGTTCAGGAATACTTTCATAGTATTATTTAACTTGATGCTTAAGAGTAGGCAGTTTTTGAAAACTCAAAGGAAATGCCCCAGAGAGAAGTGCATGTTAAAAAACATATTGCAGATTTGATGTCACAGGTTGGCATGAAATATCAAGTTTACATATTAGGCTTTTGCACTATTTTGCCTTTCTAAAAGCAGGAATGTCTTTTGCCCATTCCAGCCTTAATAGAAGGGTGAAAAAATTTCAGTCACTAATTATATCACTGGAGATCTGGCCCCATTTTATATAGCATTAAAGACAAATTCTTGCTTTATCTCCCCTCTGTGGCAAGTCCACATGCACGTTAGTCTGGATCAGTAAGGTAATTTTTGAAGATGGGTATGTGGGCTCATTTTGTGTAAGGCAGGCCAGGCTTTCTTTATAAAGCTCCATAAAGAGTGAGTTAGCTCACGTGAAAACACAAAAGAGGTTCCACAGTCCCCATAATGATACAAGGTACGCTTGGACAGATGTGAAATACTGTATGGGAGATACTGCAGTTTTTGATACACATTTTCATTATGTTGTTGATTCCTCCCACTCCAAACAGTTTATCATCTTCAGTTATTTAATAGGTAATCCTAAGTGTAGTTTAAATAATTGCCTTGTGACTGTTGAAAGCTCACAGTGAGACAGCCAACACAGTCTGTGATTTATATTGATCAGCAAGTATTGTCTGAAGCAACAGTACTTGAACTAAGAGAGTTCATTGTAGTAGAACGAATTCTCAAGAGTTATACTGTAAAGTAAAGGTTCAAGGCATTTTTCATGTTGGCAATGAAGTGTCTGTTGTATGAATTAATGATTTTGATGTCTCGAGCTTTCAGAAAACATCAGAAACCAAAATATTGGATTGGGGAGCTCTATGTTTGTGTGATGGGTTGACCATGGCTGGACGCCAGGTGCCCACCAAGTCATTCTATCACTTCCCCCCCTCTTCGCTAGACAGGGGAGAGGAGAAAATTATAACAAAGGGCTTGTGGGTCAAGATAAGGACAGGAGAGATCATTCACTGATCACCGTCACGGGCAAAACAGACTC
>JANZLQ010000100.1:5278612-5299794 GCA_026212715.1 Elanus axillaris
GGGGCGAGAGAATGAACAGTGAGTGAAAGAGGTAGGATCTGGTAAAAAAGCACAGTAGCAATGTTTGTGTTCATCACATTCAGACATATGTGAAAGTTTCTGCAGCGCTAGCTTGTCCAAGGAGAGTAATTGCTTACCCAGCAGTAACAGGTTGCTGCTTTGCTTTCTTTGCCTGTATATAGCTAACTGTAAAGAGTCTAGTGCTACTATTCTTTACTCCTAGGTTTGTAATGGAAACTCTACAGGATCCCATCAAAGCCAGGGTGTTGAAAGGAGAAGAAAGAACAAAACAAAAACCAGGTGGAGTTAAATAAACATAGGAAATGCTGGAGGAAATAAATGCTGATGGCAGGCAACAAAATCTCAGTGAACAGCTTTCTATAAATTATTTCCAAAAGGCGAGCTGAGCAGAATAAAACTATTTGGTGGCAGGCAGCAATACAGACAACCTAGAGGTAATTGGATACATTTCCTGTTAGGAAATGCAAATTGTGTTTTGCTATATAAAATGGTCTAGCCAGCGATCCTTGTGGTTTTCCTTTGCTTTGCTAACAATAGAACTGGACCAGTGGGAACTCCACAAAAGAACGGAACGACAGAGAACAGCATTGCCCACAGCTTAAAATCTGTTCAAGAGAAGTAATGTCCAAATAAAAACAATAAAAAAACTTTATATTGCTTAGTTCCATTAGGGATAATTAGCAGCACTGGATAATAAAGTTTTGGAAAGCCCATGTTAGCCAATAGCTAACACTTGACAGATGGCAGTGCGCACAGGGAATATGGCAGTAGTTGTTATCCCTTTCTGTAAGGGGTGGAAGTCAATAAAGTTGAGGTGTATAGTAAGCAAGTACATTCATTATTTGCTACTTACTCTTGTGAGATCTTGGGATTATTTGATCTCGGAGGAGGAGAGCCTTGACAAATGAAGATTGTCTGGACAGTTGCAATTTTCTTGTTTAAAGCTTAACCCAATAAACAAATGCTTGGACAGCTGTGAATTTTAATCTCAGCTTTCCTGCAGAGTGAATTTTCTAGCTCAATGTATGCTGGAAGTCTGTGGGTAGATATGTGCAGCAGGGCTTGAGTCTTTTTACCTTCCTGTGTACATACCAAAAGTATGCTAAAATGAAAGCAAGCTTTTGTCCTACACTTTTGGGTTTTAGAACCAATCTCACTACTTTCTGAACATAATTTCTGATAATCTATTTTTGTAAGAACATGTACTTCAGATGTTCCTTCAAAATAAAGTGTGCCAGCAAGCTGGTTAATTAAGCTTGTGAAAGTCAAAGCAGCCAGCATTTCACAGTAAAACAAATATTTCTGTCCAATGGTAGGTCAGTTGCTCTGTCTGTCCTTGGGTGAAGTAGTGTACTAGTTGGCTATGTACAATTTTGCTTTGTGTTTGTTCGCTGTATCTGTTCGCTTCAAGAATGTGGTCTACAAAAATGAAATAGCTTATTTATATGTCAAAAAAATCTACTTGTAGCAAGATTTTGACTAGTTACAAGACATGGCTACACTGTGTAACTCGTTAACCTTTCTTGGGGGCATAGAATATCGTCTTTTTCCTTTTTTGGGGGTTTTTTTTTTGGTTTTTTTTTATGCTTTGCCACTTCTCTGTTGTTTTAAACTCTTTGGGCCAGGGTATATCAGCTCTGTATTTAGAGAGAAAAGTATAAGGCATTGTTGTGACTTTCATAAAATACTAAAAAAAATAGTAAAAAAAAATTCTGAATGCACAGTGACTGATATCAGTTAAAAAATTGAATTATGCAATGATGTGACTTTTGGTGAAATTTTTCTTAGCCTAGATGCCTTGTTGATTCATTTCTGAACATCCTTTGCCATTATTTTTATTTAGAATAGCATAAAAAGGAAATACCTTATTGTTTCAAAATTCTGCTGTGTTTTGGATCTCATTTATAACTTGTGGCATAGAATTTCACAACTGAATTGTGCACTCTCTAATGAAGATATTTTATCAGCTGCATGTGGTGTGACATCTTAATTTCATTGGTAACACTAGTGCTTTTGTTTGAAGTCTAGGAATGGCTAATCAATTTTGCTAACTCACTATTTAAATTAAAAATTTCAAAATGAAACAGGTGCACTCATGTGGAAGGGCTCTTAAATATCTATGGCATTTTTGTTACCCTTCTGTGGACCTCTGCTATTTCTGTTACACACCTTTCTTCTCCGGTGGTGTCAGAAAGCACTGGTCTAGATAGGTTGTCAGCTTCTGTAATAGCATAATATTTCCAGTGACACCTGCAGAAAACTGCATTTCTTTCTTAGCTATATTTTTTCCATTTGAATTGTCCTCTAGAGACAGCAGTTTAAGATTATTTTTTCTTCTGTTTGCCTCCAGAGAACATGAAAAAACTGGCAAGCTTCCTGATTACTTTTCCAACTTCAAACTGCTTGCTATTAGTAGGAGTGAATGCCTTGGGTACCAGGGACATTTGAAGGTGGAAGGACGGGGTGTTTAGAGGGCAGGCTAGTGTGTCTCTGACACTGGGTGCCCTGGTGGCAGCAGCAAAGGCCCTTTGAGATCAACAAATATCTCCAGTTAATGGAGCCCCCGCAGATGGGACCTGCATGTCCAGTAGTGTGACAGCACGCATATCTCACTGAGTGACACGAGTGCATGAGGATATTTCTGGAAGGTGTTAGCTTTGCTGGGAAATGCGCCCTCTCTAATGTGTTGGGAAATAGAGAGATTGCCGATGCCTTGAGACAAAGCCCTGTGGTGCAAGCACCAGCGCTGCTGAAAGGGAATGTGAGGTAGGTATCAGTAGCGCATCTTCAACCCTTGAAATTTGGATATGTCTACTCAGCAGTGCTGTAAAAGGCATACCCTTGACAGCCATAGTTTATAAATATCTTTTATTTATACAGACAGAGGTTATCATTATAGATAACCACAACAGTGAAGATGCATTGACACAAGCCAGCAGCTAAACGTCCAGGAAGAGTCTGTACTTGGTGCATTGTGCTGAAGGCTACAGCAGTGGTCTTCTTAACTTAGTTACAGTCTCACGACTCTTGTTCTTCTGTTAAGACGGAATGTGAAATTGGTGGTAGCTGCTCATATTACTCTGTATTGCATATATATAACAAGGGATAGCTAATGATATAAGTGAAAGACTCCCATCTTAAGAACATAGGGACTTCAACAAAGGTAAAGTGTGAAAGTTACCCAGCTTTTCTGAGGGCCTGTGGTAACTGTAGTCCTGGAAACATGCTGACATGGAAAGAGAGCAGCAGGAGCTACGTGGACTCACACAGACTTGCCCGTGTGCTGCAAAACTGCAGTACGAGTACTGGTCACACAAAGTGCCGCTCTTTCAAACAGCAGTTGCTTTTCTGTAATTCTGCAGCCCATGTAATGAGAGGTTTCATTCAGCAAACAACAAAAGGCACTGTGTGCCCTGTCACTGAGAACAGTTCCTGGAGGCTTCTGGTCCTGCAGTTAACCATCTGAGTAAGGTAACATTAAATATCACTGAGTGATGCAGAGTTCTGTACAATGTGAATTTGAAGATACTAGCTACAGAGATGTCAGAAAAGGCTGTTGATTTCATATAGAAGCAGAGAAAACAAGACATGGTAAATAAATGCTGCACCCATTGCCCAAGATTTTTGCAACAATACATCTTATGTATAAAAAAGGCTAATTGTCCAGATTGCAATGCAAATGCACTAATTTTACACATCTTTTATTTCTTTTGGCTGGATATCTGATTATAGATGTCCCTGCAGATATCTTTGAAAGCAAAAAAAGAGTAAGACTACTCCTGGGGGTGGTGACGGGCCACCTGAAAAGTCTTGGAAGACCTTTGAGCAAACTTTGTTTGCTGTGCAGGTGAGGACTTGCAGGTGAGCAACAATCTCAGAGTAAGAATAATTTTGTTTTCCCAGTACACCAGAGTACCTAGCCATGAATTGAGTGTCTCCAGGTCATAGAATCACAGAACAGCCCAGTTTGGAAGGGAACCTGTGTCGTGGTTTCAGCCCAGCCAGTAACAAAGGACCACGCAGCTGTTCACCCACTCCGCCCCCCCCGGTGGGATGGGGAGGAGAACCAGAAAGGGAAAAAAGAAAGAAACCCGGGACCTTGAGGGTTGAGATAAGGACAATTTACTGGGGCAACACAAAAAGATAAATTAGAACAATAACGATACAAATAAGAGAATACACAAAACGAGTGATGCACAGTGCAACCGCTCACCACCCAGAACCCAGCGCTCCGCCACTTCCTCCACCGAAAGCCGAGAGACCACCCCCCAGCCTGCTCCCTATATATATGCTGGGCATGGTGTCAAATGGTATGGAATGGCTTCTTGGCTAGTTCAGGTCAGGTGCCCCAGCTATGCCGCCTCCCAGGTCCCTGTGAAAATTAACTCCATCCCAGCTGAACCCAGGACAACCTGAAAGATCATCTGGCCCAGACTTTAATCGTTATCGGGGAAAAAGAGTATTTTGATCAGGCTGTGGATGGGTCAGAACAACGGTCAATGTAGAAGATGCCACATCTACCTCCAGTTTCTCTTTGGTTATCCTTGTTGTGTCCTTTTACCTGTACCCTCAGTGTATATACTCAACACAGTAACTGTGGAAATTATATGTGCTTACAACTTGCTTATATTTCCAGATTTAGGAACTTTAGATGGCAGCATAGAAGACCAGTGACAAAGTTTTTCTTTGGTTGCTGAGTCAGCCCAGAGGTCACTCAGAGCAAAGTTATATAGGTCTACTAAATGAGATCTTAAAATGGGAATACAGTAACAACATTATAGCTTTCAAATATTTCTGATTGAAAGCCCTAACTCTGTATATCCAGAGGGCAAATTATATTGCTTTCACACCAGCAAGCTTTCAGGACCCATTCAAAAATCTACTTGAAATAGGGCCAGAATGACATCATCTCTACCTCTTTTCAAAAGGAAGGAGGGGAATGCTGAAATAGTATAAAGTCACTGTGAGAAACAAAATTAGGGCTGGCAGGCCATATAAGTGGGGGTTCATTATGCTTCGTTCTACTCTCCACAATAAAGAGCCAGCCACAGACTTGACTGAAAGTTAAAGCTTGTCCTTTCAAGCAGCAGTCCCTGTGCGAGTTACAGGCTTCTCAGTTGTGAGCACTCACCTTGCCCTGAGATGCACCTGCTCATTTCAAGAGCAGAGTCTGAAGCACTTGCCTCCTATCTGAGTAATTGCAAATGGATGTCATGAAGCCTGCAGTGGTTTCTGAGCAGTGGCTTTTTGCTTCTTACAGACTTCATGCCATACCACTGCAAGACAAGAGCTTTAAGAGCACCAGCAGAAAACAGTGGGTCAGCACTTTTTGCCTATTTAGATTCCAGCTGGTATCTGGGAGTATCAGGAAGACTAACAACATGTGACTTTGACTTTTCTTAAAATTGGGATCCTAACAGGTCTTTTAACAACAGATGCAGACTGACAGAATTTAAAACCAGAGACTACTAATTGTGTGTATCCCCAACCAATCCATTTCAACTCCACATTACACCATACGCAGAGATTTCATCCTACTCGCTACCGTGCTAATGTAAGAAGTCTCATCTCAGGAAGTAGTATTTTAACCACTGAAGTACTTGTTCAAATGAACTACTGTAACAGGCAATGCTTATCAAATAGACAGGAACACAAAGCTTGAACAAGAATGGCCACCATATTCCATGTCTCTGACATAGCCACTTAGTGTGCCCATGGTTTTGTTTCTGTAGGTCAGCACTGACCAGGCCACTCAATTACAGGGTGTGTATTTAGCATGCATTTGCAAGAATAACACTTGTGGAAGTTACAAAATTCACAAATGTGTAAATTACACAATTCCTAGAAATATTAGAAGAATAAGATAACACTTGTGGAATTCACTTTTTTTAAAAGATGCAGTTTAAGTCAGACATTATGATTTATGTAACATGGCATTTCGATTACAGTGATCTTGGTGGTGATAAATACTAAAAACTAAGGTCAGGAGGATGTCTCGTGCACTTTTTTTTCCATAGAATCATAGAATCATTTAGGTTGGAAAAGACCTTTAAGATCATTGAGTCTAGCTGACTCACGGTGCTTTTCATGGTGCTTCAGGTGGCTGAGTACAAAACTAACTGATAGCTCCTTTCTAAATGATAGATGCAGGGATGAAAGTCAAGGATAGTGTCTGTGGTTACCTCAGGGAGCAGGAATGGGAGAAAATCAAACTCCTTTTCAGTATCGCTTGTGCTCCTTCAGCTATGTTAATACCAAAGGAAGAGAGAGAGAGTCAGGCCTTAGTGTACTTACCAGGGAGAGCAATGCTTCCTCAAAAGGAGGAAAAGAACTTGAACTATTGCTTTTGAAGGGTGAGTGGGACTCCAAAATCTGTATGGAGTTGGTCCTCAAGATACGTATCTTTTCCCTGTCCCACTTGGGGCAGGAAAGGCTTCTGTCTGTCATGCCGTTTATTCAGCTGATACCAACACCATTCAGGTTTCTCCATCTCTGTGGAGATCTCTGTGTGGGTCAAAATGAAGAGAGAAGCAGAAGGAGAGAGGATGGGGACCGTGTTTTCACTTATCCTGAACTACCAGATTAAAAGGGAAGGTTACCTGCAGGAATTCTGTCATGTTCTGGAAGGGCTGATACTTCCAGCTGAGGAGATAATGCCTAAGGTTACACTATTAATGCTCTATGTATAAGACAGCAAAGAGAAGAGGACTGCTCTGTCACTATAGATAAAACAAATATTTTGAAATATGAATAATACAGATAGAGAGGAATTTTGAAAGTCAGGTCCACCATGTACCACACAGAAGCATCTCTTTTCTTAAAACCCTGTGCTTCTTTTCAAAGTCATGCATAACTATTACCTTTCATTATAGATTTGCTTTCTTTATAATAATAATTTTTTCCCAGCATGTTTTGACAGCTCAACCTCTTAATTTAATGGACTCAAAAAGCCTCTTCCCTGAAGCAGACCTTTTGGTTACTGTTTACAGCACTCTTTTTATGCTTCAGTTAGCATTAGCTCTTTCTGTTCCATCCTCCATGCTCCCCATCTTTTTCTTTCCCAGCTTGCCACGTTGTATTCCATGGGAAATAAAGTACATTTTTGTTGCAGTTGGGCCCATTCAGGAGTTCTTAGGCTATTCTAAAATAACTTTTAAGTTGTGTCAAATAGAAAGTTCATGCAATAATGTTCAGCTTGGGTGCATTTTGCAAGCACTTTTTCCTCCCTTCTTAACTGGTTTAAATCCATTAAATGTACTAGAGGTTTAAAGCTTACAATACCTTAATATAGACTAGAGATGTAAGAGCTTAGAGAAAATCCTCTCCAAGTTTATGAGCATAGAAAGAAGTTAATTAAAGCCAACCAAGAAAATACAAATGGTACCAAAAAATACACATTATGAAAAAATACAAATTCAGAATCTGTAACTGTAAGTCTCCTTGAATGATGTTGGGCCAGATCCAAGTAAAAGCTTTTATCTTACACTTCAAAGTGAGTATTTTGTGATTACAGAAATTATGTGCCATTCTGCCATATCACAACCCCACTTTCCCTTAAGAACCATTTTAATTTTAGCCTTACTCAGAAGGTTTTAATGCATGTCTGGTACCTGATGCTGTAGATGGCAGTTCGTATCAGTTCAAGGCAGGTGGGGCACAGACCTTTTTTTCATGCACAAGTATTCTGGCAGACCTATTTTGGTGTTGCTTTATTTATGTATATTTATGTGTATTATGTATATTTTATGTCTTCTGCTTGTACAGACAGTTTTATTTCACTCTTGATGCCTTTAGAAAAAGGAGTATTCTGAATTCCCAGGAAAGATGGGTGAGAATACGTGATACATCCCTGGTGAGATGCCTCCAGTTCCCTCTATTTACATTATGTAAAGTAAATGTAATTTTTAAAAGAACAGACCTGGAGGTTCTAACAGTAAATGTAAATATTCATTTTTAATGTCTCTGTTTAATCACTTCAGTGAAGTTATTAGTGCTAATTAAACATACCTAGGTGAATAAGGAGTCATTTGAGGCCAATTGGCATCCCAAATCGGAGTCTAAGCAATTTGCAGAGCTAAAGCCTGGATGTTCAGCTGAGTAGAGTGAGTACAAGGCTTACAGAGTTCCCATTTACTGTATGTTTTGTGTGGATCACAGGTGGTGAAACAGTGCTGACTCCTTATACACATCACAGAATCAGAATGTGAATAAGGCATCTGTCGTAGTCTTAACTATTAATGTATTGATGTCATAATTTAGTACCTATGAATTTATGCACGGTCATCTGGTAACTGCTAATCTCCATGATAAATCTCTAGAGCAGTCCTTTGCAGCTAATGCAGAGAATCACCATCTAAAATTTTTAGCTCCTCTTAGTGTAGAGTATGGTAGCCTCACTTGGTTGGGATGAAACTGCTTTAGTGACAAGAATGTAATGTTCAGTTCAGAAACCTCCTCCCATAGTTTACAGTATGTCTCAAAGTACTATTTCTGGTTTTTTATCCTTTTTAGGACCAGTGATAGCATGTAGAAATGTATCAGAAAAGGAAGATAGTTTGAAAAAGGGAACACAAAAAGCAATAGGTCTAGACCAGTATTTAGGACAACTTCAAACCAGTTGTAGTGTGTGCCTAGAGAAGCTTAAGTGTGCGTTAACTGGCCCAGCAGTTGGAGTGCATTGAATTCCCATGCCTCATGTCACACAGGTTTGAAAGGAGGACAGGCTGTGTTTGAAACCTTCACAAGCAGAGGTTACTAAACTTTAACCCATTTCTGAGCAGTTACAGCCTGTATGAATACTCTTACCCCACTTAAATGCAAAGTTAAACTGGTGAATTCAAAATGCTCATTCCAGATTGCATGTTTGACTCTGCAGTGGAGCTGGCTTGAAAAGTACTCAAACAGTCAGAGTCAAGGAGCTTTTAGAAAATCACTTTTATCACCGCTCACCTCATGAATAACTTGAACTGAAATGGGCCAAAAGCAAATAGGTGAGCTTAACATTGATTCTGGTCTTTTTTTTTTTTTTTTCTTTCCCTTGTG
Source organism: Elanus axillaris (assembly GCA_026212715.1). Classification (NCBI taxonomy): domain Eukaryota; kingdom Metazoa; phylum Chordata; class Aves; order Accipitriformes; family Accipitridae; genus Elanus; species Elanus axillaris. The sequence continues at coordinate 5,287,676 of JANZLQ010000100.1, forward strand.
TTCATGCTGAAACAGAGCAGCAGTTCTTAAATATTCAGGAGCTGCCAAAGGCAGTTTAAGAAGGTACAGTCCCTTTGGTAGTAATCACATCTCCCAGCTGAGATACAGCAATACATTGTTTGAGCGTCTTCTTGCAAAATCAGAGAGAAAAGTATGAGTCACTTAGGAAGCCCCTCTCAGTGTTGCACCAGGCTGATTTATATTCAGTTTATGATGGATTAGATTATTTTCTACTAAATTGCTATCTACCCAGTTGTTCTTGTCCCTGTATTTGCACAGTGAATTATTCCTGTCCTGAGAGTAGTTCTCTTCCCTTATCCTTACTTGAGTTTTTTCTTTTTTTCAGGATCACTTCTTTAAATGATTCATGGTTTAAATCACCAGGCATTACAGTGGTCTGCTGAGCCACTGCTGCCATTGAATTAGACCCAATATGCAAATGCATATTATAATATACACCAATGCAGAGATACATGGATACTTGCTTCAGAATTTGTCCTCTTGGATGAAGTTATAGAGATTGTCCTATAAATATAATTTCAAAATATTGGAACTATGCTAGAGAAGAAATAATTAGGAGTTGTTGCATCATCCAGGAAGGCCTTTTTTGTATTGCCAGTGTTTACCTGCTTACTGGGATTTTGTATAGAGCAGTGAGGAATAGAGTAAAGTTGCTATGGACAAGATAACTAATAATAAAAAGCACCATAGCAATGTGGTGTGTTGGTACTTTGAGGCTGACTGCATCAGAAATCAGTTCTCTTTTCCCTCATTAAAATTCTTCTAAATTAAGTTTCAAACTAAGCAGCTATTTATCAATGTCAATTGTCCATCTTTAGTTTTCTGTTAATAGTGGAAAGTTACTGCCTTTGATTAAGATTAGTGGTAATGAATACAAGCCTGTGCTTAACTTCATATCGAGTGACAATTTTACTGTCTTAGATGTTGTTATTTTGAAGACCCTTAAAAATTCAGGTTCTGCACGTATGATTTTATAAGCCACAAAAGCATCTTGTGGGTGATTTTACAACTGATTGAAACAGTGTTAGAAGATGAGGGAGGAGAGAAAATGATGTCCAGAGACTGTGTGAAAAGACAGAAGACTTCTGCTTTAGGAAATACCAAACTGAGAATAATTTGGTATTTAGATAGAAAAAATGGGGTGTGTGCTTGTGTGTAAAAAAACCTTGAAATCCTTGTACTTATACCATCTCAGAGAAGCATGGTTTAGGGATGAAGGGATATGAAAAACTTAGCATGGTATTTCTAATCATACAAAAGAATGCAACCATTCTCATTGTCCTTCTCAATTAAGAAGGTGCTGAAGTCCTCCAATAAAATCCCAAGATTTTTTAATTAAATAGAATATAGGGGTACATGACATGATTAGTCTTCTGCTTTTCCAGTAAGAGGTCGACTTTGAGTATTTGAAACTATCTTTAAAAATATGCTTCCTGAGACACTAGAAATGCCTTCCAGTCAGTCAGTGGATATCCTGGGTATATAAAACGTAAGTTATTATGAAGGGATGAAGTCAGTTCTGATACAAAACATGAATCCCTTGGCAGAAAGCACCAGTGCTCAATACAGTTGCATGAAAAATCTTGAGGGGTAGTAAAGACTAAATCCTTAGCACTTCAATAAAGTATCGCTATAGTTTTGAATTCAGTATGAGGGAAGATTGATATTTGAAATGGTTATACTATTGAGCCCATCTTCATGCAGCATAGGAATAATACCTTTCAAAGCAGGTACAAAATATGCCAGGATTTCTAGTGGTGATGTAGCAGCAGTTCATATACTTGATGACAGATCTTGTGAGAGAGCCTCTACTAAAATTGTTGGGAGGAGCAGGTATTCAATACTGTTCACCCCTGAGCCTTTATTTTTTCCGGCAAAATATAAAAGACACATTTACAGTGCGTGTTACCCTCACATCAGATTCCTAGATTCCAGCCTGCATCCTAAAACCTCATGGCCTTGCAATGTCAGCCTCGCAAGCCAAGCCTTGTCTCAGATTTCTGTGCAGTATAAATGTATTTGATGGGCTGATCTGAGGCTGTTTCATGTACCTTTGGTTTTAGATCATTATAGGCTTCGTTTGCACATTCTCGGATTCCTTGCTGCAACCACAGGATTTCTCAGCCTTGCCAGTGCTTTGTTCCTGCTTCTCAAGTTGTCAAACTGACTACACAGGCAGCCCGAAAACCCATACACTCTTGACAAAGCTTTAAATTATTTATTGTTAACCTCTCACTGAAAATTAGCCTCCTTGTGACTGTGTGGAAGAGAGTGAAAATTAACACTTTACTGATTGCAAAGGAAGGCTTGAAATACTAATGAGGAAATGCTGTTAGTTATGTACAGAACAGCATGATGCAATATGGACTTAATATTCCTTTTTTCCTTCCTGGCTTTAATGATATTTCCCTGGCTACCTGTCTCTTCTCCCCATAGTTGCATAATCTCTGACCCTAACGTACTCCTGCTTCACTGCTGCTACCAATGGGCTTCTCTCTGAATTCCCTACGTGAGAGATAATTTAGTTATTTTTTCAACAGGTATTTAACTTGAAGATTGGTCTTCCTCTTCCACACCTGACATGGTGCTTGGGTGACCGAATGCTGACATGTCTTTTGTGTCAGTGGGTCCAACAAGAGATGTGGTCTCTCTTCACAAACATTGCTTTGATTTTGAGCTCAGCATACTGTTGGTAATAGTTTCTAGAGCACTGAATCTGAAAAACAGAGTTGTAACAGAAGACCAACAGCTCCTTTTCAGTCATCTAGAACTTCTTTGTAAATGTCTACAGTGGTTTGCTATATGTCATCCTTTTTTTGACGAGGAGGACTCTAAATTGTAATGCTGTTTTAAACAGGAAACATTGGCAGCCAATATGGATGCTTTAGATGTGGTATGTTTTTATAAATTAACTAGGCTATTTAGCTATTAAACCTGGATATATGTCTCTGCCCCTCTCTTCCACTTGCGGGTACAGCAGTGCAAGCCTGACTCGGCACTCGGTTGGTGCAGATTACTACACTGCAACCATTTATTGGGGTTTGGGGGGATTATTTTTTTGTTAGTTTAGGTCCCTGAACTAGCTCAGCATGGTCCAGGTGGTTGCCAGTATTGGTGCAAAGAAGTCAGAGGAAGCCCTTGGTGTGAGCAGGGCAGTGAGACTGCTTTCCTTTGCACCTCTTAGTCACAAGACTACACAAGAATGCTTAGACCCCTATTAGATACATAGCTCAAACATACTCATAACACACAATCACGGTAATGGAAATTCTCTGCATGAGGAAGAAGGTAGAAATATTGGAAAAGGACTGCCCTGCAGTTTAAAGATCCACAGAATAAATTTGAAAGGAACGTCTTGCTATAGTACTTCAGAAGGCATTTAAGAGCAAAGACAGAATTGAAAATCTCATTTTAAATCAACTGGAATTAGATGATTCTATTTGTTGAAGTTGGTGGTATGAAGCATATTTGAAATAATCAATACCGGTTACATATATGTTGAATTTCTTAGGCACACCACAGGTATAAACTGGTGGGTGGGCATGCCACTGAATGCTGAGGAAATTCAGGAAACCACCTTTTGACTCAGTACTGCTGTGAACAGACATTGTTTATTCCTCTGCAGTAGTCATGCAGGCACATGTAAAAATGAAATGACTGGTTTGTATGAGGAATACATTATTAAGTATGTAAATTCACGTACTTACCCGAATCTGATTTGCTTTAGGTGGGCAAGTCATACAACTTGTAAATCACCATACAGAAAACAGTAAAATAACCGTCAGGAAATAGCCAACATAAAGAATGCATAGTTAATATCTTAAAATTCGTGCACGCTGTGGCTGTACCTGTGCTTTGTGGGTTTACTGCCAAGACTGGGTACCTGCATTTAATGCTGCTTTACTGCCAAGGATAGACCCTGTGCCTGTTTGCTCTGGAATGTGACTGCTGCCTGCATCCTGTTTAGAGCCTGTCAACAACTGTTTATTTCTAGGAAACAAAGAATTTAAAACTGAAAATACAATACTACAGTGGTCTCAATACTCCAAAAGTATGTCAAGAAGCTAAGCCATAGATTTATTTTCTTCTTTTAAAGTTCAGTAATATGTTTTACTTAAACAGTGGAGTGTAGAAAGACATGATATATGACCTGAAAACTGAATGCTAGGAACTTTAACAAATCACATTAACTTCTTCTGTCTGTTGAGATTTAACTTACCTTGAACTGACCCTTGATCTTACTCTAGCTTCTGTTGAGTTGAATCCTCCAGAGGCCCCCAGAAGCAGTAAGTCTGTGTGGGCAGCAGCTGCGGTGACAAAAATCTTTCTTCCAAGAGGGCATTGTGTCCCAAGTGAACTATTCTGTTGGGAGGAATTATGTCAAAAGTTCTTGGGCTCATGAAGCTTCTGCCTTGCAGGCTGCCGTATCCATCTTCCTTCAGTCTTCTGTCACTATCATTATCCTTTGTATCTGAGAATCCAAAGAACTGAAGTGCAAATTAAGGTTGTTGCCACGTACATCCTGAGTGCTGAGGTCTAGAAGAACCATTTTTCTTATCCTGGGTGAATTTCCCTTGGGAAGTTTCTCTCTCTGATTTCCATAATCATGCATTCAGATCTGTGCACTGGCAGGGCCCCCAGCAAAACAAGTCTGATCAGAAGCAGGGTTGTGCATGTGGTAGCCATTCTCTCAGATTAGCTGGGGTACTCGAGATGGAATTTGTGCTGGCTTTATTCCTTTACTCTGGCTGCAGGTGGGCAGGTGATGCTTAATCCTTCAGAAAGCCTGTTGGTGTTAACTTAAGCATTCATCAGTTTTTTAACGGATCTGAACTGGCAGGGTGAATTCGTATCCAATCAGCAGGGTCAGCTTATTCCAGATCAGTACTTCTACACAGCCATGGCATTTCTGATGAAGTACAAGGAACCCTAAAGCTGGGTTTATGGTATTATTGAGCCATAGCCTAAGTTCAGAGGCTCGATCAGAAAGCTATGTAATTTAACTTCCTTTGGCCAGTTTTTCTGACTCGAACCTTGAGCTATTCAAAGGAGTGCTTCCAGTGGACCTAGAGGATAACTCAGGATGGCTGCATGGGGAAGATTTTGTCACAGGGCTGCTAATGCAGGACTAAGTGCTGTGTAAAGGCTTGAAGATTTAATAATGATGATACCTGCCAGGAGCTTAGAATGGCAGATGGGAGAATGAGAGTAAGTTGAGAGGCAGACTGCTGCTTTTCTTCCTGAGATGTTCATTCTAGCGTATAGCTAGTTTTATGTTTTCTATTTAATACAAATGAGTATTTCAGCCCCTGTCAAGCTTCCTATTAAAATAAATTATTTAGGCTTCCTTATTCATTCCTTTATGGAATTCAAGATATTTTGACATTGTCATAAGATAATGTCTTATTTCAAAAGTCTGCTTTTGTTTGATACAGAGAGAAAGTGATTTTCTCAGTCACAAGGTCAACGAAAGCCCTGAATAAGACACATGTGAGAGCATTAATACTTCTCAAAGGGGTGGCTTAAAAAGAGATGTTTTCAGTAAGTATGGTCAGAGGAGTTAAAAAAAGCCCAGGGAAAGAAGAAAATTGCAAAGTACACTCTGCATTAAATAATTTTAAATTTATGTAATAAGTACAGAGGAAAAAATATGCATTAAATCTCATAATAGGCATGTATGTATCTTCATATTGCTGGAAGGTTGAAGGTGATCTTTACCTACAGCTCTGGGTCTGGGGTGCCCTTTAAGAGACAGACTGACATAAGCCAGATGAAATTGATTTTTTTTTTTTTTTTTTTAATTCTAGGCTGCCCAGAGATTCATTCTTGTGCAACTGCCTCCCTGTGAAGGGACCCGAGGTAATTCCTCGGCAGCTCGTGGTATTAGGAGTAGAGCAACCTAAGGAAATGTCCAAATGAAAGAATAGCAGAAACAAAAATATTCTGAAAATTCTTCTGTGAATGTAGGAGAATGCTTGAGAAAACTGTAAACAGCCCTTTATTCCCGGTTAAAAAGTAATAGCTTTTAAAAAAGAAAAATTGGGAATTAGCTTCTTTTTCTTTCTTTAGTTGGTTTTTATTATTAGTTTTCAGCTATCTGGGGGGGGGGCACCTATGAAACTGTTATGTAGATCTAAGGAACACAGCATTCTAACTAAAACCAAACCTGATATTATTGGAGAGTACAATTAAAAAGATGAAAATACAGATAATGTCTGATCTAAGACTGAGCAGACATTATTGCAATTTGTAATTGCTTGTGGAGGAGTACTTGGTAGCTTGCAATTGACGTCAACAGCGAAACCCCAGAGAGTATGGAAAGAATCACAATTAACCTTTTTCAAAGTAATTTGAATTTGCAAGGCAAAGGAAGTTATCTCGTCCAGACTGAAGCTACAAGAACTTGAGAAGCTTTTTTGCCTCTAGTTCCTTTTCCTACAGGTCTTTTTCTCTGTAGTCTAGGGAACTATGTCTATTTTTTCCTTTTTTTTTTTTTTTCCTAAAATAAAACTCCATGCAATTTCATGAGCCAAGAAAAGCAAAATTATACTTGGAGATTGTTGCAAATGTATAGTGCGTCAGTTCATTTTGCTTACAAATGTCTGTACTGGTGTGAACGAAATATAGCAATGTTATCTCTAACCTACAAAAATTCTCCAGAGATATGATGTATCTGTGGTAGGTAATGGGACATAATTTGAGGGCATACATTTAATTCATCTGTTTTGACATGCAAGTTGAGACAAGGTTACATTCTCTGTTTTTTTGACAGAAGTTGTCTGGAAGCTGATTGATTCGTAGTTTCCTATGCTACTCCATCCTGATTTACTTTTCTAGGAAAAGTTACTGTAGTCCTGCATCCTTGGGAGTGTCTGTAATCTTTAGATCCTGTGACCTAAAATCAGTTAGCCCATGCAAACCACCCATATTCATCTTATGTAGACTACTACCATCAATTAGTTAGTACATGTGAATTTTAGAATCTTCAGTAAATTCATCCTCACAATTTTCTTCTAAATTAAGGGAGTGCTGGTTTCATGTTAGAGCTAGAACAGAGACACAGAGATACCAGTAGTACCCAGGTCACACAGAAATCTGTGATGGAGCAGGACCTCTGACATCTCTGTAAGTCCTAGGCAAAGGTCTTAATCAATGGAGCCTTCATGGTTTCATCTTCCAAGTCTCCAGTTATTCTCAAAATCAGAGAATCATCAGTTGTTTCACAGAAAGTATTAAAAATCAGAAGTGTTTTTTTCTTTTTTCCTAAATTTCTCAAGTTTTTTTTTTTTTTTTTTTTTTAATCAAGGACTACTCAGAGATCATTCGGGTCTCTACTGTAAATCAGATATAGTAAAAATACATTCAGTAAAGTTTAACAAGCATAGAATTGTGTAGCATTTTTACAGTCATGACTTGGAGAGAGACAGTATAATTCCCGTTCAATCTGAGAACAGTAATGCTGAAGCCAGACTTGGTTAATGACATGATTATATCACCAGCTCTATTAACTTAAAAGAAATGGGATCTACCATTATTCTTGTTATGTCTGGTGTGTGTATTTATAAATATCAAATTGCCGTTTCCAGAACAGTTGTAAAACCTAAAGTAAAATTGTAGGAAATTTCTGTTGCTTCATTGAGTGACTTTAAGCATACGGTAAAAAGCAAAACTGTACACAAACGCACAAGAACTTTACTGAAAGGCTGTCATAAGTTTGCAGGATAGTGGTTCTTTGGCTGCAGTTTTCAGACTACAGAGTTTTGGGGACTCTTATTCTTTCTGTCTCTCCCCGCCTGCCCCATCTGCAAGACATGAGCCAAGCAAACTGAGGGTAGGGTCTGTTACCTGCTAACATCCTTTGAATCAGAAACCAGAGCGCAGGGAGGCCAGATGAGGGATCCTCCTTTTTTCTTCAAAGTGGCTGCAGATGTGTTCAGAGGGGGAGAGAGAGAAGTGCTGAACTGTACTAGGTAGGGGAAATGAACATGGGATAATATTGTCCAGCATAAGAAGTGACTAGGAAGATTGTGCTATGCAGCAGTCGATCTCCGGAAGCAGCTTTCTAGGGGAATAATCAAATTCTCTAGCCCTTTGACAAAGGTGGATGTGAGTGGAAAGAAAATTCCTCTCTTTCAATTCTTCCCTCTATGCCAGAGCCAGAAATGACAAACCAGATTAGCTTTAGTTCTCTTAATCAATGTGGTTTGGTTTGTTAAAGTATCAAGTCATGTTATAGGTCTGTGGTTTTATTGCTGTGCCTGCTGAGTAGTTATTTACATTGATTATTTTGCTATAGAATTGTTATATAACCATTTTGTACTGGATTTAACCTTTTATGGTAATTTTAGGCAGCAGGGAATCAGACTGTATGTTTTTACAACTGATCTTTATTACAACAGTGTCACTCGCTATCATTGTCTTCAGTATTAGCCAGTATTCTTGTTGAAAGCTATTCTCCAGATACTCAGCACTAATAACTAATAAGAAAGTCATTTAAGATAATGGGATCTTTTAGCAAAATCTCTGATTTGATATTTTAGTTGTTGGTCCCCATTCTCCATTTATCTGAGTCCATATGTTTCATATGCTTATTATTAAAATGAAAAGGATGACATTTTGAAGAAGGATAATCTTTTGTTTGTAATTCTGCTAGACTACACCACTTATAATTTTCCTTCTGTGATTTTTTTTTTCCTTCATTGCCAATCTATCACCTGCATGATTTACTCTTTTGAAAGTAAATTTTTAGCTCAGCTAAGCTACCAACAAAAGACACTCTTTCCAGGATTGGTATGCTGAACAAATTTCAGCACATAATATGTTATTGCTGGGGTTGTGAGGGTTTTTTTTGTTTCACTGCAGGTCTGAAATGCTGGTTTTGTTAGCAAAATGCAAATCCCTCTCATAAAACAGAAGCTTTATCTGTGTACTTTAATGTATTTAATAAATAGTCAAAACTTAAAGAGATACAGATGCTTCCTCCTATTTTATGTGGCAGTACTCTGACAATTGATAAATATGTTCTGTTTTGTGAGAGCAGCCTTCTGCTCAAATGTATCATCCTAACCTGTGATTTTCTTAGTTGAGCTTAGGCTGCATTTCACTGTAGATGGAGCTGTATCACACATAAAACCAACCAAAAAAACCTATTAAAGTTGCCATCTGCAGTTAAGGTATCTAAAACATAATAAATAAAAATCATAGAAGTAGTTGCCATCTTCCAGGCAGAATAATGGCGAAGGCAAAGCCAAGAAATCATGTGAGAGGTGCCAGTGCTGAACACTGGTTTCTCAGTGCTGGGCTGAGATTGTATTTTCAGATCCAGGGAGCCTAAAGAGCGACCGGGGCAGACTATATGTGTGACCAGCAGGGCTGTATATGCAGAAGAATCTATACATAGGCGGTAGCACTTCAAGCCCTGCTCCCTAGTCCTTCCTTAGCGAATGCTCATACGTTTGTCACTGCGTAGGGGATCTGCGGTACCATATGTAGCAAATAGCTGCCTTTTGGTGAAACTTTTGGCTGTTCCCCCAGCCTGCATGGGGGCAATAGTACTCTCATCGCAGGGACTGAAGCATGGCCTCATGTGTCAGTTTATTGAGTAAGCTGCAGCCAGAGCACAAAGTCACCCAATTCTGAGTTGAACACTTGTCCTGTGGGTACGGACTCCCTTCTGCTGACACTGGGTAGGAGGGCAGCAACTTCGGGGAGGAAAGTCAGAAGGCAGCTGGAGCTGGTGGCAGCTCTGACTTGCTGCAGGTTCCTCAGTGAACATAAGCAAGTGGCCCTATGTGGCTCCTCTCTGAAGGAATCTGTTGGCATTGGAAATGCCCAGTAAGCAGATGTTACAGTGCAAATGCCACTACGTCTGCCTTCCCTGCCAGGAAACAAAAGCAACTGTGAAGCATCGGGAGAGGTGAAGGTCGCTGTGAATTACAGGCTGTCAAACCTCATGTTATTTTAAAACCTCTGGTAGATTTTCCTCTTTGGCTTTTGGATAAGAAGTGAAGTTCAGATACTGTAAAAGAAAGGACCGCATTTTCCATTGCTTTATTCCTTTCAAGTTGGCCACTTAGGCACAAAGTAAGTGTCAAGTTAAACATTTACTCTTCTGATTTTATATTGCATTTACACTCCCGTTGCAGAAGTGCAAATACCCATTTGAATTTGTGACACCAGATCAATCAGAAGTAAGAATAGCTGGTTATGCTTCTAAGTAGTGAGGAATGAGAAAGAGGGAGCATGTAAACTCTGCATGGCCAGTTAGGTATTCTTTGATGCCGACAGTGTTGACTGGTTCTTTTGCATTTATCATAAGAATGACAGTGATTTCCTGCTTATATGGTGCAATTGAGGCATTTTTCTCACTCTGTCCCCTCTGAATCTCCAGGGTTTCAAAAAACCCACAGGTTTAAAGGAAACACTTGAAACAAGAAATTCTGACACTTTGCTTGGATATTGGGGAGAGAGAATGAAAAGGTATGAATCAGAGGAGAGTCAGTGGGGTAAGAACCTTAGCTAACGGTGGAAGAATGTTGTCTTGCTATAAGACATAAAAAGTGTTACAGTGTTGAAAAGAAATCTTTTGTGGGTATAGATTAAAAACAGTACTGCACACCAAGAGGTCTAATGACTTTGCTGTTGTCGCTCCCACTTGATAGATCTGTATCTGTTTACCCATTTTTCAGTCAGACAACATCTTCCCTCAACTTGACCCTCATTCTTCCATTTTATGCTTGGATTATATGTTCATAAATGCCATGTTCACATTAACTGAAGTGTAATATTATAGAAAAATTCCTAGTTTGCATTCATTTTTCAAAATTGTAGCTTTAATATTTTAACTTTCAGGTGCTGAAAATTCCTTCAGGTGGAAGAGCCAAGCTTTTGTTTGCAATTCTATCAGAATGGGCCATTTATCTCTTTCTCAGCCATTTCCCTGTAGGAAGTAGCATATTAAAGTTCCTGTGTCTACACTGGCACAGAAGACAAATAAGATTTTCCTTCCTGAGACTTGACGTTTTCTAAAAATACTGAAGGGGTAGGATAAAAGTGGAGAGTATAAATGGCTTGAGAAGAAGCATGTTCTAAACATTTAAGCTTTGTGTTATTCAGAGAAGAAACATGGACGTTAATCCCTTCTTACTACACTAAAACCGTACAAAGGTCCCTGCTTGCTTAACAGCCCATGAATCTTTGTTCCTGACGCACAGTTTTATAATAGCTGTAAAAAGGAAAATTCTCCTGGGTGTCATCAGAATCAAGAGTGTTCACTAGCCCAAAAGTCTCCAGGTTTCTTTCTCTGAATTTAGATGTGCTTTTTTTTGTTAATAAAAAGGAGAAGTACAACCCCAGGACATGAGCTATGCCGTGGGTTTCCAGGTGTTCTTCTGTTTCTGACTACCAGCCATTTTCTAGTTACAGATGTGTGTTCCATTGTAGTGAATTTATTGCTCACAGGCTTGACTGTCTTGATTACCACCCATAGACCCCTTAAAAATGTGTGTAGAAGCCAGGAGTCTGTAAACCAGTGGTTGAGAAGCTCTGTCCTAGATTTTTTGTGTGATGGGTGTTTATGTAATATCTTTTAAAAATCTTACAGCAGAGGAAGTCCCACCACCTTTCTGGATTGAGACATTCACCACTTCAGTATAACAAGGTTCTCCTCGCTCATATTTAAGCATATCAAGACTTTGTCTTTAGCATAGTCATTACAGAGGATTACTGATTACCAGCATTCTTGTACTCTTCTAAGTATTTTAAGAGGGACATAGTCGTCTTTAGTTTTCTTTTAAAATCCTATTTTTTTTTTCACTAATTAAGCTTTCTAATCATCTTGTTATTCTAGATGGTCCCTTCGGACTTCATCCAGTTAGTTTATAATTTTATGGTACTATGGTGCTCTAAAATGACTACTTGAGACCATAGTAGAGCAAGTGAATAGGTTCCCAGCCTTTCTGTTAGTGCATCACAGCCTGAGCCTTGTCTTTATCGTTGTCACGTTGTTCCTCCGCATTTATTTTGTCAGTGGTATTAATCACTGTATCATATTTTGAGATCCACAATCTAGCCCCAGTATATTTGTGCATTGGTCTCCC
>JANZLQ010000100.1:5299829-5329306 GCA_026212715.1 Elanus axillaris
GATTATTCTCTTGAGAGGTTGGGTTTTTTGGTTGTTTTGTTCTAAATTGAATTTAATCTCTTTGATTTCAGACCACTTCCCTGATCTATGATTTTGAATTCTGTTCCTGCACCCCAAAGGTTTTATTAACATACTCTGTGTTCCAGCATCTAAGCTGGTGGCAAAACTTAGAATAGAAGCTGGGCCAATATGGAACTCTGCAGAACCCTGTTTGAAATGCCTTTCCTCTATTTAGGTAGCTTAAGTGGTATTTTTTGTCAGACAAAAACAGACTGCCCCATGCAAAGCAGATGTAACTTTAAGTGGAAGATTGATTGAAAAATATTGACTTTGTACCTACATAAAGTTGGACAAACGAATCAGCTTGACAGGTGATGTAACACCTCTTTTGCCCCTTTTTGCTAATGTAGTTGGAGAATAAGCCTCTTCTCTTGGCATTTGAGATTTTTGTTAAGACCGGTGTAAGTGGTCAGCACACGCTATATACAGGTGAGGGTGAATTTCAATAAAAATGTAGGAGTGACCAACCAGCTTTGCTGTCCAAGCTGTGCACAATGCTAAACATCAAATAGTCCTTGCTCCTAGCTGGCCACCAGCATTTTAAACTTGCAGGACATTTTTTTTTTCTGGTATCTACTGTGCGCTGTTGGTGAATCACATACGTAGGAATGTGCATTTTCTTTTTAGAATTTATCAGAATATACCTAAGCTGTTACAAATGTTGAAGGCAATGGCACTGCATTAATTAACATCAGCCAAAGTTCACTGTCAAAATTTTTACCTCTATAGTGATTCACAGAATGGATTTTTCCCCACCAGATCAAAACTTTGAACTATTGATTTATATACAAAGTAAGTTATGCTTCCAATATTTTTTGTTGTTTGGCTTTATCTCTGCCATCTAATTTTGCTTCTGCTCAGTCAAGCATGACATGGCAATCCGCAGGCACTGAAATGATTTTGATGGCACAAATTCAGCACTGCTCTTTGCACGCAACACTTGCAATGAAGAAAGCAGTAGGAGAGTGGTATGTCTGTGGATTTAGCGTACAGGTGCTGTTTGTTGGCACCTGTGCATGGGGACTGATGTGTTTATTACGTCTTGTGTGCAGATCATTCCTGTGTGGCATCCTCAGCAAGTGTGAAGCACTTATGGGAACTTATTTTTACAAAGTCAGAAAACTGAATTCTTATGAAGTGATATATAATGAAATGACCCAATAGAAAGTCTTTGGAAGAGAAAATTACTTGAGAATATTAGAGTAGTTCTTGCAGCTATAGATTAATGAGATTGCTGAATTGTTTCAGAAGTTTATATCATGTTCTAGTCAAAGATGTACTGCAAGTATATATATTTACTTCTATTTCCTTTAGTCCTAATATGTTATACTATTGTTTTCTTCAGCTCTCTCTTCATGCAGATGTTTTTTGTCTTTAATTAAAATACTGTCATATTTTGACAACACTTCCAAGTAAACACCCATCATTTTGTTTTTACTTCTGTTTATAGCGAGCAGTTGTGAAATAATTAATTCTACATTTTGTATGGCTTCCCCAGTTCTAGCAGAAAATTTCTTTTGTCCTGTCTGAAGGATGCAACTAAGAGTATTCGAAATAACCCTATTCACTCGAATGAATAGGACTAGCAATGTGATGAGAATCTAATTGTGAGAAATATACGAATGTTCAATTTATTTTTACTGAGCAACTTTGCGGATATAAAAGGCAATTTAAATGCAGTAGTAACAATAATGATGAATTTATGTTATAGATGTGTCCAAAAGTCCTCTTTGGCCATGGAGGTGAGTTGTGCTTGGAGTTGTATGAACGCTCATGCTGCATGTTCGTAGGTGTTGGTGCCAGTTACCAAGTAAATGTAATTAAGCCTCCCTCTTCCAAAATAGCTCTGTTCCCATTTTAGACACCTCTTTGTGAGGGTGATGTCTCTAAACTGCTATCAACCGTTGTGTTAGTGGTTACACGTTCTGATCTTGAGGTAGAGGTGAACGAGCAGGGAGTCAGAGGGGAAAAAGCTCTAAAGATCTGGGATTGGGATCCCAGGCTGGGGAGGCAAAGCCATGTCTGAAGAGAATAGGAGAAGCCACAGGCTAGGAAGCTGGAGCCAAGGTTTGGGGTGCACAGTGGGAAGTAAGATTGAGTCGTGATGCTGGGCTCCCCTGTTTGGGAAGGGAAAGATGAAAGCATGAACTGCTGCTGCTTCTGCAGCCTCTGTCATTGGCAATATTTATCAATGGCACTGTTGGAGAGAGCGGTACAAGCTTTGTGGTGTGTCATAAGGTATTTTAACTGTCAGTCACTATGGTACAACATCAACAGAAATTTCTATTTACTAGAAAAGTAATAATGATTAAAGTTAGTCTGATTAAGATTAAAAGAGTTACTTTGCTCAAATTCTCAAAACTATTTCCTTCACTCTCATTTTTTCTGTGTTTTGTTTTAATCTATGTAATCTTATTAATTCAGATGGCACCTTAAATACTTTATCTTGTTTGTAAACACAGACATAAATTACTAGTATGAGTTTGTTTTATTGGTTAATTCATTCACAAATGCCTCCTACAATGACTTGACAGAGGAGAGAGAAATTAAAAATTTATCCAAGTAAACAGAGCAGCTACAGCATTTCAGATGCTGTCAGCCAACTACCTTTGTATTTTATATCAGAAATATATTTTAAGATATATGAGTTGATACAGTCCAGGTGTTCTTTTTGGTAGCTTTGGGAGAAGCTGTTAACATCTCTCCCCACCTTGCTCAGTTTGTGCACACACATATCTGGTTGTGAATTAGTTTGCATTATGTTCTTAAAACCTTCTGTCCTCATCTTGTCTGGAAGCTGCCTTGCTGCTTGCTTAAGTTCTCAGTCTCTGCTGATTAATTCCTTTCACAAAAGCTGTGCGGTTGGAAATTCCCATCTTGCCTCTTGAGTGCTGGTAGAGAAAATCATTCCACATGTGGATGGAAATTGTGAAATAGTTCAGGAACACAAAATTGGCATTTGGTCCTTTGGGTTTTCAGTGGCATCTAGAAGATGATGACAACACGTCTAGACAACAGCAGGTAGAGGCAGAAGACTGGCCAAGGCAAGTGTATGGGCAACGGACACCAAAGGCCAGACCTTTGAGTTGCTCCCTCGCTTGGGGGCCCAGTGAAAGTAGATTAATCAGATGACCTACATTTTTTTGAGATCTAGAGGAATGACTTTCAAAAAGAGAATCTAGTAGATGGTCCCTGAAATTCTTGCAAAGCTGCACGTGAAACCCAGCAAGTGGGGGTATGTCCAAGGCTGAGGGCTTTTTGTTTTCAGATCACAGGGATATCACTGAATGGGTTCGCTGTGAGCTGGGGGTGCTGAGAGGAACTAACATGATGGCCTTTCTTGCAATGTTGAGACAAGGTAGATCCTGATGTTATTTGAAAGTTTTGTATGAGGATTGCCATACATCCAGTGGAACTGAGCAATCAGGTTTTGACTTTTAGACTTGTTTTCCCCTTGCTGTATATGAAGATAGTATGAAATTGCTCATCTTATGTAGGATTATTGAGGTATCCCTGTTGGAAGTGGTCTGAAGTGGTAGGAGTAAGCTGCTTTCTGGGAAACAACAGGGAAGATAAAAGCACTGGAAAAGATAACTCCAGTTGGGAAATAACGTATCTCACAGTGCAAGACAGTCTCGGATGTGTTGCTTCCTTTGGGTATAGCTTGAACCGCTACAGCTGCCACTGAACAGGCAGCCCAGATTTCATCCTAGACATGTTTCCCAATATTTTTCCTTTCACTGGCCTTTGTCTGACTCCCTGGAAAGCTTACCGAAGGAATTTTTGGCATAGTTCCTTTTCTGTTGGATTGGGTCACAGAAGGTAATCTGTGGAAAAACATGGAAGTGACTGCTCAGAGGAATCTGCAGGAGGGTATGTTTGGAGCTGCTGGGAAAGAGGCAGTCGTGGGGACACCCCTTTATCAGCAGTTAGCCATTAGATTGGCTTAAATGTACTGTTAAACTGTATGCTCATGCTCTTCCTGTGCTGCTTGATGTCTTTTTTCTTCCTCCATTGATTTCTTTGAGGGCAGAATGCCATGCTGCTGCAATTCTGCTGGAAGGACTCTGTTGAGTTTCTCAGTTTACTGCAGTGTGGCAGGATATAAATAGGTGTCAGAGCTGCTGTTTGTTATCTTTGTGTTCTTGGGATATTTGTGTGCCCACTGGTCTGGCCATTGTTGTGTCTTTGTTTTGTATCTTGCTCTCAACTCTTAAGTGCTTGAAAAAAACCTAGCTTGTTTGTAAGAAGTGAAGTTTTAATACACGTCTAAGTAGAAATGCCTAGTTAGTTCTGTGAGCAAGGATTACAGAGGTGCTGTCTTGCACAGAAGAAACTAAACAAGTATGTAATTACTGTGATTCTGACCATTTATTTGCAAGATGGTTCATGTGAAAAACAAGCATAAGCATTCATTCTGTGATTGGTGACTAAATGAAAGAGAGGAAGAGGGCAGAAGCAGACATACGTATTCATCACAATTTAAGTCATATTTCACTTGCCAAATTACGGTGTCTCATGAAATTCACCCTTATTTCCACCTCCTGGCTCTGTCACCTATGTTTGTTGACAGATGATAGGTTAGCAGATTGTTAGCATTTTTCACATGTTTGTGTTAGCAGGCGTGAGACCTGTCTGAAAACTTTTTCTTCTCTTTTTTTATTGATTGATAGTCAGAATCTCTTGAGAGATTTCTGGGATTTTTAATGCTTTCAGAACTGCTTCTTTCTCCTTGCACGAGTTGTTGAGCCTGCCTTGCCTCTCAATTGCCTGACACAAGAGCGGCAGCTCAGGATTTTAATACTAGCTGTCAGCAAGAGGTCTGGAGAGTAGCATGCCTGGAGCACCAAGAAATGTTGATTCTTCAAATGTCTTTTCATTACAAATTCTTAAAATGGAGTCTCTGACCTTCAGGGACAAAAAAGTTCCAGGGGAAGAAAGGGTCAGCTCCCAGCACAATAATCTCACAGGTATGAAAATCTTCTGTAGGACCAGTCAGAAATGACACTTGGGAAAACTGGGATATGTAACCGACAGTGATAATTGTAGGCAGAACATATACATAGAAGGAGTGGGCTCAGAGTTAACCACTTTCTGCAATGTTTTCGTATCTTTAAAGTAATGTTGAGACAGAAACGCATGTTGCAGAAGAATAAGCATTTTTTAAATATGTGTAGAACTGAAATGTAAGCATAAGTTTATCTGAGTTAATTAGTGTTCTTTTAGAGTTACTGAAGTGGCTGAAGTTCAGCTTTTGAAATATCTCTACGTGTTATGCTATCCCCAGATGGCTAAAAGCTGCTAAAGATGTTGTTCTTACCGGTATTGTGACTTTGTGTTGCTCCTGATGGCTAAACCTGACTGTGGTTTGAGCAGTGTCTCTGAGGTGCTCAATTTCTAAATTCATATTTTTATTTTAAAATATCGGAGTTTTAATTGATGAGAGATTGTAAAGTATTCGGTGTTCTTGAAAAAAATTGGTACCAAATTAATTCAATTATAAACTTTTCTAAAATAAGTTGCAGAGCTATGTGATTTCATATATAAGCAGACAAAGTCCCTCTCTTTATTTTTAAAAATAATCTGGAGGAGAGAGGAGGTGTTTAGGTTTGTAGCAGGTAACACCAGATATTTGCATGATAAAGCATTTCAAAGGCAACCTCCATCCAGAGCAAAGGAATTCAAATTGAAGGAAAAAACCATATATTTTTAAAGTTCTACCCTACACTCATCTAGGTGGAGGGCTCTCACAAAGGTTTTTCAATACGTTTCGCAGCTGTGAGTCCTTTTATGGCTAGTTGGACTTGTATGCATAAATTCCTATGAACTGCAGTTTGACTAGAGGCAGTATGAGGATCAAGTTTGCCTGAATGCTGGGTCTCATCTGGCATAAATCCAAGTCAACACAGGCAACTGTATCATATACTAACAGTCCGATATGAAGCTGCTCCAAAGCTTCACAGGGGCTATGAATGACCACTAACAGTCACAGAAGTTGATGTCAATAAATGTTGTTTATAAAACAAAAAAACAGCATCTTGTTTTTGATGCTAATTGTAGGAAAATTTATATGAGCTGTGTTTCTAGAAGTCAATCCTCCTGCTGCTGAGGCTGTGCTGTGAGAGCCATACACCACACAGGAAAGCCCTTTCAGCTGGTGTTTCACACTAATATATCACCAGAGTGATGACACTCTGCTAATATAGTACACAGATTCCAACACCAGCAGAGTGCTAGTGAGTAGAGGTGCCGTGTTTGTGATTTAGTGGCCCTATATATCATCACAGTGTCACCAGCTGATGCTTGCTAGCATGACCTCTAGCAGGGAAGGACGGAAGGAATCTTTAAAGCAAGATGAAGATGAGGTTAAAAAAAGATGAAAATGACATGAAATCTTCAAAGGATCTCCCACTTCTGTGAGTTATTCCTTGATCCTATGTATGAACATGGGATAAATTGTTCTTAAACAGATCTTACTGTTCGTGTGTGTGGCTTAAACAACTTCTGCTTTAGGGTGGGAAATAAGGTGGTAACCAGTATGTTTTATTGTTGCTGTGGAAGAGGGCAGAGCACATTTTTTGCATGCCAGTAGAGCATGTTCACTGACTGAACCAAGGTCTCGGTTCAGCCTTTGGGCTCCTCTCTAGGGAGCCCATGCAGTCCCTCCTAGCAGAGGGTAATACATCAATAACATGAGATTCTAAAAGCAAAACAAAGCAACAAAACCCACAGCAACAACAACAAAAATCCCTGAAGTCCTGAGACACCAGTGTTAGTATCTACAGAACTCGTTTTGTGCTCTCTCTTTGCTGCTGCCCCTGGTCCTTTTCCACAGTGCCGTACATCCTCCCTGTCTCCAGCTTTCATTTGCAACCGTGTGTTCCTCAGAAGTATGTATATGGCATCCTTGTTCCAGCCTGGGAGGCAGAGGGTGGGCAGCACCCCGTATTCGTCATTCCACTTCGCCAGCCAAAGTTTCTCTCCCCGGCAAAAGGCTTTAAAAGGCTTTAGCCGTGCATAGTGATCAGACAGGAGATAGCTGCGTAATTCCTGGAGGGGCAGCAGGGCAGTGGAAGGGTTTGTGCGAGGGTAAAGAGGAGGAGGATCCCTTCAGCTGAGGTGTTCAAGGTGGCAAAGTGGCACCCATCCTGCCACTCTGTGTTGCAGCCTCCGGCAGCAAATGATCTTTATCTGTTTTGCGGAGCAGGAGATCAGTGAGGGGACTGAGAGCCCATCTAAATTCAAAGAAATCATTATGACCCTTTCCAAAAGGCATTTGGCCTTGTGATATGTGGTGATTTCAACACCCTTTTGTGTGCCTGCGTGTGCATAGATTTTGAAGAATATAATACGTATTTCACTCAAGTAGTAGGTGCAGATATAGGAGTTCAATCTCATTCCTGCTGTTCATTTAGTTTCCAAATAAGAATCATGCCTTGTTGCAGCAAAGCTCTGCTGTGACAGGTTCTTCCTCCACCACCTCACTCTTACCTCACCCGCGTAATGAACCAGGATTTGGGTCAAGTGTTCATGAAGTCAGCTATCCATATGGATTGAATGTCTGTGGGAACATGAATGTGTAATTAGACATTTGTTAGCAAGCTAAAGAGGCAACATTATGTCAAGCGCTGTGCTGTCAGAAAATTCCTTGCCTACTATTGCTATGGTAACAGCCAACAAATACCTGCTTATTTTGTGTTAGCATCTGAGCTGAAGGAAAATCTCCAGGCGATAAATTTTGAACATCTAGTGAATGGGCTGGAAGGGCAGGGAACCAGAGAAGGTACTACCATTTTCAAAACCTGTTTGTCTGACTGACTGGTAAGTTTCTTCTGGAACTATTTCTGTCAATCAACAAGGAGCAGAAATGTATAGCACATCACCTAACCAGCCACCTGGACTGAATTTTAATTGCAATTCCCGGGTAAAAATATCCAGCGCTTCTCAACAGTTGGCCCAAATATGTTCATTAAAAACTTAATGAAGCATATATATTTTTCAAATAGCAAAGTATCGTGAGCTAAGTGCTTCCTCTGAGCAATACATTGTTTCCAACATTAATTTGACTGGCTCTGCTGCTAAAGAGGATAATGGCCTGGCTAGCCAGTTAGTAGCTATTCAGCAAACCAGAATAGTGAGTCTCTTTCTGCTGCGCTACTTCAAAATTCCCTCATGTTTTAGAGTGCCAGTGTTTCATGGCATGTCCTAGCAGGGGTGGGTACAGACTTGTCTTAGATATTCCTCAAGCAGAGCCCTACTCTCTCCAAAGAAGCCTTACTCTCCCATCTAACTCACCTCCCAGCTTAAAATCACGCAGTTAACTTTGTGTCTTGAATGTTGCACTTCTACGCTTCAAGTTAACGCCTGGATTCTTTGCGCAGTGCCTTTTTCCCTCCTCTCTCATCCCCTGACTTCTGTGAAACAGAGTAACTCTATGGCAGAAGCTCAGGCAGAATCTTTCAGAAGACAAATTAACTAAGGAAGGTAATTCCCAGTGGTCTACCTGCCCTCCTTCCTCACAAAAGATCTCTGCTAGGTAAGAGGCTGAAGCACGATGAATGTTTCCATCTCTCCCCACCACCCCAGTCTGCCTTCCTGCTTTGTCCTGGGGAAAAGCCTAGGAAAACAGGGAGCCTTTGGGAGCCCTATCTCACTGGGGTCAGGGAGCAGCTGAAGGATTATAGTCAACAGGGTAAACCCTGCTGGGTCTAGCGTAAAACTGGCAGGTGAAGCAGAGTTATCTGTCTCACCCTCCGAGCAGACATTGATGGAGGGCTGCATCTTTGGGAACTGTTGTGTTTTTAGGTTAGATGTTTAGGCTATGGAGAACAGACAACTATCTCTGCAGCCAGGCTGTTGTCTCCCATAAATACGTTGTGGCTTGTGAAACTTGGTCTGATTCACATCAGCTGTAGAATGGCCAATTGTAGCGATTTTCAGAGGAACCTTCTTTCCAAATGTATATGGTCTCTGAATTAATGAGACTAGGAAGTCTTGTTGAGATACGTAAATACTTTTAACTACTTTGTCTTAAACAGCTTTCAGATTTTTTGTATTCCTCCAGTCATACCTTAATACATGGTATTCTGTTTCCAGAAGGAATTTAATGGGTAGTATTTTATTGCTAGATTGTATTGTCTTGAACAGTTCTGTGCCATAAAATGTCCTGGCCAGATTCTGAAACTAAGGGGCTAGTTTATGTGTTATAAGTAGGTTCTGTAGGCACAACTTTGATCTTGGAATACTGCAGTGTCAGAGAAAAACCAGTCCGGTTGCAGGGAAAGTTGTGAAGGCATTCAACAGAGAGACTTCTAGAAAGTGTCAGGCATATTTTGTGTTTTCTGTCCTGGACACTTTTGTTTAATTGAATGTTAGTTATTTTCTTGGACTATACTGTACTGCAACCCTCATCCTTTTAACAAACGCCTCAATAGATTTGGATGGTATCAAACAGTTGATAATCCATTTAGAAAGGCAGAAGATGGAATTAAATGGAAGTGGGTTTGTGCAGGCAATTTACCCAGATTGTTTCAAATGCTTCCTTCATAATTTATTGTTAAGGTCTTGTGCAGCTGAGAGGATATCTGTATTGGGTTTGTGTGGCAATGTTTTGGTAGTGGGGGGGCTACAGGGGTGGCTTCTGTGAGAAGTTGCTAGAAGCTTCCCCTATGTCCAATAGAGCCAATGCCAGGTGGCTCCAAGGCGGACCTGCTGCTGGCCAAGGCCGAGCCCGTCAGCAACAGTGGTAGTACCTCTGGGATAACATATTTAAGAAGGGGAAACTGTTGCTGCACAACAGAAACTGCAGCTGGAGAGAGGAGTAAAAATATTTGAAAGCAATGATTCTGCAGACACCAAGGTCAGTGAAGAAGGAAGGGGAGGACATGCTCCAGCCACCGGAGCAGAGATTCCCCTGCAGCCCCTGGTGAAGACCATGGTGAGGCAGGCTGTCCCCCTGCAGCCCAGGGAGGTCCACGGTGGAGCAGATCTCCACCCGCAGCCCGGGGAGCACCCCACACTGGAGCAGATGGATGCCTGAAGGATGCTATGACCCCGTGGGAAGCCTGCACTGGAGCAGGCTCCTGGCAGGACCTGTGGATCTGTGGAGAGAGGAGCCCACACTGGAGCAGTTTTTCTGGGAGGACTTGTGACCCCGCGGGGGATCCACGCTGGAGCAGTCTGTGCCTGAAGGACTTCACGCTGTGGAAGGGACCCACACTGGAGCAGTTTCGTGGAGGACTGTCTCCCGTGGGAGGGACCCCACGCTGGAGCAGGGGACGAGTGTGATGAGTCCTGCCCCTGAGGAGGAAGGAGAGGCAGAGACCATTTGTGGTAAACTGACTGCGACTCCCATTCCCCTCTGCTGCTGGTGGGGACGGGGTAGACAACTTGAGAGTAAAGTTAAGTCTGGGAAGAAGAGGGGTGGTGGAGGTGGTGTGTGTTTTTAAGATTTGGTTTTATTTCTCATTATCCTACTCTGATTTGATTGGTAATAAATGAAATTCGTTTTTTTCCCCAAGTTCAGTCTGTTTTGTCTGTGATGGTAATTGGTGAATGATCTCACCCTGTCCTTATCTCGACCCACGAGCTTTTTGTTATATTTTCTCCCCCGTCCAGCTGAGGAGGGGAGTGACAGAGCGGCTTTGGTGGGCACCTGGTGTCCAGCCAGGGTCAACCCACCACAATATCATATGCATACCACGATGATTATAGGTTATATGCACTTCTATAATCTTGTAGTTTTAAATGCTTGAGGCAACTGTGGTCCTTGCTTGGTATTAGGCTGCTGCAGTAGGACATGTGGAAGTGAATACATGAAGGAGCAGGAATGTCTGTGCTGTAATATGATTGCTGTCCAGTGGATAGCTACGTCAAGAGTGTGACTCGATATGGAGTCATGACAAGCAAACTGAAAAATATATATACTTATCTGTGAAGATGAGGCAAACTGTCCTTTTAAGTAGTTTAAAATAAAATGTCCGTGGCTGAGTACTAGTAATTGAGTAGGTGACACACCTGGAAATGACTGGTTGCTATTTAAAATGCCTGTTGAAAAAGTAAGTTTTCTGGAAAATAAATTTAATAGAGCTTCAAGTAGGTCTCTTTTTTTTTTCTTTTTCTTTTTTTTTTTTTTAAATACAAGATAACAAAGTTTAGTCACAGATGCCTGAATGCAGGTACCTGGATAAAGACCTATTCTGTTTCCATGGGAGTAAACTGGCATTTTTTTCATTGGTCTGACCTGAAATTGCCATATTTTTGAAAAGTAACTTCAAAATGAGCTGTCGGTACATAGCCTTTTGAAAAATCAGGCTGATTACTTGATTGCCTAAATTTTGACAACCATATTGAACACCTCTGCTATATTATTCTAACCATTAAGAACAATGCCAAAGGGTAGTCCTTGAGGCTGTACAAAGCAATTCCAAGCTGGTCCACAGGTGAAACTAATTTCTTGTTATTTTCATTAAAAAGTTGATGATGATAGCAAGTGGTTCATGAAAAGTGGTCATGGAAAACAATTCACAGTGTTCTCTCTGAAAATTTGGCAACTACTGATCTGTGGCGAGTGTATCAAGTTCCTACCTCCTTTTGATATGGCAATATGAATTCCAAGGCAAGCTTCGTGCATGTCTTTTTGTGCAAAGAGACACATGTATTTGTATTTTTATCTGCATGTTTGTATGATCTTACTGTACACATTCAAGAAAGGTGAAGATAAAATGACTGGTTTGTCATTTTTGGAAGATACAACTGATCATAATTTTCTGCTTTTCAAGTGAACAAGACTCATACCCTTATATTATGTGCTGGCATTGCTTTTTCCATGTCCATAAGCAGAAAGCAATTGTTTCTTCCTTTGTTTAGGTTCAGTCTAACACACTGGTTTGATTCAGAAAGGGAAGTTCTCAGATATTTTTTAAATCTCTCTCTCTCTCTCTGTCTCGAAAGATTTGGGAACCCTTAGGTGAAGTTATGACATGCTGGTCAAAAGGCTGCCATATGCATTCTCATGTTGATGGAGTGGACCAGCTAGCGTGCACGCACTGCAAGTATCATTCTGAATTCGAGGTTAATGGAACAGGAAACCTTCTCAGCCATTATAAAGAACTCAGTGTAAAGAATCTGATTTTTAAGGAAGTACCTGTAGCTGTGGGTTGGCCATCCTGGCACCCAGAAAATGTATTTTAGGGGGGAAACAGAGTCCAATCAAATCTGACAGAAGTTGTTATATATCCAATGGCATTAGAAAGCTGACCCCTTGCACAAGGGCAGGGAGGTTTGTTGTTCTTGCCACACAGAAGAGTGATGATGGCCAGGTGCAGTAAAGTTTGATGCTATAGCGTAGCCTTATGAGAACTTGTCTGTAGAGGAAACATAGGGGAAAAAGGAATAACTGTAAATGTGTAATTTGTGGGCCTATATTTTTCATAAACATGTGAGATTTACATGGAAAGTACATTTGGCTGTTGGTCCAGAAACATGAGAATTGTCTATTCTACAGCACACAACTGAGATTTAAGTGCAAGTCTGTCATCTCTTACATTGTGCTGCTGATGGCTGTGGCTACACTAAAATTGAAGGTGAGAAGACACATGTATATGGTTTTGAACACCAATGCAAGCATTGAATCAGCCAAAAAATTGATGTATCATTTTGCTGCAGTGAAGTTCTGTTGTTTTTCTCTTGGTTACTCAGCTTGCATGCTGTGGTCCACCTTGGCCTCCCCTGCTGGGCATGACACATTGCTGAATTGTGGCATTTACTGGCTTACTCTGAAGTATCCTCTGCCTTACCCCTAATCCTATAGCGTTGTGATTGCTTTGCTACTGGCTCGGTGCTCAGTCTTCTACATGAAAGCTGTTTGAGAGACAAGTGTGAGATGTCTGAGAGAAAAGTGAGAGTAGACTAGGAGCAGAAGCAAAAGATGGAGGAGAGGGAGCAATGTGTCTGTGGAGCAGGTTCTTGTAACACAGTTACTAGGGAGCTGGAAAACTCTTGTAGGGAAATTCAGCATTAAAACCACAGGGGGACGAAACAGCCTAACTGCAATTTTCTTCAGGAATAAACTTCCAAGACACGTGTTACATGCCTCAGCTTCTGACATGAAATGCAGTTGTAAATGGAAAATAAGTTGATCAAGTAACTTTAATTGTTATAGTTTTGGGCCCTTGCCACTTATGACAAAAATTTTCATAGGCTTCCAGTGTGATATAACTATTGTGTAAGTTATTAGTTCTACTTTATAACAGAAGTTCCACATCATCACAGTAGAGTGTTGAAGAGGATGTTGAACACGTTTTTTACATGCCATATTTGTCATACTTTGTAATTCCAAATTATTCATTGCAATACGTAGTGTAGAGTTTGCATTTTCATTAAGCTGTCATTACTGCCAGTGTGCTGCTGTCGATGGGTCTGTTTTACATCTTGCTGCACAGTTAATAGTGATGACTGGAGAACATTTGCAGCCCTTTGTATTTCATCAAACTCTTAATCGATTCTATTCAGATGGCTGACCACTCTGTCACAGTAAAATGATGGCATTCTCTAAAACCTATTTTAAGTTAAATAGGATTGATTAGTGACAAGGCAAAATGTAAATGGCTATTAGTATTTTTTTAAATGCGTAGTAGAGTGTCTGACTGACTGGAATAAGAACAAAACTTAGGGCCATGACTTGAGCCTACTATTAACTATTTATATTAATTATTACATTAATTATTAACCTATGTAACAGGCACCTCCACAATTTGTTTTGGTGCATCTTCTGTATTTTGTAAAACCATTCTCCTACACCTACATGTCACTCATCAGTAAATGAGTTTTGTCCCTGAGAAACCTAAGAAGGAGGTATTGAAAATGGAGAGCAGGAAGTTCCGATTGTGTCCTGTCACTTCCCTGTGGAATTAACCTGGACTTTTACTCCAATGCAGCCTTTAATCTTGGGTATATACTTAAACTACCTGACACATTGAAGCGTATGTATTTAGGCCTTCAAATTACTCTATTTGCAAAAAAAACCATGACAGAATCAAACCACCCAGTCGCCAAAAGGCCTTCATTATTCCCCAAACGCTCCCAGAGAATGGACAGTCCGGCACTTGATTAGGAAGGGATTATAGACTTGCTCAAGTTAGGAGGGACAGAAGGGAAGCGGGGAGGGACAGCCGTGGGAGTGTGCCTGCAGTGATGCCTGTTTGCATCGGGGCTTGCAGCTGGGCTGTGCCAAAGAGGGGAGAGGGAAGGTTGGGGCAACTTCTGTACCTGTCTGAGGTGCCCGTGCATGGAGTCGTCCCTGCGGCAGAGCTCTGCCTTTGCCCAGAGCTGAACAGAGCAGCCTCTGGCTGAGGCATAAATGAAGCCCGTAACTCCTGCTGCTTCCAGAATCTCCTGTATTTTATTCTCCTCCTGTCAGTTATCCTTTGCTTTTTTGATGTCTTTTTTCTACTTTTTTATTTGTGTTTTTAAATTTTTCTTTTTTCTATTAACTTCCTCTTGGTAGATATTTTTCTTTTAAAACAATTTATTCCATTGTATCTTTTAAGAGACAGTTGTGTGGAGTGGCCAGTGAATCAGCCTGGCCTGCAGGCAAGGTAAGTGTGGAAACTGGGGTGGATGGTGGGATGAAGTGTTGCAGTTTCTTTCTCTTAGTTGCAGTTATTTCATTGAAGGTATTTGCGGGACTAATTCTTTCAGGCAAAAAGTGATTGCTTCTGTGGGATGGCCTGTGGCTTCTTTGTAGAGACTGACTAGTCTATTAATTTTTTCATCTCCCTAGTTCAGTTGCTCTATAAGCATGTGAAGTTGTTTCTAGGAAGTTTCTTGTGTTCCTTTTTGCCCCTGAAGACTGTTTAATTTGCTCAGGCATTTCCCATCAATTCCGTTAGGCGGTTATCATTCAGTGAGCTTTTTTTACAGTCCTTGAGCCTCCTTTTCCACTAGGGTAGCTATTGGTTTCAGGGATTGCTTTGCATTTACACCCTTCCACATAAAGAAAGATATCCAGCTGATGATGTTTTGTTTATTTTACCCTCCCTTTTGTATCACTTCGCAGGAAGCTTCTCAAACTAGTTCTTTTGATCTGCTTTTGCTGTTAAGTTCTGTTCTCAGATACATACGTATAGCTTCAGCTGAGAGTCAGTAAAAATCACCTATGTGTATCAGATACTGGGAACGGATCCTAAGATGCGTCTTATTTTAAGTTTTTTTGCTGATACATTTTTTTGTAGTGTTCAACCAGGATAGAACATGATGCCACTGAATAGACACACTGGGGTGTGCTGCACTGAACTCATGGGTCAGAGCGTTGCTAGTGCCAACATATTAGCAGTTGATAACAAAAATTCCTCCTTCGTAGAAAGTAGGTAAGTGTCATTTTGTCTGCATCTTCTTTAGAGGCTTAAAAGACTGGAAAAGATTTAAATTGTCAGAAGAGTGATTTTTTTCCTGCAATGTCATACACAGTGACACTTGTAAATGACCTGACTCAGAAATGCTGGGAAAGCTGTTTATTTTGATAGTTTTCCAATAACAAGGATGATTATTAGGTGTGACACTGTAATCAGCATTTCCAACTAGAAGCTAAATTTCCCCTGCTTTCATTCTTCATCTAATGTAATGTACGTTGTGACACGCAGGCTAATTCTTTCCACTCTACACCCTTTCCCAGCAGTTTTATGTTGTGACCGTGCCTCTAGCTGAGATGTTCAGTAGTCTGAAGGAGGTGGATGTGTATGCAACCACATGCATGTACAACACGCAGAAAGCCAGGATACCAGTGTATTACTGACTGCACAGTCCGCAGGCAGGCTTTCACTGAGATGGCATTTTTCCTGCCTAAGCAACTGTCAGATTGTGCCGTTATGCTTCTACATCAGGAATTAAGTACTGACTTCATCTACACAATTACTTGTCATGGCCCATATCTGAGTGGGTTTTCTAACAATTTAAGTGAAGATTAAATTCTAAGTCTTCTCTGTAGGTAACATCTTTGGGAAAAGAAACCCCCAGTTGTCCCAAGGAGTGGTCCTTGGGGGAATAAGCTCAGATACTGGTTAGCATAAGTGAAGCTGTCACCATCTCTATATGTGAAGTATTGTGATACAGCATATGTCATGTAATAAATTTTAAAAGATGTTTTCAGTTATTGGACCAAACCCAGGTTTCTGTTAAGAGACTCCACCTCTGGTCATACAGTGGAAAAATTGACCTGGATGAGTAGTTGCACGGGCTTCCTCCCAGCTGGAGCAGAGAATGGGAAATGTACATTGTGAGGAAACCCACATAGCGACCCTGAGGACCCTAAACAGAAGCTTGATATAATTGTGTCTGGGGACATGTAAGAGCAATATTCCTGTATATTTTTTATAAAGACTGTTTGTGAATTTATCTTGCTAGTGCTGGTAGCAAATGCCAATGAAGAAAAGTCAAGGTTCAGGATGGATTATTTTACTCGCTAATGCGTCTTAAAATGCTTGGACAGGTTGAGACCATTCTAAGTATCAGTATACAATGATGGATCCCTAGGGCACGAGGAGATTAAAGGTTTCTTTTCATGCCTAAGAGTCAGAATGCTAATGCAACACAATGAAAACGCGTTTAGTGCTCAGAAGGATTACAGAGACTTCCAGAGATTTTAATCCATAGAGGATTCCTAATTACTATAATAATGATATTTCTTGCAACAGTTCATAAGTCTTTGCTGAGCAAAAAAGGGAAAGTATCTTTTGTGCAAAGAAATTAAAAGGATTTCATTTTAAGTTACTTTGTAATTAACCTATAAGTGATCATATAGTTGATAAAAGGCCTGTTGCATTGTAGAGATAGTATTTCTTAGGCAGTGACTGTAGTGAAGGAGATTTGTGTCACTTTCCAAAGTCACTGTTTGGGAGGTTTTGTTTTAGTATAGCCAATCTAACAAAACAGTGAATGAGGATAAATTCTGAATTAAGCAGAAGGTGGAGTGGTGCAGTGACTGCATTATTTATACCAGTCTTTTCTACTTTCATGTTAACACTATTTAAAGCTACAGCTTATAATTGACTTAAAATGATAGTGATCTACTCCCACATCCTGCAGTTCTTGTTGATTCATACAAAAATGCCAGACTGTAGAGTATTAGTCATCTTACAAGGTTGATGTGGGTTTTGTCTGTGTATGTTTGTGGGATTGTTTTTAAAAAGTGTCTGTATCCACTGTCTATAAAGTTCATCCTGAATACTGATTCAGATATAGACCCCCATACTGAGTTAATCTGAAATTAGATGAGATGAAGCCCACCACAATTTGTCTGTTTTGCCACTTCCCTGGGTAGAATCTGGCTTTTATCGCTTATAGCCAGTTCACTTCTTGCGTATCTTGTATTATACTGTAGATCTTCCCTTTTTTTTTTTGTTGTTGTGCACTACTTATTATCAGATTAAATCCCTGTGTTCTGAGAAAAAGAACTAAAGGAATAGAAATACATAACATTATGAATTTTTAACCTGGCTAAGTAGCGTGATGTAAGATGAGAAGTATTTCATGTTTCTGAAGATTATCCAACCTTTAATTACTGGAGCTTAAGAAGAAACATCTTTAAGAAGCAGGTCATTTCAAAACAGCATGATTTCCTGTATCTTTTGATATTAGCTGCATTTGGAGACAAGATATGTGAACTGCATTCAAAATTTCTATGTAACTTGTTTTTAAACTTCTTTGTAACTGTGGAATATTATTTCAGTTCAAGAGTTAATCCATGCAGTTAATTGCAGAAAGAAAGTATCAGGCCTATGATAGATTTAAAAAAATGAGTATTAATTTTTCTTTAGAAACTGTTTTGTTGTGGGTTTAACATACATGCCAATATTTTCATTTTTATTTCTACACAAGCTTGCAGGTAAGAAATTTTTGTTGGTCTTGGAATCTATGACAAAATTCAGTTTTACACCTTTTTCCAGAAATTCCTCTTAAAAAGTCTTTAGGCATTTTTGATTGCTTCCAGTAGATTTCCATCTTTTGCATATATTCAGGTACGAATAATATGCACATAGAGTTTTACAGTTTGACCTTGCAAAAGGATATATTCATATTGCATTTGCAGCATAGGTCAACTTCTAGATTCAAATCTGCACAATCTTCCTGTCCAAACTGTTAAAGCCCAAGCTGGAACGTACCCTTGCTCAAGTCGTGAAAGCACCAGCCCCTCTGAAGTTAAAGCCGTGATTCCATGGGCTCTCTTTAAATGGTTTTATGGGATCCAACAGTTGAAATTTAACCTAACCATTACTATGAAAGGACAAGAAGAATGAGTTGTAGTGATCGTTGAAATCACCTTTGCCTTCATCCTTTACAGAGTTGTAACTAATAATGGGGGGAAGTAATGGAATATAATTCCTGAGTCGCATATTCCCTCCTGTTGCTGACCTAAACAGCATTGGCTTGTTGCTTGGTTCTGTCCCTTCCCTCTGGACTGACAGTCACTGGCCATTTGAATTCAGCCAGCAATGTGTGTTGAAGAGCCTCAGGCAGCAGCTGTAACAAACATAAAGTGAATTTGTAGCAGAATGCTAACAGTATTTACCAGATACTTTGTCAACTTCTCTGTAAATAGCCACAGTGGATTTGCGATACATCTCTTCTGTATCAGTGCAGGGGTCTGTATAGAATAGGCTTCTTCTCTCTAAAGAGATGGGCTGACAAACTCCATGGGACTTCAAGCCAGGCCACATACACAGTATAATCAAGCTTTAAGGAAATTCTTCATGATGATTTCTTGTATAAGATAGCAAATTTCTCTACTGCCTTAGTAACACATGCCATTATTTTTTCGCAAGAACTTATTTTATACATCAGTGCTGAGGTGTGTAGATTGACGGACTGACTCCTTACTTGTATTCTTTTGCTTTCCAAAGTGAATCTGGAGATGATATTGCTGGTGTTTGTTCTTTTGTTTGTTTATACTGGTTGTCTTTCGCTATGCTAGATGACACTTTTTCTTGTATATTTTAAGCTGTAACTTGGAAACCACCTCAAAGTGACGAAAGGGTATCTCATTTAATTTCCTCCCCAGCCCAGTCTCAGCCTCCCTTAGAATGGACCACTTCTTGCGGGTGGTGACCACGTAGAGGCGCAGACTGCGGCCCCAGCAGCTGGAACCCCAAAGAATTGCCGTTTACGCCAAAACTGTGGTCATGTCCAAGGAAGGCATCTACGTATGCTCTGTCGTGCTGAATGATTAATGAACCTTTCTCTCCATGCACATACATCCCAGCCTAATTCCATCTAGGGAATTCCAGGTGATTTTACAGATACATTTCTGAAGTAGTATGTTTCCTCAGTGAGAAGATCTGATGTCACTGTTCTGACTTAAGAAACAAGCCTTGTTTTGCCATGGCTTTTTTTTTCCAGTTGTTGTTATTCTCCGAGTAAACGTGCCCAGCTTTTGTGCTGAAATTCTCCTACTGTCAAGCAGATGCAGGCCTAGGGAGTTTTGTTAGTGGTCTCAGATGCGGGAGGACTTAGCTTTATTCTCTTCCTTGTACAACTTAGTATGGAAGTTATATTTTTGTGGTGCATGAATGCCAGTTCGATGGAATTTGCTGCTTATTATGGAAAATGTGTTTGCTACTTTTCCTCCTGAGTTGAAAGGCATTGTATTATTGATCCATTTGAGTGATAAATGCCTGTCTCCTTCTGTTACAACTTTATTTTCAGTTTCGGTTTCCTTTTTGTCAGCTTCTAGATATCCTTAATGTATTCCAAGGATTTAAAAGATTATGTTAATTCATTTCACCCACAGCCTGTCTTTTGTTGATTTATTATTCTGGAAAGCCACTTACGCCGTCTCTTGCATTGAAGCTCTCATCAAGACAACATAGTCTGTTACTTTGTTGTCCTTGCTGAGAAGGTTCCCATTTTACTTTTGTAATTTGTCCTTTTTTTAAAACAAGTTTAGAAAGAATTTGTTAATTGTAACTTCTTACTTTCACCTTCCTCTACTAGTCCACACCATCACTGAGGTACTCTGCATGTGCAATTTCCCATTTGATAGCCATGAGTATAAGTTGCAATATCAGTGGCGCTCACAAGCCCCCTTACACCTCACCAAGGTACGACATCCTGACAAGAAACAGACTTCAATAAGAGCAGAAATGTTGTCTGTTCCAGCACTTCAAATAGCATAAAAAGTCAGGCTGTCTAGTCCAGTATCCCTGGTGCCCAGGGTGATCACATTCCTTCTTAACCCTTGGCAGCAAGCATCTGTGTCATACCTGAAACATAAAGGTTAATGTACTTTATATATGTTTAACATTATCAGCAGTAACCATGGAAATTCTTAGTGCCTACATAAATGGCTAATCCTCCTTTTAATCTTACTAAGCTGTTGACCTTACTGATCCTTTAGGTCAGCAAGTATCTCTCACTGTGTAGTGTAAATTATGTGTAGTGTAAAAAAGGATGCTTTTCCTCTATGATATTTCAATTTTCAGCCTTTGTCTTTAATATCATGTGTCTCTTCTTGTGTAATATGCCTGGAAGGAGAGTTTCCTTGTTCTACTGTCTTTCTTTCCTCAGGACAAACTGACAAGAACCACATCTGGTTTATACACCAGAAAATGCTTTATGTTTTTTTGTTCCAGTCTCATAGGTTCTGTAGATTTTTCAGGAAACCCTTAACGTCAAGTGAGAAAGTGAGAGAGAAGGGAAGATGCCACTGTCTTAGTAAGATTACCTTGTTTTGTCCCTTAAAAATATCATTCAGGATTTTCCCCATAAGTAAATACTTACATAGCATTTTATTTCAGTGTCAGCCTTATACTTCTGAAAAGTATATGGGGGCTTGCCAAAGTAGTTGTTACATTCATGAGCATTCAAAAGGCTGGAGTTCCTCTGAAGATGCTACAGCACTTTCAACAGCAGCTGCAAATGGCAAGGGTGGAAGTGAAGATGATGGCAGCCAATCTGGAGCAACGCATGGATGAGAACTGGGCACCTCTTAGATGATAGTAGACAGCTAATGACTCAGAGTCTAGTTTTCAGTTCATTTGATAGCCAAAAAGTTCTTAGTGTAACTAAGACTTGGGTGAGTTGTATTTTCAGGATCTCTCCTATCCTTTATTTGTGTTTGTGTCTCATATTCTTTTAAAAAAATTTTACTCTCTGTTAGGAGATTGTCATTGATTCCACATAGAAGTAATTGACCATCTTTGCTGACTCATTTGCAAGCAGTGAAATAGCAGCAGCAGCAGAATATATAGTTTCTGTCCCTCGGTCATTGGTTTACTTCATTCAGTGACCTTGTGTATTTTGACTAATGAACACATGTACTGGTATTTATTGCAATAACATTTCTTTCTGCTAGAGAGACACAGAATTAGAGTAATCCGTTGGAATGACATTCCCCCCTCAGAACAGAAAAGACATCTAATTGTTGAGAGGCAAACTGATTTCCTTATAATGGGCATGAGAGAGACAGCAAGAAAGAGGGAGGAGATGCATAAACCTCATGCTGATTCAGGAAGGACCACTTCATTTGCTCTGAAGATAGATAGAATTTGTTCCCCCTAATGCAACTTGCATGCAACACACAGAAACCACTGGGGCTAGCCCACTATCTGGAGTATAAAGCATGACCTTCAGGTCACGGAGTTTAAGGTTTAAGTGATCTCTGAAGGTCATGAGGTTCAGTCTCTTGATCAGAGCAGGCCTAATTTCAAATGTCGACTGGGTTGTTCTGTGCTTTGTCCAGCTGAGTTTTGAATATTTCCAGGATATTCTACTATGCCCCTGGGCAAACTAGTCCCAGTGCCCTCACCGGGGACTTTTTTTTCCCCTTATGCTCAAGGCACAATTTCCCTTTCTACAGTTTGTCTGTTTCCCCCATCTGAGAAGATTCCAACTCTGTCTTCTCCACTGGGTAGCTGAAGACAGCCGTTAGATGCCCTAGTCTTCTCCTCGCAGTCTTTAACTTATTCCAAGTATTTCAAGACTATATTAATTCATTTCTGTCACCCAGCATTTGTTATTGTGTTGTTCTGGAAAGGCACTTTGTTATGTCTGATTGCTTTCAGCAGGGCAATGTGGTGTGTTACTTTGGTGTGCTTGCAAAAATGAACACAAGAAGAAACCACGTTTATGAGACAGAGAGCGTGAGCTGAGCACCAAGAAAGCAGTAATGAGCTCCTGTCCAATGATAGTGTGTAGCTTGGAATTTGAAGGCCTGTATTTATGCCTTCTTGTCTGCTGTCAGGTTTTTCCTATCAATTCTTCCTTGTCCATATTGCTTTTATCCTACATTTCTTTATACCTTTCTTCTTTTCCTTGGGACATTATCCTAGAAGAAAACTTATCATATGCAAAAAAAAAAAAAGTGGGAGCTGACTAACAGCCTTAAAAGGGAACACTGCTCAGATTTTTAGAGAGTGAATCAACTTAATCTACATGGAGTGTGATTTGATTAGGATGATGCGGAAGTTTTCACGGACATGTCCAGGGGGGGTTGGAAGGTAACTTTAGCTGCCATTTGAAGCCCACTGTCAGATAACGAGATGAACTTTCCCTGTGGAGGATTTGTTCCAGTTGAGGACAATTTCTTCATGACTGGTGAGGAGATGACAGGGATTCCTTAAGTTGAAGGAAGCTGCAGAATAAAGGTTTGTGTTCATTTTCTTACAAGTGTAAATAATCATGTGATTGAAGCGTATCATCTTGATGGAGGGGAAAATCCCCACATGTTCAGATACAGAGAAGAGGCCCAGCTGCTTTGCCTGCAAGGCCCTTGGGAAATGTTCCTCGAGTCTTGTTGAGTCTCAGAAGCAGCACTGCCTGCAGTGAAGGAAATGAGATGTTAAAAGGATATTCTCCACCTAAAGCATCATTAAAAAGGCCTATCTACAAGTGCTCTCTCTTTGGGATTATCCCACAAATCCAGATCCATTATATAGCTTGCTGCATAGATTTCTTATGCTGAGATTTCTCTAAGTTGAGAAATTAATTCCTGTTGCTCTTTAGCAATAGCAAAAGCAGAACGTTTTTGTAATTTGGAGCTCACACTTTACTTGGAGTCATTGCCCATACTCCAGCTAGCTTTCCGAGATGGAAAAGCAAACCTGAAGCTTTACTGTATTAAAAGTTGGTGTCTGAAGAAGAGTGTTTACATGTTTGTTTGTAAGTGTCCACATGTTTAGACAAACATTTCTGTCATACTGTTGTTCAAAAATTCATTCTCCTGGTATCTTGAGTAATTACAGTCAATCTGCATGCAGTTTATTTATGTTTATTTTCTAGTAAATTCACCAGCTTTTTCCATTAAAATCCCATGTCAGTGTTTCGGGTCTAATGTTCTGTGGCTTTAGAATTATCACCCGTGTGTATATTCCAAAATTGCAGTTTTACTATAAAGTCATCCTGCAGGGAGCTCTTGAGGCTTTCATGACCTAATTTATGCAGCAATAAATTCCCAAATCTCATTCAGCCAGTGTTTTTTCTGTGACTAAATATTTCAGTCACCCACCATATGAGATAATTTTACAAAGTTGAAGTGGTATGGGAAAAACTGTTATAATTAAAGGTATAATAAACTATTAAACTTGAACAAATGAACTAGTGCTCTGGAGGAAAAAAAGACAGTAAGCTTGTAAAGCCTATTGTTCCTAATTACAGTAATGGTTGTTTCTCAGCCTTGGTCCATGCAGCTGTTCTGCACAGCCCTCATTACTGTGGCTGGTTTTGGAATGGCAGCTTCACTGACCTGAAAAAGAGGTTTACTGGGGTTTTGGGGGGTTAAATTTATCATTATGAACCCTCCCATGGAAGCTGATGTTCTCCAGTAACAGAGAGTCAAAACTCTCAAGTGACGATCTCCATTGTCCCTGGGTCCCTGCACTGGTTGTCATTGCTTCAATTCAAATTTTAGAAAGATATTTTCTGTAGAGTTTACAAAAACTGTATTTATTATCAGCACCCACCGTAAGTTAAAATATTGTCCCTGGACCTTGTCCCTTATCCTTCATGGAAATATTTAGCCAGTTTACTCTCTTCCAACTCTAGCATCTCCACAGGCAGACAAGATGGAAACATTGAACTGCTGTGCTGGGTATAAGGTTAATACTGGAGAGGTTTTTCAGAGCTGCATTTAATAGAGCAGGTTAGGCTATAAATGACTCCTACAAAGCTGTGAGAGGAATGCCTTCCCCCATGTCAACCAGTGAAGAGTCACAGGCTCAGGGCACTCAGTCACGTCTCAGCCCTTCCATTTTTCAAGTGCTGTACCCATCACATAAATTCAGGATTTAAGAAATATGAAGTTAATGGGACCTGGATTTGCTGTCTGTATTTTGGCTCCATAGCATATCTTAAAGCTTCCTGCTTTCAATACCTGGCAACTTCGTGCCAGCCAGTGTCACCTAGCATAGTTAGGTTTGCAGTATAAAAAGTATTGCTGGCAGGCAAAAAATGTTACTGCTGGCTAGCACCAACTCAGCACTGAACATTGATGGAAGGCAAATAGGTAAATTACTAGTTGACGTTTTTAAAAGTGTCGTAAAAATCAAATAGAAGCAAGGAAAGTAAGCAGGCAAAAGAGAGATGATGGTGAAGAAAGTAATGCCATTATTCATCCTCTATGTTACACTTTGTACAAACAAGCTTATTAATGTGCAGGGTAGAGGCCATATGGCAATCTCCATTTTAATCACCCTTTTCAGTTTCTTGTCGTCCACAGAAACTTTCTGGGTTGACTTCTTTACAAGTGGCCCATTTTTATTAGGGAATTTGAGCATACTGTATGGACGTGGGTTTTGTTTGTCAAAAGGAATGTCTGTGCAACTATTTCCTAGTAGCTTAACAGATGAAAGAGTGTGTGTTGGAGGGGGGGAGACAAAATTCAGCATGAAAACAAACCATTCTGAAAAGAGGTGTAGAATGATTTCATTATTGTTGGAGGCCTTCAGGATTTGAGTAGGTATATGTATACTCATATGTATATGAATAGGTTTTTCTTTTCTACCCATAGCTAGAAGTGGATGAAACTAATGCCTGGATCAGATCACTGATCGGTTACTGAACTTCATGGAACCATCATAGATCAAAACTTCTTTGGTCACCAGTAAAGCGCCTTGCTCACCCAAGTGTCCTCATACATCTTCAGCATTTATTACCTCGTCAAATCTTTTCTTCAGTAGTTCTTCGTTATTCACTTTCTCATATATTATGTAACTATAGGAAAGAAAGAAAGTTCTGAGATAATATAAATTTACTGAGGCTTTCAATTTGTCTCCTCTAAAGCTCATTGCCTTGCTAGGATCCTAACATCAGATTTGATAGACTAGTTAAACTACTCTAAAATACTACTCTTGGTGTGGAGTTTGCTGCCTTGGTGCATGTCTTGGTATATGTCAACTCATTTTTAGTCTATGACATTGATGTTAGATGATATTATCCAGGGCATTTTAGTTTCTGGGTTTTGGGTTTGTTTTTTTTTTTATTTCATAATCAAAATATGCCATGTCAAGTTGCATGTAGTTTCATCATTCCCCTGCATTCAGCAGTGAGCTGAATCTCCTGACTGTCAGTTAGATGTTGTCACTCTGGTTTTGACTGGCATTTTACTAAGCACTTAATAAATTCCATGCTTGGTTCTGTCAAAGCAGCATTGTCTGTCTCTGCACAGTGAGGCACAGTTTAAATTGTTATTAGTGTAACTGCACGAAGGAACTAATCTTTCACCACGACACTTCGCCTTGTTCCTCATGGCTTAATCAAGGTCTTTACACAGCTGTAAAGCTCGTTTTGGTTTACAGAGATGGTGGCAGAAAATGACTTGCTGTGCATCTCTCTGCTTACATTAGCATTTTTAGTGAGTGTTTAGGTTTCCCTTTTCCTGAGACATGTTAGTCTTTAAGTTCATTTAACATAGTATTTTATGTTGTTTCATGTCTTGAAATGGTATCTTTCATTTAAAAAAAAAATAAAAATCATTAGGGCAGTAGGTTACTTTGAAATCTTTTCTTCCAAAGGTTTCAGAAAATTTTAAACTTTGCCTTGGGTAAGAGGCTAGTCAACTGCAAGAGGGTACAGGATGCTCCAAAATAGGGAAACACAGTGTGCACTTAATCCTTGTGGCTAACTCCCAACTTACAGTGTAGCAGTTTGCATAATTCTTGACTTAAACTCCAGGAGTTTAAATAGCTTTCTGAGAGTCGTATAGGCTAGTATCAATTTGTCTTTGCTTGGAAACAACCTGTTAAAAAAACCAAACCAACAACCAATAAACACCACTTTATTTTCTGCCTTCCTTACAAGTTATTTTTAAAACTGTGATTTAAACATGTTCAATTGTAGTGATGCACTCGTCAGTGGAAGTAATATAAATTGGTTTTAAAAGTAAAACGTTCTAACGGGAAGCAGTAATATTGTGAGTCAGTCGTCTATAATATTTTGCTCTGCTTTCACTCTCTCTAGTACTCCTGTAGCTGTCTGGTACTGTCACTTTAATGGAAACAATAGAGGTAGAAAAATCTTTGTTTGTTTGTGGATGTAAGTGTGTATTTCAAGTGACTTCTGGGGTCTTGAAATCATAACACTGTTGCTAATGATAAATCTCTTTTAGCGACAATGTAGGACTCTTTTCTGATTAAACCATCTCTAGGACTGTATGATTGAAAATGTGATCTGGGTTAGAATTAGGAGTTAGCATGGCTGACGCTTAAGTTAGAATTGGCACTGCCAGAAACTCTTCTAGCTGTAATATGTGTTCAAAGGGAGTAATAGACTATAAAATACCATCTTTCTGTGTTTCTGTGGTGTATAAGTGGAGCTAATGGCATGTTGTTGTCTATGATGGATGTTAACATAAAGGAATACTGAAATGCGTCTTCCCTCATAAGAAGATGGTATCTTAGAATTGTGCTATCTCGCAGCTTAATGTAATTTAAATATTGATCCAGATGGCTTGCATAGTAGGCCCTTTCAAAGGGGTGCTTGCTGACATATATTTTAGACAAGAATTGTTTAAAGGAAATGCAGTTAGCTAGGGGTTGGAACTGATACTTTTAGGTTTTGTTATTTTGCTTTAGTTGATTTTTATTGTCACATTTTAGAGTTAGGCCCTTAAGAAAAAGGAACATATGTGAAGTTTTAGAAGGCTGAAGAATGTCAGCATGAACCCTGCCATAGAGAAAGGAGGAGAAAGCAAGCAGACAAAAAGAAGAAAAAAAAAAAATAGATGTGGTGGGGACTGAGTAGCCAGTCTAACTTCCATTTTCAGAAAAATACAGGAACAAATGTCCAGGCCTGGCAAGCACTAAAAAATAATACAGTGGTAAGTAGCAACCAGTGTGGATTTGTCAGGAAGAAATCATGTCCAACTGATGATGACAACTTAATAGACTTTGTGGCTGCAGAAGAAACAGTAAACGCAAGATGCTGTAGCTTCACTTCAGTGAAAGCTCTGACACCGTTTCCTGTGGCGTTCTCATAAGCAAGCTAAGGAAACGTGGCATCTGTAAAAACAGTGTGGGACAGAGGTGGAAACTGCATCATGGCTGTATATAAATGGTTGGAAGCAGAGCAGCAAGGTGGATTCAGAGGCTGGGAGCTTTCCAGGAGTAAGGTTATTGAAGCATGGGAATAGGTTGGGACTAGGTTTCCTGTGTGTGACACTTGTGGTATTTTCATCCCCTGAGGCCTTTAAGAGGCTAGACAAAGGTAAGTCACTAATGGTTTCAGCAGAGAGGTTCCAGCCCTCCTTCTGACGCTAGGAGATATTCTCAATGATCTCTTGAGCTCCTCTCAAGACCCGTTTTCTATCATACTATCTCAGAAAAGACTAGGTCGCTGTGATCTGCTTTTCCTGCCAGCCAGTGAGTCTGTGTGTACGTGGTTTTGTAGCTCTAACTGGTAGCCAGAGTAATGTTGGCTGTAAAGAACAGAACTCCAGATATTGGTTATATCTTCCTGCTCTTTTCTACAGCAAACATAACAAGAAAAAAAAATCAAGATTACAAAAATCTTTATTAAATAACTTATTTCAACTTCATTGCACAAAAGTACCCAAAACAAAACTGAGCAAACAAAAAGACTTAACAGAGAGGGTAATCATGGTTGGTTGGTTGAACTTAAAAAAAAATACTCTCCATTTACTGTTTAGGTGTGTGCATTTCCCTGATGTTACATTGGCATGATTTATTCTCTTATTTATACTCATTTCATTCTCTGAGGGTTTTGTTGACTAGGTAATGAACCAAATGAATGAATTCTGTTGGATATATACAGAATGTTTACTAAGTGATGTACTCAGGAGTTCAGTTTTTCTTAAACCCCTGACCCTGTCAAATATATTATTCACATATTACAGTTCCTTAATTTTCAACACCATCAAATATGATATATACTGCATTTTAAAGATTTCCTTTGTGAAGGCAAGAGCAAGCGGTAAGGGACAAACTGCAATTACTCCATTCTTCTCTCTCCTTAAAATCAGCTGCATACTATTATTTTTTGTCATGCTGTTCTACACAAACCTTTCTGTTCCATCCAATATAAGAATATGGGGAGATTAAGAAACGCACATCTGTGTCTGTACAGTCTTTGTATCAGTTACAGTTATAGTCAGTAACAGTTTTGTTAGCATACACTGAGTATGAAAGAAGAATACAGGACTTATTCAGTCTAATCTGTCTAATAATCTAATAATTCAGTCTAATCCTCTGTCTTTAGTTTTCACCTTCCCCTATGTTTCACTATGAAGTTTTAGTGCTTTGGAATGAATGCATTTGGAGACAATCCCAAAATGTTAAATATAATAAAAAATACTTCTGCAAGACTATTAATCATTTTTCCTTTTTTACGAATTCTGCAAGAGAAGTGATACTGATTTACTTTCATATGCTTTAGTTCCCTGGATGCTAATACTGGAACAAAGATCAATATATAGTATATTTCTGAATACAGCCCATTAATTTGTAATTTTAACATCTCAGGCTAGTGGTCTCTTTGAGTTATCCTTGTTACTTTTCTCATAATTAGAGAAACTCTTGGAAGAATGTGCTTTTCAGTTCCCTGGAGGTTTTTATGCTGTGTTAAAATAGTTTCCAGATAATGATCTGAAGTGAATTAATGATTAGTTCTATCAGTAAAATTTAACAAATGAGATGGGGGAGGAACAATAAAGATTGAAAAGTTAAATCAGTATTGCCACTGGGCACAAGAAACTACTATCAGAAATACATATGTACTGCCTCCTTACTCTATCATTTAAAATACTCCTTCTCCAAAGAAATATTTTTCTTCTTTCTATTCATATTCTGTAATGGTAGTTTGGTTTTCTAAACCAAATGCTTGCCAAATACGCTTGAGATGATAGATATTGGTTGCAGTTGTTTGGGTTTGGTTTTTTTTTGGGGGGGGGGGTGGTGGTTCAGGGGGTTTTTCCC
>JANZLQ010000100.1:5329406-5342111 GCA_026212715.1 Elanus axillaris
GGTGGTGCAGGGGGTTTGTCCCTCTAGTTGTTTCCCAGTTACATGCAAATTCTTCAAGGGAGAGAGTAAGATCTTAGCTTTCCTTAGTGATCTATTGATCCTGCTCAAAAGGAAGAGGTGGCAGGCAAGGGACCACAGCTCCATGCTGAGAGACCTGCAGCTCAGGTAGGACCAACAGAGTTTGGTCCTATCAATAGGAGGAGGAAAATCCTGGAAACCAAAGGGGATGGGGCAGACCTTGCCCTGTCACTCATTTGGCTTGAAACAAGGACCTGTCTTGAGGACAAAATAAGCAGATAGGGTTGTGTATAGGTCTTTTGTTTTACTTCTCTGTCTTTCACGGTCACTGAGTTTTTCTTTTTAAAGATGAAATACCGGAACTGTTGTTACAGTGAAGTTTGCCTTTTCCTGTGTTTAATGATCTTCCAGAAGCTCGTATATGGAAATATTTGGGCAGCGCCATCTCAAAGCTATGGCAAACTTGGGATGCTCTCGCACTCAGCTGCATTGTCTTGTTTGCAAGCAAATTGCCTTTGGGGAAACAGAATTTCTTGTCTCTGAGTCTTACTAGTAGAGAACACAATGCTATCAGTGTAAGGTAATCCTAAATTTAGTTTTGTCAAAGGGTTTGCTGTCCAGTTATTTCGTACTTTGCTTTCACAAAGGGAACTCTGTGAATTCTCCAGTTGTGTTTAGTTACTGAGGGAAAGAGTTTTGAAGAAAAAGGGAAGAATTTTGCTCAGAGCCAGCAGTCCATTACTCTCTGAGATAATACATACTGGCTACCCCATGGTTTGCGTGCCCCAAATCAGCACTTGATCACTTGTCTTCACAGCAATGAGAGAGCTGCACCTACCTCTGTGCTTGCGTTTTGCGGTTTCAACTGGATGTATCTGAAAGATAACCTAAAAGCACAACTACTGCGCTCAAAGTATTGGAATAATTCAATTGCACAGTGAACATGAAATAACAGCTACTGTATGTACTACTAGCAGTCGGAGGGAGGCAGAGCAGTAACAGCTCTGGGCTGGGGAAGAAATTTCCCAGTGCTGCAGATGGACCTATGAAGTAAAGATTATTTACGTACTTGCTCTAACTGGGGCTTAACCGTGACTTTGCTGTGCTTGGGTCATGTTGCCTTCTTCAGTAGAGCAAATTATTAAATGTCTTATTACCGGATTCATCACTTCCAGTTGCATCACACTGAGAATTTGCTGATGACAGGTATTGATCAGAAATCTTAGTGTTCCCTAGTCCTTCCTCCGATACAGCAACACTGAACTTAAAATAATAAAGAATCCAGTACTCCCAGTCATATAAAATAGTATTCTGCCTTTACGTGGTAAAACCTTTCCTAAAGCCAGAGAGACAAGAATTCTACCCCGTTTGTTGTTCTTAAAATTATCTTAAAATCTTACATCAGTTTATTAGATATTTGTGTGCTACTATCCTTTCATTGACTTTTTTTTTTTTAAATCTTAAAAGAGCACTTGTAAAGATAATGCTGCACACAGTTTCCCTAACAAGTTATGCAAGCCAGTGTGAAAGGATTTTGCAGAATCACGCTATAAATCCCTTGAATAGGTGTTATTGATTTCTGAAGAGGTCTTGCTGGAAAAGGAATGTGCTGCTCAGGTCTCCAGAGGTGTTACAGAACTCACTAAAAGGACAATAGCACTGAAGAAGCAACAGCAGGAGAAGATCAATTCCCTGGCTATTTTTTGTTTGTTTGTTCTCAGCTAGATTATACAGGGTAGAGTATATGGATTAAGCCATATTATTTCAACTGGGCCTGAAAGATGCTTTCTTTTTATATTGAGAGTTATTTCATGTGCCTGTAATACAGGTGAGCTGAGGTCTATTGCTGGGCAGATATGGCAAACAGACTGTGGCTTGTCAGGTTCTTTACTTGCAGTGTGTGAACAGTGATTCCTTACACAGCAAGTAAACATTACCTTTACAAAAAGAGTAATCCAGTCATGGTGCCAGAGTTACTTTAATGAGGAAGGTGTTTGTCTTACTCTGCTGCCACTTCTTGTT
Source organism: Elanus axillaris (assembly GCA_026212715.1). Lineage (NCBI taxonomy): Eukaryota > Metazoa > Chordata > Aves > Accipitriformes > Accipitridae > Elanus > Elanus axillaris. The sequence goes on from JANZLQ010000100.1 coordinate 5,331,447, forward strand.
TAAGACCAGGACCGTATGTTCTGTCAGCTCATTCATTTGCTGTCAGATACTGTTTTTTTAATACTTTTTTTTTTTAAATGAAGGCATAGGAAAGGCATCATATTTGTAGAAAGTAACTGCATTATTTAAAGTTACACTTTAATCATACCTGCAAGTAATATTTAATGCTTGCATTCATTCTAGTATGCTGACAAATGAGAGGAGGAGAGGAAAAAGAAGAAATTGCTGGAGGAGAAAATGGAGGAAGGTCCCAGGAAAACTAAGCTAAAAATCCCTTTTTTAGTCCCTTTTTTTTTTTTTTTTTGAAAGATCTGTGATGTGCTCGTGACTTGAGCTTAAGTGTCCATTCTGTTGTTTTGAGAAGCTGTAAGTCCTTATTTGTCCATGCCAGAAACAACAAAGGTAGACCACTGATTTTTAAATGAAGCTGAAGTCTCTTTTACTTTACTTTTCAGTCATTCCTCAGGTCAATAGGTACTGTACTTGTTCCTTCATCTTTGGAAAGACAATGTTATGGTCAAGGAATATGTTTTATCAAAGACATGGATTTTAGCTTCTTTCCTTTCTACTGTGTTCTTTACAGCATGTATTTGGTTGTGTGTCTATAGCAGCAGATTTTTGAGTGTATTTTAATTTGTGGTGTTTGGCACTAGCAAGAAAACATTAGATGGCAGAATAAGAATGTTCGGTTTGGCTTGTAATTTATGCTAAGGTTCATGAACCACAAGAATCCTTAGATTCACATCCCCTCAAATAATGTGTTTCTCCCAGCTGACAATGTAGTACAAAATGCAGTTATTTTAGCAGCAACTGTAGAAATATTTAATCAGTTGAAACATAAAGACTAAGAAAAACAAGGCTCTGCAGAGAGGTGTGGGCCTGTCTCTGGGTGGTGGCTTTGGAACTAACAAAGTCTATCAGCTTTCAATAGTAGTGGGGAGATAGATTTTTTTTCATTTATTTATTATTGTTGTTATTAAATTTTAGAATTTCTAGCTCTTTCTACAAATCAGCTAGCTATCTTTTTAAAAAATTGTGCAAGTATGTATTAATGGTAGTGCTAGAAGTATTACTTCTGTCTGTATTTCAGGAGCCCCTAAAATACCTTGAAAATAGCTAACTGATTTTGGAACCTATTTTGAAAGAATGGGGCTTTTAAAATCTTGAGAAGCACTTCTCTCTACTCATAGGCAATTGATGATATTTGAAGGCTGGTCCTTAGGCAGGCTTGATTAGGACAACAGTGCTCCAATTTGCACTGAGAATCCAGTTTAGAATATCGGTGTTTCACAGGCACTTTCGTCCATCTCTCATACCTGTCTGTAGTTATATAAGAGGAGGAAGAATTTTTTTCTTGTATAAAAACTAATCCAGAAAGGCTTTCTCTTTTATTAACAGCTATCATGTAACTGTTTTCTTTATACTACCAATCTGCTCTCATCAGATTTCTACCAGATTTTTTTTCCCAAAGTCATTTTCTTTCCATTTCTGTCCTCTGATTTCACTTCAGTGTGAGCTGCAGTCTTGTGTAAGCAGTCGTACTTCAATGCTAACAATTTACAGACCTTGTCTGTCCCTTCCACCCCCACCCCCCATCCTCACATATGTATGTTTTATAAAAGTATTTGGGGTGGAAAACAGTTTTGCAACTTGACTCAAGCCTACCCGGGGATGAAGCAGTCCATTTCGATGGACTAGTTTCTGGTGCCTACTGGGTAGAGGGAATAAAGGAATCAATATATTCTTTCTCTCTATTCTTATTCCCAACTCTGCTTAGAATCATTGAATTGAATAGTTGAGGTTGAAGGAGACTTCTGGGGGCCTCTAGTCCAACCACTTGCTCAAAGCAGTCCAAGTAGGTCAGGTTGATCAAGTCCTTGTTCACATGAGCTTTGAGTATCTCCAAGGATGGAGATTCCTCAGCCACTCAGGACCCCTACTCCAGTGTTTGACCACTCTCTGGTGAGAAAAGATAATTCCCTTGTTATACCTTGTGCTTGTTGATCCCTGTCCTTTAGCTGCACACCTATGAGATGACTCCAACCCTGTCTTCTCTACACTTTCCCGTGAGGCAGCTTTTTTAAATGGGAAGACACAACTTGTAATAAGGCAAATACAGTCATTTTGATTAGCACAGAACTTGGTGCTGTTTTCCTGAAATTCTCCAACAGTTTGTTCTTTACATTTGTTTCAAATACTGTTCTAAGCAGCAAGTGTTCACTCAATAATTAAAGGTCAGTGTCTCATAGAAGGAATGAACATACATATGAACCACTATTTAAACAGTATATCTACAGACAAACCACTCAATGGTATTTCTCTCGAGGCACTCATTTAATATTGTACTGACACTTGGACAAGTATTTAGTAATAGTTCAAGGAAAGCCTTTCTCCTTAGTATTGACTGTAAAAGTCAATAACCACAGCCACACAGTGTTACCTGAAAAAGATGCTGTTGAATGATAACCAGTTGTGTTTTCAGGTGCACTACAGCATGAGTAGCTATACGGATTTTTGCATAATACATTTGAGAAGGGCAACTGTATGAAAGTATTCTAATTAGCATATGACATGCATCACAGAACACTCATCTTTGAGGTTCAAAAGAAAATAAAGTTGCCAAGGACTAAGAAGTTTGGCAGTTCAGACTTCAGGCATACGTAACGCTTCCAAAAATCCTCCATTTTCCCAGCCTTTATCCTGGCATGTCACAGTAATCAATCGCATGCTCCCTTACAGCTTGTCACATGCCATTTTACATGCTGATTGGCTAAATATGTGCAGGATTATACAAGATACAAAGTCTAAATTTGACTGACAAAACCCCATTTTGTCTGTATCAGTATCTTTTTACTTATCAGAAGTTGTCCGTGGCCTTGCTAGTATCTTTTCAATTATTCTAACTGGCATTGCTTATGCTGCTTTAAAACTAAAGTTTCTTGGCAATGTAATGACAGTCACAATCAAGCCTGAGGAAAATGTGCTTATTTTCACTTTTGAACTTGTCAGATTTCAACATTACTTTTTGGAAACGAGTATGTAAAGTGCACAGAGGTGAACCTTGGCTCCCCTACAGAAGACCTAGTGAGTGAGAAATGACTGAACTCTGGGGATTCATGTGTGTACTGCCTCGGTTGATATTATCAGTGTAGAAGGTTTTTGCCTTTTAGATCTGTTTTAGGATTGGATGGCAAACTGCTCTTGTAGTCTTCAGCTGCAGTCTGTCACAGAGCTTTGACTGTGGGCTTATATTGGCTTTGTGAACAAAATTTCACTAAGAATTTGTCCTCTGTCTGCTATTGCTTGCTGCATGTGTGATTTGGAAAGCTTACTGGAATTTGCTCATATTACCTACTCTGATTGCAGGCTGGTGTGCAGTAGAAATGTGTCTGTCTTGGCAAATCAAATCCTGCATCACCCATCAGCAAGTATCATCACTGTATCTATGCTATCATTACATTTGACAGCATAAAAAGCATTGATTGCATCAAAAATGATTTGAGTCATCCTCAAGGTCATCGACAGAGGAGACATGATCAGTATTTGAAGGGGGTTGGAGATTTTTTTAGGTTTTGGTCTAGACTAACATTGGCATAAAGTCCTCACTCAGGAAAGCAGGGTCAGACCCCTCACTCCACTTATTCTTTAGTGGGCTTGCATATCTGCAAAGAGATACAAATGAAACTATGTGAAAAACAGTGTGATGGAGGTTTGAATTAAAACTAGTTTTGGTTTTCTGGCCCTTGTAGCTTCCAAGAAAAACTAACACTGTTGCTGGATGTCGTTATATTGCAACTTTTCTTCAAATGACAGGCTTTAGTCCAATTGGACCTTTTTGATATCAGCTTCATTGTGGAGAGTAAAATAATGGATTTAGATTCAAAAAAGCTAATTTCCATTTGTGGAGGAAAGTTTACCTGTAGCTCTTGAGAAATATTTATTTAATAAAAATCCCAACGCACAGAGAACTAAACCAAAGCAATGCTGTTTTGGTGAACTGCTTTTATGCCCTATGTTAAGATTTGAAATTATGTCTTATTTTATGGCTATTTCTCTATATGCAGCTTCCAGCATATGCCACAGTCATGTAAAAGCTGCTACTGATGACCTCTGATCTGACAACATTGCAGTAGGAAATATCCTCACGCTATATTTCTTTGACAGAAACCGAAGCGAGGAAAGAGATCTCTGCTTCTGTATTGGCCTCTGGCAATTAATTTGTTGACCAAGTTATGTCTGAACTATAAACTGGATTAGATGTCAAAACTCACTGTTGATCCCTGATATGGCAGACTGAATCTGGAGGAAAGTCACGTGGAATCACTGAAGTTGGAGGGAATAACATTTTGGGGAACAGGATTTGGCAGTAACTCCAAGCTACAGCTCCTGACTGCACTGAACATTTTTTCCAGGCTAGGGATTAATTTAACTCTGCATGGCTTTATAATATCAAACTGCTGAATTGCTTGTAGCTATGTACTGTAATAATCCTGAATTGATCTCACTCTGAATGGCTGCCACACTGCTCTCCCATGGGTTAGGAATATGCCTCCTTCCAAAGAAAAAACAATAGCAGAATAAATATATATAACTCTAAATGCATAAAAAATACATAAAATATATATAAATAATTTTTAAAATATGAATTTTTATATATATAGTTGTTGCTTATAGGTGCTACGTTTACATAAATTGTGAAAAAATGAGGTAATGGGATCAATCAGTAATTGTTAAGCTGTTTTGATTTGTACATACCCTTCCGCACCCTCTCCCCAAACATTGCTTGCTTTCCTCAGCTATCTTTTGCAGGTCTTATGAATCCCTTGAAAATAGTCAGGTGAACCCTGGGGATTTGCAAAGAGAAGGTCAGAAAGCACATCTGTGGGTCTCAACAGCAAAACTGACCTCTTGTACTCCATGAACTCGGTGGATTTTTGCTTATGTCAGGTCTGCATTTGAACCAGAGCATTTCTTTAGACACTCCAGATCCTCCATCTGATACCTTGTATTCAGGAGACACAGCAGAAAGACAAAGTTTGATCTTCTATATTTAATGGGCTTGATTCTGATTATAGATTTCTATTGCTTCACTGACTTCAGTAAAGAGGGCTTTTCTGTATTTCTCTGATTTCAGGATTGGGCCTGAAATCAATAGTGGTATCACAAAAAGGAAAATACCATTAGGAGCTAACACTCAAGAAAAATGACACAGCCTGGTTTTGAAAATGGAACTAATTTATTCACCAGCTCCCTCAGCGGTGAAGCAGAAATGAGTGCAAAGGATGAGAAGTGATAACAGTGATGAAAGCTGTGGCATCCTTCTGCAGGCAGGCACTAAGGCTTCTTTTAAAAATGTGCAGTGAGGTTTGTGACACCAAGTCACCCAGAGAAATGTCTGGGTTTCTAAAGTTAGGCTTAAGAATCAAGAAAAAAAAAATTAAAAGTACATATCGTCTGCCCTCTCCCTCCATCTTGTCTTTTCTATTCTGCTGCTCAGCATTGGCTGTCAGCAACGGAATCAAGTTCGGTGTGTGGGGATCCCGATGAAAGTCACTCGCTTCAGCTCTCCAGCTGGAAACCAGCAAAATGACGATGGTGGTTGGGTGCTCTGAAAGTGCTCACAGGGGTGGCCTGTCTGCTAGCACTTTGTGTGCAGCAACCAAAGCCTGTTTCAGATTTAGGGCCACCATTATGGCCGCATTAGCTGAGCTCTTGCCTAGAAACTTGAGGAAAATTAACCACGCTTTCTGATGGCATTGAGTTAATCTTCCGTGCTTGCACGCTTACATTGGCTTGGCAAACAAGATTTATATTGAAGGGCAACAGTACAATTGTAACATGGTCGGTAGAGTGGCCTGTGCTGCTGCATTCCTCAGGTATAATGCTTTTAGTGCTCCTTCGTCTGCTGAAACAAGTGTTAGACCAGCTGGTTTCTTCCCCCTCTGTGCTAACGCTGGACTCCAGCTTGGGGTTGTTCAAGCTTGCTGGGTAGCGCGGCCTGATTTAAGCTGTCAGGTTTTGTGTGATGACCTGCTTTTTTTGGCGATGCCTTGTTGCTCCCTGCCACCCGCTGCACTTGCTAGCTGTACCAGCCTTGCTAACAGCTTTTCTTATTTCAGTCTTTAGCAAGAGGGCATGTAGCACTGAGAGCTAACGCAGTCTGCTAGCATATCGGTGACCCTGTAAACAGCTTCTCCCAGCTCATACCTTGGAGCAGGCACTTATGTAAAGCTCCCTCCTCAGTTTTCTAGGTTCTTTGCTTTTGTAGCCTGATGCTGGAAGCTACTGGCTTTAATTAGGCTGAGCCTTCACCCAGGCATGTGTGGGTGATTTGTGATCATTTCGTACATTATCATAAATGGCAAGCTCTTTTCTGCTCTAATTGTATCACTCTCTATAAGAACATCTCTAGCTTGGTAAAGTAACCCATGAAAACAAGCATGTTAATGCCTGCCAGTTTGTCCTTCTTGTTTATCATTCCTTCTTTTCACTAGATGCTAGCAGAGCATCCCCTTTCCTCCGAAACTCTTTGAGTTGAAAGGTGCTGAATGGATTTTGCTTTAAGCACACGATACATAAATGTATTTAAATAAGCAAAACTTTAGCAGAATGGGGAGGGAGAGAGAAGGATAGATTATGTGAGATGTGGAAACCTGAGCAATCTACATTAGGAGATCCTTCTGAGACCATGGGCAGACTGGCAAACAGCCTTGGCCATATCCTCTTTCTGTAGGCTGGGTACAACTGCAGCAGCAACCAGCTCCTGCATGCTTTCTTTGTCCTTGATTGTACGTTCTTCATAGCATGGCAGTCTGGCTCAGAGTAGTCCAATCTATGACTAGATTGATCTCCTGCTTTGAAAAGGGGCATGGGGTTTCCTGCCAGGTTTGGAGAATTACTGTTCAGGGATCAGCGAGCATTCTCATGTCACTGAATGAAATCTTAACACTTCGGAAAACAGCGAAGCCAGCACTGCAAACTGCAGCAAGGCCATGATTACACATGTAAGTTTTTAAAAAAAAATTTGAGTTATCCTCATCCTTTGCAGTCATATCCCCAGAAATCCGTTTTACCTTCTCCCAGGAACATTAAGAACAAAAGAGCATCTGTCCTCAGAAGCAAAGTTGGCAAAATGATAGAGCTTGTAAAAAATACTTTCAGTAAGGGAGATTCACCTTCCTTCCGTTTCACTGCTGGCATTACTTCCAGGTTAGTGGTGTAATTCTTTCCCTCCTGTTTCTGGAGAGTCTATTTCAATGTCTTGCTGCATCTGTTCCCTGCTCCATTCTGCTTAGAGTTTTTCAACCTGTTACGCAGATCCAGCAGCTTTTGGGATACTCAGAACTGTCGATCCCTTTCAGTTAGAGTAGTAGGTTTTCCCCATCTCTGCTGATAGCTAGTAGGCCTTCATTTTGCCAGGGTCATTCTTCTACTTGCATGCTTAATGTTTATGCAGTGACTATGTTTGCATTTTCTGTTTAGTACTGCTGTGACATTCAAAGACACCAGTAAAGGTCTAAGCCTTGTTGAGCTGGCACTCTACAAAGCCTAAGTAAATGAGAAAACATGGTACGTATCCTAAAAAGTTTTAATTCTTAGGTGATGATTAGACTTTTTTAAGGACTTTATATAAGGCATGCTATCAGAATGTGAGAAATAAGTTGTCTAGTTTGACTGAAAAGAACTAAAAAACCACAATCTACCTGGCTGTGGTTTAGGTCATGAGTAGTGTGACTGGCCTCCTGCCTCACTCCTCCTCTCCCATTCAGCTTCAGCATTTTTGAGCAAATAATGAGAAAGTTTCCCGCAACCTCAGAGCACCACCTATAAACCCAGATACTGTTAACTAATAATGTAGACAACTCCTGCATATGATTTAAAGGATCGGTACACTGCAGAACTCCTCGTTCATACCTGCCACAGATGTTTTTCACTGCTCTTTCTTTTCTTTCTGTGATAGCTCTAACATCTTGTTGAGTGCACAGGACAGGAAAAGTGACCAGCATTACTCTAAACTGACTGTTATTAGCCGAAAGTGGGCTCTTACTAAAATATTCAAACACTATTTGCTATATTCTGGGATTATAGTACTCTTCATAGATGTTTGCAGATTGCTAAATTAGGATACTAAGCAATTATGAAATGGAAGGGCTTCATTAATTTAATTTTCTGATATGCAAAGCACAAGGGAAAAATACTAATATTAATACAGCAGAGTCTCCAGGATAATTTAGCAAGAGAAAGTTACCATTAAATATGTTAAGTAAGCTCTGCAGGAGCAAAGACTCATTTGTGCAGCAGCCTGCTTACAATTTCAGCACCCATATCACTAAGAACTCTGTGTCCCTCAGTGAAAAGTTTCATTTGTAAAAGGATCTTTGAATCTTTCCTCCCCCTCTGCTGTTTTCGTCATTCAACAGCTGCCTCGACAGCAAGACACCATGTTTCTTCTTAGCCTTATCTTACCCATTCAATACCCACCTGTAGCAAGCCAGGCAGGTTTTCTACAGACAGACAACAGCATCATTTGAAGTAGACTTCTCTCAAAGCAGGATCTCTTCTGTGCCTTTGTAGACAGGGTCTTAGAAAGCCAAAGATCTGATCTGGGGGTGGGGGGAGAAGTGCGTCTATATATATATATGCACGTATAGCTATCTTTTTCAGATTGTGCCATTAAATCTTACGTAAAAATGAGATCCTATAATGCCTTCTTAATTGGAATTTTTATAGGTAATAGAAAAAGTATAGAGGCCAGTGTCCATACATGTTACATCAAAGAATGAGATAACGTGTATGTACTTACCAGATACTGATATGTCAAAGCACACAATGTGTGTACGGAGCAAAGAGTACCTATCACTTAGAAAAGCATGAGTCCCTACTAATAACAATGACAATTGTGGGTAGATGTTTGCCTTTTTTGTATAGTCTCCAATTCTTTGGTTTGTGAACATGCTGAAGGGATGACCTGTGTACACGAGTTCCGAATCAGAAGAAATGCCAAAAGTGTGTGAGGGTGAATCCATCCTTTTAGAGAGGAGTGTAATGTGAATGCTCTGCCCTAGCTTAAAGACCCGTTCCTATGGGTCTTAGTAAATGGACCTGCTTGGAGCGTTTGAGGGATCACACTAGTGCTACAATTCTAGGATATTATTAATGGCAGCTGAAACTATAAAATTTTTCTTACCTATTTTGTTTTTTTCCCTCAAGGTTTACATTTTCATTTGCTTTCATGCAGAAAATAAATTCCATGAAAGGGAAACTCTTAATAAATAACCTTTAGTAAAGAGTATGGCATAACTCCTTCAGTTTTAGCAGCATGAAGGTTGCATCACTGAAGATTGTGCCTGTCAGTAAATTAAATGGCAAAGAAGGCTTTAAACTAAAGTTGCCAGGGGAGGAGAACCTCAATCCCACTCCCATATCCCACTCCTACCAGTTTGATGCCAGTGCCAGCAATAGGTGCCCAGAGCCTGGAGAAGGATCACGGGTGAGCAGGAGAGCACCTGAAGAGCAGCACAAAGGAATTCCAGCCAATAAGTCAGCTTCACTGGGGGGCAACTTAAATGCCTTGTACAGAGTGTGGGGAATAAACAAAAGGAGTTAGAGATGTGTGCACCCCTGACGGGCATCATGGGTATGTGGTGGGATGGCTCCTATGACTGGAGTGTCAGAATGGAAGGATACAGGCTCTTTAGGAAGGATAGGTGGGGGTGTCACCCTCTATGTCAATGACCAGCTGGAGTGCATGGATCTCTGCCTGGGGATGGATGAGGAGCCAACCGAGAGCTTATGGGTCAGGATTAAAGGGAGGGCAGGGACAGGTGACTTTATAGTGGGGGTCTGCTACAAGCCAGCCAACCAGGAAGACCAAGCAGATGAGCCCCCCTATAGATAGACAGGAGCAGCCTCATGTTCACAATCCCTGGTCCTCCTGGGGGACTTCAGCCACCCTGATATCTGTTTGAGGGTCAACACAGTAGGGCATAAGCAATCCAGAAGGTTCCTGGAACGCATTGATGATAACTTCCTTTTCCAAGTGATGAAGGAGCCAATGATGAGAGGTGCTATGCTGGACCTTGTTCTCACCAACAGGGAGGGGCTGGTGGGGAACGTAAAGCTCAAGGGCAGCCTTGGTTGCAGTGACCACGAAATGGTGTAGTTCAAGATCCTTAGGGTAGTGAGGAGGGCGCGCAGCAAGCTCACTAGCCTGGACTTCAGGAGAGCAGACTTTGGTTTGTTCAGGGATCTGCTTGGTAGAGTACCATGGAATAAAGCACTGGAGGGAAGAGGGGCCCAAAAGAGCTGGTTACTATTCAAGGATCACCTCCTCCAAGCTCAGGAGCGATGCACCGCAACAAAGAATAAGTCAGGCAAAAACACCAGGAGGCCGCGAGGATGAACAAGGAGCTCCTGGACAAACTCCAACACAAAAAGGAAGCCGACAGAGATGGTGAAAGGAAGGACAGATAGCCTGGGAGGAATAGAGAAATTATCCGAGCAACCAGAGATAAGGTTAGGAGAGCCCTGATAGAATTAAATCTGGCCAGGGACATCAAGGGCAACAAGAAAAGCTTCTATAGGTATATCAATGATAAAAGGAAGACTAGGGAAAATGTGGGCCCTCTCCAGAAGGAAACAAGAGACCTGGTTACCTGGGACACA
>JANZLQ010000100.1:5348814-5364962 GCA_026212715.1 Elanus axillaris
GAAAAATCCTTGACTTTAGACTAAACATTACTTAGCAGCAACTGAAAACATCAGAGTGTTATCAACATTCTTCTCCTGCTGAACTCCAAACACAGCACTGTACCAGCTACTAGGAAGACAATTAACTCTATCCCAGCTGAAACCAGGACACATGTTTTTTTTTAAACTTAACATATTTTGCATTCTCTGAGCTGAATGAAATTCAGTCTGTAGCAAAAGTTGTATCAGGTGACTGGGTTCTGGTTCTTCAATAAAATAATGTAGCTACCTTGGCTGGGTTCCTTTTTATATCTATAGATTAAAACTGGTTAAACCTGGTTGCTTAAGGCTTTTAATTAGAAAGTGTAATTGGAGTTTTCAAACACAGAACACAAATATCTGTAGCTAATGTGTATCTTTTGAAACTTCTCATAAAATCATCTGTAAAAGTTGAATCAAAATGAAAGCTGCAAAAGCTACATTTCCTTGTACAAACGAGCGTAAGCCAATATCCATTAATGTTATGGCTTCTCCCTGTGTGACAGAAAGACCCTTAAAAGGGGTCCTTAAAAGACTCTAACCATTTCAATTATTAAAATAAGCAACTTAAAACTTAGGCAGGTATGTTTTAATCATCATGCGTACGATGAAACTCCACTAAGAAATGGGAAGATCGCAATAAAGTCGTAATTTGCTATTATTTCTGCCTCAGTGGTGAGGGGTTTTCTCTACAGCCCGCTGTACTGAGTGCTTTAATTCAATCACTATCTTCATTTAGACTTTGCTTAGGCAGGAAGCAGGTAAACCAAGAGTCCTAACTCAGTTCCTGGTTGTAATAAGACTGCAGCCCTTTGGTGACGGAAGACATGAGACATACTGAGTTGTTACCAGGAGTTTTCTGCAGCATTGAAAACAATCATACATGATGGCAATATCACGAGAGGTTTTTTTCTCAAAAGGTGGCATATGTGTGTCATAAAGGAGAGCACTAGAGCAGCGTGGTTATTACAGGTATACAACAAGGAACGGTGAGAGAACAAAAAAGAATTGGTTTTTGCATTCATACGTTATTCTCTTTGGAGGAGGAACGCTCACATAACCATAGAGCCTTGCTCACGCTCGTCCCATCCCTATTAGCCCCTTTATTCTTACTCTCCAGAGTTTAGACAGCACAACTGAATCGTTTGCCTATGAATTTTGCACACTGAATCATAACAAAGTGTGAAGCTCCTCCGGGACAGAACTGCATTACAATGAATGAGCCTGGGGATCTGGGAGAAAAGAAAGGCAAATTTGCTGTCTTGTTACTCCCAATTAGGAACTCGGGTGTGACTCGCTCAGCTTCGTTGGAGACCCAGCTATGTTTGGCTCATCTTTGATAGCGGGGGCTTATATAACAGAATGTGTATGACATTTCTGCAGCTAATACTTAATTAGCCAAACGATTCCTCTTCAACGTCAGTTATGTTGCCTCCGTGTCCTCTGCACTGAGTGATGGCTGATGTCAGGGTTCCTGTCTTTCACATTCCTTTTTGCTGCATTTTGCGTGATTCCATAGTTTTTATCTTAAATTATTTGGTTAATAGCTCCTAACATGTAGCTAGATTATGCATGCCAATTCCCTTAGCAGTCTAATTGCTGACCTTATGTGATAATGTTGCTAAATACATGATTAGCTATAAGCAGTAGCAGCCTACCCACTAAACTCTAACAATACAAAAAAGACTTGTCATTCCACTCCTTTCCTCACATAGAAATGAGAGCAAAGCTTCCCCAATTTCTGCACTGTACATGTCTGGAATCTTTTTGCAAGTGTTTTGGTTTTCTTTTTTTCTCCCGGTGATAGCACTGGAGCAAATAAAATAAGTGTGAACTTTTGGTCTCCATACTTCAGTGGCAAAGTTTTATTTGGAGAGAATGGTGAAGGAAGAGAAAATTAGAGATAACAGAGGTTTCTGTGTTTTGGGAAGCAAGTGTATTTGAACCTGTTCATAAAATGGTTTAGATACATTTCCAGCAAATGGATGATTTGGTCCAGATTCTCAGCTGGCATGGTGAATGAAGTTCTAAGCAGGAAAGAAAATATTTGAATGGTATGTCCTAGGAAATACTATTGACCACTATGAAGAGGAAACTGATACCAAAGAGCCTTCAGCGTAATGAATGGGAAGCGGGGAGTATTAGTCAGGAAATACTTATTATCTTACACTTTACTATCAAGTATGCCTGAATTCATGGAATTAGCATTATTTTCATTTGTCATCTTGCATCTGTTTGCTTTTTTATGAGTAAACTGAACATATTTTTGTACTCTTTCAGTTAATCTTCTGGCTGCTCTGAAGTCTTCACACGGTCATTTGACTGGCAAATTGGAAGAAGGACAGCAGCAGCATGGGTAAGTATGTACACTGATTTTTTTGAGGGTTTTATGCCTTTGTCACGTTGGAAAGGCCATTCAGATTATGTACTCAGATAATTGATTCACTCTATAATTTTACACGCTATAAAGGGCAAAATTCATAACAGAGGGGCTGGAATGAAATCCAGGATAACAGCGGTGAGTCTTAGAAATTTGTAATTTGTTTATTGTCTTATGGTTATTTTAAGTGTGATATATACTACCGTCATTTAGTTACTTGATTCGTTTTATACCTCCTGTAACCTTTAGGTATTATTGCATTTAAAATGTATTTTAACAGAGAAGGTCGGCAACAGTAATTATAAAAAGTCATCTACCAGTCAGGGAGAAAACCAATTATACTCTGCATTTTCTGCTGGGAAGGATGAGATATTCAGCAGTAGAGCAGGCACAGCGGGGCAGTTGCCAGGAGTGAGTTCGACAGCCTGCCTGAGAGAGGAGTGGGGTGATCCCGGCACTGAAAGCTGCTGACTTTCTCACAGCCTGAAAAGTTAGGTTGCATCAAGAACAGAGCCAGGTGTTTTGCTTTCCATTTTTAAGAAAACATTGCTAACCAAGAATATCTGAGCAGTCTGTTCTACACTTAGGCCAGAGCTGACTAACAAATCAGGAAAACATGTGGTCTGTGGACAGAGCTGTAAAGTATCAATTTGTAGAGCTATACAGTGTTGTTTTATTCTTTGGTTGTCTTGCTGTGATTCTTAATTGTGTAGGAAGGCGTTTCAGATTAACATTCCTATGCCAATGCTGCAAAAATAAACTGCTACAGGAAAGACCTTCACTGCAGAGTTTGTGGAAGTAATGGCAGAAGATGAGAACTATAGTAATCACACATGTTAGTCCTCCAATACGGTAAAAACAGACTTATTGCTTCAGTCATTTGAATTTGCCAACATCCAGGCACTTTTTTGCTTGCCTAATGAGAAGTCCCACCAACCTAACCCCTTACAGTGGAGAGTTTGTGTTTGAAGGGATGCCAGTTTTGGTAAAGACGCTTGGGTGTGTATAACTGGAACATGTTTTTGACAAGGATGTGAGTAACAGACCTTGTTGACTGAACGGTCATTGAACGTATACTTCCTTTGCCAAAGGGAGCTTACATGGAAGTCCAAACAAATGCTCATAGAGAACTTTTGCGATGTTTGTGTGTTTGTAGTACTGGTTTTTATCTTACCAGAGACTTAATTAACCTTAATCTTGGCAACTATTAAAGTTGTTGTTGGTTTTTCACTGAGCATTTGAACCTGAAGCTTAAGCTGCTTAGAGTAAAATAGTATAGATAATGTATGTTGAAGAACTTAAATTTGCCACCGTTGATGGTGGCAATTCACAAGCTCTCTATCTCCTTGCATAAGGCCTGATGTATTTATGGCCTTCTCACTGCCTCACCTGAGCACGCAAGCAACTGTTAGTACCCAAGGAAAGGGACTAGAGCAGAGGCTTGATTCAGTGATTCGGCCAAGACAGCAAAGAACATCTGTGAACTGGATTCAGGTTTCCTGATTTGTCCAGCATTTTCTCAAATTTTTGTGGAGCCTGTGTTTCATATACTCGACAGGTAACATTAACACCAAATACCTTAAAACGAATGTTTATTGTTTGCAATGTTTTAATAATATGCAGGATATAATTGTTAAATTGATTCTAAGCAATTAATAACATTTTATTTTAATAGGTTGCATAAAAATATCTACAAAACAAAAAATATTTGGACAAATATATTTTGCAAGTGATTTTTATTAGGCAAAAATTTGCTAGAATTTCAGGCATCAGTTTATTTTCATACATTTTGGCTTCATGAGTCTGCTCAAGTGGAAACATCCTTTTCCTTTATTGTATACTTACACTGAGCAGACATCCAATAAATCATACAGCTGAAGTACATAAAAACATATCCTGTTCATTTCCCTATAATATATCTCTGCACAGTGTTTTATATATTTTTGTAGAACTGTTGACAAACTACCCGTTCATCTCTTGGATTAGTTTGTAGTGAAGTTTTATAGGCATTGCCATTTTCAGTTTCAAAGGCAGCTGATATTTAGAAGGATATTCCACGCATTCTGAGGCCAGTGTTTTAATCTGCCCAGTCGTAGTTATTTTTACTTTTAATAATCTGCTACCATTGGAGCCTAGACAACATTTAACCTAAGTGTTCCGTACCTTATGCTGATGATTAATTAATTGCTCAGGCAAGCATGCTATGAAACCAAAATACCACTTGTGTTTTAAGATGCACAAGACAAAATAAATTAATTAATTAAGTGAAAGCTAGCCTCCTTTTCCTGTTTGAAGAGTATTAGTAAGAATATTACTGTGGTTTTGTTTTTACTTGCTGTTTTTTTACCTGTTTGTGGATTGAATACAAACATGGGAAATTTGCAGATGTGTCATATGTTTGTCATTGCTTCAGTAATTTCCTCCTAGGAGAACCGAGTGCAATTTCTGCATCAAAATCTGCTTCAAATGTGTAATTTCTTTTAAAAATTCCAGAACAGTGGCCATCCAGGAGAATAAAAGAGTGAATGTGAATGAGAGAGAAGTCAGAGTAGAATAGAATACAGAATAGAATAGAATGGAGAGGACCCACAATCATCATCTAGTCCAACTGCCTAAAAACTAGGTTATAAAACCCATTCAGATATTCCTAGAAAAATGTTGAGTACATATCTTAGGTGGTATACTGTTTGGTTTACGCTTCTTTCATACGCTAATTTAGAAAGTTTTATGCTCTGTATAATTCAAACTTGTACATATATACAGAATGTTGGCATTATTAGGAAATTTAGCAGGTACTATAACAAAAATTTCATTGTCAAAGTTGGTAATTTGGTAAATCATTTGGCTGCTTTATTTATTTAAAGACCTTTCAGTCACATTTTGAGCAAGCCAAATATTTTTATTTCAGGGAAAAAAACTGGCAGTTCTTTTAAATGATGTAAATGCAGTCTAGTTTTTCCTAATTCTTGTAATGCACCATTGCTGTGGTATTTCCAATGAGCAGTAAGTGCAGTAACGCTTATGCAATTGAGAGTGACAAGGTGACTTGAGAGCTGCTTCTGAGTCACATTTCTGACCTTAGCAGAGTATCAGAGAGCCCAGAATGATTAGCTGTTGTTTCGTAACTGCATAATGTTACCGTTCTACCAAAATCAATGAGAAAGCTTGATGATTAATGTAGGCTTCAAAAGAAGGATTTGGAGTGGATTCCACTTAACCTATTTAGTCTTAATCACAGTTTTCTTCTGTTTAAAGAAGGGAAACTGGGGAGAGGAGGACCCAGGCTTTTCTACAGTTGTGCTTTGGATGAAGTACATCAGTCCTTGTCCACTGGATTGACTTTTACACCATTGATAAGAGGGGTATGTTTGGGTTTCTTTTGCCCTTGAAGGGCTCGGAAGGCTCTGATGGCACAGTAATGTACCCTTGAATAACAGGGACCAGTTTTCAAAGAGTTTCTGAGGCTGGCTGGGAATTTGTGGTTGAATAATTTTCTTATGGAAGAGGAAATCCCTGCAAAACTGCAGCTTCTGTCAGGAAAATAGATTTTTCCATGATGGTCACTTTTATCAGATAAATGTAAGAGTATTTTGGCATAGGTCTTTTAAAACCCAATTCCAATATTTCACTTCTGAGTCGGCAAAACCCACAAACATTTCCTTTTGTATCAATTTAGCAGCATTTCTCTATTAGTACTTTCTTACCAATGCTTCAGTTCATGCCCCTGTTTGCTCCGCTAAGCCAAGCTCTCTGCAAAATCCCTCTCTCCTAATGCAGCATGATTCTTCCCTTGAGCTGAACTTCACAGTGCATCTCAGAAAGCGATGCCTAGTCCAGAAGGGAAAATTGAGGCGTCCGTTCGTGTGGTACTGCTCCCAGGAGGCAGCACTGGCCCAGGGCAGGGCAGTGCAGCACGGTGCTGACGCAGGGTGACTTCTGAGCCACTTCAGTGAACCCAGAGGGAAGGGTGACGGAGAAATGGCGACCATTCTTTGGATGGAAAATGTCAGAACAGAGTATTTTTCATACGGAGGTCCAAACAATTACCTGTTCATTGCAACACGTTTAAAAAGAAAAATAAAATGGGATGCAAGTTCCATTTTCTATTAAGCTCTGCTATGAAGGCATAGAACTACAAAGCTGGATGCCTGATGCAGTTTTGTGGGCCAGACACCGAAGTCCCATTACTTTGTAGCTTGGTTAGAGTCTTTAGGGAGTCCCGTGAAGCATGTGTCTGTAGCATTAAAAAGCTGAATGCCTGAGAAGCTGCGCTCCCAGATCCTTCCTTTCATGTGACTTTTCTCTTTTGGTTCACTGGACGGGAGAAGCAAGGGCCATGGGAGGGAATCCTGCCCTGTTTCCCATGGCTGGGCCCGTGCCTGCAGGGATGACTAGAGGTGGGTGAGGATTGCCTGGGGACCAGCCCCAGTGCTGGGAACATACTACTGGCTAAATTACCAAGAAGAATTACCAGTAGATATAGTCTTTTCTGTAAAGGACATAATAAGTTATTTTTATGTATTATTTACATTTATGAGGCAAGACAAAAAAAAACCCACTTAATATTTTTTCCTGCCTACCTAAGTATGCTTCATGTTCCTATACCTAAAAATAGTACTGTTGACTCTGTAATATATTCACAAAGAACTTTTCTTTGGGAATGATTCTTTCTTTGCAACCTTCCCAACAATTTTTTTCCCCAGGCTTTTCACTTCTTCAAGTATCAGCTGGTTTGGCCCCAAATCCCCTAATTGCTGCTGGTGGCAGGCAATTATCTGTTCCACTTTATCACTTACCTTGAGCACAGATAGAACTTGCAGGGAATAGGTCATACACAGACCCGAATTAATTTGCTGTGGAAGGCCTGCATCGTAGGAGAACTCAGTAGAGCTAATGGCAAGCAATTTTAGGCAGAAACGATGGGAAAATGTCTTTATAAAATAATTCCATAAATGACCTGCTAATCCAGACTCACGTCTGGGAATACAGTCCTGTAGAACATAGGGAGAGCTTTCTTTGAGAGGTTGATTTTTATTTTTTTTTTCTACTTCTTTTCGTGCTCGCTGTAGCTGAGACTTACACTGCATTAGCAGCAGGTATTTGGGATCATCCTTTATTGCCAACCAGTTAAATGTAATTGTAGCATCCTTCTGGTCTGCCCACCTGTTCGTTTCCGTTAAGAAAATACTACCTTTTTATAAAAGTGTTAGACTTCTTGTTGTTGAGGGAAGTATTGTGCCATCTGCTAGCATAGTAGTGCTACAAGTCAGGACTGGAAAAAGTAAGATAGCTAATAAAAAAGAAATTCAAGTCATAATGGTGAAATTAGTTTAAAGGTGGCTTTTGAAAGTGGACTGACTGAGTGATGGAAAGACTGCATGTCTGTAGTGCTTAGCTGAGCCTGGGAATGAGGGAGCAGTGAACTCCTTCATAGTGGCATGAAAAATTATTATTAGGAGGGCAATTAAGGAACATCTATTATTCACAAACTGAAAGATCTGATGAAGACATTGCCTGTGTTTAAATCAATCTTCTCCACCAATTTACTACAATTCTTCAAATTTCAGCAGTAGTTGCCTCAAGAGGCTATTTAGGAGACTAGGAGAGAAGACAGATTAAGCACTGCGTGAATATAGAAAGTGCCAATGAGATCAAAGCGCAGAAGCTGTCAAGTTACAAAAAGTTGGGAGTGTCTTAAGGTACTTGGCTTAGAGCTAATATTCTAGAGAAAAGTGATAATCAGTAAATTGCTATTAACTCCTGACAAAATGGTGTCGATCAGCCGAGATCAGAGATGACAGGCAGGCACCCCTCAGTGACCTTACGGTGTCAGGCGAATGAGCAACCTGTTGCATAGATAACAGTAAGTAATCCAGATGGGTGGCAGCTAATGAGTACTGGAAGACATAAACCCCTAACTTTACTGAGGTCACAGAGACGTGTGTCTGCTTGGGAAAAATATTGGGATGTTGTTTAAGCTACCACTGTAACTGCCTGTGTGTGACTATGGGATCTCGGATATTTAAAAAAAGAAGAAAAAAGAAGTCCTGAAGTATTTGATAAGGGAGGTTGAAATGGCATGGTGAAACTTTGTAGACCTTTTTTTTTTTTTTCTTCTGGAATTGATTTCATGTGGAATTTTAGGCTGAGTGCAGCCACCCATTAAAAAAAAAAAGAGAGGGAAAAGAAATGCAGAGAGATGTAAGGTTTATTACATTTTTTATTATTATTATTTCTGCTCCCTTTAGGTGTTAAACGACTTGGAAAAGAGACAAATAACATGGGACATTCCAGTTTAGCTATGTTCTCATTATCCTGACAGAAGTACACAAAGTAACAATATGCAAAATCAGGCATTGTCTGTGTTCCTCTAAGACAGAACAAGGTGAATTCTGATGAAATTAGAGGCAGAGCATTTTAACAATAAAGCAATTTACTAAACATGATTAAGAACTGGAATTTCTGAAATAAGAAGTTACCGCTGGAAGGATGTACCTGGACAGACTGTCCAGCTACCTGGTGGGATCCAGCATGTAGCACTCTGGTATTGCTGTTCTGTCCTATACTGTGCACGCTTGTATCCTGACAGATGCCTCTTAGGATTTCATGGCTTTTCCTGCCCATCTCATCAGACCCAGTTCTAATGAGATTCTTTGCAGAAGAAATCACATGTCACTTAAGGCCCTTAAAATCAATGACTCTACAAAGAGCAGTTTAAAAAAAATAAAGTGAAAAATCTTTACCAATCTCTACATTCTATGAAGTGCGTACATGCACAAACTGATAGCGAGAACATGGCTATACTGCAATGTTAAAATTGTCTGCCAGTGTGTTAATATTAAAAAAAAAGTGGTACTGTAGATATTGAGGCATCATGCTGTTTTACATGATGAGTAACTTGGAGGAGTTTATGGAGTGTTTTTCTAGACTGAAGACTTATTTGTTTGTCCTAATAGTTGCTATAATAAGAATGTTTTACAATGAACAGAGGAAACCTCACCAAACAGTCCCAGAATAATTCAGGCAACTGACAGAAGGCAGCGCTTTCTGCTAGGAAGGTGTTATGCATGCCTACTTTTTTTTTTCCTATCTCTGTCATCCACTTGAAGTTAGCTTTGGAAAGTGATTTTATCTTTAAATATGAATCAGATGATGTTGCCAAGACAACGTCTCCTCAAGCTTTTCGTTTTCACCCACAGTGTGTGCTGAACCTCCACCAAATCTTCTCCCAGAGTGACTGGTCACTTATTTTTCAAGTGGGATTTGATTTGATGAAGCAAGCTATTCAAAGTACTTGATTTTCTTGGCTCCTTGGCAAATCACTGCAGCTAGTTTCACTTGCTCTGTCTCTAAGGCTGGAGGAAGCTAATCACACTGGCAGTTGGATTCCAGCATATGAGACAGAATATTTGACTGAAGTTATGGCTCTGCGGTTGATTACTGCTTTCCTAGCCAAGGCATAGACCTCCATGGGGGGAACATACAGTCGGTGACAGAACACCTCCTCTGCAGGGTGTTTTACAGTAGTTCTTCCAGGATATTGATTCTCAATGTAGCAATGCTGTATTTTTGGCTATGAGAGTTACGCCCGCTTTTGTATTCCTTGCAGATGTCTTATTTCAAGGTACATTTGTTAACCCAAAAAGACTTTTGGTGCTTGGCAGGTGCTCAAGTAGTCTATACAAATTGGCTGCCCATTTGCTGATGGGATGGGGAGCAGGACAGGGGTTTTAGTTGTTTGCCGTTGTTGTTCCCTGCCATGAGAACTTTTTGAAAGATATCCCTGTACAGGCTGTTCCTCATAAGGAGAGCGAAAGACTTAAATCACTTTTGAATAAATGTAGACTTGGCTTGTCACACAGTAATATTAAATTCCCTTTTCATTTCTTATAACCTCAATGTATTTTATGCCTCTTTTGCTCTTACTTCTCACTACTTTGTCAACAGACTCCCTCTTTTCCCAGGCACTTCTCTGCACTGTCATTCTTTTAGCTTTATTAAATAATGTGGTATTGTTCTGTCTTAAACTCTCAACGAAGTAAGCTCTTGCAAAGTGATGTTTTAATTAAGTGTAACAGTAGCAATGGCTCAGCTTCTATTACTAAAAAAAATGAAGGAATCTTGCATGAAAGGCTTCTTTGCTCTTTCACTGCCACGGCAAATTTGTTTTCTCAAGAAATGCAGTAAAAGCGGTGACAAGGTGATGACTGACAGACCATCGATAGTCAAGACTGTAACACAGCAGCAGCAGGCAGTGCCTCGCCTTTGATGGAGACATGCTGGTGGGCACCGTCCACAGGGCCGAGGGCTCAGCAGGGATCTGAAGAGCTGCCCCTGGTTCCTCCTGCCTGGGCCTTCAGTGGTTGGAATTTCAGATTGTTTACCGAGAAGCAGCTGAAAGGTGAGAAAGACAGGAATTCATCATCCTGACTGAGATGAGAGTTTATCCTCTGACAGGCTTATATGATCACTGGTGCTCTGAACAATTTGTGGTTTTCACTGAGAGAAAAACAATTTCCCCATGAAGGATATTTTTTTTTACAAGTATTTCCAACGTTTCAAATTTTTTTAGATATTGCATCCCTTCTTCCCAGCAGAGAGGCACAGAGAGACGTCTAAATCTCTGCTACATCTGTCTCCTAAAAGTCTTTTCCAATTTGTGAAAGGTTGGCTGCAGCTGAGGTACTGTGTTTCTAGTTTGCAGGTTTAATGTTGCTTTTCTGTTACATTTACAAGTATGGAATCTGTTGATATTTAATATGATCTGTATTGAAACCACAGCCTAAGTATAAATCTTTATTACTAATTTTTTTTCCCATGCAAACTATGAGGTTTTTACACATTGGCTCCATATCTCATGGTTATTTGTGCGTG
The DNA here is from genome assembly GCA_026212715.1 of Elanus axillaris. Classification (NCBI taxonomy): domain Eukaryota; kingdom Metazoa; phylum Chordata; class Aves; order Accipitriformes; family Accipitridae; genus Elanus; species Elanus axillaris. Next base: position 5,360,087 of record JANZLQ010000100.1, read on the forward strand.
AGAGAGAGGGGCTGTGGAAAACCTATCAAAGTCGGCCTGTGTACTGAGTAAAGAAAATGCAGATGATATTGTGGGCTGAAAGATACTATAGTGAAGGGATTGTTCTAAATGCAATATATTAGAAGTTATTTCAAGCCAGGATGTAAATGACATTTCAGATTTTGAGAAGAATAATTATCTGAACTGTCACTTGAAAGAGAAATTCTTTATCTATTAGGTTTTTATGTTTCAACCTGTAAAAGACATCTCTGGCATTTATTTTTAGTATGTGTATAAACTTGATGGAATAAAGTGGAATGACTAATAACCTTGATCTGTCAGACACAGCCATTAGCTGTTTGTCTTGGAGGTACTCTGCCCATGCACTTTTTTTCTTGACACACTAAGCAAGTCCATGTCTTGAATCTCTGTTTTATTTACCTTGAGGCATCTTTGCGACTTGCAAAATACAGCCTAAACAGTCACACAAGTGACTGCTACTGCTATTTTGAATCTGAATTTCCCCAGGAGGTAAGCCTGTGCTGTAATTCACTGCCACCATTATGTCTGTCTTAGCACACAATAGTTTTTATACCTGTAAGTGTGCACGTAAGTAACAGCAGCAGTGCCTGAAAACTTTTCAGCTGGCTGTATCTTACTGATGGAAATTAGTCCAGTCATCATTTTGAAATGAAGCCTGAGTATAACCACTTTGTTGACTCGAAACCTGATGTACTAGTATCTATACAGAACCTGGCTATAAAGATAGCCTCCAAGCTCTGTCTGTCTGTACAAACTGGCTTTTCCACTATCAGAATAAGTGAATTTCCTCCACTTTCTTTGACAGCTATGGATTTCAGTGACTGACAACCCCAAATTTCAGTTCCCCTTTGGAGAATATGGAGAACAAACACTATACAATGGTGAACTCCTCAATTTTGCAGCACAGCTGGGCTCTAAAGTCTTTACCTGCTCTCTCTCACTTTCTCTTGTGTGCTTAGATATTTTTTTTTTAGTAGCAAACTGAATTTGGAAACTATTGGAGATGCAAAGACGTGGCAACCAATTGTCTCAATAAGAAATTATGAAAAAGAGTTTAAACAATTTTTTTTCTCATGTAGAGATTCAGCAATAGAGTGCTATTAAGAACATTAACCTTTTAATGAATTGATTAAAAGAAGAGAAAAACATAATTAACTTGCATTTCTTTTTACAGACAATAACAAACAGTTCCCACAGTTTGTTATGCTATTTTAAGAGTAAATATTATTTAAAAGTGTAATGGCTATATCAGCTATATAGTCAAAAGGTTTGGTGCTGGGGAGTGTACAGAAGGAACTGTAGTTGTCTCTGAAATAGATGGATGATGTGAGAAAAAATACCTGCTTACTGAAATGGACTGTGACCACAAGAGATAAGCTTTGGAGCTTTATTAGTAATTATTCTCTTCCGACTTTTGTAGTTTAACCAAACCACAAGGAAAAATTTAAGAACTTCATGCCTTTTCTGATTGCTTTCCAAAACAATTCCAAACAATTGCTTTAATTTTTTAATGTTTGTAAAATACTTAAAGGATTAGTTTAGCAGGACAACAGTGAGACAAGCATCCTCTACCCCAGGAGTTCACTCTAGCCTGGTAGTTGGCGACTCTCCAGGAAAGTAGAAGGCAAGGTGAAGTTACTTTAGGTGAAGGAGCATAGGAGGGCATTTTTTCAGCTATGATGGGTCAGTGCCTTAACGAAAGACCTGTTGGGAGTTCTGCTGCCACATCTACTGCTAAAGAGTTGGAGCTGCTTGGCAGCATACTGGTAAGGGTCAGCAGAAGCAATGTAAACCAGAGGGAACTGACTGTGCCCTCTATGTGAGGGTGAGTTAAAGTGTGTAACACATCCCAGTTAAATGTTTCCTGCAGAGTCCCATGAGCTCTGCTCTCCATAGCTTGGTTACAGAGAACAAAGAAGAAAAAAACTTTTATCTACAAAATCAAATCCTCCCTCCGATCTTTCTCTAGTCAATCTGACAAGTTCCAAGTGCTGTGTTCAGAGGTCCCACTGGACATGTTTGTGGTCTTCTTCTAACATCCATTGTCATCTGAAATATTCCCCCTAAATATTCTAAAGATAAATATTAACTAGGTTTATAAGAGTTTCTGGAAAGTGGTGAGATTTAAGTATTTATGTAATTGACTAATACGTAAAATAATATTCTTCACTGACAGTAAATGTTACATTATTCAGAGTTTCACTGCCTGCTAACCTAACATCATGAAGGTGTCCCAACTACATGGATTGCCACCTCCTAGCAGATAGCCTTTGTGGAGTGGCCCCTGCTATTGAGGTGAGCCCTGGGAATTCCACCAATTTCTAATTCATTCTTATCATATTGTAATACTTGATGTGTTTAAATAGGCTTGTGCCATAAAATGATTTTGCACATACTGTATCACAATATCACTCCTTGCTATATAACAAGAAAAATGGATGTTAGCTAGTTTTGAACTTTACTGGATGGCAGAGACTCCTCTGGCCACTGGCCACAGAGCTGATATGTAGGAGTCCTGCAATAATCCGTATGTACCTTTGAAAGTTTTTTTTTTCATTAGTAGTACTGGCCAGAATTGGAAAATGATGCTACTGCGCCTTAGATATCAGAAGAGTCAAAGAGCTCTTATCCTACAGGCATTGGAAATTAATGGCTTGTATTTCTGTAAACTTTGCAACTCATTTCTGTGATCACACAAGTAGGATCAAACTGAAAGATGAGCAAGAACATTAATCATCAGATGTTACGTGGTTTGCAGGACGTAAAAGTGTATCTCACTGCTAAAGGCAACCATATGTTATATTCCCTGTTCACATGGAAGGGAGAGCAAATCCAGAACAAATGAATTGTTTTGCAGCTAACTAGCTCAAGTCAAAGAGCAACCATTTTTCCCCATCTTTTTCCTTTGCTTCATAACTAAACACATAAAAAGAAATAAATATTACTCTTCCTTTGCTTTCGAAAGGAATAAAGATAATTATGTAGTATGTCACGTGTCCGCATCACTTATTACAATTGCGTTTTGAAGCCACACTTAATTGAACTTAGCGTTGGTTTCCTAGCCTTTCAATTGCCCTTTATCCTCCTCAAATGTTGGGTAGACCAATGAGTGAGCACTTTCATCTGTCTTACAGTACAACATGCCTTCAGACCTGGCAGTCATAAAGCTACATAAAACAATTTTCTAAGTCTATGAAAGAAACTTCGTATCCTGTTCAAGCTTAATATTTATTGTCCACAGAATAAATGTACTCTTTAAAAAAATTAACTCTCTTGATATTTTGCTGTATTTTTACAGTGTTGGCATTCCTTCAGACTTAAGCGTGAGTGCAGAAATAAATTCATGTGATTTCCAAAAGGAAGTGCTTTATCTCTTTTGGCTTGCTAAAGCACACAGAAACTTTATAAGTCACTCTGAAATCTTTATGAGAACTGAGGGTTTTGCTAATATTGCTTGATGTTTTCTGCAAACAATCAACAGATTTTCAAGGCATTTTACAGCATTGATATTTTGTTAATCAAACACATCTGTTTCCAGATGCAGGTTGTTCAGTTTGTCTAGGATGCCTCAGCATTTATTTAACCCATGAACTACCACACCCAACTCTGCATTTACCTAGTTTGGTTGACCCTCTTCCTTTTGTGATTCTTTGCACTTTTGTACTTGCCACCTACTGTTACATCCACAAACTAGATTATTTTTTTTTCCTGGAATCAACCCCATAGGCATAACAAGTCTTTCTGAACTGTCACAGTTCACATGTAAAATGGCCTTTTAAAGTTGTCTTTATGACTGTTGTAAATCTCTTCATTCCCATTCATACTGCAGAACAGAGTGTTTCAGCATGTGGCTCGTTTGGGGAACTCTTTGCAGTACTTTTGCAGCAGTACTGAGGTGGGTGCTGGAGAAAGGTCTCTGTAATGAAGGGAAACTTGACAACTTGCAGTTTACGAGAATATATATAATTTTAATGGCTTTGGAAGTTGACGTGCTTTCTTCTTGCCAGAGATTGTGATGGTGACATTCTGACTGGATTACGTAGAAGTCAATGAAGGGAAGTAAGGCACAAGTGGTCAACTAAAGAGCAACATAAAGAGGACAGTAAGAGGCAAAGAAACTGAGGAAGGGAAATCTCAGTTGTTCTGGGGTTAACCTGTCAGAGCTAGGAAAGTGATCCCAAACTGAATAATCATCAGTAGCTAAAAAATACATCATTAATCCAGGAAAAATCTTCCTAAAATGCTGCTGCTTTAATCTCTGAGTACCTGTCACTGTAGATGACACTTACCTACCTTTCCAGTCACTCTTGCCTCCAGTGCAGTCGTTATTTTTCACCTTTCTTCTCTCTTAATTATGTACATAGGAGAAGGTGGTAGTACTATTGTGCTGGAATTTAACTGTTTTCTTTCATCAGAACTCAGACAGGTTCTCAACTTTTCATGCTTCAACTTCTGTAGGACTCTAACACATTCTATTTCCAACCATATGAACATCATCATCTCAACTCCAACCCCTACATTAATTTTTGTGTTTTCTCATTCCCGAGACATACACTTGAAGCTTTAAAAGCACTTTTTCTTTACTCTAATGTCTTTTTAGGGGCCACTTTTTACTTGACTTTCCCCCTTGTTCTTCAGCCACCTCACCCATAAATAACTTTTTACTTTTTTCTATGTCAATCCTTGTGTATAAAGGAAAAACCATTCTAATAGAGCTGTCCACCCATTTCTGTGCTCTTCCTCCAATTGTCCCATATGACTTCTCTTGACTCACTGCCTGTGTATTGGGTTTCTGTGGCAAGGTTTTGGTAGTGGGGGGGGGTTACAGGGGTGGCTTCTGTGAGAAGCTGATGGA
>JANZLQ010000100.1:5365062-5383180 GCA_026212715.1 Elanus axillaris
CTAGCGAAGAGGGGGGGGAGTGATAGAACGACTTGGTGGGCACCTGGCGTCCAGCCATGGTCAACCCATCACACTGTTATGTCTGAGTGTAGAGTTGAGATGCATTGTCCTTCCTTGCTTTGCTTCTCCAACTATTCCTTTCCTCTTAACTTTCCCCATTTCCATGATTTCTGATGGAAAGTCATGTAGGTAACTAAGGCTACAGCATGTCAAACAGCATTAATTGTGCTAGTCTTTCATCTTGTGGGCTGCCAAGAAATTTAGGGCTGGAACTTGTGATTAATGTGTTGCTGGGGTAGTAGAAAATTTCCATATTTCTGTGATGGTGGTTAGTGGAGGTGTATTTTCTATCAGGATGGTGATCCTAGCATACCAGGTTGGTTGCCTGTAAATGTTTTTGTATTACTTCTCTGAAAGACTGAAGATATCGACAAGAGTAGCATAATAATATTTTAGTCTTTTATATTTGAGTAGCTTAGAAACTAAATTCTAATGCACTATTTGCATAAGTCATTCAGTACACAGAATTTTTTTAAAAACTTTTTAAGACATTAAAAATACCTTAAGCTGCAAAGTGCAGTAAATTAGTAATGTGTATTAACCCTGATTCCTAAGTAAATGTGCACACTTAACTTTTTTTTTTCTTCAGAAACATTCACAATTTAAGTAGTTGAGTTGGGATCAGATCGTACCAACACATGCCAGAGAACTTTCAGCTGAAGAAATACAGAGAAGCTGGGACAGTTATTGATCATTCTTTTCCATGCTCAGTGTTAATTTCGATTAATGTAACACTTCTCTAAAATGTAACTACTAATTAAAATCTATAAAAATCTACTTTCATCTATCATAAATGCACAGCACAGTAAAATTTATCAAAATAAAGGTAGTAAAGAAATCAAAGTTTAAGAAGTTAAGCATGGAAACAGGTTTCTCAGAGTTGTGTTCATCTGTGATGAGCCTGTCACAGAGTAATTGCTTTCAGGTTTTGGGCATCTTGTCTTTTTCAAGTAAATTTGATGCATCATATGCAGCAGCTCCAAATGTCTGTTCATTTCTTTAGATGTTTTGAAATATTCCAGATTTTCTTTTCCCAGGTAATTTCTGAACTGTAATGGCAAACTTCTGTTAATGCTGAGGTCTGTGTGTAATTTAATTATTGGATAAGTGGATGTTATAGTAGCATAATGGCAGAATTACAGCCCGAAACTTTCTGGCTTTTCTGTGTTTTGAGTTTTTGGTGGTTTTTTTTTTTCTTCCCTCTCTATGAAGATAGGCATTAACAGAAGAGATAAAGAGTGGGAACTTTTGGCATCCTGAAAAATTGTGTTCTAGAATCTAAATTTTTAATAGCACTCCCCACTGCCCCCTTTAAAATATTGCTGTTCTCCAAATAAGAAAATGCATGCTATGGATCTGTCCCCACAAGGGCTTGGTAGTAAAAGTTTCAAACTTCTTGATGCTTCACAGAACTGTAGCTGGGGCATGTAGTCTAAATTCTTGGATATCACAGGTCATATGTTATGTGTATGTGCTTTATAACAGGTACAAAGACTTCAGTTAAAGGTTTTTTTTTCAAAAAAAAAAAAAAAGGGAGAAAGAAAGAAAAATTCATTCCTCAGGTTAGAAACTGTCATGAACAAAGAACAGGAGTGCTACCAGTGCCTGAGGGTCCTTAGAATGGCAAGGAATTGATATGGTAAGATATACCAGATCCTTTGAGCAGGTAAATTACTTCTTGTTGCACAAAGAGAAAGCAAAAAAACTTCAGTGTGTTTTTCACCAAGTGTAGAATTCCTTCCTGCCCCCAGATAAGAGTGACACTGAGCATGAGTCAACTGAGCCAGTCTGGCAGCTATGAGTGAGGATTTTTATAATGTCACAGGGCTGTGATCCATATCATGCACTTCTTCCACTGCTGAACTTAAATGCTACAGAGAAGGGCAGAAAAAATACATTTTACATAGTGCAGAAAAGAAAAGGCTTCCTGGCTCACTTAAGTGATATGCTCAATCCCTAAAGTGCTCAGAATGTGTTGAGAATAACACAGGAATTTCTGCCTTCTCCAAGGCCTGAGAAAGGAGAGGCTAAAAGGGTTTATAGCTTTATAAGCTGTCAGTTTGAAAGATCAGTCGTCACAAACCATAAACAGACATTTTCTCCCAGCAGTTAGACTTTCTTTCAGGCAGACTTCTAGGGCATGAGAGGCCTCAATGTATGAGACATCAGCATGCGACTTGCAGGTATGAGTCAGGACCTATGGGAAACTGGTTTCTTCTTGAGTGGCAGATGGATGTCACATGAGGAATACTCCAGGGCATCAAAATCGGTGAATGATGCCTGTATTTAGACAGAGAGATCCCACCCCACCCCACGCTTTTTTTTTTTTTTTAACAGGCTCCAAGCAGTGCTAAGTCTGACATTTTTTCTTAGCAAACTGTTCCAGTGTTCCCTTATTCTCTTTACTACCTAATTGCATATTAATTCATGGCTCAACTTGCCAAATTTTGACTTCCAGCTGTTTGATCCTCTGTTTTTATCAACCAGGTTGAAAGGCTTCTCCTACAGCGTACGTTTTGGCTTGATGCTTAGCCTCGTCTTTAAGAAAAGCAGTAGGGCCAATCATGTGATACCCATGGCCTTTTGGCTTTGGGCTTGCTTTATTCCAGCTGCCTCATGGGTCTGTTCTGCTGTCTCTCTGTTTTCAGCAAAACCTGACTCTTACCTGTTGTCCGTCAGATCACCATACCCTTCTGGCACCAGCATTTTTGTGAGAATCCTATTTTGCCCTTGCAAATCACAAGAAAGAGTTGGTACCATTTCATTTCACTGATCAGCAGATTGGGGTGGGGATGGGGTGGAGGTTGGTCCCTTTGAAACTCTAGATCTCTGCTTTAAAGGGATCAAGATCTGGAGCAGACGTCTCTTGCAGCTTGTATGTCAGATATGCAGGTGTTTTGGTTCCAGAGAGCGCTTCATTTTGTGTAAGGCTTCCCATGCCTGCTGCATCCCCGTGTAATCTTACAGCAGCTGCTGCCCTGCAAGAGGAGGCTCTCCAGGCAGGCATTCTCGTGTTGTCGCATTCTCGTGTTGTCCACCTTCCTTCAGCACCTGCGTGTTTCACTTTTTTCTGTTTCCTGACAAAAATCATAAGCTTTCACTGAGCCCCATTAAAACACAGCTCCAGCCATTCCCTGACCTTGAAGAGGCCTTTGCAAGCCCTTACTGTCCAGCCCCGACAGATTGATGTCACTGGTTCATGGTCAGGAGGCTGCCTTGAAATTCATTTTTATTCCAAAGCTTTTGTTTGCCATCACTTCACCTCTCAGGGTCTCAGACTAAACATCACTTTGAACCAGCTGCTTCGCTGTACTGATGACCTGGCCTGCTGATGTCTCCTATCTGCATATGTTTTTTACATTGCTTTTTCAGCAAGCGTTGCTGCCCGTGACCCTCTCTGTCTGTGAGACTAATTAATTCTGCTTTAAGTCACTGTTTCTTTGTTGGTAGTTCTGAATTAGCCGCCGACTTCAGCATTCCAGTTCTAGGACCACCTCCACCAAATTTCGATTACAGCAGTACCATTGTCACTAATGTAAAGATTTGGGGGTCTTCTGATGTACTATTTTCTTTTGTTTGTTTTCTTGTTTATTATTACATCGGCTCATGCTTGCATTTATCATAGGCATGATTCTACAGCCACTTCAAAGGACTCGCAAAAAGCAGCAGGTTATCCCTAATTAGGCACCAAAAAAACTCTGCACTGCATATCATATCTTTTTGATATTTTGGCAATGAAATAGAATTTCTATTACTATCAAAGCCTGAATGTGAATGAGAGAAAAGTCCCTTACTGTTGAAAATTTTAGTATTGGGCACCACTTCATGATATTTGGGACAAATGGGATCAAGTACTGTTGAGTCAAGTGTGCTGTTTTCCTGGTATATAGAAAAATATATTTCACAAAAGAACTCAGCGCATGAAATCCTTTTCTTTTTCTAACAATTGCATGGCAGTACTGCTCTTTCTTTAATCCTCATTTTTAACTTGGTATTATTCAGATTTATTTTTCTTTTTCCTCCAGCCACAGAGCAAAGATAAGAAAAGAACTGGAGGTTTCACTAGTTTATTAGCTTTCTCTGAATACCCTTGCAAAACAGGCAGAGGTTTTGTCTATAGTAATTCAGCTCCAAGAACTGCCAGCTTCCTGTAGTTCATGAGTTTTGCAATAAAGACTATCTATTAATAATGTTTTAAACATTTCACATGTTTTTACATTATTAGAATCATCCCTGTGGCTAAGCATGAAAGACATTCCTTGATCTGCATTTTGTGGGAGGTAAAAGTTTTAACAAAGTTGCAGAAGATTCTTCAGTGTGCCAGGTTATAAAATCAGGAGGGAATAGGTAAAGCTGTAACACTTCCCCAGCTTTCCAAGAAAGATGTATGTCCGCTTACCCTCATCAGAGAGCTGAATCTGTCCTTCTCTCTGGGAGTAATCAGAGCATTTGCCTAAGGCTATTCCACCCATGGTAAAACACCCAAGGAGGTTCTCCTTGGCCTCCAGACATCTCAAAGGTAGCACCGTTGCTTGCGTCTCTAATTACTTTTGAATTTCTCTCGGTTTTAATGCTTCAAATTTAACTCTCTTTCCCTCTTTTCTTTGGGGAATATATTAAAATAGAAGTGGCTTTCTTTTCTGTAACAGACAAGTCTCATGTTATGGATTGAACTTTTAAAATATACTATAATTAACGAACTGAAAAGAAAATTTTCTGCATGTCAGGCATCCTCAGTAGAGCCCTTCCTTTTCCTCCAGCAACAACAAAAATAACCCATAATTGCCTGTATTATCAGAGCGGGGTACCTACAACAGCTTGTGAAGGGCAACTGGATAAGTGGAGCACAACACAGCTGTTCCCTCTTTTGCTGCCAGGTAAACAAGCAGCTGTGTATGTATGGAAAAGGGCTGCTGAACCCTTGGAAATCCCACAGAACTTTTTCTCTCCTGTGGCTCCCAAGGAACCATGTCTACTCCAGGGAAGAGGTTGCCCTGAAAGACTTTTAATTGGAAGCAAAGATTCTTGAATCTTTGAATCATCTACACCCATGGTACCTACCCACTGCCCCTTTGAGGAACGTATGAAATTGTCTAAATAGCAAACATCTAAATACACAAGTTTGTACTTACTGTCTTGAAATGTTAAGGTTGGCCCCTTAATTAGTCTGTGAAGCTCTGGAAAGAGGAGGCTGAGGTGCTGTGTTTCAGAAAAGAAATCCGCTTCTGAGGAGAAAATGCTTATTTGCCCTGAAAATAATACTCCTCAAGCCAAGACGATTTTAGGTAAGGTGGACTGCACACAAGTCAAGCTGAATGCTAACAGTTCAGATGAGGTGCTGAAGGAGCACTACTTGTCCAGTGGAGGAGGTGGTTGTTAAGTTAAAAAAAAAAAAAGAAAAAAAAAACTGAAAAAAAGAAGAAATTTAAGTTATGTCAGCTGCAGCGTTGCCAAACTGCCCCTGCTTTGGTATGTGTGTGGTGTTCTTCTCATGGTGCTTAATAGTTTTCTAGGGCTTTACAACCATGTATTTGAGATGTGTAGAGAAGCTGTATCTTCCCCTGTGTTAATGTAGAGTCTATTAACATTGCCTGGGAACCAGGGGGAAATAAATGTTTTTTCTTTCTTCCTGAGATATTCCTGGCTGAGTGATGGTTGGGTGGCTCAGACAGACAGCCTGAAAGGTGGCTCTGTGAACCTCTTGTTCAAAAGTAAATCTCTTCCATTCCTGTCTCTGGCTTGCGTAGATTGCAGAAATCTGTTCACATTTAGCAGGGAAATTTGCACTTCTCATAAACTCTTCTGCAGGAGCATTTCACAGTCTTAGGCCAACGTATGAGAAAGCTCTGTCTTTCTTGCATGAGTTTCACCTTCCAAGATGACAGTTTTGTACTGCCTGAGGGATGTACCTGTCCAGTTCATCATCAGGAGACAGGTAGCCTCTTGGGTAACTCTTGGCAGTTTCATTGTGAATTGTGCTCTTTGTGCCCACGTTGGGGCTTTGGTACTTTGAGTTTTTAAACCACAGCCTTTAAATGTCACAGTGAGCAGTAAACAGCACGTAGACCTAATCTTGTGGTGGGACTAAGTGCATTTTACATTATATTGGTGATATACAAGTTCTTTAGAATTATGTAGACTTGACTACTTTTGGTGAAAATCCCTCATTTATTCACTTTATTCTTAAAGATGTAATCCAAAATTGGGTTCTTCTACACATTCTCTTTTGGTTAATTCAGTTCACTTGAGATTCTATGTGCGCGTGTGTGTATGTACACCCATGCATATATATATATATACAGATGACTGCAATACTAGCATTACCTTGGTTTTTGGCGAAAGTAATTCTGTTATCCAAAGGAAATTAAGTCACTTCTTATGCATGTAGTTTGTCATTCCACTAGATGAAATGTATGTATCTGTAGGTGATCTGACTTTAACTGTTCTCTACTTGAGGAAAAGCACTGTTGTCACACTGTGGCTATCTTTGCTTTTTGAAACCTTAATTTCTGCACAGTATACTTTCTCTAAATCCAGTCATAGGAAAAAGTCTTACATTACCAGCAGGAAATGTCAGTCAGCTCAATTACCACCTGCGGTTATACATGTATGTATGAAATACACACAAATGTAGTACATAGTATATACAGTCTTTTTCTTTGCCACCTGCCAAAAATGTAAATTTGCCTGTGCTTTCAATACATTAGCATTGTAATGGACAATTCTTTCCCTAGGTACCATATTCTGAAATAATGATTGGGGTCATTAGCTGGTTTAATTTTTTTGTTACTGGTTTAGCTTACAAAAATGTGGATGGACTTTCTTTTTTTTTTAACAATGTGCTGCAAGCAATACTGCTTTTCTTCTAGCTAAAAGTATTTCTATATGAAATGTCACATCTATAATATCACATCCATTATTAACCTCTAAGAAAACCTGAACCTTTGCACAAGAAATGAACAGGGTCACTAGAACAATATATTTTTTTTGTCTACCCCGTTACACATCAACTGTAAGAATTTTCTAAGATCCTTATGACTGCTGTAGGCTAGCGATATGTTCCCCAAAAGAAGGAAGTCAGTGTAGTAAAGGCACTTTACCTCTTGCTGTCTGTAGTCAGCCATTTCACAAATTCCAGTTGGTGTCAGCCTTTTTCACTCTGGTGGTTATCCCATCAAGGGATTCTACCTTTGTGACATGACTTTTTTCAGTAGACCCCGTTTTATTTTTTTTTAATGGCCTACTATTTGGTAGGTGTTTGCCAGTTAATTTTCACTTATTCCCATCAAGGTGAGGCTGACTGGTCTGTGCTTTTTTATCTCCTCTGGAGAAGTCTGGAGAAGAACGAATAGAACCTCTGGGCGCTTAAGCTCCTCTTGCCTGGGGCTGTGAAATAAAACCCAAGGGTTTAGAAATTGCTTTGGCTGGGGTCTCATGAAGAGGAAGTACTCTTACATTTAAACTGTAACCTGAGTTTTGTGGATATGTTTATAAACATAGATTTTTATTTCTTTTTTTTCTTTTAATCAGTCTGCTGGGATACACAGCTGGAGGATCAATGTCATTTTGTTTTCTCTTTGACAGTACTATTGTGAGTTGGATTTCTTTTTTCTTGATTTTGATAGAAGGAAGAAGCAGTGAAAGAACTAGAAATCGATTTGGCTTAAAGTAAGGCTGGGATTTCTTTCAAATTGAGCTTGATAGTGAGAGAACACATTCTCCTCATTTAACATGACCTGGAACCCAAGTAAAGATTTGATGCTTCAGTATAAGCAAGAGAACACTGTGTATTTTATAACTTGATGATCATTAAAAATAGGAATTTACTGCAGAAGAACATTAGTAGTCTTTTTTTTTTATAATTGTTATTGGTGTCTATTATGTCATATTGTATATTAGAAGACTCTTCAATTACTTTCAAGTTGCCAAACTGAAAGCCTACTCTTCTTTCGTGATTTTGTACTTCTGATTCAGAAACTTGGGTGTCTCATTTCATCAGTGGAAATTAATTTGTAGCATCATGTAATCTGCACATCACTAGTTTAGGGTGCAGTTTTAGTATGTACTTTCTAGTTTCAACATGGGATTGCTAATTTTCCTGGATTACTAGGCTCTATAGATTTAGCAAACTGTAATTTATGCATTCGTACTTTGAAAGTAGTTTGTAATACTTCATAAGGTTGGGGTTTTTTTTGCTGTGATGTGATAATTAAATGAAACAAATTTTCATAGTTTTTTAATGTACACTGTGCAAAATAACTGTTGTTCTCAAATGCACCATTTTAATAGAAATGAGACAGAAGATTTCCCATGTCCATTCTCAAAAGGCAGCTGCTGTACTTTTCTATGCCAACAATGGAATCCTCTGTGTAAAGCTTCATACAAGACATGAGAAAGTATTAGCGAACAAGATCTAAAATACTCCTTGAGATTTCCAGATGTCATAGGGCTGTCCCTTGTAGACTAAAAAACCCTTTGCCTTCAGTGGAGACTTTTGGTTGTAGTTGATACCAGTTTAGGAAGGCCTTTGAATAATCATAGACTTCATTACTGAGTACACCCTCTCCATAATGAGAAACCATTTCTACATCAGAGTAACTCGCTTACCAGTGTAGTATGCAATCTGCTCATTCCAGTTTTAGTGGAGACAGCCATGTTTCTGATGACACCTATGGAATTAGTGCTATGGCAAGGTAAGTCCCTTCCAAAGGCCATCTACTCTATTTTTGATTAAAATTAATAAAGAATTATTCTGTATATAGTTGTACTCATAGACCTCATCAAGAGGAAGAAGGGCCTTATCGCAGACTGTGTTTAGCCACAAGGGAGAAAACCACGATTGGATGGGTGAGGCTCATTGACAAGTTATAAGGAGAAGTCACAGGGCTGGATGTGATAAAAAAAATAGTTTAAGTGAGAGAATGAGATACGAATAGAAAGTGGGAAACTTGTTTTCTCATACTTTTTTCTTTCTGCCTTTCTTCTGGTTGTCTGTTTTAGGAGCCTTTCATTGTCCAGTTTCTTTTCTTTCTCATAAGGAAGTCAGCATGGCTCTACTGACAATTAGACGAGAGAGATGGAGTCTGATAGCTTCATGATTGCACATAGCCCAAGTGGAGAGAAGAGCAGGCAGGAGTGGGCAAATCACAGCAGCTCTTGAAGAGTTTTCTGGAGGAAACTGCTAATTCAGGACTTCCAATACTTATGCTACTGATTTTGCTTCCCCTCCCCCCTTTTTTTCATTTTCTTTTTTTCCTCTTTTTTTGTTTGGAGTAAATCATCTTTTCACTTCCCATTGAAAAAAACCAAAAAGCCTGAGTTTGAATTAGGCACACCTCCTTCTCTAAAAGTGTAATAATGATGCTGTTAAAGCCAATAAAGACAAGGACTTTTTTAAAATCAGAGGTATTCAAGTGTTGCTGCCAGTGTTGCCAGGTACTTACTCTTTCTATTTTGCAGTTATTCATATACTATTTGCACTTGGCTGACAAGTAAGAGTAGATAATGCTGCTCACCTCTACTCCTTCCTGGTATTAAGGAAGAGAAGCTTTGTAGTTGCGTATGATATACGTACCTCTCTTTGTCCAGTGTTTATTCTACTTTACATTAGGTATGAGAGAGGCATGTAATTCATGACTACATTTTGCTCTGTAGCAGGTCAGGTAGCACCAAACAGCAAGTTTGATATGAAGTGGTCTTGATTCTTGTCTTAATGGGCTTATCTTGGCCTTGACTGTATGGGAAGAGGTGACCAGGCTCAGCATAAGGCCCTAGAGGAAGCTGAGGTGGACGTGGGCTTTCCTACTGTTAGCCTCTATCAAACTACAAAACAAGATTATTCTCTTCACGTTCCTGCTTTGAAAAGGGATTTGAAGATTTTCTCTCCCTCTTTGTGAGCAATAAAGTATGGAATAAGATGCAAGAGAGAGTTTACCAGCTTATTGTATTTGTTCTTTTCAAGCTAGAGGGTGTGCACGATCAACTCAAATTGGTACATGAGACTTGACTATATATATGTATGTATATACACACACACTGATAACTTATAATCTTAATGCCTAATCATTAATGGGTTTCCCTGAACTGATCAGGGCCTTTTTGTCACCTTAATGCCACCAGTACAGTTGAAATATCAACAGATTAACGTGACACAAACTCACAAGAAATAAAATCAAGATCCTAAGAATCCTGCTTTATACAGTACTCTGCCATACACGGTAGTGTTTATTGACCTCAAGCTAATGCTCACTTACTTGATTAGTAGCCTGATTTTTCAGTTAGATATTCAAACATTGAAACCAAAGACCCAGTTATCCCTGTAATTTGCCTTCTTTGGTGTTTAAGAGCTAGCAAAGAAAGCATTAACATTATTATAGGCAGAGCACTACTTCTGCTTTGTTAAGGTTGTGAACTCTTTTCTGTTTAAAGGTTGACTGTCTTCTGCAGGCTTTAAAATACCTGTGCTTATACAGGTTGCCTTCCAATTGAATGCATCTTGCAGCTGTGTTGAACCAAGTTACTCAGTTCCAAGGGTCATTAGAAATGAGGGTGTGTATGTGTGCGTTCTTCCTTTTTTTAGTCCAGTTGAAAAGGATACTAAGGAAGTTGTTTCTATTACAGAAAGAATATCATATCATTTTTCTCACTTAAAGAACTTGACCTCTATTTGGTTTTATTTCTCTCTGCAAAAAATGTGCTGTTGGTAGAGCTGGCATTAGATGAATGTTTGTTTTTACTGGCAGTGTATACATATCAAAAGGTTTTGCTGCACAGAAGATCCCAGAGGTCTCATGCTGATCCAGACTAGGCTGGAAATTGTACATATTTTCCTTGGAGACTGAAATTCTCTTCTCTGCCTAAGCAGAGTTGACATAAGGAGCTTTTCTGGTGGGAATCTGGCATTGCCACTTCTGCTTTGGAGTGGAAGATTGTCATGGGCTTCATTCACATAAAAGCATTGTTTGTAAAGGAAAGCTAACATGTTTCTCACAAATGTTGAAAAAGGAGCCATACAGCTCAAGTTCTGCTGAAAAGATTGGGACAGTTTCTTTCCTGCTAGAACCTGCCTGTTCAACAGTCTTCTGCATTTCAGAATTTCAGAAATTCCAGAGAAACAGTTACTAAACATAATCAACTCTCACTGAGATAGCTGTCAAAAAATACAGGAAAAATCATCTCAATCCTGTGAGAGCTGCCCTCAGAAAACAGGTGTGTGCTTCTGTTCTAAGGAGAACAACTTTCCTTTTTGTGTTTGAGAAGGTTCTGTTGCTTTTTTTCTGTAATAACCTTACTATCCTTCTATGGCAACAGATTCCTTATTTCGTTCTCATCACATTCTCTATCAGTAGATTAGTGTATGGTCACTAGATAAATGCTTCAAATGCCCTGCTGTCCTTAGGAAATAGAAGTTGCATTCTCAAATCTGATTATTTATTGAACTAGCTGTGCTGGAGCTGATGCTTTGGAAAAAGTATTTTCAGGCCTCTTTGGTTTTCCTGTCTCTTATCACACTGAGCAACAAACATAACCTTTTCCAAGGTAACCACCGTTTCTCAAGTAACTCATTTGTTTTTCCAGGTATGTGAATTCTGCAGGTACCTCTGGGTAATGCTTTTCTCTTTGTGAGAGATGAATGTTGGTTACCTTTGTGCGCTCTGCACCCGGTTCAGCCAGCCTAGACGGTACATCCCATAGCCCAGGATGACTTCTACATTTAATTAAGCTCCATGTGACCTAAAAAGGACCAGACACGTCTCCTGTATTCCTAATGATGCCAATGAGTTTACAGAGAGAATAATTTTGATTGAAGAGGTAAATATTTGATAAAGAAACAGTAAACATTACAGACAATCTGGAAGTGTGACAGACAATCTAGAAGTGTAACATTACTTCATGAATAAAGGTGGAAGAAGCTAAATCTTCTGAAGCTGTCATCTCCTGCTTCAAATTAAGTTCAAGGAGAAAAGTTAAAATGAATTTATTTTTTCTGACAAACAAGGAGCTGGGGTTATGGGTATTTGTGAAAATGTCCATAAATTTTAAAAACAACCAAGCAAGCAAAAAGATCTCAGTGGCTAATAGTAGCTGAAGCATTACAGCACAAAATTACGTGCATCTGTATACACAGCTGTTGGAAATGCATAAGAACACTTGGAACAAAGTATGCTACACAGGTGGTTCACTACTTTGTGCTCTGAACAGTCTGGCACTGAACTTTCAAGAGTGCTTGTTTTCTACTCAATGCCCTACCAACTTTTGTAGAGTCTGGTTTTGACAAATTAAAGATCCAGCATGTATGTCAACAACAACACTGGAAAGCAGATATCTTGGACTCATCTGCCATCGTATCAGACTGACATTATTTGGGGATTTATTAAGAAATATTAGTAATGGAAATATACTCTAAGACTTGAAAATAGAAGTTCTGACTGCCATAGCATATAGTGCACAATGCAGCTCAGAGGCTGCCCATTTTCTTGTTCAAGAAAGCAAAAGCAAATAACATGCAGATGCAATTTTTCATCATTTGTACAAGCACTGAACAGTCAGATCTGATTTCTTCACAAAAAGACAAGAAAGAATGTCTCTTGCACCTATTCCACCTTCATCAATAATCGAACTATAATCATCCCCATTGATCTTGTACAGGAAAGCAAATGGTAAAATGTTACTTCAAAGTACTTCGGCAAACGCAGAATTTTGCTTAAAGGTTATTAATACTGCTACTTAAGTGTTCTTTAGATGACTTTAACAATATCCTCAGGATATCTAATGCTAATATAGAAATAATAAGGAAGACACGATATTATTGCAATTGGGTTGCAAATTGGTAAAAGAGGTTAAGTCCATTTAAGTTATCACTAGCTTACTAAAAAGTTCTTTGGTTCACCTTTCCAGGGCAGTGTAGGTCAAAATGAAGTCTGTCACAATAAGAAAATAGACTTATTTGGGGGGAGATTTGATTAAAAGTTAATAGTGAATTTGCTGCTTATTGTAATCAAAAAGAAACATAGTGGTAATTTTTAGCTTTTCTTAAAATAGTTTTTCCAGGTACACCAATGGAAAAACATATGCTGAATAGAAATTCTACACAACTGTTTTTACTTGTTAGAGGAATATATATTAAAAATAATAACAGAGTTTGCAAAGAGCAACTTGAGAGGTGGTTTTACATTTTTGTGCAGCTAATTACGCACAGAAAAGAAGCGATAGTGCTGGGGCTTTCCACATGGCTGACAAACATACAGAAAAGTTCAGGTGCTGAATTTGGAAATAAAGATTAATTCAATAATGAAGGAAGTGCCAATATGCTACAGTGAGGATGGTTAAAGACTGGATTTCCAGAGGCAGCAATTTTATTACCATTTGGGCCTTGAAAACAAGGTTAGCTATCATTATGAAATACATCTTGTGCCCTAGATTTTAGAGGCTTTCTGCAGTCCTGCTTTGCAGGTGTCCACGCTGGTCCCTGCTGAGCTTCGAGCTTCTTAGGTAATGTAAGTCGCCCTTGTAATGCTCTTCCTTTAGGAGTCTCGGGGAGCGCAGGATTGCTTCTCTAGCCCTCAGGAAACTCTTACCTGCCTTGAGGCAATTATGATATTCCATGCCTGTGCCTAATGGGTTTCACTGTACTCTTACAGGATCTGGGATGGGGTTTTTTTCTTCTTTGTGCCTAATTAGCAAAGTGTGTTGGGCATCGGGAGATGTTTGTTTGTTTGTTTGTATATTTTCATTTCACTGAAGCATTAATAATGTTGAGCTGGTGAAAAAACAGAATTTGCTGGTCTGCAAAACTGAAGTGATACAGAAAATCTTCAGTAGCTGGCAGAGAGCTACTGAAAAGACCTACAATACTATTTTGAAAGTGTAGGAACAGTCTGAAGAAGCATAAAATGCTCTCGTGAGTCCACTTGTTAACAAAGCTCCTAGTAACAACTAATAAATTGAAGGGGTGAAAAGAAAAGGAAGCTCCTGTTCTCACCTCTCATTCATACAGTTTAGATTTGATCTTATGCATTGGCTGAGATTTCCACAAACTTAACATTAAAATACAGTAAACCATTAAATTTTTTCTCTATTTTCTATCAAAACAGCAGAAATCTTATTTCTTGTGGATTTATCACATATTTATTGGAACACTTGAACAGAGATTGAATCTGGCATAACATACTCCTGAAGAATGTTGTCTGCCTTGATTTAATAGTGTCTTCCCAAATTGGAGGAGTAGCACTATCCAGGTTTCTGAATGTAATTTCACATAATTCCACGGCTTTTCAAAAAATATTTGAAGAATGTGCTCTGTTGTTTGCTAGAAGTTACAGGTGGCTGTGATTCTTGCCCCCTCCCCCCCCAGTAAATTAATGAACTAATTCCAGAGAAAATACATAAAAGCATCTTCTCCCTTCCCTTTCTCTTCACTAATCTATTAATGAAAGTCGTAGTGTGGCGCCCTGTGAGCCAGCTTACGCTCTGAGGATGCAGACTTCGGACACCGATGTAGAACATTCATTTATACTTTAGTACCAAAAGAAATAATAATTTATAGAAAGGATTCCAAGAATGTAAAATAGTACTTTGTTTGATACTTGTGAAATAGTACTTTGTTTGATACTTGTGTGCCTGAAAACAGGTACAATTTTATAGTTTCTGGATTCTAAGAAAAAAATCTGTCCTTGGCTAATTTGCATTTATCCAGAACCTGTTATCTCTTTGCTTAGAGGCTCTTGTTGTAAAAGCTTTGGGAACACATTTAGAATTGTTCTTGTTATACAGAAATGTTATTGCTTTCCTTTTTAGATAATACTTTTGTGACTAATGACTATAACTTATGCAAGATCTGGTTAATAAATTCAAAGTAATCACATTAATTAGTTCATCGACAGTTTGATCGTGGTCAGTATCAAAATGATTCTACATACTAGAAGGGAAACCTTATTTTAGGAACTAATCGCTTCATGCACACATCTTATTTCTGCAAAAGTGAGATTTGGAAGAACATTCATTAACTGTGAGTCATGGCTTAATGGAATCGTACCAGAGTCTGTGGAATCCCTAAAAAGTTATTGAGCAAAATTGCTAAAGTAACTAATGTGCAACTGCAGATTTGCAGGGAGATGAATACAGTGTCAGCTACTATTTCCATAAATCAGACACCATTGCTTTTCACTTGTCTTTTAAAAAATATTTAAGTAAAAATATGGTTCTATACCTCATAATATTTACCAAATGCTTGTAATTTTTCTCTGTATAATTTACATGAGTAAATCGAATTTCCTTTTTCCATGGTTTTAGAAAATACATAAGAGAAAGAATTTACTTGGTGAATACTATGCTTGAGCAAGAAAATAAAGGTGAAATTTTAAATTCATATGTCCTATAAAAATAGAGGGAATATGTATTTTCTGCACGTGTCCAAAAAACCCCCACAAATGCAAAGGAAGATTCAGTGATGCTTCTTTAATTCAATCTAAAGATAGTGAAATGGCAGCAAAAAAGCTATAGTAGGGAGAGAAGAAAATTTGTCATGTTACTGATGGATTGTGATGTGTGAAATATAATTGGAGATGACAGGGGAACATCAGAAATCAAAGCAAGCTCTTGAATGGGCCTAAACAATGCTTGGCAGTTAAAATAAGATAATGGTTATCTGACCAAAGATGGTAAGTTATGAAGCTAGTATTAAATCATTTGCCAGGGGGAGCGGCAGTGGGGCAGGGTGTGTTTCCATGATGTGCATCATTTTTTTGTGAACTTGAACAGAAAATGATACATTTGTAATCAAGGTAATAGAAGGAAAGGGAAAAAAAAAGTATTGTAAAATAGTTTTCTCTGGAGTGAGGCATGTTTGAAAAATATATTGTTTATAAAGCCAAATATCATAGTTAAAGTTTTATCTGCAGGAATTGAGGTATACAAGGCTTGATCTAATGTCCGTTCAAGTCAACAGAAGGATGCTTACTGAGTTCAGTGCACTCTGGAGGAGATTCCCAAAACATTTGGCTTCACTTAAGTTGTCCTCCTTAGGTCAGGTTGACCTCATTTTGCTTGAAACACAGTCAGGCTTATGGAGGATGAAGAGTAATGGATATTGAGAATAATCCAGCAAACACTCAGCTGGGGAATTAAGGCTTTTGAGGTGGCTATGAAAGCCAGCCATTGACAGAAACGAAAAATGTAATTTGTTTTTCTAGCACAAGCAGAACAAGTGCCAAAATGACTGATTCACTGTCTTAAATTTTAAATTAACAGAATCTGTCCATTTTGGAAAACAGCTTATCAAACCTGCAGTTTTGTGACAGAGGATTCTGCAGTGTCCTCCAAGCTTTTGTGATCCTGGTAAGTACTGATGGTAAAACTAGAGAATGATATAATTTGTATACTAGAGCGGGCTGCCTCATCCAGAATGTCAGTGTGAATAAAATTCCAATTTTTAAAACATGTTCTTTGCCTAAATGGCCGTATTTTCTATGCAGGATCCCCATCTTGCTCAGCCTTTAGAAATTTACACCCAGAAATCACAAAAAATACAGCTACATCTTTCTAGTTCAAGTCATTGTTGCACAGAGAGATTGATATGACTATGAAGACAAATCAAGAAGAATGGAACAGGTCAGTCTGATTTCTGTTCCACCCTAGGTTTAGTGCAAACTGTCCTATTTAACATCATAAAACCCATGAACGTGTATTAATAACAAAACAAGGAAAAGCTTCCATTTTCCACTGCGACTGTGAGCTAATTACCAAGCCTCTACCAGTTCAAACATTTTCTGATCCAGAAAGCAGCCTTCCTCTGCTAGAGAAAATGCTTAAAAAATAGGGCCAAAGCTCCTGTTTGTTTTCTTCCCTAGGACAGCATGCAGGAGTGGGAACAGGAAAGGCACTGGAGGTGCAGAGGGCAGAACTACACCCCTTCAAAGCTTCACAGCTCCTGCTGCTGTAGAAGTGCTCCAGAAACCAGTGCTAGAGACATTCAGCAGGAGTTCCTTCCCCATGGTCCCATATAGTGTCAAGTGATGCACAGCGAAAGCAAGTGTCTTTAAGGCACACTTTGGACGATCACTTTTTACTCAGTGGTCTTCATTATTAGACATACAATTAAAGTGAAAGCCCTGGCAGTAAACCAGTACCAGTCTTTGTGTGCAAGGGGTAGCTGGTTGTCTATTCCTGTAGATGTGAGTGAACTTGCAGGGTTGCTGTCAATATGGCTTCTCACAGTTATTCACAGAGTCAGGAGAGGATTCAGCTAAAACTGGAATGGGAGAATTTCTAAGCTGCTTTGTGGTATGGAAACATGGTAACAGGATGAACAGTATTTTGCAAGTAAGAAATTCTTGAGAAATTGTACCATTACAGATTTAAATGCAGCATTCTGGACAGGACTATCTAATGACATTAAAAAACTCCCCAGTTTATGTGAATTTCAGCATATCTTGATAACAAATAGTAAACAATGAACTGAACTGTGCTTGAAGGTAGATAAAGATATGGAAGCTTCTTTATGGCAATCTTCATTATGGTTAATGAGAACGTGGCAAACTCCTGTCTTATAGCATCACATGCATATCTTATCTTTAATGTATGAAGGGTCTTGTTTACGGTTTGATGGTGACATTTTGTCCATCGTCCAAGAAGGTGGTCAAAAAGCATTCTTTTCTTAAACAGATTAACAACTCAAAAACCTTGAAAGTGTTTGTGAGGCACAACCTAAAGAAACCAAAATCCTTTTATTAAATGTGTTTTCTCTACCTGTTCATAAGAAGGAGGGGTTTTGAATTCTTAATATTTGCTTCTTTTCATACACTGCTCATGGCTTGTGAAGGGTCTCTGTAACTTAGATCGCAGCTTTTTTTGCAAAAAATATTTTGGACCAATGTCTGGCTTTTAACTAATTTCGGTGAAATTCAACCATTCATTTACAGGTGAGTGCTTCTCTCTGGCTGATAGCAAGTCTTCTCAGCATATAAAGAATGTTGATCTTCACCTGTCCTGGGCTTATGTAGGTGTTTCTCTAACAGGAAAAAAAGTTACTTCCACACCCCACCCACCCCCACCCCACCCC
>JANZLQ010000100.1:5385743-5404001 GCA_026212715.1 Elanus axillaris
TTCCTTCCCTCCCCCTGTGCTGGCAGGGGCCGCGGCGTGGGGCCGGGGCCGGGCGACGACAGGGCAGTGCCACGTTGATGCCCATCCCTGAGGCGGGGATTGTCCCTTAGCGTACCAGCCCATGGCCAAAGTTTAATGCTTCTGCTCGGACTTTTCAACATCTGCCTGCGAGGATTAGGTGACGGGCGCCTTCAAAACGTACAACGCGGAACTACTGGGTGCTAGCAGGGGAAACGCGTAAAGCCTGGCAAAACACGGGCTTATTCCACAGTGTCCTGACCCACGTGTTGCTCCTAGAAGTCCACAGCTTGGGCATCATCTCACTTACAGGTATAGGCTGGACGCACCACTTGTCCAGAGCTTAACGTTTAGATACAATCCCTGTAGGAAAGAAGTGGGGAGAACGGCTTTTGTCGTGTGTCTTTTTTTTTTTTTTTTTCCTTTTTTTTGCGGCTGCAGAAAGTCACTTCCTAATTCCTCTTGTGTGCACAAATTTCATTTCACTCATGTAGAAAGCTTTAGGAAACCTTTCTTTAGGTTTGAGATAATGCATTAACCCATTTAATGTAGTAATTAATCTAAATGTGGAAACATTTCCAATCCTATGCAAAACTTGGACATAGTTTATTCAGAGGTAATATTCAGCAGTGAGACTTTATTTCAATTTTGGTTTATTTACAAATTACAAAATAGAGTGTGTAAACATAATAAAGTCCATTTGAAAAGTGAAGGCTTTCTAAGGCATTGCAAAATATGTGTTAATCTTTATGTACAAACACACAGAAAGTGACTTGCTGTTTTCAGAAGTCTCTTGGAAAATGGTTTGCAGGCAGTTAGTCCTACAAGAAAATTTGCATCTGACATGTATGTCATTATTTAAATTTTAATGTTTCCTCAGCTGTGGGAGAATGCAAAATTCTTTCACTGGAATCTATATGCATCTTTCCTGCTGGCTTTAGTAGGCATTTGGTAAGCAGTAAAATGGCAAAGATTATGATCATCTTGTGGGAGTGTGTGTCTTTTCATTATTCTCCTAAACGTGCTCCTCCCCATCTTTACAGCAGTGTTAACAGGGAAGAAAAAAAAACAAACAAAAAAAAACCAAACAAAAAAAAACCCCCAAACTTCTCAAAGAAAACTAATAAAAAGTAGCCTTAAGCAAAAATCTGAAGGAGAACGTCTTCATTGGAGGCGTCAAGTGAATTTGGCAAGAGTGGCTCGGTGTCGCAGATGGGGAACTATCCAGCAGAACTCTCCTTGCAGTCCTCAGGAAATCAAATTAGCCTGACAAATGTCTGGCTGCACACTTCAGAACTAAACTCATGAATGTTCTAGCAACATCTGCTGTTACTTATGTGAATGTGACAGAAGCAAATTGAACATAACATGTGATAGTGAGCCAGCAAATCTGACTTTGATCTTTCTCACTTATTCAGGACAAAAGGAGAGAATGGAGTACAAGATGTAAAACAATTTCTAAAATACAATTTTAAAATTCAAATGACGACTAAAAACGTCTAAAGTGACCTTCTTTAAATCATCATCAGTGTGCAGCAGGTCATTTTCTCCAGGAACTCCCCTTGTTCAGAACAGTTGGCGATTCAGTGAGGAACAGGAGCTGATTTTCTAAGTTGATGTATTGCAGTTTGTGAAAAGAGTGAACTCTAGGTATCAGAGACTTTACAGTCATGTCAATGAACCAGAGAGAGACAAATCCTAACATCAAATGTAGTCACGAAAACTACTTCTTAGCAAAAATAATTAATAATTAAAGGCATATTTTCACAATTTGAAGGGGGAAATATGCATAATATAAATTCTTCCTAATGAGTCATTTTGATCAAGGAAATACAATACTGCATCTTTTAAAAGAAAAAAAATGTGCTTTGTGTGTAAAATGTTTGTAAAAGAATATATTTGAGAATCTTTTACTTAGCTTAAGGCTATTCAGGATGCCATCACATTTACACACCACTTGGCAGATTGTCACATCCTTCTATTCATTTTCAACTTCACTCTTTCCCATGTGTGGAATAATTGTTGACTCAAATTTTAAGAACGAGTGTGCAGATGCATACTCATCTCAGCCATGGATTTGCCATCCTTTGCATACCAAGCTCGGTATTGTTTATATTCTTGCTGTTTCCTCTGCTTCGGTATTGTTTATATTCTTGCTGTTTTCTCTGCTAACGATAACAATTATGGACAAAAGCATTTTACTAATGATGAAGAGGTAAGAGCAAGCATTTGGAATATTTGATTCTAGCTTTGCTATTAAGTTACTATTAATTTAGGTTTTAAACACGTCATAGAGGAACTGAAGGAACAGTCTGACTATTGACCTGTAATTTTTACATGAGATACAAAGCAGCTCAATGAATTCCCACTTGTGCATGCAAAACAAGCTTGTGTATAGCTATCAGTTATTACATTTGAAGTGCAGAGTCCTATGCCCATAACATTATAGGCAGTACAGAAGTACAGAAAGGTCTTTTCAAACAAGATTAACTCAATATTCTGTGGTCTAGTTCTTAACCTGCTATGCTGCAGAGGACTAACATAAATGTCTCGCATCACTGAGTTGTGCCCTCCTCCCTAAAATCACTGTACAGCTCTTCTCAGGTCTTTATATCTTTTGAGGGGAGAAGAAGAATCAGTGTGTGTGCAGCTCCCAAATTTTCCCATGATGCTAGTGGAAAGCACAGGAGAGAATTTTGATGTTGTGTTCAAGAATTAAATCTATTTCTCTTGTATGCCAGTAACGACAATCAGTTTAAGAGCACAGAGCAAGTCAGAAAAGTATAATTTTGTAGCTTCACATCTTTATGTATGCTTCTG
This sequence comes from Elanus axillaris, assembly GCA_026212715.1. NCBI lineage: Eukaryota > Metazoa > Chordata > Aves > Accipitriformes > Accipitridae > Elanus > Elanus axillaris. Next base: position 5,388,582 of record JANZLQ010000100.1, read on the forward strand.
TAGTAACATTCTAGTTTGAGCTTGCCAAAGTCTGGACTATGGTTTGGGTATGAAAAGCTCTGAAGAACAAACCTCTTTACTCCCCTTCATACATAATTATAATTATTGACAGATAAGTTTTGAATCCAGTATTTTTAGTAAGGTGAGGTGGTGAATGGTATTGCTACTTACATTTCAGGGACTGGGATGGGCTTGTAGTTCTCTTAGTTGAACAGTCTTGGTTTGATTTGTTCATTGAACAAGTCAGATACAGAAGTTTCAATGAAAGACAGCTGTGAAAGGAATAGTGATGTGTTTCTGTGGAATAATGTACTGGACTATAGCCATACTTAAAAGCTAGCATTTACAGTGTGGCTTTCAAGGGAAGCAGGTGTAACTATGTAGCTGGGCATACTGTTGCCTCCACCATGCGTGGACCTTTTCTGGCAGGCCCTGCACCCCAAAATTTGGAAGACAGATCAATATAGTGTTTGTGCTTGTAGTAGGGTTTCTGGTCTGCTGGGTGCAGGCCTTGCAGCGGTTCTGAAGGGAGGTTCCCAAAGTCTGCTTTATGATAGCCAGGAGGAGTCAGGGATTTTGGAAGCATCCTGGTTGCCACCCGGGCTTACAGGGGGAGCAGCAATATGGAATCAGAGAAATTCTTGATTAAAATTTCTGGTGTTTTCTTCAGTCTTTTTTCCTCTGGTAGCTGCAGAATGATTTTCATATTTGGTGATCTTGTTTGTGGTATGCAAGCATTGCTCCTTGCAGGGATGAGTGCTGTGTTTTGAGACTGAATCAAGAAGAATGTTGGATTGCAGAATAGTCCTAGGATAACAGAGATTTCTGTGAAAGACCAATTAAAGTACTATTGCTAATATTATCAGAAAAAGTTAAAAAAGAATAAAGTTATCTTTAAGTGCTTCTATTTTTTTAGGACTTACAGAAGGCAGCTTACAACTTAATACTTAGGAGAATTTGTCTCTTACGGAGAACATTTTTGCACAGTTTCCAGTACCCTCTTACCTGTGGAATGCATTAAGGAAGGGCCAGAGTCTCAAAGGTAATGAGGTGTTTCAGTGCTCAGTGATGTCTGACTGCCACTGAATTAGGCAACAAGTCAATTGAATGCACAGGGAAGGGCGTATCTTTACCCAAAAGAAGGTAAAATGCCTTCAGAAACCCAGATGCAGACTGCAGGCTCTTTGTGCTGTGTGCCATAAACACAGAGCAGCAAAAGCTCTAGAGGAGACCAAATATAAAGTACATACGAAGAAAGCCAGAGGGAATGTAATGATATTAATAGACATACATAGATCTTTTGGAAGGCTTTAAGATGCCTTTGGAAATACTCTGCTTTGTCAGCAAAGTTTTTCACTTAAATAGGCCAAAAAGAAATATTAAGAGAAGAAAAACTAAAGGAAATGATCACAGCCAGTACGTTGGAGCCGACCACCAGATAAAAGATCAGGGTGGTTCATGTAACTTAAATGAGACTAGAGGTGGTGTGTTGGCATGTGGGCTAAGCTTCTGCACGGCTCCAAGGCACCTTTTAGCAGTTTTGTGATGCTGATTGATAGGAGCTTGTGTAACTGAGGTGATTTTCTGAGCATATCGACTGTGGGTTTATGCTGTGCTCTGCATTTAATCTCTCTTTAAGAGTCGGTCAAGCACAGAAGCAGCTGAAGATCTGAAAGGTTCTTACTGCAGAGGAATATCATGATTGGCAGTGGAAAGAATTTCCTAATTTTACTTTGGTCCTGATCAGAAAGGCTTTTAATTTCCTGAGCATGAGGTCTTCTATTGATAGGCAGATGGGTAAGAACTCATTATCTTCCTTAAAACATATCTATAATGCTGTACCAACTGATTAACTTAGTACTGGTCTGTGTGTACATACAGTGTGTATGTATATACAGTAATCGTAAGCCATACGCTGGTTTTGAATACTGATCTCAACACCCGCTCCCCTCCAGAATATTGTTTTAAAGAAAGAAATCTGTGGAAATGTGGGTAAATAAAAGCTTTTCTGGAAAGTATAATAAAAGAAGCAAAAATCTAAATGACAGGCCTGGTATGTGGCCTTTCTCAGACATTCATATCTGGGTGAATCAAGGTTTATTTGTTTTTTATGGCTGCCATTGTAGCCATCTGCTTTTCTTTTTTTCCAGCCAGCAGTGATGTTCCTCAGAATTTGTTGCTGTTGTCTTCATAGACCCTTTAAGCCTTCTCCACTTAGAAATGTATTATTTTGGCTGGCAGTCTACAGAGTGCCAGTATTCTCAGGAGGAGAGCTGTAAGGGAAAACAGGTATTCATCTTGATATTGCCAGTTGAATAAAAATGATTAAGAGAACAAACTGTTGAATCTGAAGATACATCCCCTGACTGCAATTCATTCTTTCTTTCTGGCAGCATCTTCTTCTCAGCATCTTGGTTGTGGCCTTTTTTTATCTGAGATTTACTGTTTTTCTGAATAATATACAAACAATAATCCAAATAATATACAAACAAGTTATACAGTTAGTTTGAAATGGCTCAGAACTTATCAATGTAAATGTTTTCTTCTTTCAAGAAGATTAGCAAAATCCAACATGGTCTGCCTTTCCACTTGTCTACAAGTTGGGCTTAGCTAGTCAACAGCTCTCGCTGGAGTCTTAATGGGGAGAGTGTGCCACCTCCATGGGGTGATCCATCCCATCTATTATTCCAAATCAAGATGGTATCTTCTGCTGGACATCTTTGCCCTGCCTTGTGATCTCATGTAATCTCTTTTCCTTCTCTGGCCAGCAATGGGGTGAGGCCCCTGTAATGTTGGGCATATTGTGGAATCAAATAAGGAGCTTAGAAATTTATAATTTGTTCTAGCTTAGTTTCAAAGCATTTTAGTGATCTTACAGCTGGTAGGAGAAGTAACACTATCCATTAATTTTCTCATTTAATGTAAGCACTTTGTTCCACACTGGTTGGTAGGGGAAGAAGGCAACAGTGAAATGAGAAATACAGTCAGGAAAAATAAAGACAGATCAGAATGACTTCATGGAATGGATGGCCTGTGATGTAGCAAAATCAAATTCCTCTGTATTGAATAAAAGTAATGCTCCGTGGAAGTACTTCATAGGCAGCTCTGTCTCAGGAATTTTCTCTTCTCATGTTTCTCAGTGTTCCATTGTTTTTCTTTTGCATTCTCTTTTCACTTGTGCATTATTTCACTCAACAAGCAGGAAAAAATTAATATAATGACAACAGTAATAATAAAAAGATTGGAATGTATAAATGGTGCACAGAGTAACTGCTCACCACCCACTAATCGATACCCAGTTAGAACCTGAGCGGCGATCCCCTGCCCCCACTCCCCCCAGTTTATATACTAGATGTGACGCCCCATGGTATGGAATACCCCGTTGGCCAGTTTGGGTCAGCTGCCCTGGCTGTGTCCTGTGCCGACTTCTTGTGTCCTTCCAGCTTTCTGGCTGGGCATGAGAAGCTGAAAAATCCTTGATTTTAGTCTAAACATTACTTAGCAACAACTGAAAACATCAAAGTGTTATCAGCATTCTTCTCATACTGAACTCAAAACATAGCACCGTACCAGCTACTAGGAAGACATTTAACTCTATCTCAGCTGAAACCAGGACAATGGGGCAGAAACTGAATTTCTCCATAGCAAAAGAAAACCAAGCATAGCAAAGGAAACCTCTGGGCAGTAGGTACATTTGTAAAAAATCCATCAATCTTTGCATTTCTTTGAGGCTTACAGGCCAGTGAGGAAACCACATTCCTTTATCTCTGAGGACATTTTGAATGTGACTATCGCACACTGGGTCACTTTTTCAGGCATCCTTATGGCTCAGTAAGAGACTCTAAATAGAGTACACACAGTAATAGAAAAACATCCTTCATTGGCTACCACCTGCAATAGATAGCTGGGACTAATGTGCTAAGCATTAATATGCTCACAATACTTAATGAGTTTCCACTGACCAGGCAGCTGTCAGACTGCTGGAGAAGTGTTGGTCTCCATCACTTCTTGGAATGTGCTGATCCTTGATGTTGCTGAGATGCTGTCTGCTCTCCTTTTTCTTTTCTTTTCTTTGAGTTGTGTACAACTTTGTGTCAGTATGTTTATTCCTTGAATTCTCGATCTGCCGGCTATTACTGTTGCAAATATTGCTTTGCTGTCAGCATAATTACCTTTTGTATCTTACATTACTTTAGCTCATATACTTTCTTATGCCTTAGCAACAATTTTCTTAGCAGAACTGAGCCAAGGTTGTAATGTGCCTAACCAGACCTTCAGTCACAAACAGTCCCTTGTCCAATGTTTACATGAATGTGTTCAAAATAAACTGAAGTGGAGAGGAAAAAAGCAGGCCCAGAGGCAGCAACACCGATGCAACACATAGTGGGAAAAGATCTCATTATAATGAAATTGTGCTAGGCACTATGGATGTGTGAGGAAGTATAGCATTCAATTCAGTGAGGACATGGAGAGCAGGAGGTGCAGAGAGGTGAAGATTACATATACCCAGCTGATTACCTATATGTTTTGTCTTTGGAAAATACACACAGGTAGCATTCTTCAGTGAAAAATTGTTTTTGAGGGGGGAAAATGCAGATTTATGGCTTGTCAGCATTTAATGATATTTGTTATTTTGTTGTATTTGCTGAATTGTTCCTACCAGAAGAATAAGAAGCCTGGAAACTATGAAGCTACATTTTAATACTGTGAATTGATATACCTTTTGAGCTAATTTTTCATTTAAAATGTTTTAGCTTTCATTTTATGAGAGCATGAACAAAAAATTTAGAAGCTCAGCATTCAAGCATTTTTTCAAGATATCACTGCTGCCCGCAACTTCAAAACTGAGCTCCTGCACAGGATCACTACTGCCTTCTGCCTCAGCACCTTGTTAGCAAGCCACCATCTGAACCCAAGTGCACTACTCAAAAAGCATACACCGTTTCCTTACTATGAGGAAGCCTTTTGGTTTAGACTCTGTGTACTTTCTTTTGTATAGAAATATATCTTTATCTTTTTCTTTATGTCCTAATACATAGACACACATTCACAGCTGCAAAACAAAATTATTTAAATACGTCTGTACCAGCAGTAACATGTGAAAGATTAGGTCTGATGAGTGGGAAGTACTTGAAGAATGTGCTGTTAAACTGCTAAATATCTTCCTAGCATGTCATTCAGAGTCCTGAATGTGGAGGAAGAAAGCCCAGAATGGCTCCTGGGGCTGCCATCAGCAGGTCTGTGGGAAATGCTGCAGGATGGCCAGCTTCATGCACCCTTGTCAGGACTTTGAGGGATCCATTGGCATCTGACCTATAAACTACTCCCAAGGCAGGTAGTCTCTGGTGTGTGTATCTTGGCCTTACAAGGATTTTGCTGTTGTGGTTCACAGCATCAAGGAAGCTTGGGATCTAGACTGATCTCGAAGGAACAGTTGTTACATAAGTGCTAGTCTATTACAGAGTGTTTTATAATTTAGCCCTTTAGAAACTGGTAGTAATACAGCAAATGCAGAAGGGTACACTACAATACTAGATATGCTGTGTGTTTTATTTTCCTGATAAGTGGAGTGGGTTTTTTATTTGTTCTTAGTAGCTGAAGGTCTGACTTGAGAAAGAGTCTTCAAAATATGGGTCAAAATGCATCTTTAAACAATGATAATGGAGAATGTAAGTCTTGACCAATTAAGGATCTTTAAAAAAAGTTATTAGGTCCTCTTTGCAGATATTTTCCATTGGGTTTGGGGATTTGTGTGATCCCCACCCCTCACCTGCCTCCTACTGAAAGATCTGGGCAACTGGAATATTGATGCTGTCCATGGTAGAATTAGAGAAGCTTTGGTTCTTTGTAGATAGAGCTCCTATCAAACAAACAGTAGAACAGCAATGTTAAATCATCAAATCTTACCCTTTCAAAGTGCATGGTGGTACTTCCACTGAATCCCTAAGATGTCAGTTAAGTAAGGATTTGGGTCAGTGCAAGAGCACTAAGCTAGCAACTGGAGACAAATTTTTCAGCAGTGTGATAGCAGAGAAAATATATGGAACAGCTTATCCTGAAGGTAAAAGTTTGAAAAAATTTCCTTATGTCTTTTAAATTCTGCAGTTTGCAGTAATTTGGTAGGTGATTTTATGCTAAGGGGTTATCTTTTAGCTAGTAATAGCCTTTTTCTGCCTCCAGCCCAGATGAAATAGGATAGAGAAGGGAACAGGGCATACAGAGCCTAGCAATATAATTCTAAAAAGTCTTATATCTAATACTTAGTTGGCACATGTCAAGCATGTCAGCTGCCTTTTAAAGTGTAAGAACATTGTTACAGGCAATCTGAGTGGAACCAATCTAGCTTAGTGTCCTGTCTTTGGCAGTGTCCAACAGGAAGAGGTATGAGAGTAGAGGAAACATTTAGTGGCACTTCCCTGGAAGTCTCCCTGTAACTATTTGCGCCTCAGAGAGTTCCTGCATTTCTTTTGAGAATTTCCTCTTCCTTTTGTCCATTTAATTTGTTCAGTCTCCCTTTTACTGTCCATAGCATCCTGTGGCAAAGAGTTCTGTGGCTCACCCACATGTTGTGTGAAGAACCAACCCCATTTGTTTCTTCTGAATGTGTTACTTGTAGCTTTGCTGGATGCCACCTGATTCTATTACTGGAAGGTACAGTAAAAAACCAAAACAACGCCCTATTCCCCCTTTCTGTGCCATTCATGACTGTATAGGACTTTGTCATCTCTTCCTCCATCACCTTTCTCAAGCTGAAGAATCCTAATTTATTAGTCATTGTCTGCACAGAAGCCGTTGCAAAACTTGATCATCTTTTCAGTCTCCAGGTACTGAAACAGTTTTAGTTCATACTCAGTTTCTTATGTCTCTACCCCCTCCTGGAGGACTTCGGTGCAGAGTTCCAGAAATTCCAGATAGGACGTCTGCACTTCCCATTCATTGTTTCTTCTGGAATTAAGCTTTCATTACTTTTTTAATATATCATCGTATGCATCATTGTACAGTATATCAAGCGTATACCAAATATGCCCAGCTTCTTCATTTTCTTCTAATTTAATGGCTGGACCTCACTAAGAGTATTCCATGGATTCATTACACTGGAAATAGAGTTAAGGCTTGTCTTGTTTTGCTGTCTTCTTTACACTAGTTTAAAATGAATCATCCTGTGCCACAATAGCATATGACAGCTGTAAATAATCACAGATCTTGCCCTGAGCCAGAATTCATTTAAGAAAAGAAAAGCAAACTAACGCAGTGTTATTTTAAGAGCTTTTGTTGGTCTTTCTTTTCTGTAGCCCTGTAGACCTTCTACCTAGAAATGTCTACATTAATTTAAGATGCACTACCTGTAGGCCTAACTTGGTTCTGCAAATTCTGTCCTGGGCAAGGCTTATTTAAAATGGAATGATTTGGGCCTATAAACAGGGAATTACTTAGGTTTAGTTGTGTGATTGTCACATAACTCTTGAAGTTGAAGTTGTTTCTGTGCCCCAGGCTACAGACAGACGTGAAAGTAATAGAACACAGACAACCCCATTTCTTTTACACACACCCCAGCAGACACCATGGCAAGCCTAATGTTGCACAAAAAATGATAAAAACTCTGATCTGTTAGCTGCAGAAGAGCTGTCAACTACGTTAATTTCAATATTAGATGATCAAGATCATTGGAGAAGACAGACATCTGAGCTATTTTTTAAAGTGTCTTAGATTATATGTACTCCAAAGTGTGTTTCCTATTATATGCTATCACCTATCCAAAATAATAAGATAAAAGATACATAAATAGTACAGACTAATTCTAAAAGCTAATTCTCCTGGCTTTTGCCTTTCATGTCTAAAAGTATCTCTTCTTAATATTTGGAAATGGTCGGTTGTATATTCCCCAAATGTTATTCTGCTCACAAAGAGCCAATTCTTCGACATTTGTTTACCTTCATTTGTAAGTTTCAAAAAATGTAGCCCTTCCTGAGGGATGGGATGGAAAGAGGAAATAATTATAGATTCTTAAGGCTTAGAAAGTTGGAGAATTTTAACAAGAACTTCAAGTCTTACTGGCTTGAAACAAATACTGTCCAACATGTGCAATTCTGTTAGCTCTACTTAGTATAAATTAGTAATTTGGTAAGAGAATATGTCAAAAGGAATGGAAGAAATTGCTACTGAATAATAAAAGGGAAGAAATTGCTAGTGCCCTCCAACAATGCACATGCATTTTAGGATTATGGTGAATACTCTCAGTCAGCCCTACTGGTGTCACCAGCAATTACAGTTTTCATAAATAATTATTCTGGGAAAGAAAAAAGTACTGTTTCCAGAGTTGTGGTTCCAGCATTGCACAGCACAAAGGTTGGTTGTGCCCGTCCAAAGCACCAAAGGCCCTCAGTACATAGTCACCATCCCTGGAAGGTGTAGTCTAGTCTTTGGAGATAACGTTCCTCCAGAGGATCACATCTCCCCATGCTCTTCATTGTAAAGCAGACTCATAAAACATGCTAATCCAACACAAATCCCACATCTTTTAAAAAAAGTCATGTGTTCAGTACCTGAAAATATCAGAAATGGCTCATAGTAAAAGGAAGTGTAGCTTCTGGGCATCAGGATGGGAAACTTCTGTTATTACTGTTTATACTTGTTTGAGTGTTTCCTCTTAATCAGTACTTGAAAGAAGAAATTGATTTACAGAACAAAATTTCAGACGAGGTAATTAAACAAAAAGCTAAAATAAGACTAAACAAAAGCAGTGGCTCCTTTAAAGCACCACTAGGATGAACAGGAAAATAGGAGAGTACAATTAACTAAAGTACTCATCAGAGAAATATTTGATTCATTTTAGGATCAAAGAATATCTAAGGGGGCTCCATTAAAGCTAAAATATATTGACCAGTTTCTGTGGGTTTACTATACTAATGCAAAAAAGAATGAAAGTAATGCTCATGAGTTAAACTTAATTTCATCCTCTTGAAGTACGTCTTGCTGTAATGGTATGTTTACTTAAGATACATGCCACAAATAAAATTATTACTTTCAAATGGGGTCAGGTCTACATCCGGTGTTTTAATGGGAATGAAGTGATTCTGTAGTTTTTCAGGAGACACTTGAAACACTGTGAAGTAGTTTAGAATGTTTGTTCCTGTAAAGGAAAAAAGAATCTTCTGTGAAATTTATTTTTCTTCATGGCATCAACCTAACAAAACTATAGGTAACTGGGATATTCAACAAGTCTTTAGTATTTTTAAAAAGATTAATATTTGTAAGGATTACTAGGATGTTTTACAACTTGTTAACAATTATTAGAACTAGTTCATGAAAATAAAATAAGTTATCTGAACTATCAACAAATATTTAGTTAATACTAATATGGTATATTTCTTCTTGGAGGTATAGTCCTGTTAACTTGCTTCTGAACATGTAAATGAGCCTGTAAACACTCACATGCACCCACACAAATTGCCTGCTATGTTGAGCTTCATAGTCTATATAGAGCAGGTACTAGATGGTTTCTTTTTCAGTATATATTACCAGGTCAAGAAAAAAAACAAACCTCTCTGCTGTCCTCTGTTTGCTTAAATCTGTAATTTTTTTTAAAGTATTCTTGTACTGGGTCAGATTAAGTTTGTTCTTCAGAAAACCCACAAGGGAAAGGTAGTGTCACTACATTCGCTGAACCTCTCTGCTGGTTCTCAAGCATGGTATAACCTCCTCAAACTTTTCTTCGAGGACTGTGCACATTGATGTCCATCTTAAAGACCCATTTCTGTCATGATGCCTACAGTGAATTGAATTAACTTACGTCCTGCTTCTGTTCTCCTTCCCTTAACTGATATCTCACTCTCTGTTGCCTTCAGATTTTTTAACATCTTGAAATGGGGACTGTCCTTGAGGTTTCTGGAAGGCACGTGGGACAGAGTGTGTGCACAGGAATTAAATGAAAGAGCTTGTGTTTGACCAGTTCCTAAACAGGTGTCAAGGATTTAATAAAGTGAGGAGCTCTACTCAGTGTAACAAATCATTTTCTCACTGTCTCTTGAGGCACACGATGTCTGTTCTTTGCTTCTGCCATAGCATGGATTATCACAAAAAAAAGAAAGAAAACTGTGGCAAGCACTCCAGAGCTGCTTGTTTTGTGCTCACTGGTTGAATTACAGGGCTAGAAAGGATCTGAAGAGACAATTTAGATCACTGCTCATTCTGGCAGATAGCAAGCTAACCTATCTGTCTGTCTATCTATCTAATGGAGGTTCAGCAGAATATTTGATGTTTGTTTTGGTCTGTACCTATCCAAACCACCAAGATGTCTTAGTTATGAACTTAAATCCAAAGCAGTTTACAACTGTTTCTTCTGTCCTGTTCATAAGAATAGAGCAGGGAATTGTGATCCCCTTAGAAACAAAATCTGCACTCCAGAAAGAAAGGAGTACTGCCCTGCGGTCTCTACTAACTCTCCTTCCAGGGTGATGTCAGATAAGCTCTCGTTGCCTGTTCTGTGTTGTGGGGTATGTGCAAGATGGTATTGCTGGTTGTCTCTCTCTCTTTGAAGGCAGGATACATGTAGTTTTGTTTGCTGGCTTCTGTATCCCAAGCATGTATGTAGAACTGGCTGGTAATGCTACTGTCCAGTTCCTAGCCTGTACTTAGAATTGAAACTGGTGACTAGAATTAAACATTATGTTTTACTTGAACTCTTCTACTCAGTGGGTTTAGAACTATTCCATATTTAAATCAATACTTCATAAAACAGAGAAGTCTGAGCTAACGCAATTGTGACATTATAATTCTTTGCTAAATTCACTTTCATAGTTTGGTTGTGTTTTGGAGGGGCTGGGGACGAGTTGATTTTTTTTTTTTTTTTTTGCAGAGGGACATAAGGAAAAAACTTTATCCCAATCAAATCTTTAATCAGTGGAACAGGTTGCTAGAGGAAGGTGGTGCAGCCTCCATCCTTGGAGCTTTTCAAGACTGGAGTGGATAAAGCTATGAGTACCAATGTTTAACCTCATGCAGCTGAGCCTGCTGTGAGGAGGAGGGTGGCCTAGAAACCTTCTGAAGTCCTTTCTGAGCTGAATTATCCTATCCTCCTATGCCTGTTATTGAGCTTATCAGCTGAGAGGGTCTTTTTCCTCCCTCTGATGATACAGAGATAAAAGACACACACCCCACCACACACACCCAGTATGTAGAAACCTGTTATTACAGTGTAATATATGCTCCTGTTACCAAATTCACACACAGTGTCTTCAGTGCAAGACAAATTTAAGTATACTCAACATTGAGAGGGGCATTTATGATGAAATTATTGTTGTGAAGTGCTTTTGAACAGAAAGCACAGGGCTGGAGGGGTTCACCTGCCCATACAAGCCTTGTCTCCTGCCAGTTTAAACCCATCTGTCCTTTGCCAGCACTATGGTTGAACTTCTTTCACCTTCCCACTGTGTATATTGAACACAGCTGTATTTCTTTACAGCTAGCATTTTTCTGGGTTAAAAAAGAAATTCTTTTAGTCTTTTTTTCATCTCTTCTTGGGGGAGAGCCTCTAATCACCCTCCTGCCTGCTCTGGGTCTGGTCCTGAATGAGATCTGGGAAGCAGCTTTGCAGCTGTGTTCTAGAGAGGGTCTCACCACTGTGCTCTGTTTGCCTGTAATTTCCACCTGCTAAGCCCCCAGCATTTCAGAACACTTCCTGTGATCAGTCAATAAATGCCTGACTTTGCATTTTATATTACTCTGTCTTTCTCCCTCTTTCCTCTTGGCCAGTTCCTTATGTGTTTTACAGATCTACATAGTCTCCATGTTATTTGGTTTAGGTATTTTCTCACAGTGGTATTATTTTGAATAAAGAGAAGTCCACCTCTGTGGTTTTTCATGTTTCCTTTGCCTTAATTGCATATCAAAACAACAAACAGAGTTGCCATACCACAGCAAGCTGCCTGTACAATTTTGTACAGCCTATCACACTGAATCTCACTGCTCTGTTTACCTCCATGTTTTTGATTATGCTTTCCTACAGAATGTGTTCAAGAGCCTTGAGTACCGCTGAGATAAAACTAATGGATCTGCTGTCACTTGGTTCACCTTTTGCCCTCTCTCTGAAGTATAAGTGTGATTTCAGCTCCTTGTTGGTCAGGCAGTGTCTCACCTCCATTTGATAGAGGCCTGCTTGATTTCACTTGCACTTCCTCTCTGTATGCTTTCATATATTCTGGAACTGAGACTATCTGGTCCTCGCAGTGTAAGCATATTAAATCCTTTGATCTTTGTTTCTTTTTTGGCAGTGGCAACCTCCATTTCAGTACTTTATTTCCATTAGACAGTGTGGGTTTTGCCTTAGACTTCATTTTTTTCCTTATTGAAAGCCAAAGAAAAGTATTCATTCTAAAAAGAAAGTCTGAAGAATGATCTTAAATCCATTCTTATAGCATCTTAATGTATTTTATTCTTTTTATGTTCTCTATTATAGGACTGAAGACACTTGTTACTATGTAGAAAACATTTGACTTAAGGCCCATCATGGTTTAAGCCCAGCCGGTAACAAAGCACCACGCAGCTGCTTGCTCAGTCCCCCTGCAACCCGTCCATGGTAGGATGAGGAGAAAATATAAAGGCAGGCTCGTGAGTCAAGATAAAGACTGGGAGGGATCACTCACCGTTTATGGTCATGGCCAAAAGACAGGCTCAACTTTGGGAAGAAACAAAATCATTTTAATTTACTACAAATCAAAACAAAACAAAGAAATTAGGAAGTAAAACCATACCTTAAAACACCTTCTCCCCAACCTTCCCTCCTTCCTGCCTCAACTCCACTCCCAGTTCTCTCTACCTCCTCCCCCTCGGCGGCCCAGGGGAACAGGGGATGGTGGTTGGGGTCAGCTTGCCACACCTTGTCTCTGCTGTTCCTTCCTCCTCAGGGGTAGGAGGATTCCTCACTCCTCCCCTGCTCCACCGTGGGGTCCCTCCCGTGGGAGACAGTCCTTCACGAACTTCTCCAATGTGAGTCCGTTCCACGGGCTGCAGTTCCTCACAAATTTCCCTGGTGTGGGTCCTTTCTGCTGGCTTCAGCTCTTCCCGAACTTCCCTGGCGTGGGTCCTTTCCGTGGGCAGATCTTCAGTCACAAACTGCTCCAGCACAGACTTTCTCATGGAGTCACAGCCATCTTTAGGGGCCTCCACTCCCCTGCTCCCCTCCATGGGCTGGGTGTGGACCAGCTGCCATCTCACCACGGGCTGCAGGGGCATCCCCTCCTTCCTCACTGACCTTGGTATCTGCAGAGGGGTTTCTCTCACATTCCAATCCCCTCACTCTCTCCAGGTTCCCCTCTTAAATCTGCTCTCCCAGAGGCACTACCTTTGTCGCTGATGAGCTCAGCCTGGGCCAGCGGCAGGTCCGACTTGGAGCCGGGGAAGCTTCTGGCAGCTCTCGCAGGAGCTGGCCCTGTGGGCCCTCCCCTGCTACAAAAAATAAAACCCACACTACACAAACCCCTAATAGGGCCATTCTAGAATTACTCTTACACTTTTATCTCTAAGATGTAGCTTTCTCATGATGCCTGTTTTGCTTCTAGTGTGTCTCTAACATCTCTTTAGGGATGATTATCATCCAGTTAGGGCTGGAGGCTTTCTGAAGAAGTTCTTTACTTTTCTTTAGAAAGAAGTTTTAGATGATTTTGAGTGTCTGAGTTAGTTTAAGTTCTGAGGCTCTTCAGTTCATTTCAGGTAATAGTGCTTTTAATTTTCAGGGGCTTTTTGTTGTGGGTTTTTTCTTTTTTTTTTAATTGAAAACCTTTGTTTACAATCTGTTTTTATTCATCCTTTAACTGGCCACAAGTGGAACCAGCTCATGATCTCATCAGCTATTTTCTATGGTAGGTGATAACACTAATAGCTTAATATTTAACCAAGATAGTATTGATTATTATTGGCTTAATATATATTTCACTGTGTGTATAAATTGTGTGTGGTATTTTGTTGCGTCTATATATTGTGTAATATGTATTTCATTGTGTCAAAGACTATAAATTATTTAAGGAAATAATGAGGTCCTACCACTAACCCAGGAAATAACCGAACCCTACTGTTATTACAGACCTGTTTCTCCACCCTAAACCAGGGAAGCTACTGCCTTCTATAGCAATGCAAGAATCCATTGCTATTTTGCGGTAAGACCTTACAAGAGCAATAGCTATTCCTTCCCCTGAGCAATATGTCTGCAATGTACTGTATTATCCACTTGGTAAAAAAACAGGCTCTCCTGAGCAACACAGCATCAGGGCACTGAACTCTTGTTGCTTTAGACTGTTTTGGAGTGTGTCTCCTGAGTAACATTAGTGACCTCTGCCTGTATCCCATGAGATTTATAACAGTCTTCTAGGAGAGCGTCTCTTACCAGCCAGTGTTGTTCTCTCTGGTTTTGTATTTATTTCTTCAGTTTACCCAGTAATATACTTAAAATGCTACACCCCACTGCCCCCCTTATTTCTACTCTTTTTTCCCTTCTGTTCTTACATCCCCATCATGATAGCCATCATCTTTCTGTTACCTGTTTTCCCATCCTATACATTATTTCTAGTTCCTCTGTTCTGTTCCTGAAATGCACTGTGTTGGTTTAAAAAAATTATGGTTTTCTCCAGCCTTGCCCAATGCATTAGCTAAATTGAGTCTAGACCCTGGACTAATCTCATTGTCCATCCCCCTTTTACTTTGATCTCTATTAATGCTTTCTCTCCCTTTTACCTTGTCCTTTGGTGTTCATATTCTGTATATTCTTGCATTACCTGAGTTTCTTCTTCCTTTAAAAAGAATTAAAAAAAAAAAAATCACCCACATAATTTATAGATTAATGCTCTCCTTTTCTACTCTGCCAGCTTTGATTTCAGAGGGGCATCTTCTTTTCTACTCTGCCAGCTTTGATTTCAGAGGGGCGAGAGACTGGCTGTCATGCAGAGCCTGCCAGCCAGAGTCATCTTTCCTGTCTGGACATTTTAGAAGGTTCCTTGCAGAAACAACTGAGAACTATCTGTTCATCTGCAATAGCTCAAGACCAAGTTTATTGCTATCTAGGGACAAGAATAATACCACTGAAAATCGTCTGAATACTTTTTCTGTCCATGAGATCATATTTGCCCTCCACTTTTTCTTGGTCAAAAGGTGTTTCTAATTCTTGAACTACCTCCTGTCTTCTGTGTTCTTCTATTTCTGGCATCTTCTGAATACACCTTTTGCCTCCAGCTGCATCCAAACTCCTCTGATCCTTTCTCCTGTGAGCATTGTCAGGCCACATTTCACACAGTAATATATATCCATCTCTCTTGAACTTTTATAAGACAATTTGATGGGACAGTGTCCTGGTTTTAGCTGGGATAGAGTTAAGTGTCTTCCTAGTAGCTGGTACAGTGCTGTGTTTTGAGTTCAGGATGAGAAGAATGTTGA
>JANZLQ010000100.1:5404101-5422881 GCA_026212715.1 Elanus axillaris
TTTTCTGTTCTATTAAACTGTTCTTATCTCAACCCACAAGTTTTACTTCTTTTCCTGATTTTCTCCCCCATCCCACTTGGGGGGGGGAAGGGGTGAGCGGCTGGGTGGTGTTTAGTTGCTCGCTGGCATTAAACCATGACAGACAGCTACTCAGTATTAGTCTGTGAATTTATTTGAACGAGTTATATCTAGATTTATTTGTATTGCCCTATAAAATCCAGCATTTGTGAGAGCATCAAAAGAATTAGAAGGCAGAGAACACTCAATTAAAAAACCAAAACAAACCAAAACAAAACCCTGGTAACAACTTGTAGCTATTTTTCAGCTATTTGTAAGTGGTTTTTTATAGCTGGGAAGATCATATTTCAACAAAGTACTAAAGTAGGGTTTTACAGAAGTGTTTCTGTACCCTCTGACTTAGTTTTCTTGTTACTAGGTTACGCCATTTTAGATGACAATTCAGCAAAACATGTAATATTCTACCCTTAAATGTTATTCATGTGCTTCAATACTTTGTTGGATTGAGTCCTTGAGGGAGAAGTTTCTACTCTTTACTTGGCCAAGGCCCCAAAACTTATTACTGTGGAGGAGATTATCACTATTGAACACATTGTGGCTTCCCAGCTAGTAACAGAAATGAGATTGGAAGATACAAGGCACTATGCAAAACTGCTTGTTGGCTTTCCTTTTACGTGTTAACCCCAGGCTCTGCATCAAATGTCAGAAACTTTATATCTTGGCACATCCAGAATTTTCAAGATAAGAACATGAAACAGAAGAGAGATGTCTCTGCCACTGTATGCATGCGATTGTTCCTGTAAAGTGAGTAAGGAGAGGACATGGTCCTGATCCCCCACGTTCCAGCAAGAATGCAGTGCAACCAGAAAAGTGTGAGGAGGGAGATGAGGGTGATCAGAGGTCAGGACAGCTTCCAAACAAATGAGGATCCAGCCAGAGTGGGACTCTGCAGTGTTCCAAGGTAACCTTCACATCTTCCCCAGTCCTTCCCCAGGTTCACATCTTCAGATTTTGAAAGGCTAGACTTACATTTGAGTCAGTGGAGCTGTGGCTGACATAAAACACTTGAAAGTCTGACCCAGAATGTTCACATTTATGGGAAAATACTAAAATGAAGATTGATTAAAGAACTAGTTTGAATACCAGAAAAGCTTTAATGATGTCATTTCCTTTCCTCTTATTACAATAGCTAATGTACTTTTCTCATTAAAAAATACTGTGTATGCAGGTATACTGCATAAGACAGAAATGAAACTGCAGATGAAGCATTAACAATCCAGGAAATTATCCTACAGCTGGTGGTGCAGAGCTCTCTGTTCTTCCTTATTTTGTATTCTCTCTGCACTGTACCTATTTCACACTGATTCCTTCCCTGTGATCATGTTGCCTCCAGTTTGAGATAACAGAGGAACCACACAGTAGATCAGTTGGAGAGTTTGTTCAAGGATTTTGCACTTAAGGACAACTGTGCTGCATCTTGTTTTCCCCACTGAGAACTTACTTATTCCATCTTAAGTTTGTATCAAAATACCATTAATGTTCTGCAGCATAGTTTCTTACACTACCCCTGTTACTGCAGACTCACGTCCCTTCCAGTACTGTATTAAGCAGCATAACAAACATATGTCACATGTTGGCTTTTTCATCTTTTCTGCAGGAGGAGGAGTGTTTGCAAAGGAGCAGTTTATTTTGGATTTATCTTCATCCATACCTACACATATCTGCACAGAAAGAGACAGAAGCACACATGGCTTGCTAAGTATTTGTTAAAAGACATGGAATGAGCTCAAACATGGCTACTATTTAGGTTTGAAAGTGGTGATGTTTGATATGTTCTGTAGTTTTCGTGGGAGCTCATTGTGTAGTGTTATCTTACTTCGCAAGAAAGCTATGACAAGAATGAGCAAAAATGAAACAAAAATCTGTATGTCCTGTCTCCTGTATGAGAGACAGTACTCAGGTTCACTACTTTAAGCTCTTAACAATTCTGTATTTTATGTTGTTGGCCGTTTCATCACTTTTCCATCAGTGCTAAGAATGTAAAAGGAAGAATAAGAAGGAAAATTCTGTAAAATTATAGAACATTAAAAAGGTCAAAGGAATATTGTTTATTATTATATTTCAGAGAACATATGAAGCTATAAAATTGCAATGCCTCATTCTTGTGACAAAGATTGTAACAAGGACAGAAAGGCCTGCATAAATCCAGTCTTTTGACAATGACTACGAGAGTGGCAAATAGTACAATTTAATCCATTGTTGTTACCTCTTTTAGATCGTAATCAGTTGGTTAACACCCATGAAGTTTTAGATGACTTAGTTTCCTTCAAGTGACCTGACAGTTAGTTTGTGACTATTTTGAGGCAAGTTGCAAGTGAGAAAGTGTAATGTTTTATTTATTTTACTCCAGTCAAGAGTCCAGTGAATTTATTAAGTTGAAACTGCAGGATGTCCGAACTTGTCCAGGTCAGTTATTTACTCTTAGCTCACAGAAGGAGCATTTCCCATACTTCATTTCCTATACCAACTGAAGCAGTGATACAGCATGATTATTTCAAGAGCCATCAAGCTCAGGCTATCTGTTTTTATGGCCTCATCAATAGCCATCTCTGGATTCTTCACATGCTATGCCAGCAGAGCTTTTGGTTATTGTTAGTGATGAGCACTAGACTGCAGAATTTGAAATGAAAGCACAGCTGGGAGGGTAGCTGGGGAAGTGTTGCTTTCTGTTACCCCTGGTTCCCTTCCCAAGGCAACTGCTATTGGTGAGTTTGGAGAACAGACTTAGAGACTAGGTGGACATTGGCTCTAATTTAGTGAGGCTGCTCTTAAGTTTGTATAGGATCCACCTTTCTCCATCTAAGTTAACTGTCAAGTATTTTCTCTTCAGTAACTGTTTGTATTTCTTCTGTAGCTGATGAATGCAAACAGGCACCTCCAAAGGGGCATAGCAGATGTGTGGTAGTTAGCTCCTCTGATTATACAAGAATCTTAAAAAGCAGATGTTTATCTTTTAGATGGCTACATTTAGGTGAGATGAACACTAAGGATGTAATTCATATCCTACTTTACTTTGTAAGGAGTTTGACTGAATATTGCTTGCTGTCAATTCCAAATTCAGTTTGGACTAAATCCATTTTGTCTGGTACCTTTAAGAATGAATTAGAGCACTTCCCTTCTTAGTAAATCTCATTGTCCATAATGAGGAAAATAGCCTGTTACTGTAACACTCCATCTGTGAATCTTGAACTCTCCAAAATTTTGGTTTGATATATAAGAAGACTGTAGACTGTGTTGTTCAGTAGTAGAAGTAGCACAGTAGGAGACAGAAGTCTGAGTCTTAGATGAAGATTCTGTTTTAAAAAAACCCTGAATTTCAGAACATGTATAAAATAACAATCAGATACAGCCTGGCAGGCTGGAGAGTAAGAATGAGATGATAACCCAGTCAGCATAACAGGCAACAGTCAAACTGCCTAACAATTGCCCTGTGAGATTTTTATTTGGTGAGTGCTGAATAAAAAGCAATTTTAAAGAAAGTCATGGAGGAAGAGAAGAACTTGGCTTCATAGGAGCTTACTTGGGAGCTTTTATTCTCTACCACAGAGACCACATTCTCTACCACAGAGACCACAAGCCTTCGCTTGAAGTCATGACAAGTGAGCAATGGAGGAATTGTGGGCCATCCAGTGCAATCACTGACCTTCTGATACAGAATAAGAGGTGAGAGATGTAGACCTGGAAGGGGATGGATGCCCAACGGGAAGCCAGCAAGAAGGGGGTTTGGCATGAAAGACAGCAGGCTTGTGCTGGATGTAACGCAGAAAGAGGTCAGGGAAGGGAGAGTATTGTGCTGAGGTTTGACATGGCCCCATTAGCAAGTGGAGAATGGGTCTTTATAACGAACTTCTCAGTGGATATCAAGACAGCAGGATTACATTTACCAAGGTCTGAGAAAAGCTGCTGCAACCACTGAGACACAGTATAATGAGAACTTTAGCTGTATGCACAGGTAGCAATGTGGGGGGGGTTGTTCATTTGGTGTTTTTTAGTTTGCCTCTCCCCACCTTTCTGAATTGATTAATCTGGTGTATCATCTGGCTTATTAAATTTAAAGTTTCAGTGGCTTTGGGGGACTAGAATTTTTAAATTAAAAGTATTTTTTTCCTGCTGCTTTGTTTTCTTAAACTAATTCTAATCCTCAGTTGATCTGAAAAGATACTCACATATCTAAAATGCTGTCATTCATTAGGAAAATTGAGCTTTTAATTAAGAAGATATAAAATAAGGTTGTTTTAGAGGGGACAATGAAATACTCTGATTTTCTTATTTAAATCTTGTCTTTCAGATTTTTATAAATGGTAAATATTATGCATTTGATCAGTATATACAGATATTAGAAAACTGACAAATCTTTTATAATAACCATACATATCTTTAGTATAATTCAGTATTTGCTTTAAAAATGAAATTCTAATATCTGGCAATATAATAAAAGGACTATACCATCTGCTAGCTGTATATAATTATATTAAAAACATCAGTCTGTACTTGATTCAACAATTTTCAAGAGCTTGTTAACCTTTCAAATTAGATTTGTACTATCAATTATACTTAACAAGGAACTTTTTATCCATGGCTTTTATATTTCCTTAATTAGTTCCATAACTCATTTGAGGCATTTTTCTAATACAGTAATGTCATACAGTTATACAGTCCCAGCAGGATTTTCAGGGATGCCTTGTTTCATCTTCCCCCTTTTTTTTCCCCACTACCACACTGTAACACTTCTGTAATGATGAATGTTATCACCTCCATCTTCACTCCAGTCAGCCCACACTCTCTGTGTGGCTAACTTGAAATATTCATATTAAATACGTAAAGGGCCAGACTTACTGTCTCTGTGAGTACTGGTGTGAATGGGCTCTGCAGTTAACCAGCTTCAGACTGTCATGATGAAAGAATGGATTACATGTATTCCATAATTACCTCTTGGAGTATCCCTGCCATTTTTAAAACGGTGTGAGAAAATCTTTTTTGCCTCTGAAACTTTCATAGAATTGTCTTCAGCCAATTGTTCTCACCTTGACCCTTTAGAGGCCAGATTTAAGCACACAATGTGTCTAACCACAGTTTCAGCACTACCTTAAAATGGTATGATGTCCCAGTGGTGGATAGCTGTCTCCCTAGCATTCATAGCAAGTCAGAGGTGAAATGGGGTTGGTGTCCAGAGGGTGTTTTCTACCAAAAAAAAAAAAGTGAATTGGTCATAGAAACGTAGAGAGATTCTGCATCTTACCGACATCTTCAATTATGAAAGTGGGAAGGATCCTACAGTTGCTGTATAGATGGTGAATGCTGTGTAGGACATTGCAGTCTGTTCAACAGAAGAGGAGGATTAATTTTCACCCCAAATAAAGCGTTGTTCTTAAGAATAAATATCCATGAAGTTTATCATTTTTAGGAGTGAGGTAAAAGATCCTCTTAAGTCACTGTTATGATTTGGAAATCAGAAAGATGACCTAGCATTAGAAAATGTTTTAAAAATCAGTGTCAATCTATCAAAATAGAAAACATAAATAAGACATAGTTCATCTGGTTGAAAATACTTGGATATTACAATTTTGTTTCATATTGGGAAAATTCTCATCATCACTCCAGAAACACATCTTTATGTAGCCTTCCAGTTTTTTACACTTTAACTTCTTATCATATTTTCATTATTGTTTCCAAAATACATCTAGAAAATGCCCATTATATGTTAAGAGTACTATACTGCAACCAGCTAATATTATTTTTCACTTACATGCCTATCAAATTCACGTTAAGAGCATTGAGGTAGTTGTACCATTTATCATAGTTTAACCTTGCTCCTTAGCTCAGAGCTGAAGGATGGGAAAGGACAGGGAAGACAACTTCTTAAAATAGTCCTCACAGTTGTTTCTCTAGCCTGTCATTAAAGGTCTCCCCATAGGCCACATGTTAAAGTCCAGCTTGAACCTTCTTTACTGTAATTTCAATCCATGATCTCTTGTATCCACTGTAAATATGGAGAACAGATTATTTCTGTCTTCTTTATAGTGTCCTTTCAGATATTTGAAAATAGTGTTCCCCTTCCTAGTCTGAAGGCTAGGCAGCCCCACTTCTTTCCACCTTTTTTATCTGTCACATTTTATATGCTTTGGTTAATCTACTTCTTTCTCAAAGGGTTGTGGCCCGGACTGATGCAGTGCTCCAGCTGAGATCTCCTTGCTGAGTGGAACAGGACAGAATTACATGTGTTTACTCTTGTTATACATATAAGTCTGCATGGGCTTTTTCTTTTTCAGTATGGCATTGCTGAGTCATGCTCATTTTGTGACCCACAGTGGTTCCCCAGAACCTGCACCCTAACTAGTTACTCCTCAGCCTGTGATGGTGAAGTCAGGAACAGCTCTGGAACGGCTGGGAACAGCTGCCTATCCACAGAGCTATATAATTCTGCTTTCTTGCAGCCTATTTGATAAAAGCTGTCATCCAAGTTAATAACATCCAAACTGCTAAGTATTGAATAGTGCTGGCCATAGGATGGATCCTGCAGAACTCTGCTAGAGACATGTCTCCAATTTTAGGCAACCATTAATAATTAATTCCCATGTGCATGTTTTCATGCAGCTTTCCATTTTTAGAGAGATTTTGATTCTGTATGTGCTGTTTTCAGTCTCCTGGCACTCCATTTATCTCCCAGGATTTCTCTAGAAAGAGTGGGTTAGTGTAGCCAGCCTTGCAAGTATGTAGGAAAAAGCTTCTCAGGCCCTACTGTTTTCAAAAATTAAAACTAGGTATGCTGTAACCCATTTTCTCCTCACAAAGGCTGTGGGCTTATCCTTTTGTCATTGGTCTTTGTCGTGCTCAACTATCTCTAATGCTTGATGATTTTCACCATAAACAAATAAATAAAATAGTCCAAAAAAGGCTTGAAACAGTTTGGTCTTCAAAGTGCTGTGACCTTAAAACTATTGAAAGATAGGTGATCCTGCCTGGCAGTTCTGTGCCAGGTCACAGAGCGTTGCTCCTGCCATTCCTGCTATTCTCCATTCTCCTCCTGCCAACCTGCTCATGCAGGGAAATATTGGGAAAGCAGTCCCTGATGTGTCCTTCTGCCTCTCTGCCTGAAAAACTCTTATTTGGTGACTGCATGTTTAAGTGAAAATTAGGAGAGTATGCTCAAAGGAAGAGACACAAGAAACATTTCCAAGAACCCTTTAAAGGTCTACAGTGAAGTGGAAAGAAAAAAAAAGCCACAAAACCAACCCAACCCCTCCCCATTAATTATTCAGTGAATGTTGCTGCTCCCTGTACTCTATTATTTCTCCTGCTATATGGCTTTGGTTTTTTAGAAACCAATTAAGTGCTTGAAAATGGAATAATACCAAGAGCATGTAGTCATTTTTATTTCATGGCATTGTTCCCTAAAAAGCTGCTTCAGTTCTGGGTATATCAATAGGCTGCAGTACATTTTAAGTACTGTTTCAAACGTTTGAAGTTCTGTACCTTGCATATAGTTTTGGATAACCAGCCCACTGCTGTAAGGTAGTCATTTGTAAGAGAGCTTATCCTCAGCTATTTCCAGGTATAAAACACAAGGAATGGCACTGAACTTGCAACATTGGCTGGTGCTGCTGGTGTGTTGTATGCCAAACTAGAACAAAGAACAAGTGTGCCACTTCCATATGCAGTTATCCATAGCTGAGGTGGTTTCTGTGCTGTTACCCTGGGCAGTATAGCAGCACCTGGTTTCCTTCTTGCAGGTAAACTAGCCAGCAACAAGAAATAATTTGAAGTAGAGGTATTCTTAGTCAAATGCATTAAGAGGCTTCCAATGCTGGTATTTCTGGGGTAAATATATAGTCTTCAAAGGGAATTTATGGATGTGAAAAATCAGTGTGATATGCAAATGCTTTTACTTCTGAAGCCAGGGGGAGCTCTGCATTAAAGTGAAAGGCTATGGTAAGAAAAACGTCTTTTACAAATGTATTGGCAAATCCCAAAGTCCCAACAAATCAGGTTTTTTTGCTGTGCTAAAACATAAATATATGGGAAGGTTTACTAAAATGCTGTCTTTTTTTCACCTGGACTGTGAAGAATATGTATACTAAGCTTAGATTGACAGTTTCTGGTCATCCATTTACTTTCATTGTACTTTAAGTTTATTCTAGAGGATGGCTTAAATCATAGAATAGAATCATAGAATCATTTAGGTTGGAAAAGACCTTTAAGATCCAGTCCAACCATTAACCTAGCACTACTGAGTCCACCACTAAACCAAGTCCCTAAGTGCCACATCTACCTGTCTTTTAAATACCTCCAGGGTATATATACCTCCACCTACCTCCCCAGGCAGCCTGGTCCAATGCTTGACAACCCTTTTGGTGAAGAAATTCTTCCTAAGATCCAGTCTAAACCTCCCCTGGCACAACTTGAGGCCATTTCCTCTCGTTCTATGGCTTGTTACTTGGGAAAAGAGACCACCACGCACCTCACTAAAACCTCCTTTCAGGTAGCTGTAGAGAGTGATAAGGTCTCCCCTGAGCCTCCTTTTCTCCAGGCTAAACAACCCCAGTTCCCTCAGCTGCTTCTCATAAGACTTGTGCTCCAGACCCTAATATTATGATAATCTGTGAATTCTTCATTAAAATCATAGGTAGTGTAAGTTAGAACTACATAATATTAAAAAATAAATAGCATACCCAAACATCTAAACATTGTCTTAGCCCATACTTACTCACTGTGGTTTTGGCAAGTTATATGAAAATCACTATGAAAATGGAAATCAATGACCTGCATGATACTTAGCTTGACTTATGGTTAGGCTAAATAATGTGTAAAACTAATGGAATTATTAAAAGTGGAAATGAAGACAACACTGTTTAGTGCAGCAAGCAATCTCAAAAGTCAAGTTTAGCAATGTTGACAACATATGAAATTATATGAAATTATTATTTGGTATTATGATTGTTAATTCCAATAGTTCTTTATTATTACTATTTTGTTCCTCATCTAGGTAATTTCACTTGCTTCTGATGATACCATCAGTTTCACAATAGTATTTTACTACAGTAAAATATTCTTTCATTTATTTATATAGTAGAATGTAATTCAGGTGCAACTGAAGGGCAACAGAGCACTGGAGACCTTCCTTAGAGGAGCCATGGGTAAAGACAAAGGGAGCACATCCCTTATGGACACTCATGGCTGACAGGGCAGAGGTCTCAGCCTGGGGGGGTATGCATCTTCTTTATCTATTAGTACATTTAATAAGAAGCATATCCCCAAAATGGTTTTTTTTGTTTAACTTTGTCTCCTTCACATGAATTCTATTGAGTCATGTCTATAGCTAAATTAAAGAATTTTTTTTTGCATGGCATTTCAGTACAAATTGATTATAGTTTAAATAAAAATAGTACTTTAACTTTTAGCAGCCCTAGAAATTCCACCATATTTTACTATTACAGAAATTCATAATTCACCACTGCATTATTTAATGAAATATTTTAATACATTTAGTGAACAAAAACAGTCCTTGAAAGCTTGTCTGGCTTAACTTGCCTCTTTATTTTTCTCCTGCATGACTTGTAAAACCATATAAATGACTGGAATATAACACAAATGTTAGTTTCGTAAGTATTAAACATAAATGTATTTAAAATAATTTAATTTAGTTTTGCCTTATACTGAACATAAAGATATTTAAAAATAATAGAAAAATGTAAAAAACATTTAGTAACTTAATATTTGTTGCCCTTTAAGAAAGTTGGTGCTTCTGATCTAGATAATCTGTTTCTGAAACAAAGAACTAAGGCATAAGTTTTTGAAGCAGGTAGATGCATACATGCCAGGTTCAAAAAGGAAGTGGGCATCTGTGTTTATGTAAGAACAACTATCCAAATTTATTTCCAATAATTAATGTTGTTAGCAAATCAGTTGTAGACTATATATGAGTTAAATCCAGGGCCTGTATGATAGCTGAATTATTCATAGAGTCATTAAAATGGCACCAGAATTTAGATGGAATTTGTTTGTCAATTAACTGATTAGATAATTTTTTCTATTAAAAAAATCAACAATATTAAAGACATGTTTCTGTACGAATACTCAATATAAATGCATAGAAGCTTTCAGACTGGATGCTTCCAGAAGAGCGTAAGTTCTTCCAGAAAACATTGTAAGCATAAACAACAGTATCTCAGATTCATGTATATCCCAATTTTGCCAATGTTAGACCTTAGTTGAAAAACCCCCCAAAGTTACACATAGCTACAGTGTGTGATGGGCTACTTGTAACTTTATTGTTGAAACTTCTCTTTTCATGTCTGGTATCCTGGATACAGGTTTCCTTGCTGAAAAAGCTCAATGCCAGATCTTAATTAATTTAATTTACGAAGAGTGGAAGTGGTTCTGAGCCTTCAGGAATCATCACCTGGAGAGTTAGAATTAATTATCCCATTATAGTATAGAGCCCCTTCTCCCAGGGTATGACCTTTAAAGACGCTTGCTGTAGTACCACACTTCCTTCTAGAATGTTATATATGAACAAAGTCAGAAGCTAAACCAAGTGCTTGCATGAGAGAGTCCATTTGTAGCTTCTTAGCCAAAGAGGATGGTCTGAGCTCATGTTTGCTTACATGCCCTTCAGATGCCAATGCAAGGTAATAAATCTGCTGCCTCTGAACCTAAAGAGGAACAAGTAAGATGAATAATAAACTGAGCTAATAATAAATACAAAAAAGTAGGATGTAAAGGACAGGGTAGAATATTTCTTAAACTGCGTATCTCAACCCATTTCAGTGAGTAACTGCACAAATAAACTGTTACTCATTTTGAAGGTTAAGCTGTAATAATACCTTTAAAACACTCAAGTAAAGTTTAAATGCAATCTACTATTTATGATAAAACATTCCCAGTATAAGACTCAACTCCTTCCTAAATTGATTATATTCTCTTTAGAGCAGAAGTAAGTTTCAAGCATCTAATGCAAGAAGAGTCATCCATCTTCCTTTCTGCTAGTCAGACAGCTCGATATTCGAGTTTCTTCAGAAGATCTAACTTGCCAATGGAAAGGATATTTCTTTTTCTTCAGCAATACAGGCTCTCTTTGAGTAGTTTGAAGCCTGTTTAGCATTTGTGTTGTTCATGACAGGCATTCATTTTGTGAGCAAACTCATATATGCATCAGAAATGAGAAAGAAGTAAAATTTAAAAGAAAAATGCCAAGTTATTTATAGGGGCATTTCAAAGATTCTTAAGGATTGCTAAAGAATTTTTTTTAAAGATTTACAGATATTTTACAGGTAGTCTACAGACAAAAAGCAATTACTTTAAACTGGGAATGTACAGTGTGAATTCATGTTATTTCAATTTATTGGTTGGGGGGAGGGTTCTAAATCAGTGATAAACAACTAGAGATTATGGTCATGAATCTTGTTGGGAACACATCCAGCTAATTGTTTATAAAATGCTTTTATCTTAAGTTTTAAATAATGCCATTCTTCTTACATGACCCTGGAATAATGATACTTCATACTACAGAGCAAATCCAGTAGAATAGTGAACAGGAGTTAAACAAGTAACTTCAGACGACAAAATCATTTGTCATTACGATTGAATCTATCAGTGATGTCAATCATAAAACTGGTATAACTTGGGTTTTGCAATGAACTTGGCAAGGGTACATAATTTTCTTTCCAAACACAACAGCCAAGGAAGAAATGCTGTTTTCAGATTCCTAAGTGATCTAACTCTGTATTTTTCACAGCTACAATTGGACATCTCAGTTGGCATTTAAATTCTTCACTGTCACTGGGTATGAACCAAATTCATCCTGGCTGAAAAAGAATATATGAAGACTTCTTTCAATGAGCAATCACCTTTGTTGTTAACATTTTCATTGATAGAATTTATCAAAAGAAAAATGAACTTGTCAACATTAAGTTGCTTCTGTCCCAGGATGCCCCAAGTCCTAGTGTGATCAGTCTTTTCCCAGTGAATTTGAAAAGATGACCTTTTAATTTTTGTTCAAGTACAGAATGCTAAGCAAAAGTCATAAAACCTCTGTACACTTCAGGTGTAAAATCACCCGGTATAACAGTCTGAGTCTAGCATTGCTGCTCCCAAGACTTGAAACATAGCTTTGTGACACTACCCAATCAAGTGTAACATCTAGGTCATAATGTTGTAATTAAGGCAGAGGTGGCACTTTAACTTTGAACATAATATTTTTGATTACTGATACCATTCTTCAGAAAGTTCCCTTCAGGTTTAAAATTTCTCATGTTGTTCTGCCATTTCTAAGTGTGAATAAAAAAACATTTCTGACCCATTAGGAATTTGAAATTAGAATTGATTGTAACTTTGGTCACAATCTAAGCTCCTGTTGCAGGGGGGAGACTTAAAAACTTAGAGATAAACAGAAACTGGGACAGAATTCAAGACAGATTTAACTTCTGGTTAACCAAGCTTGCGTCATAGTTTCATGAATGACTGTGATGGGGACTAATGTGCTGCTAACCTTTTCTGAGAAGAAAATGAGTAAATTGTAATGACTGGAATAATTTAAATAGGAAGTAGTTTATAGTATGTAATTCAAGGTTGTTAATTTAGGGAATAAAAAAATTTCAGGTGGAATTTAGAAGTGGTGGAGGAGGAGGAGCAGAATTCAAATGAACGAGTCCTATCGCATGATGACTGTGAGTCACTAATGAGATACAAAACTAAAAAATGTAAATGAATCCTAGGAGCCCTGTCAAACATAACCAAAGATGTGATAATGTGTGGTTAGACCTCATTAGCTTAAGAAGTGATATGATTGCAGGGTGAGAAAAAACCTTTTAAACTCAAAGCCGGTGCTGGTGAAAGTATAAAAGGCTTCAGACCGGTGTTGACTACATTCAAGCTGGATGTCAGCATAAACTTTGTGACCATTTCTGTACCTTAGAGCTCTGGGATCCCAGAATAGCCTTCTGACCAGAAAAGAGAAAGCAAAACAAGTACTTATGCTGCTGGGTGAAGCACCTCAGTCTGTAGAAGCAATCAACTGTGATGAGATCTTGCAATAAGATAGCCTAACAAGCCAGGGAGGAGTCCCACTCCAGATCTCTAATTTTGGGGGACCTTGGTTTTGTATTGGAGAATCCCCTTATGTCCTTTGAGTGCCCTAAACACCTTCTGTCTGGTTGTTCTGCAGGGACACTGTGGCTCTTTATCCCTTTGTTGTCTAGTCCCTCCAGGGCCTAGGGCTCCTTCCTGAGCTCTTCAGAAGGTTGGTTTCTACCACACAAACATTTATGCCAGTAAAACCAAGGCTTAGAGGTATGTAACCCAGATAACTCTGTAATTCTGTATAGTAATTTCTATGCCTTCCATGTTTAAGAAATGGTATTGTTCCAAAGTTTTTAAAAATACTTTATTATTATTTTTAGGAAGGGATTTTTTTTTTTAAGGACTTCAACAGTTAAGAGTTCCTATCTTCAAAAAATTTTTGCTGAGTAACATTGGTTTTACAAACATCTACTTTAAAAAAGACAGTTTGTCTTTTTTGCTGCACTTGCTAATAACAGATGTGTCTTTTCAATGGCATCATCTCCATTTGCTTGTGGAGGCTGAAAAATATTAGCATTCCACAATAAAAAAAAATAGAGAAGCGTGTAATCCTTATATTTGATGGTAAAATGATGGTGAGCATGTTCAAAAATATCCATTTTTATTCCTAGCCAAGACCTGTTGCTTGGTGATGCAAAGTGCTTCATGGTGCTTGAAGCAGTAAAACTATCCCATCCTTCACCCCCACAACCAGAAAGATAAAACAGACGTATAATCCAGCAGCAGATTTTAATGTCACAAACAGAATTGTATCACCTACTGTAGCAAACAACATGGGCCTTTTATTTAGTACAGGAATAATGGTACTGAAAACAAAATGAACTATAAAGCTGCTGCATGTTACGTATGTTGCACTGAGTGCGGTAATCACTGCACTGTGGAGGAGTTTTAGATTTGCAGAAGGGAAAATTTAGACTTCATATTGCTTTATACCAATCAATTGCTTTACGGGTTGCTAGATACGCAGAAGGGTTTTGGTTACCCCAGAAGGTCAAGCTGACCTTGTTTGCTGATTAAAAGGTAAGACTAAAGAAAAGGTAATTTTGCTGAACTGGAACATTTGGTGTTAATGATGTGGCAGGATAATTTGTAATTATAATATAACCATGGTAATACAGAATGGAAAGTAGTATCATAGTAGCTGGTGAGGTTAAGAAATGGTTGTAAACTGAATATGCAAAGTATGTAGAATACGTAGTGAAAAGCATGTGTAAAGAGGTTGTTATTTGGAACTTTACTTACGGTGATATTTTGGGAGATTGTGGCACATTGCTTTTTGGGTGGTTGTTTTTTGTTAGGAACAAAGAATTCTGCTCTGTAGATTTCTTTCTGTTTACATAAGCTAGGAATGTAACAACTTTGGAATGATTTTTTTAGAATGAAATGGATAAAAGGAAAGGAAGGGCTATCTAGGCTACAACTAATTTGACATGTACCACGCCATAGGTTATGAAATAAAATTTTCCATGACTGTTTCTATCTGAGGCCTTTGGAGGAAGTGAATTATATTTAAAGGCGATTAAAACCACACTGATTATTTTTCCAGTGGGTTTTAAATCCAAGTGGCTTTTTGTTTTTATAAAATTCATCTGGAAGAATCAGTTTAGAACACATGTGAGACCTTTCCAGAATTGACCACAAACCCCGATTTTATTTAAACTAAGTTAACAAAATATTAAACTGAATATAAGCTATCTGTAGTACTAATACTGTTTGTGAAAATTTCTTAATGAACTCTGAAATGTGTATTATAATCCCTTTAAATTTGAATTAAGTTTTGAAGGCATTCTATGAAGTTAATAGAAAAGTTGGCATTCACTTCAAATAAAAACTCTTGTAGGTTCTTGGAGTTACTACTTCTTTCATTTTAGGAATAGAGTAAATATGTTTCCATTGATGTTTCTGGAGCAACAGTGGTCTATAAAAGCTGGGGATGTTGCCCAGTTGAATCAGTCTTTAAAAAATAAAATCCTAGAATAACATTTCATTTCTATTTCTTTTCAGTAAAACCCTTTATGAGACTACAAGTTCCATACAGATGGTACTAATTATGTCATCTTGTTCTTTTTAAGATGTTTTTTCCTTTAGATTTATTTTTTCACCTCTAAGCAAAACACAGAAGACTGTTATATATATAATGCATGGCCATTTAGGCAGAAAATTGTCTTAGAACAGTTAATTATTTAATTATTGCTTACACTATATCCTTTGTAAAATAGTTTAGGAAAAAAAATAGTTAAGCATGCAGAAGCTTTTTTCCTTAAGCAACATTCTTAAACAGCATTGCCTACCATTTTCATTGAATTTAGGATAGATGAAAATCCATTCAAATGAAGATAAAATTTGCATTTTAGAACCTGGTATTTGGTTAACTTGGTTATATGTAATACAGTAAATAAAAGACTAGAATTGTAGAAGGAGGGACCTCAAGAAAAGATCCGCTCCTGTCTGCAGCAAGTCAGGATCAAATAGAGACTCCAGTTACCTCCCTTATAACCTCTTCTAGGACTTTATTGTTCTTATATTAATGTTACGTGATTTATTTTCCTTCAGGTGAAGCTAGTGTCATTGCTCCAGAAAGCAAGCAGAACAATGCGCTGCTGTCACCTATATGAACCAGTGCCAGGGTTAGACACCTTGGTGACTAGCTGGGCACTCCCTGCCATCTCCCTTGTCTCCCTCTTTCTTGCCACCCTTCTGACCTCTCTCAGACCAAGACAATGTCCAAGTCTTCTGCACTACAGCTTCAGCTTTTCTAGACTAAATCAGCTTGTTTCACCCTTTTCCCAGAGCAATCAGAGTGGTTGCAACAGTAGCAGTTGGAGTTTCTGCTTGCTGTGTCACCGGTCCTTCGCTGCCTGCCTGCTCTCTCCTCCTCCATGTGATGAGCAGAGAGCACCAGCCCTGGGACAGTGGACGTGCCTTGACCCTGAAAGCTGTTGTCATATGAGAAGGTAGCATCATGCCTACCTACCCATCCCAATGCCTCTTTCTCTCAGTGCCTTTAATATAAGCAGAAATATAAGCAGCAGAACAGCTCCAATGCTAAGCACACCACTGGCCAAAAGAGATGAGCAGCACCTGACTGATCACCAGTGAGACTCTGATGCTCCTTACTGAGGACTTTCTCACATGGGAGGTGCACTTCAACACCTTGCATGGCATGTTGCTAATGATCTACCAAGTCACTTTTGTGTATTTGATACACACAAATCACCTAACATTCTGGCTGTCCTTTTTCTCCTGTGCATCTTTGACATGTTTGGAGCTATTCTAGCTTACAAATAGTGTTTGAAACAAGGTTAAGATAAAGCTGTCTGCAAGCTCAGCTGAACAACATCAGCATCACCCAGCACTGCTCAGCCCTGTAGCACCAGCTGATGGCTCCCCTGTTGTCATGTAATTTCTCTGAAGAGCTGCAAATCTTCAGTGGCAAGAAGAGTGCAGTGGATGTTACCTGCTGTATGCAGATTTAGTAACTGCTAATGAAGATTGTGTTCCTTTAAAAGGTTTTGTTAACAGAAAAAGATTTCAGCTGCTTGATGGCAGTGTACCATCCTGGCTACTGCAGGTGGGGAATATGGGATGGGATGGGAATGCTCCTTCCCTGGCAGTGCCTGAGCATCCTTCCCTGAGGGAGGTTTGCCAGACTCTGGGCGGCATTGTGCATGTGAAGGGCAACCTGCTGTCTCGACAAGAGAGAAGCCGATGGCACTGTTAGAGAAAGGATGACTGGAGAAAAGCAGGAGGCAGACATGCAACCAGACCTCAGAGAAGATAGAAAATTTATTCTGATGGGCCCAGAGGGGCTTAGGCTGGTTTGTTACAGCACAGAAAGGCTCTAGAAGTTGCTGAAATGGGAGCAGGCCTGGAAGAAGAACCCCATGCTGTAAGGATACAGTGGGTAGAGGGGAGATTCCCGAGCAAAGTTCTTTCATTTCTGTTCGCTTTTACTCTGACTTTTCTCTTGCTTTTGAAGAAACACTATTGTTTTAGTTTGTAGCCTAATGAAACGTGGCACTAGAATTAACAAAGTTCTGGTGGTATTTGGAGAATTTTACTTTAAGGGTAATGTTTAGTTCATGACAAAGCTTTTGCCAGTTCAGGGTCACATCCTAACCAGTGTACACCTAAGAATGTGTGCCTGAATTACCAGCAAAGTATCTTCTTGTGGCTCTGCTCCTGGAGATGGAAGGCTTTTAGGTTTTGTTGGATAAAAGATGAATGCTAAACTTGGTCTTGTGGTCAGTTACTTATAAATCAGAGGGTCTCGTGTATGGTCATGCTGGAATGGAAGAAGTACGTGGTGACACTACTTAAAAAAACTGCTTCAGAAAATGGACAACAGCTAGTCTTACCAAGTACTGTGCACGTGTGCTTTGCTTCAGATCTAATGTGTTTGGAGTTAAGCAAGTGCTTTCATTGATTGAATTGAGACCTGCACACATTTGTTGTTATCAGCAGTGGTGAATCTGGGGATTAAATTTGATCTGATGTAAGAAAGAAATCAATAACTGTCATAATCACTGACAGTTAATTACAGGTTAAAACCTATGGGGGTTTTAAAGTATGTAAATATGCCCTGTCAAGGCTATTTGCTTGGTGTTCTTAGCTTCATGGAGAGAAGGTGCCCCAACTGCAAATGGGCAGAAAAGAATTAAAGTTAACCTGGAATAGAAGTGGCTGTCACCAGCTAGGCCTAAAGCACTGATTTTCCCTACTACATTGGTCTCTTTGTTTGCCCTTGGAATTTCTGTGCATTATCAAGGCACAGTGGCTTCGCTGGTGCTATCTCACAGAGCTTAAAGGTCATGCATGCAGGTCTTTGAAAAGGCCTCTACCGCCAGTGCTACCTTCGCATAGTCGTTTGGTGGCTTTACAATTTATCCTGCAACTACATAGCAATTACCTGGAACAGATTATAATGCTAATCCAACAAGTAACATTAAAATCACTAGTGGTTGAAAATAACAAGTTTTGAATCATGGGTTTTAAGGCAAATACAGACACCAGCTCCTATGCTTACGGGCACCTGTGAAATAAATAATGAGGAAATACATAAAGCTATACAAAAAGCAGCAGTTGTTTTTGTTTTGTTGAAAAAAGATTTCTAGTTAAAAGTAGAAAGCACTTAAAATATATCTATGGGGTGTGGTTACTACAATTTTTTCAAATACAGATGGGCCTTTCTCAAAGTGCTTCTGGTAATGGCATTTACCATGACAAAGGCATTCAGCAGGACTGTAGTTTTCCCTGGCAGCATACCTACAGCCTTTCCCAAATGAATTGGGGATTGTCCTTTAGTACAATTAGTGCATTAGCTGAGGTAAATAGTGGTGCGTTTTCATTTGTCATTTCAGGCTAAGGGAAGGACTGAGCAACCTTCACTGGCAGGATCTCAGTCATGTGCAGGACCTTCGGGGACTGCTGAGTGCTTCATTTTATCAACCACTTCCTATTTACCTTTCCTCTCTATCTCATATTTTAAATGTTTCCCAGAGCTGTGTAATATATACAGAACTTGTAAAAATACCTTTTAAAATAATGTTGTTGCACAGGGTGCCCGTGCCAGGGGCAGCAGCTGAGGCTGAGGGGTCTCTGTGAGGAGAGGCCGCAGCTGCCGCA